>CM042385.1:30691662-31386662 GCA_023634145.1 Thymallus thymallus | reverse complement strand
TTATACAAACAGTCATTTGTAACATTTCCCCGTTGCGCAAACATACCACACAACATACTAGTTTATGGGCACTCTGCCCTTGCTGCATTGGTTTCTGAAGAGCTCAGCGTTTTGAAATTAGACCCCAATTAGCATTAGCAGTCATTATCCCGTGTAGAAGGCTATCTGACTGCCTGGCGGCACAGGAGAATATACAGTATGTTATTGGAGCACTCTCGCCCGGCGCTCTTCGTGATGCGTCGTTCACATCAGGTTGAACAATTGACCATGTTTTATTCATGTGTCTGTGAGCTAAGCTCCGTGAAGTGCTTGAGGGGCAGCAGGCAAACTTCCACTGACTACGTGATGACTGTGTGTGTGTGTGTGCGTGTATATGCGTGTTTGTGTGTGCCCTTTGCCTGGCCCCTGCCCTCTCCCCACAGGTGCTGACTTCAGAGGTGAAATACTGTAAAACTTAAATTAAACGCAGTCTCAAATAGCTGCCTGTCTTTTTTAATAGCACAAGTTTCAGCAAATAAATGCCTGTTTCAAATTAATTGTTTCGAGGTTTAATGTTTGATTTGATACATTAAATCATTCAGTAATGACTCGAAAAAATGATGCGAATCAGACGTTTTTATCACCAGTAAGAAACTGCTAGTCATAGAGAGCAATAGTAATGGTGTCTTTTGTAGTCACTAACTCCGCCATGGTTCGTTGGACAAAGCCTATGGAAAAATGTATGGAGTTTTTGTAGGGATAAAGGACAAACATAAGGCCTGTGGTAAAACACAGGCTTAAGAGATCTTATACGTTTTGTTCTATGAGCTAATGTAATTTTTTGTGAATTTTCAAGCATTTACAGTATTTAAACATAAAGCACATAAAGGCTTCATAATTCATAAAGTTAAAGTCAACTTAACCTTTGTTATGTTGCACTCCATTGAATCACTCCAATATGGTATCACAATACCAGATTAATCAGTGAACTAGACTTGGTCAGACAAGAGCCAAATCCCGTAGGACTGAGCTCAGGGCAGTCATGGTTGCTGTGTCCCTCCATCCCCCTCTGGAGAAGTGGAGGCAACACCCGACACGGCAGTCGCGACCTCGTTTGGCGAGAGCAACATTGACTCGATAGTACCTAGCAAAAGTGCTAGATGTCACCCAACTGGCCCGAGACGCAAATTTCATCAAGGGGAACTCTCTCAGAGCAGGGTCCACCATGTAGCTACTCCTGTAGTACAATGCCCCACCACAGCAGAAGGCAAAGGGCTGCCGGCCAGCCGATATGCTGTAGTAAGTGTCCACAATCCAATGAGAGAGTCTCTTTTTCGATAGGCTCTTCCCCCAGAACTCCGACTGTTGTATTGTGTTAGTCTGTGTAACGGAAGTGTCTAGCGCCCTCACCGGGCACAGCACACTTGGGGGAAAAACCCAGCACCATGGGAGGTGCATATGCGGACAAATGTAAGGGCCGGTTCACATGTCTGTAAGACAGGACCTTTGGCAAAAAAGAGGGGTTAGGCCGGAGGATAACACTCCCCTTGTCTGAACCCATTCGGAAACATTCAGCGCTCACTGAAAGAGCATGAAATTCACTAACCCTCTTAGTAAAGGTAATAGCCAACAGGAATAACACCTTCATGGATAGGTGCTTCAAAGGCATTAACCCCAGGTGTTCGAAGGGTGATATAGCAAGTGCTGACAACACCACGTCAAGGTCCCAGTTTGGCACCGAATGGCCTTCGCTGGGTGCACACGTCTAACTCCCTTCATAAACTTGGAGAGCAATGTGTGGCCACCCTTGGGTCCCCCTGGGCCATTGTCATGGCACGCCGGAATTGCGGTCAAATATCGCGGCATTATGGAGAAGGTCTTGAAAGATATTTGCAGCCGTTCGCTTACTCTTTCAGGTTCTGGTTTGAGGCGAGGCACCTTGCCAACGATCTCCTTGTCAGGGTGGATCATAGCAGCCACCATGTCATCCGTCACCACTGGAGGCCTCAGTAGCGGCGCTGTGGACTGGGATCGATCCCTGATGTCATCGGAACACTGAAGAAATGTCACCCAACTCCAACTCGTCTCCAGCGTGGAGAGAGAGAGGGCATCGTTACCGTTATCATCCCACCGTAAAGCGGCCACTTCCTCCCGCAGGCTTTCCGCCTGACGTTTGAGGCAGATCAACTACTCAGCCGTACTGAGTTTGGAGGGAGGGGGCCCCAAAAGCAGCCGAAGGGGTGCTGCCACGACGACGCATCACCCCAGAGAGGGGAATACTGTCATCAAAGGCGGCGCAGTATACAAAGGCGGCGCAGTATAAGTGTCTACAGTATACACTGCGCAATACTGTAATAGTCAAATACTACAGACCTACAGTACAAGCTTTAGTCTCATACACTATCTGAAGGAGAGGAGACATGAACGGGGTGTGAACTGCCTGATCATGGGGGAGGGGCAGAAACTCATGCACGTTAGCTCAATCTTAGCTTATACGTGTGGGTCGGCTGTAAGTCACGCCACGTTATAGTTTATTCTACTGTACGTGGGGGTGTTGTCAGAATGTAAGGAATGTGCTTAGTGCTGCAGTGGTCTGCTCTCGTTAAGCTAGCTACTGCATAGCTCAATCACCGTGGAACACAGATGAGTCTAGGCAAGATGGCTGCGCCCTGTGAGAGATAAGCGTGGTGCACCTAACGGGACGTGACTCACTTTCCGAGGAGTACTACAAGCCCGCCGGAGCAAAACAACTCCCGATCTTACGGGGAAGATCAGGGCAGACAGACATTGGCTATATCTTGGTAATCTGTATCTCGTAATGTCTTGTAAATTCACCAAAAGTATATTAGGTTATCAATGAGTATGGCTAAGCTATGCTTCATAGTGCCAGTGAATTGAAATTGAACATTACCAAATGCATCAGTTTAATTAGGCCTAAATGGGCAATAAAAAGTATTGTGCCTATAGCTTATTTTATGAAACCCTGGCTGGCTGATGATGTCCTTGGTCAGGACTATCCAAGCCTGTTCCTCAGTAACTAACCTGATTCATAAACTAAATAATTATTGAATCAGACGCTATAGGGGATTGACATAGGCTGTTCGTTAGGCCTACTCATCTTGTTGTTCTGATGAAAAGTAGATGTGGACAGTTCTAACATCTTCAATATGCGCCTCAGAATTCGACAAGAGAACCGAGCGCAGTTCCGTCCCTGATATGTCTGTCTTCACTCACTTGTAGCCTACTTCTTAGCTGAAATGCCTATGAGATGGACCCAATCCTGTGACGGGCATTGGCTACACCTGAGCGAGTCATGTGAGTAAGAGGTGCTTCGAAGCATGGCAGCTGGGAGACGGGAATGATCATTATTATAATCAGCCCAAGGGCACAACAGCCACTTTGGCAGCGAAAGGCTTGGATTTTTTTAGGGGGCAATACGGCCACACAAGGGGGATGCCGCCGGTGTCATGACATGACTTTCATTAATCTGATGACTTATGTATCGAATCAACTAACTATGTTTCATTTGATTTCACTTGATTAAATGAATAATGTAACAATTAACTCATTAGGACTGCTTTGAAACAACAGACTGGGATGTGCTCTGTGAGGCTCATGGGGAGGACATCGATGGACTTACTGACTGCATAACAGACTATATACATTTTTGTGTAGACAACACTGTACACACCAGGAAGGTACGCTGTTTCCCAAACAATAAACCCTGGGTCACCATTGACCCGAAGGCCCTGCTGGATGAGAAGAAGAGGGCCTTCAAGGAGAGGGACAAGGACAAGGACAAATTGAGGGAGCTGAAGTTGCGGATTGCTGAGGGGAAGAGAGGGAATAAGGAGAAGATGGAGGACAAGCTGAGGCAGAGCCAGGTGAGAGAGGTGTGGAAGGGTATGAGAAATATCACTGGCTTCAAAAAGTCAAACAGTGGGCAGACGGAGGGGACCCAGGACAGAGCCAATGAGCTGAACCAATTTTTTGATACTGGCCCTGTCCACCTCCCTTCCAGCTCCCCAGACCTCACATTCCAATCACCCATACTAGAGGGCCAGAGAGAGACTCCCCTCCTTAGATTTACAAGGTGTCAAATTGTGAATGAGAGACTGATGAAGTTTTTGCAGCTTGCGACTTTTTTCAAATCACCATTAAACTCGAATCACGCGGCCTTATAAAGTATTACAAATCTAATATATAGCCCAACGTTTGTATCACAACTAAGTTGAATAAATAAATTAAGCACATAGGAGGACCAGTTTCTTTGTTAACCGCTCAACACAGAATATGTGCGCACTTCCTTTGAAATCATTTGGCGAAAATATCCTTTCTATTTTATTAAGCTATGTTCAATTGTATTCAATTGTATAATAAAGAATAATGCCACGGAATTCTAAGCAAATCTTGTCTGCTAAATGAACTAGTGTATCCCATAGCCATATGGCATAGCCATATCAGGGCCTAACATAAGGACAACTCAGAGTATGCTACTCTGTTATTCTGAAATATCATGTTTCTTAAGACCTGTCTAAAATAAATAATGGATTTATTGTGATGGTGTAGGCTATATTAAATTGATTAACAATACTTTTTAAAATGTAGATGTTCCAAAGGTCTGCATCAGTGGCTTGTAGGCTATGTGTGGAAGCCAGGAGACGCTAAACATGTTTATGTTCATTAGACCGGAAGTTATTTGCTTGACAATCACCGGCTGACAAAACGTCATGACCGCCACAGCCCTATGTGGGACAACCACATATCACAGACATCATTGTAAGTACATTTTTTTCCACAGTAACGTAGCTATCAAAGAAGACAGAGCTAGTAAGATAAAATGTATAACAACGTGTGAATGTTAGTTCAAGAAAGTCATTTTGTGTGTGTGTGCGGCAGGGTAAAATACTCTTTGAAGAGGTAGGGTTTCAGATGTTTTCAGAAGATGGGCAGGGACTCTGCTGTCCTAGCTTCAGGGGGGAGCTGGTTCCACCATTGGGGTGCCAGGTCATTGCATTATCATGGGACTATATCGTTTTCTGCATAATTCTACTACACTGAACAAACATGTAAAGTGTTGGTCCCATGTTTCATGAGCTGAAATGAAAGATCCCAGATATTTTCCAGACGTTTTGTGCACAAATGTGTTTACATCCCTTTAACAAAATAATAAATCCACCTGACAGGTGTGGCATATCAAGAAGCAGATTAAAAGGAGAAAATAAAAGGCCACTCTAAAATGTGCAGTTTTGTCACACAACACAATGTCACAGATTGCAATTGGCATGCTGACTACAGGAATTTCCACTAGAGCTGTTGCCAAATAATTGAATGTTCCTTTCTCTACCATAAGCCGCCTTCAATGTCGTTTTAGAGGATTTGGTAGTACGTCCAACCGGCCTCACAACCACAGACCACGTATAACCACGCCAGCCCTGGACCCCCACACCCGGCATCTTTACCTGAGATCGTCTGAGATCAGCCAGCCGGACAGCTGATGAATCTGTGGGTTTGTACAACCAAAGAACGTCTGCACAAACTGTCAGAAACCACCTGTCAAGGAAGCTCATCTGCAGGCTCACCAGGGTCTTAACCTGACTGCAGTTTGGCATCTTAACCGACGTCAGTGGGCAAATGCTCGCCTTTGATGGCCACTGGCACGCTGGAGAAGTGTGCTCTTCAGCTGTACCGGCAAATGGGACAGCGTGTATGGTGTCGTATTGCTGATGTCATCATTGTGAGTGCCCCATGGTGACGATGGTGGGGTTATGGTATGTGAGCAAGCGGTTTGCTGATGCCAACGTTGTGAGCAGAGTGCCCCATGGTGGCTATGGAGTTGTGGAATGGGCATGCATAAGCTACGGACAACGAACACAATTGCATTTTATGTATGGCAATTTGAATTCACAGAGATACCGTGACGAGATCCTCAGGCCCAGTGTCGTGCCATTCATCCGCCGCCATCACCTTATCATTCAGTATAATAATACATGGCCCCATGTCGCAAGAATTTGTACACAATTCCTGGAAGCTGAAAATGGCATAATCACCAGACATTTCACCCATTGTTCCAGTTCCCTCCAATATCCAGCAACTTCGCACAGGCATTGAATAGGAGTGGGACACCCTTCCACAGGCCATAATCAACAGCCTGATCAACTCTATGGGAAGGAGATGTGTCACGCAGCATGAAGCAAAAGGTGGTCACACCAGATACTGACTGGTTCTCTGATCCACGCTCTTACCTTTTTTTTATGTATCTGTGACCAACAGATGCATATCTGTATTCCCAGTCATGTGAAATCCATAGATTAGGGCCTAATACATTTATTAAATTGACTGATTTCCTTATATGAACTGTAACTCAGTAATGCTGGAACTCTCACTCTGTAAATATATTGAGGTCTAACTCATAACGACTCAATATCACCATATGAACTATATGGAGAAGAGCCTCAGTAAGTAACGACACATGATAGCAATCATCACAATATCCCCATACACATTATATAATTTACCACGAGGGCTCACATGCATATGACACAGTGAAGAACCACCACATAATACACAGCTTAATGATGTTGCTATTGATTTGGAATGCAGTGTGTGATAGAGAGTCAGTGTGTGTGTGTGTGTGTGTGTGTGTGTGTGTGTGTGTGTGTGTGTGTGTGTGTGTGTGTGTGTGTGTGTGTGTGTGTGTGTGTGTGTGTGTGTGTGTGCTTGTGTGTCATAGCCCATTACATTATAGTCCATGTGTGTGTGCTTACAGTACATTCGGAAAGTATTCAGACCCCTCAACTTTTTCAAAAAAATGTTATGTTACAGCCTTGTTCTAAAATGTATTTTCCCCTCAACAACCTACGCACAATACCCAATAATGCCAATGCCAATGCAAAAACAGGCTTTTAGATTTTTTTTTCAAATCTATAAAAAATATACCCTTTCCTAAGTACTTTGTTGAAGCACCTATGGCAGCGATTATAGCCTCTAGTCTTCTTGGGTATGACACTACAAGCTTGACACACCTGTATTTGGGGAGTTTCTCAAGTTTTTCTGTGCAGATTCTCCCCAGGTTGGATGGGGAGCGTTGCTGCACAGATATTTTTCGGTCTCTCCAGAGATGTTCGATCGGGTTCAAGTCCGGGCTCTAGCTGGGCCACTCAAGGGCATTCAGAGACGTGTCCCCGAAAGCCACTCCTGCTTTGTCTTGGCTCTGTGCTTAGGGTCGTTGTCCTATTGGAAGGTGAAAGTTCACCCCAGTCTGAGGTCTTCAGCACTCTGGAGCAGGTTTTCATCAAAGGTTCTCTCTGTACTTTGCTCCAGTCATCTTTCCCTCGATCCTGACTAGTCTCCCAGTCCCTGCCGCTGAAAAACATCCCCACAGCATGATGCTGCCACCACCATGCTTCACCGTAGGGATGGTACCAGGTTTCCTCCAGATGTGACGCTTGGCATTCAGGCCAAAGAGTTCAATCTTGGTTTCACCAGAACAAAGAACCTTGTTTTTCATGGCCTGAGAGGCCTTTAGGTGCCTTTTGGCAAACTCCAATCAGGCTGTGATGTGCCTTTTACTAAGGAGTGGCTTCTGTCTGGCCACTACTGTCTGGCCACTACCATAAGGAAATATTTGTGGTTCCAAACTTCTTCCATTTAAGAATGGTGGATGCCACTGTGTTTTTGGGGATCTTCAATGCTGCAGTAACCTTCCCCAGATCTGTGCCTCGTCACAATCCTGTCTTGGAGTTCTACGGACAATTCCTTCGACCTCATGGCTTGGTTTTTGCTCTGACATGCACTGTCAACTGTGGGACCTTATATAGACAGGTGTGTGCCTTTCCAAATCATGTCCAATCAATTGAATTTACCACAAGTGGACTCCAATCAAGTTGTAGAAACATCTCAAGGATGATAAATGGAAGCAGGATGCACCTGAGCTCAATTTAGAGTCTCATAGCAAATGGTCTGAATACTTATGTAAATAAGGTAAACCTGTTTTCGCTTTGTCATTATGGGGTATTGTGTGTAGATTGATGAGGGAAAACTTAAATTTATTCCATTTTAGAATAAGGATGTAACGTAACAAAATGTGGAAAAAGTCAAGGGTTATGAATACTTTCCGAATGCACTGTTGCCCCTTTTCTATTTGGAGATTTAGATTTATGGTGATGCCATATACTTGGCAGTATAACACTGGTTGCTTATGCAACTGTCAGTGTGTGGGCCTGGGGAGATTCATGTAGTCTTCCGTTCAATTATATTTATGACTAATGAAGTGAGCTGTCGTGAGTCTCACTGCTGTCAAGCTGTGGAGATCTAAGCTACAAAAGGTTCTTAATAAGGCTGAGGAGGTGAGGCGGAGTCCCAATAAATGCACCAGTCTGATGAAACTTTGTCTGTTAGGGATTTAAATGACAGCTAAAGTTTTATACTATATCAAAGACGAAAAGTAGTTCCTCCTCCAGGATTCTTGTACGATTAAAATGCACTTCCTCCTCCACTACATGTACGATTCTTGTCAAATTATTTACTGAGAGTGAATTGATGATGTGATTCCTGTATATCAAATTGGAAAAAAAATCACAAAACAAATTATATTTGTTAGTTCGGGATATTAAAATGTGCTGCTCAAATACAACTGGAAAAGTAATTCATTTGGTGGATTAAAGTGCCTTTCTTAATTAAAATGCAGATTGGTTCCTGAGTAAACAAGTTACTGAGTGAAACACCGACGTGGTGGAACTGAGTTGTGGAATTTGGGAGCAATGGAATGCAGAAAAGCAATCCAATTCTAATGAGGGTTCAATGTGTCACACAGAGGGCACTATTTAATCTGCTATGACTGAGAATGATGTGTCCCCTGTTGTGGTGACCGTATTACCGCCACACCGGCGGTCACGAGTCATGGAGGCAGTCAAATTCCACGTGACTGTTTAGTAACGGTAATTAGGCTTCTACAGGAAACACTGGAGGTATCGGGCTGGGGACCGGCACTGGAAGCTCCGGGCTGGGAACCGGCACTGGGAGCTCCGGGATAGGAATCAGCGCCAGCCAAGCTCTCCACCACCTCGCCTGTACCTCTAGGGGCTTTGTTGTTCAAACTCTCTGGGGGCCACCGATCTTCCATTATTGGTTCCTCCGTCTTCCTCTTTCTCCAGCAGGTCCCGGCTCATCCAAGAGCCCCCACGAGTTTGGAGACAGGACCACTTTGTCGTCCTCATCCGACGCCTCACTGTACTCCTGTTCTCATGGCTGCAGGGGCTCTTCAATGAACCCCCCCGAGTGTAGCGGCAGGGGCTCTTATTTATGCCCCTCCCACAGCCCCCATAGCCCCCCCATAAACATAGGTTTGGGGGTTCTTCTGTTCTCTGGGCCTTCCGTTTGGCTCACCGACGTGGAGCCTGCCAGCGTTGCCGCTGCCCTGGTTCCCAGTCTGGATCCAGAGCTAGACAACAGAGGTACTCTGCTTTGTCCTGTTGTGGTGGGTTATTCTGTCATGGCTGGTAGGCAGGACCCAAGGCACAGTGCTGTAGTAAATAGATATTACTTTATTGTTTTTTTTAAAACAACAAAAAGGAAAGGACGCAACCATGAACTGAAGTGCAACATGCACAAACAATAACCCACACGCAGGTGGGAAACTCAACAAGTTAAATAGGATCCCCAATTAGAGGCAACGCAGGTCAGCTGCCTCCAACCACAAAAACCAACATAGCCTAGAATCCTCCCCTCAAGCCCTGACGGTCACCTCCAGACCAACATGAAGATGCCTAGAGGCCTCCCTATAGTCAGGACCTGACAGTGTAGCGAAGGCAAAAAAAATCATTCTCATTGGAGTTGATATTGTGTGCCTTAGTCTCATTGTTGAAGTGTACATATTCACATTACATGTTGTACTCTTTTAAACATTACAATGCACCAGATGAAAAGAAGCTTTGAAGTGAGAACCATGGGTTCTCTGGGAATGTAGAAACTACTCAACAGTCACCCAGTAAATAATGCACTCGCTCTCATCTGAAATAACTGATTTCCCACAACAAGAGTGCACTCTATGTTTAGACTTAATTAAAATTAAATTAATATAAAGAAATACATGCACCTCGGCTGCGTATAAGCAAGTCTGATAAAAAAAAACCCTCCTGCTTCTTTCTAAGAGCCAGCCACGTGTGGAGAGGTAACACTTGTTTCAGAAAAGAGCTCATTTTCCAAACCCCAATTGAGATGCCGGCTAATTAAGATGAGTTTCTCAACAAAAACTGCGAAGTGAAATGTTCCATCAACACTGTAGATTGCAAGCAACGCACATCACAAAGACTTCCATTTCACAGCCTCAGCCCACCAACACTGACCTAGCACTCCTTCTGCTTTTCTACTGCAAGTCCCTGCGGTGTCTAGGCATATGGCGGTAATGACCCTAAAGAGGTGGTTTGCACACTGTCATTAATCTCAGAAGAAGAAGAAGAAGAAGGAGGAGGAGGAGAAGAAGAAGGTTTAAAGTCGAGGCTGTTGTAGCACACTATAGAGTGACTCCATTCACAGGTACACGCGTGTTAATGATGGACACCGTCACCCACAGAAATAAAAGTCACGGCTGCCAACAGCCCTAATCAGAGAGGAAGTGCTTTTAATGGCTCACACACACACACACAAGTTAGGCTCATTTGAAAGCTGGGAATCTCATTAAAGGGGAGAGAAAGGGATTGTGACAGAGTCTAGAGTAACATTTGGCGCTCCGCTCGCCCATCCACACTGGCAGGCCTGTCACTTTCTATTTGCTGAGCCGGCCACAGAGATTGTGAGAGACAGCTTGTTGTTAAGTAAAAAGCCAGCCAAGAATTATGAAATGGCCGAGAATATCTAGCTTCCCAGTCCACTGTTAACTGACAAACAGTTATGGACGGTAGGATAAGTGGCACAGTATATGCAGCACATCTGCCATGTACTGAACCTTGTACTGCAATGTACTGCACCTTTTACTGCAATGTACTGCACCTTGTACTGTAATGTGATGCACCTTGTACTGCAATGTACTGCACCTTTTACTGCAATGTACTGCACCTTTTACTGCAATGTACTGCACCTTGTACTGCAATGTACTGCACCTTGTACTGCACCTTTTACTGCAATGTACTGCACCTTGTACTGCAATGTACTGCACCTTGTACTGCACCTTTTACTGCAATGTACTGCACCTTGTACTGCAATGTACTGCACCTTGTACTGCAATGTACTGCACCTTTTACTGCAATGTACTGCACCTTACTGAGCAATCTTACTGTATGTTCTGTTGCTAAAGAGGCTACATGAACCAGAGATGTAGTCAGATCAGAAACACAAATGAAGGACGCAGAGTTTTCCTAGTTAGGTCAAACGGAGAAAAACAACTTCAGGCCTTAATCACGATAGACGCTAACTAACATTGTAAAAGAAGACATGAACAAGACTAATGTGTTTTTCTGGTAGCATAGGACAAGACTCATTGCCTTACAAACTCAATCTAATTAAGACTCATACTAATCTGATGTGTGAACAGCTGTTCAAGAAAACAGGGCTGTGTCTGTTTTCCTCTCATTAACAGAAATGGTTGCAGTCACACAGATTTTTTTTTTTTTACTGTAATTATTTATGTAAGTCACGACAGGACAAACAAAAAGGGAAAGAAAACAAGACGCAGACTGAACGTAATTCAACACATAAAACCCAGAGGAGTCAGTCACATGAGAATAACTAAGTACCAATCACTTGAAACCTTCGGTAACCCCATTGAAAAATCGCACTCCGGCATAATCTTCACGGCACTGCATGGGGTTGATTAATTGTGCTTTAGGACAAGGGTGAGCAAGAATAAAGGAAAAGGGTGGGAGAGAGAAAGAAAGGGTCATTTATTTCTATAATATGAATCTTTATTTCAATACACTAACGACGTGCTAATAATGGAGGAGGGCTTAAAATATTCAGACAATGTTAATTCTCAGCACGTGTCTGAGACCACATTAACATGCTCTAACTTCCTGTTACCCTCAGTTCAAAGTCTGGTAATTCGGAGACTGGAAATTTCTGGAATTTTTCACAAAAGGGGTAAGGACCCCCAGACCCCCCTTATGCCCCCTCCCTTTACTTGGCATGGGGCTAAAAGTTTGGATGGTGGAGAGATATGTAGGCCTTCTCAACACATTCCCCAAAACTCTGCCTTTTAGCACGGGTAAAGTAGGCAGCAAGAATGGACTGAAAGTTACATTTAAGAACATCTATTCGACATAGCATCAAACCAGTCTTTTCAAAATGACATTCATTGTTTCGAGGGTTGAAGACACAGCTGTTTTTGCTCTTTGCAACAAAGAGGACTGTATTCAGGTTAGCCTATTGTTACGCAGAAGGAAGGACAACACAGCAAACACTAAAGTCTCTGAATATAAAGCGTTAAGAGTATTATGAGAGAAGGGGTAGACATTATAATTATGCATATGCACCATGGAAGAGAATGGGTGGAAAGAGCCCACAACCTGAACACTATATTGTTACAACAAAGGTAGTCAGATGAACGATGGTGGCATTTTGTCTGGGGAAAATAGCTTTATGTAACCTCAAAGAAAGTGGTAGAGAAAAATAACAATAAGAACTGAAGAAGTGAGAAAATGTTTCCTAGCTCATTAGAATGGGTGAACTACAGGACAGTTACTATGGCTACAATGTCGTTATGTCATCTCCCTGTCATTAACTCCTGTATGAAAATCCCACGGCTTAACCGTACCATATGATGCACTGAACATAATAACACAAAGTTCATTGAGACGTTACTAATGGTTATTGTATGAGGCTAACATTTACCTCCCACAAGTCTATGGTGTTGTCGCAACGGGGGGGGCCCTTTGGATCTGCTTTCTAACAATGGGAATACAGTGGCCTATCAAGCTTTCTGGGTGCATTTAGTGGCTTCATCTGAGCGGCCATACTGCTCTGCTCCGCCTGTCCTCCTTAATGCCAACACATCCCGAAGTCAGAACACACACAGAGCACTGGGGTTAACGCGATCGGAGAGATCATAGAATAATTACGGCCTGCTGCTTTTCCACCAAAACCTACAGGGGAAACCAAAGGGACACGTTATTCACCAAGCTACTTTAATATTCATACATTCAAGCCTATTATGTAATACAACACTGCTATACGTTCCTGCTAGGAAGGTTAGTTCAGAGGCACTTGATCTCTCTGATGGCCAGAAAACAGAGGTTTTTGGGAATAAAGTGTTTGGTAAAGCTTTGCGGTTGTGAAATAAAGGCAATTGGAGCTAAAGTTGGTTAAAGCTGCTGTTGCTGCTTGGGCTCCTGGCTCCAGGGGAGTCAAGTCTGTCTTTGTGTTAGATATTAAGAGGAGTTGGTGAGTTTGATTAATGGCTCTTTGGCTATGGAATGCAACAGGCAATGCCCCAAAACCAGAAAGTGTTCCTGTCAGTTTGGCTCACTGTTGATTGCTACAGAGAAACAACCAAATGATCAGGAGAACAAATTCCTCCTAATCATTGGCCGATCATTGGCCGATCCTTTTCATTGGCCGATAGAGCTCTTTGGCCACACACACCAGTGGTGGGTTTCACGTCAAAAGAAAGACACATAGGCAGAAAAGAATGCCATGCCTACTGTAAATGGTGGATCTTTGATGTTATGGGGCTATTTTGCTCTCACTGGTCCTGGGGTCCTTGTTAAGGTCAACGCATTCATGGACTTTACCCAGTACCAGGACAATTTAGCCAAAAACCTGGTTGCCTCTGTCAGGAGGCTGAAACTTGGCAGCAAGTGGACAATAACCCACAGCACACATCAAAATCCACGAAGAAATTGTTAATTTACCACAAATCTCCGGACTTGAACCCCCTTAAAAAACCTGTGGTTTAAAGAGGAAGGTCCATAAGCATAGACAAAGGATATCAAGGATCTGGAAAGATTGTATATGTGTTCTACAATCTCATAAAACATTGACTCAGTGCCTTTATCCTCGCAAGGTGAGGTATTGAAAGCTATTGAAAATACGGGTGCCAATAATTCTTATCCATATCCTTCCGAGAAAAAGTATTATTATTTCTCTGAGCAATTGTATTAGTATAACAATACAGCTCAGCATTTGTATAATGTATTTTATACAGTCTTTTTTGCACATCTTTATCAAGGGTTACAATAATTTGGAACCTGATCAACAAGCCTACGTAGGCTGCACGGTGAAAGCTGAATCTTATAACACTATGCACAGGCACAGGTCAAAACGTTTGTGCAAATCTTCCATTGACATCCATGGCATCCGCGCGTGATTTAAGCCAAACCCTGGTTTCCGATGTGTGTTTCTAGGCCTAAGAGCCCTGAGCCTTGGGAGAAAAAGTCCTTAATCATGTCTCTAAGCAGACTCATAAAGCATGGCGCAGACCTCCCCAAGGAGCTGTGCTAGGTAAACAATACCCACGCTCTGTCATGCTGTTGAATTAGGGAATTGCTACACGCATGTAATTAACATTTGTATTCGAGAGACGACAATAATTAATCTTGATTAAATGGAAATCGAGCAAACCGCCGAGAAATTGAGAAATGGAGAGAAACGCTGAGTCAAATCACCCAATGTGGAGTTAGTACAAAAATAATAACACTAAGCAAAATAAGCCAACAACAGCTAGTGTTTCACATTCAGTACTAGTGTTTCTTTAGGAGCAGGCTGGCACTGGAAGTGTCTCTGTGTCCCTGGGAAACCGTCAGGAGGAGAGATGTCTACTGTCGGATAGAGATAGCTGGCTGGTTGTGATCAGTCCTTCCTTTTCTTTCAAGGGAAAGTTGCTGCAGAAGATGAGGGTGAGCTGGTGTAAAAGTGACAGAGTGATGTATTGTGACTGCAGAGGTGGAAATTTTAATTATCTGTCCTAACCTTTTGGGTAGGTGTCAGCGCCATGCATCCATCCATTCCACCATTGAACAACGCAACGTACGTCTTAATGTTTCCTGGCTAAACTAAATACAAGAGACAAAGTCATTTAAATACAGGGGAAAAAGGTAGAGAGAGGAAGAGAGAGATTTGATTTATTCATGAGGTTATTTGGCAGGGACTTTGTACAAGAAAAACAGAGCACTGAGAAAACATGTTGCACCAGATTTAGCTAATAGCTCATTTCCATCTGTAGTCCCTAAAACATCTAGACATACAGTGGGGTCCGAAATTACTGACACCCTTGATAAAGTTCGATGAGTAATAATGACTGTATAAAATAAATAATTCAATACATTATTTAGCATTCATTTCTGAAATTAACATTAATCTGAAACACAACCAAAACTAACTGCAAATGCATGCAACACGTTTGTAGAGTCACATGCTTGATGTAATCATTGGGGATATCAATCTTTAGGGATATCAATCATTGTCAGGCCATAGAGAGGCCTATTTGCTTCTCTATATAACCATGGTCAGAGTCTGACAGATCTATTATTTCTGTTTCTGGTGGTGGTTTGGGTTGTATCCCTAATTAGAGGAACCTACAGTGCATTGCATTGTCTCTAATTAGGGATCCTGTCATTTTGGAGTCCCTTTTATTATAAATAATAATATAATATGTTTCTAAACACTTATACATTAATGTGGACGCTGATTACAGATAATCCTGAATGAATTGTGAATAACGATGAGTGAGAAAGTTTTCTGAGGGTCAAATATCATAACACCAAGACGTGCTAACCTCTCACCATTACAATAATAGTGGAGGTTAGCACGTTAGCACGGTATGATATTTGACCCTCTATAACTTTCATTATTATCATTATTCACAATTCATTCAGGATGATCCGTAATCATGGTAGCATCCACATGAAGGTAGAAGTGTTCAGAAACATATTTTATTCTTTTTTACAATAAAAGGGACTCCGAAATGACATCTAGACATGGAAACATTATATACAAAACAGAAAACATAAATACAGTAGAAATTGTAATATGTAAAAGTAATGTAGAAAACAAAAATATAAACACAACATGTAAAGGTCCCATGTTTCATGAGCTGAATTAAATAATCCCAGAAATGTTCCTTATGCACAAAAAACATATTTCTCTCAAATGTTGTACACACGTTTGTTTACATCCCTGTAGTGAGCATTTCTCCTTTACCAAGATAATCCATCCACCTGACATGTGTGGCATATCAAGGGAGCGTGCAATGCTGACTGCTGTTGCCAGAGAATTTAATTGTCTGATTTCCTTATATGAACTGTAACTTACTGCATGTTGCGTTTATATATTTGTTGAGGATATATAAAAATTAAAATATAGACATATGAAGTGAGTGAGCGTGAGAAAGCGAGAGGAGGGGGCTAAAAACTTTGAAGCAGCAATGTCTTCCTGCCTGAAGGCAGCCAGTGCGCTAACTCTCCCATTCTCCGTCTCTCCTGAGCGAGGGGCTACGTTTGAGAGGCTTTGAAGATCACAATGATGCTAAGGCAGTCTGCACCAGTGGCTCAGAACAAGACACAATCTCTCTCTCTATCTCTCTCTCAGTGGTGCATTCTTTCTCCTCCCTCATATCTTCATGCTCCCTCCCTCCCTACCCTCCCTCGCTCCCCATCTCTTTATAGCCGTCAACCCTGGGGAAGGAAGAGTGGCGGGAGTTTGGTTCATCTGACTCATATCATCTCTCTATCTCACTGAGACCATGGTGTCCGCTGGCAGCATACCACCATGTATAGCACTACTGGCTTGTCTCTAAAAGCTAAGCAGGGTCGGTCCTGGATGGGAGACCAGATGCTTCTGGATGTGGTGTTGGAGGGCCAGTAGGAGGCACTGTTTCCTCTGGTCAAAAAAATAATATCCCAATGCCCCAGGGCGGTGAAGGGGACATTGCCCTGTGTAGGGTGGTGTCTTTCAGATGGGATGTTAAACTAGTGTCCTGACTCTCTGTGGTCACTAAATATCCCATGGCACTTACTGTAAGAGTAGGGATGTTAACCCTGATTAAATTCACAATCTTGGCCACCTAATCATCCCCAGCTTCTAATCACCCCTCCTCTACCCTGTAACTATTCCACAGGTTGTTGCTGGAAATGAGAATGTGTTATGTTTCACCATTGGATCATCTGCGGCGGAGGGATACATCCGAGGTGAGGATTTACAGATTTATTCCTGTGTCACGGCTGGGGTCCGCCCCTATATATAGACCCCATGGAAGCGACACGCGTTCTCTTTTATTTTCACGGCGGACGTCCTTATGGTTTGAGGTGCAAACTTTCTGAGGTTCGCTTGGTAAGTCACTGGTAAGTGTAATATCTTGCGTGGAAGTATACTCACTGGCTGTTTTGAGTGCTCCACTCGCTGCGCACGGTTGATCTGTATCTTCCACCCGTGGTTTTTTCGTACTTGTGTTTCGTTAGCGTTACACTACGACTCCGTGTGCATCCATTAGTATGGTGGCCCTTGCTGCCACAAACTGTAATTGACCTTACACTACTTGCCGACTGGCTTGTTCTATGTGTGTGCTATGAATTGCTGCTCTCTGCGCCATAGGCCCGGTTTCTCTGTTAATTGTCTGCCTGTTTTTCCCACACGGGTCTTCCCCGGTGTATGCAGAGGTACTGGGTCATTTATCCTTCACCGGGTTCCTACCCCTGTTGGCTTGGCTGAGCTTATGGCTCCAATTTGTGACAGATGGAATGGTGGCATCCCCCCATGGGGATCCGCATACCCCTTCATTGGCACGGAACGGGACTCAGTCCTCATGAGAGCACGCCTGCCCACCAGAAGGGTTCAGGCGATCTTATCTTGCCTTAACCACTTTCGGCAGGGGCAGGTGGTATCCGCCCTGACCTGCCAACGCCTGTTGTGCTTGCTGACGGCGGCCTCGTTGCTGATTCCCCTGGGCCTACTCCATCTCCGGCCTCTTCAACGGTGCTTCAACTCCCACCGGCTACACCCGAAGCGCCACCGTCATCGCCAGCTGCGGGTGACCGCACAGTGCCTCAGGGCTTTGTTGAGGTGGCACTGTCGCACCTTTCTCTCAGGTGAGGTGGAGATGCTGAGGATGTGCCGCCGGGAGCTGGTCAGCACACACGCCTCCCAGATCGGCTGGGGGGGTGTGACCAATGGCAGGTCGGCCAGCGGCTGTTGGCTACCCCCTTGGAGCAGCAGCCACATCAATACACTAGAGGTCCGAGCTGTACTGCTGGCCCTGCGGTCTTTCCTTCCACATCTGAAAGGAAGACATGTCCTAGTGAGAACGGACAACACCACAGTGGTGGCTTACACCAACCATCAGGGTGGACTGAGGTCCCACCGCCCCCATCTTATGGCACGGGAGCTCCTTCTCTGGGCTCAGGGACGTCTAGTGTGGCAGCGGATATGCTCTTGAGGGAGGGCCCGCCTCCTTGGGACTGGTGCAGCAGAGTCTTGGCAGAGTCTACACTGAGAGGGTATTTGGCCGTTATATCTGCCTGCCATGTGGGGTCGATGGACAGGCCAGTGGGGCGCCATCCTTGGTCTCCAGGTTTATGAAGGGGGTTCGTTGCATGCGTCCAGTTAGGACCCGCTCAATTGCGAGCTGGGATCTGGATGTGGTCTTGCCAGCTTTGGCAAGCCGCCTTTCGAACCGTTGGAGTCTGCCTCCCTGAAACACCTCTCTATGAAGGTGGGTTTCTTGGTAACGATTACTTCCATTAAGATGGTGGGTGAGCTCCATGCTTTTCGGTAAGTTCTGAGTGGTACCGGATGGACCCGGTGGGAGAACTATATCTCTCCGCCCCAACCCTTCATTCCTCCCAAAGTTTCTGTCAGACAAGCATGTGAATATCCCTTTTATCCTGTCTGCTTACGACCCCTTGGCAGTGGCAGGGGAGTCTGGGCCTCCCTCCGGCATGCTGTGCCTTGTGCGGTCACTGGCTGCCTATGTGGAGCGGACACGGTCAGTGAGAACAACAGACCAGCTCTTTGTCTGCTATGGTGAGAGAGTCCTGGGGGCTGGGCTATCAAAGCAGAGGCTCTCTCACTGGATTACAACAGCATACGGCCTGGCTGACAGGCCAGTGCTGGGATCTGTGGTGGCACATTCTACACGAGGTGTGGCTGCGTCCTGGGCTCTACTGAGAGGAGTGCCCCTCGCTGATATCTGTGCTACGTCCAGCTGGGCTTCCTCTTGCACCTTTGCTAGGTACTATCTGGTAAATGTGGAACCTCCCTCTGCGGTTGGTTCAGGAATCCTGGACGACACCTCCCCTTCCACATTGACGGCCACTGCATCTAGGTCCCGTGCTGGGACTTATGCTCTAAGTGCGAGAGAGAGAGAGGCCGAGAGAGAGAGAGGCCGAGAGAGAGACGCCCACACTCTGAAGGCTAGGCATGAGAGTCTGAGTGATGCTCATGACCGAGAGCTTTTTCTGAATGCACCATGAATCTTTCACAATTAGACCGCCTGATTTCCAGAAGGCTAGAGTTCAGAGTCCTCTGGTGCTACATGACGACAACCTGCAACACATTTATCTGTTTCTCAACGGCTCTCTATAAAGTTAAATAAAGGTTCAATAAAAATAAAACAAAGTACACAGAAACTTAAGTCTCCATTTTTGCCACAATTTTTGTCTAAAGTGAAGAAACCAAATAAACAGTTTAGATTATTGATTAGAAACAGTTTAGAGATTTCACTGATCTAAACTGCAAGCTCTACCTCTATATGACTTTACCGACAAACCTGCCTCATCTTTCATTGAGCCATGTCTGAAAACCACTACTGTATGTAGAGCTTTGAGATAACTCTGTTATGACAAGCACTATACAAATGAAATATATTATTATTATGATTACTGTACACAGCTCCCATGAAGCCTACAGTTCTTTCCCTAACACTCAAACTGAACTCAGCACTTCACTCTTGCAGGCAGTGGTGTGACCACTGGAGCAGGTTGTTACATCTCCACCCTCCAGTATGTGCATGGTTGAGACTCCCATCCATCCGTCTGTCAGTCCGGGGCACTGGTCACGCCATGCTGCCTGGCACCATTACAGCAGCCATCACTCAGGCACAGAGCGAGCATTATTCATGGCCCTAGAGGAGTTTGTCAGGAGCCATGCCCGCAGGTGCTGTGACAGCGCTCTCAATCACCCACTCTCCAGCAGCTCCCCGCCAGCCCGCTCCAAGATGGCAAACCACGTCCCAGCCGTCCTTCCTGCCACTCAGCCCCAGTCAAATGAGAATCGAAATCCTTCCATGAGCTACTTCCATACATAAATACGGCGGTGAATACCTTGATTTGGAATCTATGTGTTTCTGATGGCGTCTGTCCGCACCACAAATACCGGCCAGTACCTAGCCTGTCGACGTCTACACGCTATCGGGTAAAAGATTGCCAGGGGATTGTATTAACTTGTTTGTTCAATTTCACAGAGACACATAACTCCTAGCGCCATCAGGAGCTCTCCCCCCAAACACATCGCCACCGGGGCACGAGCCATTACTTTCTTCCCGTGCTACCTAGCTAGCTTACGATACACTACAACCAGGTGGGCCCAGGAACATATTTTATACACAACCATTCAGGTGTGTAATCCTTCACAGCAGACAGGAAATATCCCGCCGCCTGCCGACTTTTTCTTTCTGCTGACAGGGGGATACGTGAGGAGGGATACGTGAGGAGGGATACGTGAGGAGGGATACGTGAGGAGGGATACGTGAGGAGGGATACGTGGGGCAGCTTCATCACAGACATTAGAGAGACTAAAGGTGAGTTGTATTTACGGCTCCCTCCCTCCGACAATGTGCATAAATTCATTCGCATTAAGGGAGTTACGTTCCAACACTCGACACCCGTTCAAATCCATGTTTAACTCTCCCTAAGGAGTGTCAATTTATATGTATTACTCTGCAGTCCTGTAATTAAGTTTCACCATGGCGACGAACATCCCAAGTTCTTTGAAGGATGAATAACACTTGTTTCTGTGGCTTTAGCAAAATAACAGAATGCTATATGAAGCCTTTCCAAACTGTCAGATTGTTGAGCACTTCTAATTTATAATTGATCCAGGCAATGTCGTATCTGTGTTTGAGACCAAAAGTATGTGGACACCTGCTCGTCGAACATCTTATTCCAAAATCATGGGCATTAATATGGAGTTGGTCCCCCTTTGCTGCTAGTCTGAACCATGAAAAAAAAGTCCCAGACCATTATTCCTCCTCCACCAAACTTTACAGTTGGCACTATGAATTCAGGCAGGTAGCGTTCTCCTGGCATCCGCCAAACCCAGATTTGTCCATCGGACTGCCAGATGATGAAGGGTGAGTCATTACTTCAGAGAACGCATTTCCACTGCTACAGTGTCCAATGGCGGCAAGCTTTACACCACTCCAACCGGCACTTGGCATTGTGCATGGTGATCTTAAGCTTGTGTGCGGCTGCTTGGCCATGGAAACCCATTTCATGAAGCTCCCGACCAACAGTTTGTGTCCTCACGTTGCTTCCAGAGGCAGTTTGGAACTCGGTAGTGAGTGTTGCAACTGAGGATAGACAATTTTTACGCGCTACGTGCTTCAGCACTCGGCGGTCCCACTCTGCATTGCTGGAAGTTATCCTGCAACAGGATGATCAAATTAAGATCCTACATCTGTAGCCAATCACACACACAAGAAACCTCAGTCTCTCACATTGAGAAACACATGCAAAAATCTTCATTGACTGCTAGCAACGCCCTTCACCGCAAAGACCCCTCCAACAATGAAGTCTTCTTCTGAGCAATATCTGCCACCATAGGGATTAGCTCCTTGCTAATGAAGGGAATTTGGTGGTGGTCTTACAATATCTGCCACCATAGGGATTAGCTCCTTGCTAATAAAGGGAATTTGGTGGTGGTCTTACAATATCTGCCACCATAGGGATTAGCTCCTTGCTAATAAAGGGAATTTGGTGGTGGTCTTACAATATCTGCCACCATAGGGATTAGCTCCTTGCTAATAAAGGGAATTTGGTGGTGGTCTTACAATATCTGCCACCATAGGGATTAGCTCCTTGCTAATAAAGGGAATTTGGTGGTGGTCTTACAGAGCCAATAGGAAGGACCCTGTTTCCTATCCCTCCCTGCAATCAGGCTTGCTTGGAAACGCCTGGAGAATGCTGAAAGGTGCTCCCGTTTCTATCTCAGGCTGATAAGTCTCATCCATGCTTTTATTACAAGCAGGCTTGACAACTGTACTGCTCTCCTGTCTGGTCTACACAAGAAAGCTATTGGTCAACTGCAAAACATGCAGAATTCTGCAGCACGGGTACTGACCAAGACCAGACAGAGAGCACACATTACACCAGTTTTAAAGTCTCTGCACTGGCTGCCTGTGAGTTTTAGAATACATTTGAAGATGATTCTATTGATTTTTAAATCAATCCACGATTGTGCACCCCAATACATATCAGACATGCCTTTGAGTGTAACCAGTAGGTCCCTATAGTCATCTGGCACTGGCCTTTTAACTCTCCCAAAGCTTAGAGGCATGGAGAGGCAGCCTTTAGTTATTATGCCACCAGCCTCTGGAATAGCCTGCCAGAGAACCTGAGGGGGGCCGAAACTGTGGACATATTTAAAAGAGATCTTAAAACACAACTTTGTAGCTTTTGCTTTCCTTAGGGTGCTTTTTTATTTGTTCCGTTTTTATTGTTAATCCTCTTTAAATTTTTTTAGTGAAGTAAATATTTCTGCCTGCCTTTCGGCTGAGCCATAAAGCAACACTCTGAACAAACACACACACATGCAATATGGGTCACAAACATAAAGACACGGGGTCGGCAGTGTAGCGGAGTGGTTAGAGCCCGTACCCGAAAGGTTGCTGGATTGAATCCCCTAGCTGACAAGATCCCAAAAAAAAATATCTGTCGTTCTGCCCCTGAACAACGCAGGGGTAGGCCGTCATTGTAAACAAGAATTTGTTCTTAACTGACTTGCCTAGTTAAATAAAATAAAAAATACACACACACTCCGTCACACACACACACACTCCACAACAACCCTACGATGTGTCAGTATGGCACAACACACCCTCTCCTTCACACAACACACATACATAACGGTTCACCCGCCACAACGCCGCCAGTGTTTCACATTAAAGCTCCTCTCACATCACGCAAAGCTGCTGAGAAAGCATCCTTCATCCTGGCTCCGCTAGCCGAGCTCTAATGATGACGGGCCTCCCAATGTGGTTCAGCTACATCAACTTACACTAACCAACCTTTTTGAAGGTTGCCCGCGCCCGTTTCAGGGCAAGCGTTCCATTTGAAACGTGAAACAGCTCTAGTCGCCTCAGCAGGCAGAATAGAAAGCCTTATTACTTTTCAGTGATGTCACGCTACACTACATCCACTGTACTTATGCATAAATGATCATCACATTTATTTTAACGCTATTCAAGGTTCTATTCCAAAATAACTTTTTCGGTCTATAATGATCGATTTACTCTGATTATACAAGACATGGTTCGGCCCAGAGTAGTATAAAATATAAGCTGTGCTTTCATTGACAACCCTGGCGATATCACGCAGGCCGTCCTTTGCTGCTCCCAGCTTCCATACAACAGGACACTTAAGGAGTCCATTGTTCAGTACGACATACCTATTCTCGCTGATATGATCAGTGTAAATGAGCTAGCGACTCCCCGGGGGTTTGAGTGGAACAAGTTGCATTAGGGAGAGGAGTATAGAGATCCAGAATCCCAACGGGGGTAATATCACTGGTGTATGGGTTGTCTGCTGAGGTAAGTTGATACAATTCATCTAATTGGCTAACGCATCCGCTGATAAAACAACTGTATTTATCTAACCCAAGCCTCCCTGGTCATGGCTCTGTGTCAGAACACAGTTTTGATGTTATTTAATGGAGAAAAATGACTTTTGATGACTGTATTGGTTAATTGAGAGAGATATCCTCGGTATGAAATGAAGTAAGGCAGAATTTTTCAGATGGAGGAATTGAGTAAGCATCTGTCTCTTACATACAAAATGTCAAGTCCTGTTAGCCTTAACTGAATGCCTCCCTGCTGATTTAATTTCACACAGGCGTACGCAGGCTGACGTGCGTGAAGGAACACGAGGGCGTCCATATGCAGACGGGAAACGTTTCTCAGTTTAAACAAAAGTTGTGTGATTGTTAACTTAACAGACACACATACACCTATCAACACCCCCCAACTCCCCACAAACCCCCCCCCACACACACACACACGTACACCCCCCCACGCTTGGACCCCCATAACAAACACACAATCGCTCTCTCTCTCTTTCTCTCTCGCGTTCTCTCTCTCTCACACACACACACACACACACACACACACACAGTGAACGCTCCATTGAGAGCTCAACATACAACGTCTGCTCCCTGCCACAATATCCCCATCCCTATCCACTGCATTAGCCACAGCCTCTGGAGCTGCTAACTGAAAGAAGAGGCACAGAGAGGAAAGACAGGTAGGAACCAGGGAGAGCACTGGCGGGAAAAGGATGCCACATTAGCTCATCCTTAGACCCGCTGCGCTCCGGGTCCACTAGCAGTCCAGAGGAGAACCCATACACTGGGGCCGCTGTCTCCTCCGAAGGGAGAGAGAGAGGGGGAGAGGAGGGGGAGGAGGAGTAGAGGGGAGAGGATTGTGAAGCAGAAAGACATTCTGTTGTAGGTGTAGGTGTAGGGTCGTAGTGGGTGACATAGGGGACATAGAGAGTGGGTGACTGGCCGTTTAAGTCAGTGAGTGTAATTTACAGATCAGTGGTGGTGAGTGTGTGGGGTCTATAAAAGGATGTGTTATGGACAATCACAGACTCTGTGGCCTGCAGTTTTCTATGTTCTCTACAAAGGGAATTTGTATGATCTCCTTTGATTGTCCTGTGTATAACCATAGCTAGCTGCCCTCTTAGCCATGTCTCCCTCAGAGAATTGTACATCAATGTCAATGGACTTCCTGGTATGAATATATGGCTAAATAAAAAAGACATCATGTCAAATCAGTATGTCTAGAATACTCAAAATGTCCCAAGAAAATACTACAATACGTAATTCCACAGTTAGACATGGATTATTATGGTAAGAGTATTAGTTTTAGCAAAATCTGTGATTAAAAGGTCTTGGTTGTAGCTTGGAGGCGATAGGAAAGGCTTGGTAAGGGTAAGAAGCATTATGTATATTTTAAGAGATGAGAGAGGAATACTTAGAGGGAGGATTGTCATATTATCTCCCTCTAACGTAAACAGTTGGCTCTGAACGTTCTGTGACACACACAGGAGCATAGTGACATTAAGAGAGGGTAATTTCAGCTGACGGCTATGTAAAGGAATTAAGCCATTGCCTTATGGCACACATCTGAGGAGAAATAGATTTTTTTATACCAATTTCTATCAACAAAATTGAAGCGCAGGGAACTAAACTTCCAATTTCCAACCTAAAAAGGAAATTTGAAATCATAGATAAGGGAGAGGAGAGAGGAGAGAAAACGGGAGACGCAATCTCACTGTTGTGTACTTCCTGGTAGAGTAGAATCTCACTGTTGTGTACTTCCTGGTAGAGTAGATTCTCACTGTTGTGTACTTCCTGGTAGAGTAGAATCTCACTGTTGTGTACTTCCTGGTAGAGTAGATTCTCACTGTTGTGTACTTCCTGGTAGAGTAGAATCTCACTGTTGTGTACTTCCTGGTAGAGTATAATCTCACTGTTGTGTACTTCCTGGTAAAGTATAATCTCACTGTTGTGTACTTCCTGGTAAAGTAGAATCTCACTGTTGCGTACTTCCTGGTAAAGTAGAATCTCACTGTTGCGTACTTCCTGGTAAAGTGGAATCTCACTGTTGTGTACTTCCTGGTAAAGTAGAATCTCACTGTTGTGTACTTCCTGGTAAAGTAGAATCTCACTGTTGTATACTTCCTGGTAAAGTAGAATCTCACTGTTGTGTACTTCCTGGTAAAGTAGAATCTCACTGTTGTGTACTTCCTGGTAAAGTAGAATCTCACTGTTGTGTACTTCCTGGTAGAGTAGAATCTCACTGTTGTGTACTTCCTGGTAGAGTAGAACATGCTTTCCTCAAATGTCTCAGAGCAAGATAGGATTCTAAAAGTCTCCAAAGGCAGATCTGTTATTCCAGCTGGAGCATCGCGGCAGCATCCCTGCGCACGGCCAGTCCGACAAAGCGTGTCAGAGTCTGTGAAGCTAAGACTGCGCTGTGCTGCCAGCCTGCCAGCCTCGGGCATAGAGGGGTATTGGCTGCTACCCCAGCAGCGTAGCTGTGGCAAAGTCCCCACCAGCTCATTGTCTCTTACACAATACCACACAACCTAGATAACATTACACAATACCACACAACCTAGATAACATTACACAATACCACACAACCTAGCTAACACTCTGTATTTACCATTCTCTCTACCTCTCTAGTTCTGCTTCCCTGTCATACACGCTGGGGCTGGTGCTCTCTAATTTAGAGCCAGAGATAAGGGCAGGCGGGAGGATATTACTTGTGGGGAGACACTAATTGAATTGGCTCCAGCGGGTCAAACACACCTAAATGACAGCTCACCCAGGACCCAGCAGGCATTTATCTACCTCGGAGAAGAAGCCATGGCTTGTCTGATAGGGCCGGGAAGTGTAGGGAAGACTGACTGACTGTTGGCTGGGTGTGTGTGGGGGAGGATGGAAATTATTAAATGCATTGTGTGTTGCAGGGCTAGGGACGGGAGGGGGGGTTGAGAGACAAAGCATGCTCTCGCATTTTGCCGCCGCGATCATGTGAGCCCATACGATGTGTGGGAAGGAGAGTAAACAAATCAACACAGATATGACCCTATGCTGGGGGTCATATCTATGCTGAGGCGGAGAGAGAGATCAGAAAAGGGAGAAGGAGAGAGAGAGAGAGAGAGAGGTACACAGAGTGGTCTTTTATATGTTATTTTCATCGAACACTTTAAGCCTCACTTTTTCCATTTCAGTCTCAGCTCTGGAGAAACAACACAGGGTCAGCAGTACTACTGCCTGGTGAATAGCCAAAAACAAACCATTGGCACACAAAGAACACACTAAAAACACAGGAGACCTGAAAATAAGACAAAGGAATGTCTGTCACCCCCTACTTTGACTGGCACTTGTATGCTACAGTTGTTGCTATTCTTCTCAGTTGAGGCCAGCATTTCATACAGAAAATTGGTTTAGCATCAACTTTTCTTTCCATCTCAAAGGGGCCAGCCTTTGAAATGTTATTGGTGAGTTTGCCACACTTCTCAGATTATACCTGGAGACTGAATGAAATGTATTTTGAGTCGGTTGACTTTGAAAAAAGACAACATCACCGCTTTGATCAGGCCTCTGGGGAGCCCAGCAACCCAGGTCCTATGTTGCATGCTTGGCATGAGAAATCGCCTCCCTCTCCCTCCCCCTCTCCTCCGCTCTCCCTCTCTCTCCATCTCCCTCTCTCTCCCTCAACATCGCACGCCGTGAGAGGTTAAGACTTCAGATAAACATGGATAAAATCACTATTGGGAAAACAACACAGAACTTCCTCATCTTTGAAGCTAGACCTGCAATCTCTCCACACACCAAAAAAACTGAAATCACTAGTCACTAGTGATTAATTACCCAGTGGTGAAGACGTGACTGACGTGGCAGCAGATTCGGCGTCTCCGTGGAATCGAGCCAACGCGTCTCTTCCCAGGGGCGGGCCAGTCGCTGGCACGCGGCGGTCAAATGGGGCTCTCCTTCTCTCCTCAGAGGGTGGACCTATGAGAGGTACATCACACAGCTGTCATTTTGACATTTTTTTATTGGCTTTGGGCAGCGTGCCAATGGAGTAGCGTTCCTTTCAAACCCAATGACATACAGACGTGCAAAAGAATGCTTTACTATGGTTTCAGCCCTGAATCGTACGAGAGAGAGAGAGAGAGACCGGATAGGTGCAGTGGAATGTGGTTTTACAGGGTCAGCTATAGTATTGGAGTAAATTATGGTTAGGTTCCTTTTTTTATTTAACCTTTATTTAACTAGGCAAGTCAGTTAAGAACAAATTCTTATTTACAATGACAGCCTACCTACAGGGTCAGCCCCTGGAGCAAATGAGGGTTAAGGGCCTTGCTCAAGGACACAGACAGGTTTTTCACCGTGTCGGCTCAGGTATTCGAACCAGCGACCTTTCGGTTACCGGCCCAACGCTCTACCGCTAGGCTACCTGCTGCCCCTCAAGGGAGAGAGAGAGACTGGCTCCACCGGTCCCATCCAGTCCCATCCTCCCGTTATAGGGCATTTCTTATCAGCAGCCAGCACGCCCCCCCCTCCTCACACTGGCTGCTGGGGAGCTGAACACTGAGCCCTGGCTGCCAGTAAGAAACAGAGAAACAGAGGAAGAATGCCAATGAGCATGAGAGAGCCTGCCCTGAGATTTCATTACTCCCCCAGACAAGGATATAGTGGAGCACCGACCCGGCCCCAGGTCTGATAGCCATGTTAACATGCAACAGGAGCTCTCTCCTTACTCCCCAGACGACCGACCTTTACAAACATCGATAACCGCACAAATCCTATTTGATTTGGCCCCTACTTGAATGTTTGGGGGTAAAATGCCTGGAAAAGACGGCTAAGAGGGAGATAAGAAATATACTTTTAGGGAGGCTAGGCAGTAACCAGGTCTGTGTGTCGAGCTCTCTAATAAATCCGGCTGACCGTGAGGGGAAGAAAGGTTAGAGGTGACCGAAAAAATGAGTGCACTCCCAAATAGTTCAAAACAGAGCCATAAAAGTTTAATCCACACCTGGCAGCTGGCAGCCCGGCAGAAAAAGGGGAGTGAGATGAGCTATTTTCAAAGCTGTATTAAAGTTTTAGGAGGAAGAAAAAACTCACATTCTATCTTCTATTATCTGCCGTGTTTGGAGAACACACGGGTGTTACATGTGTTAATGTTTCATACCTCAGACTTCAGCCAAAATGCTAACTGGCAGCAGAGACCCTCTCAAGAGTCAGAGAGAGAAATCAAGAAGATAGCTACAGCATACTGGTTGTCACTTAATCCTGAGTGACAAGCAGCAGGGAAGCTTTCATTTTCCAATATCCCCCGAAGAATCACCCCAAGAACATCATTTCTTTTTTTTTTTACATTTCATTGGAACAAATTAAATCTCTTTTTAATAACACTGGTATTATACATATTTAATCAAGGAATGTGTTCCGATTATGAATATAAAAAAATAATCCAATGGCTGACATCGATGAACTGCTACCCACTCCTACAGTATTAAGGACCGGAGCTGGGAAGTGAAGATGGAATAACAGCGAGAGAAAAAGACAGAGAAGGAAAATGACAGAGAAGCATGAGTAGAGTAAGGCAATACACTTCAAACGTCCCTCTACATATTCTCTCCCCAGTCCCCTACATGACTGGATGTCAATTTTCTCTTTACCCACCCACAGCTCACCATCCATCCATCCATCCATCACCCAGTGCCCCTGAGCGTTTAGCTGACTAGAAACGGCGTAACATGTTTTAAAAGATCCCATCTGGGCGCACTTTCAAAGAGCAGGAGGAGGGCGGCCGTGGATGTCAACGCATCCATCAACTAGTCGGACCAAAGAACATGCGGCTGAGAGAGCCTGGAGAGAGGCGCGACAGTAAAAACCACTCAGACAGCCCACCGGATGCCCTGTTCCCTCCACCAGGAAGAGGCCTCAGAGTTTAGTCACGAACCGAGTAGACAGAGTCGCTAGTCACTTTGGATAAGACACCATGCTGAAGTGGCTTCCTTCACAACACAACGCCAATTCATCATACACACTGTTAACCCCCCTGTCACTTCCCCTTCTGCCTGGATAATGAAGCATTTTGTCACTGGAAATTGGTGTGCGTTCATTCAGATAAACTTCAACAATGTTCCGGGAGGATGAAATAGCTTGTGATGAGGGTCGGGTGACGTGGAGGGCTGACTTGATTGAATTAGTCTTTTCGGGAGTGTCTGTATGGGGCAAATTCCTTGGAATTCAATCACTTTTTGACAGCATCCTTTTTGATTTAAACAAAACATTCCAAAGATGTTTGCCCATGGAAGAAGTGGCCAAAACATTCAGGAGATAAGGGTGCTATTTTACATACCCCAACATACCATGAGACATCCATGTCTTCATCACTGGAAAAGATCAACGGTTGAGTTTGATATCATTTAAAAGATTACAAACAGTGTTGTCCAACTATTTGATTAGATCAACAACAAATATTTGAATAAAAATAATTTAAACTGTCAAAACATTTGTAAACTCTAAATGTGCCCGCCATTGGTTGAGACACAACATGTTCTTGAACACTGGGTGGGTGTAATTACAATCATATAAATACAATTCATAGAATGGACCTATCGCTTCAGACCACTGCAATTTAGCTGATACACCACTGAAATGTCCACCCACTGCCGAATGTCAATTTAAATGGCCATGCCTATTCTATTATCTACAGTTGAAGTCAGAAGTTTACATAAACTTAGGTTGAAGTCATTAAAACTCATTTCATGTTAACAAGTCGGTTAGGACATCTACTTTCTGCATGACACAAGTAATTCTTCCAACAATTGTTTACAGACAGACTATTTCACTTTTAATTCACTATATCACAATTCCAGTGGGTCAGAAGTTTACATACACTAAGTTGACTGTGCCTTTAAACAGCTTGGAAAATTCCAGAAAATTATGGCTTTAGAAGCTTCTGATACGCTAATTGACATAATTTGAGGTGTACTTGTGGATGTATTTCAAGGCCTACCTTCAAACTCAGTGCCTCTTTGCTCGACATCATGGGAATATCAAAAGAAATTAGCCAAGACCTCAAAAAATATTTGTAGACCTCCACAAGTCTGGTTCATCCTTGGGAGCAATTTCCAAACGCCTGAAGGTACGTTCATCTGTACAAACAATAGTATGCAAGTATAAACACCATGGGACCACGCAGCCGTCATACCGCTCAGGAAGGAGACACGTTCTGCCTCCTAGAGATGAACGTACTTTGGTGCGAATCAATCCCAGAACAACATCAAAGGAACTGTGAAGATGCTGGAGGAAACAGGTACAAAATTATCTATATCCACAGTAAAACAAGTCCTATATTGACATAACCTGAAAGGCCGCTCAGCAAGGAAGAAGCCACTGCTCCAAAACCGCCATAAAAAAGCCAGACAAAGATCGTACTTTTTGGAGAAATGTCCTCTGGTCTGATGAAACAAAAATAGAACTGTTAGGTCATAATGGCCATCGTTATGTTTGGAGGAAAAAGGGGGAGGCTTGCAAGCCGAAGAGCACCATCCCAAACGTGAAGCACAGGGGTGGCAGCATCATGTTGTGGGGGTGCTTTGCTGCAGGAGGGACTGGTGCACGTCACAAAATAGATGGCATCATGAGGAAGGAAAATGATGTGGAAATATTGAAGCAACATCTCAAGACATCAGTCAGGAAGTTAAAGCTTGGTCGCAAATGGGTCTTCCAAATGGACAATGACCCCAAGCATACTTCCAAGTTGTGGCAAAATGGCTTAAAGATAACAAAGTCAAGGTATTGGAGTGGCCATCACAAAGCCCTGACCTCAATCCTATAGAGAATTTGTGGGCAGAACTGAAAAAGCTTGTGCGAGCAAGGAGGCCTACAAACCTGACTCAGTTACATCAGTTCGGTCAGGAGGAATGGGCCAATATTCACCCAACTTATTGTGGGAAGCTTGTGGAAGGCTACCCGAAACATTTGACCCAAGTTAAACAACTTAAAGGCAATGCTACCAAATACTAATTGAGTGTATGTAAACTTCTGACCCACTGGGAATGTGATGAATGAAATAAAAGCTGAAATAAATAATTCTCTCTACTATTATTCTGACATTTCACATTATTAAAATAAAGTGGTGAATCCTAACTGACATAAGACAGGGAATTCTTACTAGGATTTAATGTCAGGAATTGTGAAAAACAGAGTTAAATGTATTTGGCTAAGGTGTATGTAAACTTCCCACTTCAACTGTATGTCAATGATTTCAATAGGTTTCCTGTGAAGGATTGACAGTATAATTAACATCAGATATTCCCTCTCAAGTCAACATACTCTGATGTTGGACCACCAACCATCTCTACCATTTAAAACCATCTCTACCATTTAAAACCATCTCTACCATTTAAAACCATCTCTACCATTTAAAAGCAACAATTACAATTTTAATCCCATTTTAGCACAGTCAAAATATAATTAATAATAATTAATTAATAATAATTAATTAATAATACACCCACCATGTATTCAAGAGCATGTTGTGTCTCAACTGATGGTGGGCACAATACAAAAACCTTATATGATGTAAAATAAGGGATCATATGCGAAAATGAAAATAAATTATTTGTAAAAAACAGTTTGTAATCTTTATAATAATATCAATCTCAACCTTTTATATTTTCCAGTGATGACGACACGCATGTCTCATAGTATGTTGGGGTATTTCAAATGGGTTTAACCTTGAGAACCTTTATCTCTTGAATGTTTTGGCATTCAGGATAAAAAAGTCACTATCTGAGCACTTTTTCCACGGGCAAATGTGTATGGAAGGTTTCGTTCAAATCAAAAGGTGTGCTGTCAAAAAGTGATTGAATTCAAATGGATTTATCTTACGGTGATTAGCGGGTTATTACGCATAGACAACAATAATAACAACAACAAAAACAAAGACCACCACCCAGACATGAGCACCTGGCCTGCTGTTGGAGTGGGATAACACACACACACACACACACACACACACAAACCAACCAACATGCACACACACACACACACACACACACACACACACACACACACACACACACACACACACACACAAACCAACCAGCATGCACACACACACCAAATGTGCTCCAATGCTCTTGATGACAATGAGAGCCTGTGATTTCTGATCAGACAGCAGAATATAGGTAGACAGAGCAGCTTCAGATAAAAAGAGAGAAAAAGTGAGAAAGAAGAAACAGAGAGAGGAAGAGAGAGAGGAAGAGAGAGGGGAAGAGAGAGGAAGAGAGAGGAAGAGAGAGGAAGAGAGAGAGGAAGAGAGAGAGGAAGAGAGAGAGGAAGAGAGAGAGGAAGAGAGAGGAAGAGAGAGAGGAAGAGAGAGAGGAAGAGAGAGAGGAAGAGAGAGAGGAAGAGAGAGAGGAAGAGAGAGGAAGAGAGAGGAAGAGAGAGGGACAGAGAGGAAGAGAGAAAGGAAGAGAGAGGAAGAGAGAGAGGAAGAGAGAGAGGAAGAGAGAGGAAGAGAGAGAGGAAGAGAGGAAGAGAGAGGAAGAGAGAGGAAGAGAGAGAGGAAGAGAGAGGAAGAGAGAGGAAGAGAGAGAGGAAGAGAGAGAGGAAGAGAGAGAGGAAGAGAGAGAGGAAGAGAGAGAGGAAGAGAGAGGAAGAGAGAGGAAGAGAGAGAGGAAGAGAGAGAGGAAGAAGCAGCAGGCTGTCATGCAGCAGCTCTGGCCCAGCACTTCCCATTAAGACGGGTGGTGTGAAATGAGAGCGGAAGCACCAGGAAAGCCTGCTGTCAGTCTCACTTAGTCCAGCCCATGTCAGTGGTCCCATGGCAGGCCTCAGCTTCACAGCAGTGGTCCCATGGCAGGCCCCAGCCTCACAGCAGTGTACTAACAGAATAATACATAACTTAGCCACAGCTACTGTACAATAGCTAGGCCTGGATGAGCCATAAATATACACACACTAGTGTTACAGCACTATGTGACGTTTGTTTGATTGATTTGGTTGATATTAGAACAAGGAAGCAATACTTCATCCAACATTTAAGATGGCAGAGTCTATCTTCACCTAATTGCAGGTATGCTCCGGGCAATTTAGGTTATAAAGGAATGAGGTCCTTATTGTAAGGTCAAGTAGTAACATCTATTTAGTTGTGGTCTGTATACATGGGTGATGCTTAGTTCCTGACAGGGTCTTTATCTACTTACTAGCCAACTTGTTGTCATGCCAAACAACTTTTGGGCCTTGATAAATGTACTTTATAAACACTCAGGCTACAATTTATCCAGCCACACAATTATATATCTAACACGTAATTCCAAAACATATGCTCTAAACAAAAAGCGACTACAACTATATACATGTGACCCTGTGTCTTCACCTTTCTTGTCCACAGCAGTCAGAGAACACAGGGAGATAACGCCAAAGAAAGAAATGGCCCCTCTAGTGTAAAGGACAGTATTGTGCCCAGCAAGGTGGCATCTCAGGAAGTGTCCTTGCTTCCCTCTTGCCACCCTCATCGCCACGGTTACATTATTCATGCTCACACGTGGCAGGGAGGAGGTTAAGTGAGGATTTTTCAGCCGCTCAGTGTAGGTGTGTGTGTGTGTGTGTGTGTGTGTGTGTGTGTGTGTGTGTGTGTGTGTGTGTCTGCCCTATTCCTTATGTGTGTGGCGTTGCATCTTTCTACGCCACATGCCTCCAGGATCACCTTGAGTGGACACGGTGTCAGGTGCGTCAGGGTCTGCTGCTGCACAGCATAGCAAGTCTGCAGTACACTTTGCCTGAACCCTGGGCACTTCAACTTCCAAATGGGAGGGAGACATTTTGAATGCTGTACATGTACCCAGTCAAACGTGAAGGCTTTGGCCTCACACGTCCAAGAGCTGGGGGGGGGGTGGTTGGGGGGGTCTTTGGGGGGTTAAGTGTTTTGATAACTTGTAAGTCATTCCTTTATCTGACAATGAACCCAGGCTGTAGTGTATATGCACACTCAGAGAGACACTGTTAGCGTCTCAAACGGCACCCTAGTCCCATAGTGCACCCATAGGGCTCTGGTCAAAAGTAGTGCACTATGTAGGGAATAGGGTGTCATTTGGGACGCACTTACTGTATCTAGCAGCATGTACTCAGCAACACCTACTGGCATCTATAACAAAACGTTATGGCTATTCATGAATAATTATGATGACACCCTGTGTCATTTCTCCATAAGATCGTCCATCTTTGATTCCAATGCCCATAAACACCACCATTAAATCTGCTTTAAACTACTTTTAGACAGCCTTTTAACTGAGCATCAGCAAACCCATTTAGCTTGCAAGCCATACGCCGCACTGCTTACGATTGGGTCAACCCTTGTCGCTTCGTTTCATTTCCTGGCCCATTGATTCCTCAAAGAGGCTGTGGTGCATATGTGTTTACTTCAGAGCAAGTTTGGGAGCTGTGGGAAGAAATAAACTCTCTTTCCTCACTCTCTGTGCAACGCATCCTTACGTTTCCTTTAAAGATAGAGTATTGTACATACGGTAGCGAACCAGTCGCAACATGATTTCAAATGGTTGCTGTATTATTTAAGCATTCTTAGAAACGCACTGCACATTTCCAAACCCATGACTTGGCAAAGTGTCCACTCGTCAGGTATATTTACACATACTCTAAAGCCGTGAGATGAATTTGCATTTTTTATGACTTTGCCCAGACAAGCTGCTGAATCAAATTAATGGAAGGGCTCCCTCTCTTTATCACCAGTATTGGTCTATCAGGATGAGATCACCTTAAAGCAGACATACAGGTCAATTACACTGTGTGACATCATTCCACACACCGATGGACAGATTACAAAAGGAGAGGAGTGGGAATACAGTCTATAAGATCCTCTATCTGACCCCAGAATCACACTCCACACTGGCCCCGATGGGTTCTCTGTTGACTCTTGTAGAGCAGCATCACATTAGTGGAAACCAAGACTGTTCTCAGGGCAGGCTTACGGATTTGACTAGCAGAAGTTACTTTTCGTAGCAGGTTAGGAGAATTTACACAGCAGGTTAGGAGAAATAACATGGCACGTTAGGAGAAATATGTTAAGGTTAGAAAAAGGGTTAGCTAAATATCTAGCTACAACCAGGCTTGCCCTGAGAACGGTCTTGGTTTCCACTAATGCGATGCTACTCTGGTAGATTGTTGTGTCGCTTAGGTCGATGTGGAAAACATATTTGGATTGGATTAGCAATAAGTCATCAAGATGCTTTCGGGAAACCGAGCCCAGGTTGATCACTTTTTTCAAATCCAATGTATTTTCCACGTAGATTCCACGTCACAATACGTTGACAAATGACGTTGTATGTGCCCAGTGGGTACATGGCTCGTTTTTAAGTATATTGTTTTTAAAGAGCTGCAGAACTCTCAGCACTTGTATTTTCCTAGAGTACATTGTTGATACTATGTGCATACATTCCATTAACTGGGAAATGTACAAATATAGAATATCAAATAAATTCCAAAATTTACATTTTTTTACAATTCCAATTCAGTTCAACTTAAATTATCCACTTTATGAGTGAATTCAAGAATTGAATTGGAATTTAAAAATGTTATTGGAATTGAACCCCTACCCTGATACCAATACATGTGGGGGGGCTGAGGTAGCGAGTTTGGAGTTCAAAAGTAAAATTCACTATATCCAGACTGGCGCTTGGCTAAAGTGCGTGGTGCATCGATGCATGGACATTGGCCATGACCCCTGACTTAAAGGTGTGGACGACGATCATTCTTCTCGGCGGTTAGCAGGGCTAGCACAATGAACCAGTGATACTAGTGGTCTGAGACTTACAGTAGCTCACTGCTGGGCTGCCTCATATCCATGTGGTCCTAATGCTACCATGGAACAGCAATATCCTTCCAAATTGACTGATATTGTATGGAGAAAAACTAAATGACAGGCCTATATTATCTTTGGGCTAAAATCCACAATAATATTGTTATCATTTAATAGCAATACGAGACTTCAATATAGGACTGTGTTGGTGTGGAGACTAATACATTAGTCTGAAAATAGCAGTAGTCATGAGAAACATCTGAAGAAGAAAAAAAAAATTCTTCCCTTGGCTGGTGAAACGTAGTGAAAAATGGTCTGTCAGCCCCACATCTATCAAGCTGAATAGTATCCCTTCACAGGAGAGGCTATTACCACCATTCAAAGACTGTCTTAATACACGTTTCACACACACGCTCACATTTACAGTCTCTTTCTTCTGTTTCCTTTCATGAGTCTTTTATCCAATCATGGCTGTCAGGTTAAATTTAAATAGAGCCCGGGCTCAGTTATCATGAAAGCCCACCCACACTGCTGGATTAGCTGTGGACAAGAGGAGACAGAGGGGAGGACCTTGTCCTTGCTGTGAAGTATATGGCATTGTGCTGGGTGCCACTAAAGGCTTGATGTTCATAAATTCCATGGCAACTATTTTCTCCACAAATCACAAGTAATCTGTCCCTTCTGCCTCTCTCACCCCTCGTATGTTCCCTGCTCTGATCCGTCTGCTTTTACATTGAGGTCCTTGAGGTGCCAGTGTTAAATGTACGGCGGCCGTAGCAGAGGACTAAGTGTGCGCTGAGTTATGTTGACAGCAAGATTGCTTCAGATTGAACCACCACTGCCCGCCAGCTCCTTCCTCCTGCACCAACCCCATCCCTTTCATAGTGACATTTCGGGAATGAATGATACTGTATTTAGGGGCCAGATGGAATTTCACTTGAGCAATGAAATTACCCAATGTTAAAGCAAAGAAAAACTAATGCAATCAAGCCATTAATTCTGAGACAGAAAATGTCTATGCGGTGATCCATTGGAGGCGATGAATGCAGTGTATAAATAAAGAAGGCTCTGCCTTTGTGGTAGGAATATAACTAGGGTTGTGGTAGGCCTATAACCAGGGTTGTGGTAGGCCTATAACTAGGGTTGTGGTAGGAATATAACTAGGGTTGTGGTAGGCCTATAACTAGGGTTGTTGTAGGCCTATAACTAGGGTTGTGGTAGGCCTATAACTAGGGTTGTGGTAGGCCTATAACTAGGGTTGTGGTAGGCCTATAACTAGGGCTGTGGTAGGCCTATAACTAGGGTTGTGGTAGGCCTATAACTAGGGTTGTGGTAGGCCTATAACTAGGGTTGTGGTAGGCCTATAACTAGGGTTGTGGTAGGCCTATAACTAGGGTTGTGGTAGGCCTATAACTAGGGTTGTGGTAAGCCTACAACCAGGGTTGTGGTAAGCCTATAACTAGGGTTGTGGTAGGCCTATAACTAGGGTTGTGGTAGACCAATAAGTAGGGTTTTGGTAGGCCTATAACTAGGGTTGTGGTAAGCCTATAACCAGGGTTGTGGTAGGCCAATAACTAGGGTTGTGGTAGGCCTATAACTAGGGTTGTGGTAGACCAATAAGTAGGGTTTTGGTAGGCCTATAACTAGGGTTGTGGTAGGCCTATAACCAGGGTTGTTGTAGGCCTATAACTAGGGTTGTAGTAGGCCAATAAGTAGGGTTTTGGTAGGCCTATAACTAGGGTTGTGGTAGGCCAATAACTAGGGTTGTGGTAGGCCTATAACTAGGGTTGTGGTAGGCCAATAAGTAGAGTTTTGGTAGGCCTATAACTAGTGTTGTGGTAGGCCTATAACTAGGGTTGTGGTATGCCTATAACTAGGGTTGCACATTTTGGGGAATATTCAGAGGTGGAAACTTTCCGTGGGAATTAACGGGAATATATGGGAATGAACGAAAATATATGCAAATTAATATTAATACCATTTAATTGTAGATGTTTTTTCATTGGATATATTTACCATATCATATGGAGACAGAAACAAACATTTTACCTTATCATAAGTAGACATAATTGCAAATGACTAAATCCTTCCAATAGAAATCACAAAAACAATTTAGCTATGAGTTGACTCTTCACATGGGATGACTTCACTGAACAAAAGAAAGGGAATATTGAATGATCCCCAATGATCCATCGCATCTCCAAAAAACGTTTTCAACATAGTCTAGAAACTAAAGCTTTGGTTGTCTTCCTCTCAGGCTTCCTCGCCTTCGCCCTGGATCTCCTCAATGTCCACCTCTTGAACATCAGACTCTGAGGCCTCATCTTCACTGTAATTTCCAAACTTGTTGAGGATGGCTCATTGTCAGGCTCAAAAAGCCTAAAATTTGCCCGGATTGCCACCAATTTTTCAACCCTTGTATTGGTCAGCCTGTTGCGTGCTTTGGTGTGTGTGTGTGTTCCCAAACAAGGACCAGTTGCGCTCTGAGGCGGCTGATGTTGGTGAGATTTGGAGGATGATGGAGGCAACAGGGGAAAGAGCCTCAGATCCACAAAGTCCCTTCCACCAGGTGTCTGATGAGATATGTTGGCACGACTGCCATATTACATCTCCATCCCAAAGCCCTTGCTTGGAAGTGTACATCGCCAGACTGCTAAGAACCTTGCCCTCATCCAGGTCAAGGTGGCGAGACACGGTAGTGATGACACCATAGACCTTGTTGATCTCTACACCAGACAGGATGCTCTTGCCAGCATACATGGGGTCCAACATGTACGCTGCAGCGTGTATGGGCTTCAGGCTGAAGTCTTTACGCTTTTTGATGTATTTCGGAACTGCAGTTTCCTCTGCTTGGAGCAACAGTGAAGTGGGCAGGGCAGTACAGATTTATTCTCTTACATCTGCAAGCAGAGTCTGAACATCAGACAGGATGGCATTGTCTCCCTCAATCCGTGCAATGGCTACTGCTATAGGTTTCAGGAGTTTCAGGCTGCTTACCGCTCTCTCCCAAAATACATAATCCTGGAGGATCCTCTTGATGGGGCTGTCCATATCGGAGGCAGACTGTGATATGGCCATTTCTTGGAGAGATTCCTTTCCCTCAGGGAGACTGTCAAACATGATGACAACACCACACCAACGGGTGTTGCCGGGCAGCTTCAATGTGAGGCTCTTATTCTTCTCACTCTGCTTGGTGAGGTAGATTGCTGCTATAACTTGATGACCCTTCACATAACTAACCATTTCCTTGGCTCTCTTGTAGAGTGTATCCATTGTTTTTAGTGCAGATTTGATGCATGAGAAGCACAGACAATGGGTGTGATGTGAGGGTAGGACTCCTCCACTTTAGACCAAGCAGCCTTCATGTTCGCAGCATTGTCTGTCACCAGTGCAAATACCTTCTGTGGTCCAAGGTCATTGATGACTGCCTTCAGCTCATTTGCAATGTAGAGACTCGTGTGTCTGTTGTCCATTGTGTCTGTGCTCTTGTAGAATACTGGTTGGCGACGAACATTCGACCACCCATCAGAGATGATTGCAATACAGTCTGTTTTCTCCATGATTTGCTTGACCTTCACTTGAACTCTGTTGAACTCTGCAATTGAGTAGATAAAGCATGTCTGGTTGGAGGGGTGTATGCTGGGCGAAGAACTTTCAGAAATCTCTTCCAATACACATTGCCTGTGAGCATCAGAGGTGAACCAGTTGCATTCACAGCTCGAGCAAGACATTCATCAGCATTTCTCTGACTACGTTCCTCCATTGAGTCAAAAAAACTTCTGATTCCAGGAGGACCTTGAGCTGTTGCTATCGATAAGGTGTCTGATTCATCATTTTCACCTCAAATTTTGTCAGGGGTTGCTTGTTGTGAGCGCTGAGGGAACTTTATGCACTTGGCCTGTCACACCCTGATCTGTTTCACCTGTCCTTGTGATTGTCTCCACCCCCTCCAGGTGTCGCCCATCTTCCTCATTATCCCCAGTGTATTTATACCTGTGTTCTCTGTTTGTCTGTTGCCAGTTAGTTTTGTTTCATCAAGCCTACCAGCGGTTTTCCCTGCTACTGTCTTTTCTATAGTCCCTGTTTTCTAGTTTTCCATTGACCATTCTGCCTGCCCTGACCCTGAACCTGCCTGCCATCCGGTACCTTGCCACGCTACTCTGGATCATTGACCCCTGCCTGACCTGACCCTGAGCCTGCCTGCCATCCGGTACCTTGCCACACTACTCTGGATCATTGACCCCTGCCTGCCCTGACCCTGAGCCTGCCTGCCATCCGGTACCTTGCCACGCTACTCTGGATCATTGACCCCTGCCTGACCTGACCCTGAGCCTGCCTGCCATCCGGTACCTTGCCACGCTACTCTGGATCATTGACCCCTGCCTGACCTGACCCTGAGCCTGCCTGCCATCCGGTACCTTGCCACGCTACTCTGGATCATTGACCCCTGCCTGACCTGACCCTGAGCCTGCCTGCCATCCGGTACCTTGCCACGCTACTCTGGATCATTGACCCCTGCCTGTTCTGACCCTGATGCTGCCTGCCATCCGGTACCTTGCCACGCTACTCTGGATCATTGACCCCTGCCTGTTCTGACCCTGAGCCTGCCTGCCATCCGGTACCTTGCCACGCTACTCTGGATCATTGACCCCTGCCTGTTCTGACCCTGAGCCTGCCTGCCATCCGGTACCTTGCCACTCTACTCTGGATCATTGACCCCTGCCTGTCCTGACCCTGAGACTGCCTGCCATTCTAGACCTGTTGAACCCTATCTGGATTTCTGACTTTTGCCTGCCGCTGACCTGTCGTTTTGCCTGGCCCTTTGCTAGTAATAAACATTTGTTACTTCGACATTGTCTGCGCCTGGGTCTTACCTGAAACGTGATATGGCCAGATGATTCTGCATCTTTGTTGCATACTTCACATATGATTTGGCACAGTATTTGCAAATGTACACAGCTTTTCCTTCTACATTAGCTGCAGTGAAATGTCTCCACACATCAGATAGTGCCCGTGGCATTTTCCTGTAAAGATTAGAAAGAAATTAGTAAAAAAATAATAATACAATTCCATGTACAGATAAATAGTTAAACAACTCCTTTGTAAGATAAATGTTTTAAAATGAAACGTATTGAAACAGGTGAATTAACACTCCTCAGTTAGCAGGCTCAACAAGCTAAAACCCACATGGTAGCAAAAACTAACTAGCAGAAATTATTAACAAGTTGCAAATGAATTTAAACACACTTTGCTGTAGGCTACTATTTACTAGTTAATAAAAAAATCTTGTATGTCATATAAAATATATTCACCTCACCCAGTATTGTAATGGACTACAAACCAAGGACTACAAACCAGAAAGCATGTAGTCCTTGGCTCAGACAGTGTAGTAGTGTGCATTTCATTAGTATGCAAGCTCTTGAGAATCAGCTGTACATGTGATGAAGAGTGCACTGCACGTGTGATGGAATAACGCACTGTGCATGCAGTGTTGCAATTCCATTTTATTGGGGATAGTTTAACCAAAATATGCCACAAGACCTAGAATTGCCTTGTGTGTATCCCACAAAAAAGGTTCACTGTTATAAGCTAACTTTTTTGATGAATTTAAGCAAAATTCCCCAAATTCCAGGGCTTAACTTCCCATGGAAAATTTCAGAACCTTTGCAACCCTACCTATAACAGTACAGAGAATCAGATTTTCTACTTCTTTGAATGTTATACACTTTTATTTATTGGGGGAATGTTATATTGGAATTTTGTTCATCAGAAATGTAGTACACAGGAATTTGAATCTCATTTACACATGTGTTTCCCCTAGCTTATTTTAGCTAAGCGGGCGCAAGACCGATTAAGCAAAAGACAGGTCTACATACGCAAACATTTTAAATGGAAACCAATGAAATGTATTTATATCTATTTAGATGGGGGACAACACTGTTTCATGAAGGGGCCTGCCCCGCTACAGCAATTGTAGGGGAAACACTGTTTAATACTGCAGGTTTTGTCTTGCATATTTCCTATTCGTCGCAGATAAGAAAGGAAAGAGGCATTTTCCACATGGGTTATTCATACTGTGGCAGACCAGAGGGTTTTATCAAGACGTTTACGCCTCAGTTTCAAGGGTATTTATTTAAAACAATAAAGAAAAATAAAACAAACCGGTCTCCTCCAGGAGACCTCTTCCGAGTTACCACCTTCTGGGCTCCGGGGAATGCTGTCTTTTCTGGGGTAACATCTGGTAACAACCTCTCACTACCTCCAACCCTCCCATGTGCTGCCCTCCAGGCAGCTTTATGGGCCCCGTACGGCTGGTGAGCAATCAGCCCCTTGATTACTCATCAGCCTCAATCAGCCCCAATTAGTCCTGGCCGAAGGACCTATCGAGACCTGGCACATCCAGCAGAGGGAGTCACTGCTGCATGATGTAGACCGTCTGTCACCAGGATTAAGACCAGCACCTTGGGTTCCCCGATTGTAGACATGGGCTTGGGCGCGTTGGCCCTTCTCCATATGTTCCCTTACCACTGGCCATATGACTGTCATCCTCTCCCTCATCGTCTCCACGTTCTACCACGCTGCGTAAGGGGGTCAGCTGGGCTTCCCACACCTCCTTGGCGAGGTCCAGTAGGCCGCGTGGCCTCCTCAAATAGAGGGATTCGAAAGGGGAAGCCCGTGGATGACTGAGGCACTTCTCAGACCGAGAACATTAGGTGGGGTAGTAGCTGGTCCCAGTTCTTCCCATCCTGCTGGATGACCTTTGGACCGAGAACATTAGGTGGGGTAGTAGCTGGTCCCAGATCTTCCCGTCCTGCTGGATGACCTTCGGATCGAGAACATTAGCTGGGGTAGTAGCTGGTCCCAGTTCTTCCCGTCATGCTGTAGGAGAGCACACAAATCTTTCATTAGTCGGAACATGAATTTGGTACCTTGGTCGGTCAGGATCTCGTTTGGGATGTCCACCCGGCTAAAGAGGTGGAACAGCTCCCGGACGATTCCCTTGGAGACCACCGCCCATAGAGGAATGGCCTCGGGATACTGACTTGCAGAATCTACTATTACCAGGATGTACTGGTGTCCTCGTGCCGATGATCTGTAGGGGGACCAGCGGGTTTCGGAAGTGTGCATTTGGGGCAGTGATTTAACACTCTGGCCAGCTGCGACAATAGTCTTCCACAGCCCTACACATCCCGGGTCAGTGGAACCGGGTGGCGATCTGTTCCCTGGTCTTCTCCATTCCCAGGTGTGCCCCAAACAGATGGGTGTGGGCCAGCTGAAGAATGGTTCCCACGTACCGCTGGGGCCGCAACAGTACCTCTCGAAGTTCCCTCTGTTGGCGCGAGACCTGATACAAAAGGTTATTCTTGATTTGGAAATGGGGGTATCGCCAGTCACTCAACCCCGTAAGTAGCTGGCCATCCACCGCTATCACTTGGGCTGCGGCGGCTTTCAAGTTCGGATCCTCCCATTGGGCAGTCCCGAACTGTCCCCTCAGTTGGCCCATTGCGGGTGTCTCGGCTGGTCCATTCAAAATCAATGGGGGTTCCGGCACCCCCTCTTTCCTCAGCTCGTGCCTTCACAATGCCACGAACAGCGGACAATCTAGTCCCACGAGGAGGGGTACCGGTAAATCCGGTATGGCACCCACCATCATCTGGCAGCTCCCTTGTGGCATCACGATGTTGGCCTGTATGGTCAGATACCACTTGGTGTCACCGTGGACACAGGAAACTGACATCTTCCCACCACGTTCGGTCCCCTGGGCCAGCCGGCTTGTTGCTACAAGCGTAACCACACTCCCGGAGTCAAATAGAGCTTCAGTGTCAACTTTCACTGGGACATTGGGTGCCGGTGGTTCGTGGTTCGCAAAAAAGGAGGTGGCATAGTTCACTGGGTGGCCCACCTCGATGAGTCTCCCCCTGGTGGCTTGTCTGCGGTACGCCACAATAACCAAATTATTGGTGACTCAGGTACTTTTAAGATATTTTTCTCTAGTGCTTAAGTCAAAATTCTCTTCCCAAGAGAATAGGCTTGGCACAGCACTGCTCAACAGTTGACAGTTACTGTCACCTTGTGAAAAGTAAACTCCGCTCACACTCCAATCCTACTCCATCTCTCATCCACTGACATCTAGGCATATACCTATTCTTATATTTGATTGAAATCATATTTTTTGTGGCAGTACTAGGGTTGCAAAGAGTCGGAAACTTTCCAGTACATTTCTGGAATTTTTCTGGAATTTTTTCATGGGAAGTTAAGCCCTGGAATTTTGCTTAAATTCATCCAAAAAGTTAGCTTAGAACAATTAACCTTTTTTTGTGTTACACATAAGGCAATTTTAGGTCTTGTGGCATATTTTGTTTAAACTATCCCCAATTCAATGGAATTGCAACCCTCTGCATGCACAGTGCATTCTTCCATCACATGTACAGCTGATTCTCAAGATCTTGCACACTAATGAGATGCTATTGAGCCCACACTACTACACTGTCTGAGCCAAGGACTACATGCTTTCTGGTAAGTTTTCATTACAATACTGGGTGGGGTGAATATATTTTATATGATATACATGATTTTTTTGTTAGCTAGTGAATAGTAGCCTACAGCAAATGTTTAAATCATTTCTAACTTGTTAACAATTTCTGCTAGTTAGTTTCTGCTACCATGTGGGTTTTTAGCTTGCTTCAGCCTGCTAACTGAGGAGTGTTAATTCACCTGTTTCCATACGTTTCATTTTAAAACATTTATCTTACAAAGGAGTTGTTTTATTTAACTGATTAACTATTTTTCCAACTCTGAATATTCCCCAAAATGTGCAACCCTAGGCAGTACTCTTGAATTGTTTTGCAATGTCAACAAGTCAGAAGATTATTTTCTAGTCTTTTGTCAGCCCTGTACTATGGTATGCAACCTAGTTGTTTGTATATAGCCTACATAAACCAGATTAATGCAGACTGAGAACATAAACCAGATTAATGCAGACAGAGAACATAAACCAGATGAATGCAGACAGAGAACATAAACCAGATGAATGCAGACAGAGAACATAATAGTAGAAGTGACATCCGCTCTGTACTTCTGTTTATGAAAATCCCATCAAAGTCAATGACAGGAGGAAAGGCGTTGCATTATACATGGGATAACTGTACTTACAGTACACAATACCGGAAAGAGTTTAACTTCAAAGTCTCCACATATCAGTAAGACGTTAAATAGACGGAGAGCCATGAAATAGCCCCTCCCAGGACTGAAGCCCCAAAAGTTCCACATCCATAGGCTTCTTTCATTTAAATAAGAAATACATACAGTGGGGAGAACAAGTATTTGATACACTGCCGATTTTGCAGGTTTTCCTACTTACAAAGCATGTAGAGGTCTGTAATTTTTATCATAGGTACACTTCAACTGTGAGAGACGGAATCTAAAACAAAAATCCAGAAAATCACATTGTATGATTTTTAAATAATTAATTTGCATTTTATTGCATGACATAAGTATTTGATCACCTACCAACCAGTAAGAATTCCGGCTCTCACAGACCTGTTAGTTTTTCTTTAAGAAGCCCTCGTGTTCTCCACTCATTACCTGTATTAACTGCACCTGTTTGAACTCGTTACCTGTATAAAAGACACCTGTCCACACACTCAATCAAACAGACTCCAACCTCTCCACAATGGCCAAGACCAGAGAGCTGTGTAAGGACATCAGGGATAAAATTGTAGACCTGCACAAGGCTGGGATGGGCTACAGGACAATAGGCAAGCAGCTTGGTGAGAAGGCAACAACTGTTGGCGCAATTATTAGAAAATGGAAGAAGTTCAAGATGACGGTCAATCTCCCTCGGTCTGGGGCACCATGCAAGATCTCACCTCGTGGGGCATCAATGATCATAAGGAAGGTGAGGGATCAGCCCAGAACTACACAGCAGGACCTGGTCAATGACCTGAAGAGAGCTGGGACCAAAACCATTAGTAACACACTACGCCGTCATGGATTAAAATCCTGCAGCGCACGCAAGGTCCCCCTGCTCAAGCCAGCGCATGTCCAGGCCCGTCTGAAGTTTGCCAATGACCATCTGGATGATCCAGAGGAGGAATGGGAGAAGGTCATGTGTTCTGATGAGACAAAAATAGAGCTTTTTGGTCTAAACTCCACTCGCCGTGTTTGGAGGAAGAAGAAGGATGAGTACAACCCCAAGAACACCATCCCAACCGTGAAGCATGGAGGTGGAAACATTATTCTTTGGGGATGCTTTTCTGCAAAGGGGACAGAACGACTGCACCGTATTGAGGGGAGGATGGATGGGGCCATGTATCGCGAGATCTTGGCCAACAACCTCCTTCCCTCAGTAAGAGCATTGAAGATGGGTCGTGGCTGGGTCTTCCAGCATGACAACGACCCGAAACACACAGCCAGGGCAACTAAGGAGTGGCTCCGTAAGAAGCATCTCAAGGTCCTGGAGTGGCCTAGCCAGTCTCCAGACTTGAACCCAATAGAAAATCTTTGGAGGGAGCTGAAAGTCTGTATTGCCCAGCGACAGCCCCGAAACCTGAAGGATCTGGAGAAGGTCTGTATGGAGTAGTGGGACAAAATCCCTGCTGCAGTGTGTGCAAACCTGGTCAAGAGCTACAGGTAACGTATGATCTCTGTAATTGCAAACAAAGGTTTCTGTACCAAATATTAAGTTCTGCTTTTCTGATGTATCAAATACTTATGTCATGCAATAAAATGCAAATTAATTACTTAAAAATCATACAATGTGATTTTCTGGATTTTTGTTTTAGATTCCGTCACTCACAGTTGAAGAGTACCTATGATAAAAATTACAGACTTCTACATGCTTTGTAAGTAGGAAAACCTGCAAAATCGGCAGTGTATCAAATACTTGTGCTCCCCACTGTAGCAAGCAAGTACACATTTTTTTTTACCCTACGCCCGAGCCAAACATCTTGAGAAGAATTACGTTTTTCCCATGTCAATATCATAAAGCATGCACAGCAAATTTCACACAACCATTTTGCGCTCTGCAGATAAAACACAGACAATGCCTTCAGATGGGGGAAGAGCAACGTTTATTTTCTCTCGCTCCTTTTTCATCAATGTCCCAAAAACCTAGGGAACTGTAGTATTGGAAGAGAAAAACGTCATAAAAACGGACTCTGGTATTCACACACACTTCAAAAGAGCAGGACAAATCAATTGGCTGAAGATGAAGCCATCAAACAAAACATGTTCTTTTGCAAAAACGCAGCAGCTGATAGCACTCCTGCCGCAAATTATTAAAGCATCTCATTCTCTGGCATGGATTCCATTGTTTCAAGTGCTATTTGTGCTGAGACTTATTAGAGCCAATCGGTAGGGTCCAACACAATGACACTAGAACTGTGCACCTGCCAGCCACTCTCTCTCCCAGCCAGTGTTTTCAGCTCACCTCATCTCCATACTGGAACTCACAGCTCTTTATTTACTAATTAAAGGACCTGGCTGGAGAGGGAGCTTGCTTTAAAAGCTTTATGTGAGGGGAAATTAAATGGATTATGGAGCCAGGTACCTGTAAATCAAGTTCCCACTTCCGGCTCAATGCCTTTTACTCATCTCCGGAGGAAACTGCGTTGCCTAATGAAGATTTTACATCTGGTCTCCTGGAAGCCCTCATATTTTACCTTGGCTCCTCGCGTCATCTTCCAAACCAGTGGAGCGTGCAGTAAACATCTATTTGAAGGTGACCAAACCTTTCCCCCCTGCGGGCTGTCTGGGGAGAATTTGGAAGAGTCCGTTCAATCACAGTGCAATTAAAGAAGTCCTATCTCTCCCCTGACTGGCTCTCAGACCACCGTGGTGTTTCGTCAACTTGCTATCCATTGGCTCATTAACAGTTGCTGGCGAATAAAAGGAAATAGAAAAGACACTGAGACCGTTTCTCTTTTTCCCAGCTGTCCCGCTGATCACTTATCTAATCCATTTGGCACAGTCACAGCTGATGATGTCATGTGTTATTAAATGAGTATGCGGGTGGGTTTGAATCCAAGCCATTGTAGTTTCCCAGCGTGCCCACAATCGAGTTCTTCAAATGGCTTTAGCTGGAGCTCACTTTAAATTCTGTCCACACTCCTGGCTATTTAGGGGTTTATGTTGGAGTTTCCGAGGAGGGTGGGGGGGGGGGGGGGGGGGGGAATTGACGCACAGACTCCCACAGCGAAGGAGAACAGGGCGCCGGGCAGTTGTGGGCGGACCACATGCGTGTGCTCACCGCAGTCAGCCTTCGTCCATCTTAATTCATTCGAGGCGTCTCCCCATGTCCCCATTTCACAAGTTCAGAGCTAGCGCTTTGCCCATTAGCCCCTCGGGCTGAGGCTGCCCTTCTCTGGACTAACCTGACATTCAGATGCTATTTAGAGCTATTAGCCCACTAAGGTCAGAAATTAACTTACATGTTTACAGCTTCGGGCTGCACTCTGTGTCTAGTTGTTTTGTCAGCAGACTCCACACAGATCACTCAATCATAAGCCCCAAGTAAACAGCCTACTAATAATGAGTTCATTTTCTTTCTTTCTTTCCTTTCCTTTCCTTTCCTTTAGTTGAGCCGACACCCTGTTGCCATGTAGGAACAGCAGTGCCTGGATCAGAAGCAACAGCTCCAGACAGGCCAAGCAAACGCCCCAGAACTGACATGACCCAAGCTCATACTGATGTTTTGGATCTGGAAAGAGAGAAACATCTACTGCAGATTCAGAAACGTAAACTCCTTCAGGGAAGCAAATACCCACAGTGTAAAGAATGCTGATCTTTTTTTTTATTTAAGCAATTATTAAAACAATTATTTAATAAAACAATGTTTTTCCAAGCAATTTGGTGTCCTCCAGTCCTGTTCCCACTCTTGTGTTCTGGTGCTTCCAGTTTCACCCTGTAAGGTATTGAGAATAGCAAAGTCTTAATAATACATTTGAACACAGATAGCCTAATTAGGAATTGTACATGTCGATCAAAATATGATATTACTCTTTACATGTTACCAATGTTACATTATACACACCTTAGGCTGCAAAAGGGTTCTCAATCAAGGTTCTCTTCACAGAATTCCCATTTGCATTGGCAGCACGTTGCACCTGGCCATCTTCTGCATTCTACTCAGGTAGGTCCTCCTCAGTCTCCTCAGGTAGCTCATCTCCTTGTATCTTGCCAAAGTTATACAGAACTGCCACTGCAATAATGATTGTCAGTGTAGTGTCCATCTTCTCTCTATGAGACCTCTTGCCAGGATATGAGAGGTGTTGTATTCTCTCTCTTCAGGTGTCTGGGGGTTTTAAAGGGGAGTCATAAGGTATCCACCACAGGCATATCCATTGTCACCTAGTAGGTGACCTTCATATGCTCCCCTTTCTAGCATTTCACACAAATGACTATTGTCAAAGATTCTGCTGTCATGGGTGGATCCTGGCCATCTAGCTACGTTGTTGGTGAGCTGGCCTTTGTCATCACAGACAGCCTGCACGTTGATGGCGCAGAAACCTTTCTGATTATGGAATAGTTCTCAATTCTCACCACCAGGGTTGGGAATAGGAATGTGTATACCTGGGAATCTACCTCCTGTCAAATCCAGCTGCTGTTTCCTGTACCGATTGTTCAGATCGGCAAAAACACTGGACACGTGACTAAAATCCTGCAGACGGTTAACTTGTGGAGTCCAAAAAGGTCTCCATCCACCGTCTGGAAACATCCAGTTGCGTAGACCCGTAGGGTCACCAAGAGCTGAAGTAGTGGGGGTACAGCCGCGTTCCTATCACTCCCGTGCTTAATGGGTGGTCCAACCTTTCTTTCCAGTTGCATTACAGAGTCCTTGGAGAAGCGGTATATCCTTGAAAACTCATCCTTGTCATAAAACTCAACAGGATTCAACCTGTCTCTAATTATTCTCAGAGGAACTGTTGTTTTGGTCTCTCTGTCGTTTTGGTCTCTCTGTCGTTTTGGTCTCTCTGTCGTTCTGGTCTCTCTGTCGTTCTGGTCTCTCTGTCGTTTTGGTCTCTCTGTCGTTTTGGTCTCTCTGTCGTTCTGGTCTCTCTGTCGTTCTGGTCTCTCTGTCGTTTTGGTCTCTCTGTCGTTCTGGTCTCTCTGTCGTTTTGGTCTCTCTGTCGTTTTGGTCTCTCTGTCGTTCTGGTCTCTCTGTCGTTCTGGTCTCTCTGACGTTTTGGTCTCTCTGTCGTTTTGGTCTCTCTGTCGTTCTGGTCTCTCTGTCGTTTTGGTCTCTCTGTCGTTCTGGTCTCTCTGTCGTTCTGTTCTCTCTGTCGTTCTGTTCTCTCTGTCGTTCTGGTCTCTCCACAGCAGATATGCTGCCATTTTATCTGTTAAACCACCTTGAGTTGCAGTTGAGAATTAATCTCCAATCTAAGTTTATATCTTGTTTTTGAATTCATTGATCAACAGGTTTAACATTAATCTAGGTTTAAAGTGAAAACTAAACTTAGATTAGAGGAAGGATTTTATTTAACTAGGATCTTTTAAAACTAGGTTTAACATTTGGTGCAACCCACCCATAGTCCCTCACAATTAATTTTACAGTAAAATAGTTGTCCTTCGAGCAATACCTGTGGAACTAAGTCCAAGTGTCACTTTCCAGGGAGGTAGGCTCCGGCTGGGGGGGGTGGGTTACAGGTGTATTATGCATTTCAAGTTCATGAAACATGTACCCTCGTAGGCTGCCACACAAAAGACAAAACTGCAAGAAATACATAGCGTTTAAGTAATAATACATTCAGTATGAACAAAAATAAAGAAATGGGCCTCCACCCCTAACCTCCCATCCCCAAGCCCCACCCCGCCAACTTGTTTGTAGGCAGGCAGGCAGGCAGGCAGGCAGGCAGGCAGGCAGGCAGGCAGGCAGGCAGGCAGGCAGGCAGGCAGGCAGGCAGGCAGGCAGGCAGGCAGGCAGGCAGGCATACTTAAATAGCTAAATGTGCGTATTATATAATTTAGTGTAATAATAATATTTCCCTTAAAATACAGTCCTTAGTGCAGGGTTTAATGAAAGATAAATGCACGTATTGCACATTCGATATACTAAAAGCAATGAAAAAAGACAGGATACTAATATGCATTCCTGAGTGAATGACTAAGTAAGTTCAGTCCAATGGTGCCAATCTTCATCAATTAGGATTTCTCTGATTCAGTCCGTCCAAGAAGAAAGGAACAAATACCAGCTATGAAGACGGCAAGAGAACAAGGTGACATAGCCTACCTGACGTATGACAAACTGATTGTTCACCCTCCCTCCCAAGGAGTTAGGAGGACCGACAGACACAAGTAATTCCAGCCCCCCTCCACACTCTCACACTGACTGAGTATCTCTCTCTCAGATTACAACTGCTGATTCATGTCTGGACATATAAATACTGTACATCTACCAAAGAAAGGTCTGTTAATTGCAGTTTAAGGAACAAGATTCATGAAATATGTTGTCTAGTGCAGTCAAACAATATTTATGTATTGGCAATATGAGAGACTCACTTGGACTCTTCTTTAGAGGACGCTGACATCTCTATACATGGATACGATGTGTTCAGGAAGGACAGACATAGATATGGGGGAGGGGTTACAGTTTACATCCAGAGTCATATTCCAGCAAAACAACGTAACAACTTAGTGTTGAATGGATTAGAGGTGTTATGGGTACAGGTGCATTTACCACACGTGAAACCTATACTAGTTGGTTGCTGCTATAGGCCACCTAGTGCTGATGGGAAATACCTTGATGTCATTTGTGAAATGTTGGATAAGATATCTGACGAAAATAGGGAAGAGATATGAATATATATATATATTTTTTTTTTTAACAACAACTGTCCAATGAGAAAAAAGCTTATTTTCTGATTCCAATGTATGTAACCTGACCCAAGTTATGGCGTTACCAACCAGAACGTTCACCAATAGGTCCGGTATCACATCATCAGCTTTTAACTAACATAGCTGATCATCGTTCTAAAGTTGTATCACTGGCACTAGGTTGTAGTGATCATAACTTGGTTGCACTCGCTAGGAAAACTAAAATACCAAAGGCTGGCCCTGAGGTAATCTACAGAAGGACCTACAGAGGTCCTAAGTTTGTTTATGAAATTATTTATGAGTATAGCTGATAAGCATGCCCCTTTAAGAAGAACGGTGCGCCATGGATTGATGATGAGCTGAGAAATGTAATGATTCTACGTTATGATAAATCTGTTTGATAAGAAAAGTTATTGTAGGGTGTGCCCAGAAGTCTGGAAAGAGTCAAAGTTTATTCCAATACCTAAGCATAAAAAAAATCTGCATTCACTGGTCCTAATAGTCATTGTATAAGCTTGCTGCCTGTGTTAAGTAAATTATTGGAAAAAAGTGTATCTGTACAAATCCAGGATTATTTCTCATGTAATGGTCTGATAATGGGTTTCCAGCATGCAAACAAAGAAGGGCATTCTACGAGTACGGCCTTAGCACAAATGACAGATGATTGGTCAAAGAGTACGGATGACAGGAAGTTAGTTGGTGCAGTTTTGCTAGATTTCAGTGCTGCTTTTGAAGTAATTGATCATGAACTGTTAATAGGTCAACTCAAATGTTATGGTTTTAAGTCTGCAGCTCTATCCTGGACGGAAAGCTATCTATCCAGGAGAAGGCAAAAAGTGTTCTTTAAATGGTAGCTTTTCAAACAGTAAAGATATACACTGTGGTGTTCCTCAAGGAAGCTGCCTAGGCCCACTTCTCTTCTCTATATTTACTGATGATTTACCTTCTGTAATGAACAAAGCAAGAGTGGTAATGTCAGCTGATGACTCTACAACGTATAGCGCTGTATCAGAATGTAATGAGCTAACAGATGTAATACTGAGTAGGGAACTGAGAACGGTGTCTGAGTGGGTTGATATGAACAAATTTGGTGTTGAACATTTCTAAAACTAAATGTATTGTATTTGGTTCAAGATATACGCTTTCTGATGATCCCCAATTGAATTTGTCAATTAATTAAACGCATGTAGAGCAAGTGAAGAAAACAAAACTACTAGGCGTCATGCGTGACGCAGCTTTATCACGGTCAGAACACATAGATAATATTGTTATTAAGATGGGTAAGGGAACTGCTGCTACAAGAAAATGTTCAGAGTATGTAACATCTAGCACTCTGAATCAGGTGATTCAATCCCTGGTCCCATCACACCTAGAGTACTGTCCAGTTATACGGTCATCTGCAGCAAAGAAACAAATCGTTCAAAACAGAGCTGCCAGATCAGCTGTTCATTGCTCTGTCCGTATGAATATTATCCAAATGCATCAGAATCTCTCATGGCTTCACGTTGAAAACAAATTACTATCCAGTCTTTTGATTTTCTTTAGGAATGTTATATTTTTCAAAAAACCACACTATTTTTCAGGCCAGTTAGTACATACTAGCAATACGCATAACTATCAAACCAGACAGATAAATTCAGGTCATCTGAGACAACCCAAGCCAAGGACAAATCGCCTTAAATCTACAGTTTTCTACAGAGCCGTAGCTGAATGGAACTCTTTACCAATCCATATTTCTCAGGCAAAAAGTAAATCCACCTTCAAGAATAAAATAAAAGAACATCTTATGCGATAGACCATGTGACTGGACCATGTGACAGACCATGTGACTGGACAGGAAACAGATAGCATCAACTGAATGTTAAATGTGTTTCCTGTCAGGTATTTTAATTGTCTGTATTGTCTACTTGTTAAATTTTTGTAAAGTCTTAAATTGTAATTGTTTGTAATGTCTTATTAATTGGTGTTGGACCCCAGGAATATTAGCTAACGTTACGGCGTTAGCTAATGGGGATCCTAATAAAAATTCACAAATTCACCCCGCCAACTTGTCTCCACCCACAACCTCCCATCTCATCCCACAGCCCCACCCCGCCAACTTGTCTCCACCCCCAACCTCCCATCTCATCCCCGAGCCCCACCCCGCCAACTTGTCTCCACCCACAACCTCCCATCTCATCCCCCAGCCCCACCCCGCCAACTTGTCTCAACCCCCAACCTCCCATCTCATCCCCCAGCCCCACCCCGCCAACTTGTCTCCACCCACAACCTCACATCTCATCCCCCAGCCCCACCCCGCCAACTTGTCTCCACCCCAAACCTCCCATCTCATCCCCCAGCCCCACCCCGCCAACTTGTCTCCACCCCAAACCTCCCATCCCATCCCCCAGCCTCACCCCGCCAACTTGTCTCCCCCCCCAACCTCCCATCCCCACCCCACCAACTTGTCTCCAACCCCAACCTTCCATCCCCCATCCCCACCCCACCAACTTGTCTCCACCCCAAACCTCCCATCCCATCCCCCAGCCTCACCCCGCCAACTTGTCCCCCCCCCAACCTCCCATCCCCACCCCACCAACTTGTCTCCAACCTCCCATCCCCACCCCGCCAACTTATCTCCACCCCATCCTCCCATCCCCACCCCACCAACTTGTCTCCAACCTCCCATCCCCACCCCACCAACTTGTCTCCAACCTCCCATCCCCACCCCGCCAACTTATCTCCACCCCATCCTCCCATCCCCTCCCCGCCAACTTGTCTCCACCCCCAACCTCCCATCCCCCATCCCCTCCCCACCAACTTGTCTCCACCCCCAACCTTCCATCCCCACCTGCCAACTTGTCTTCAATGTGCTGTAGCCACACAAGAAAGCAGTCCCAGTACGTATGACACCGCCGTACATTGTCCATTCTTCGTTAATTGCTGTGGTGTCATCGCTGTGTAAATATCCTGAACCATAGGCAATATAATTTTAACAACGTCAATGCTCAGCAATAATACTAATATTGTTTCCTGGTAGCCAAACATGAGGGCATGTCCTCATCATTGTCTTACGCTGAAGGCAGCATCATAGCTATAGGCTAGGCTACATGATCGTGGATGGATAGCATACCTGAATAATGAGCCAGTCATGGGGTTCCATCTGCCGGCTTGTCCCCTTGTGTGTTTGGTTTGGTGTGCTTCTCAAAGAAGTCTTGAGCTTCCTTGGAAGTAGAAAACGTGTGTGTTCTGTTCAGGAAGGTCAAGATGAGGGTCAAGATTATTTTTGCCAGGTGGATGAAGCCGCATCTCAGGTTTAGCCTGCGTAGCTGGGATCTCACCTCGTTTTAGGTCTCCCTTTGTTTTAGCAGCTCAGCACTCAGGTCTGGATAGACGCTGATCCTCTTCCCTGCATAGGTCAGACCCCCCGGATTCCACTGCAAGGCGAACAATTCGCTGCTTGACTTCAAAGCTGTGGAACTGTACAATCATACAGCGAGAGCCGTAAGCCAGCCAGCTTTTCTCTGGCTATAGATCATTGCAAAGAGCAGTAGAGAGGCTGCAGCCCCCTAGTCTATAGCTAGCTCTCTACTCCTCATTCACATATCCGTGAAATGTCAGCCTTTTCAGTACGCTCGTGAAAATTGAGTTGTAAACTCGCTTTGACCTCGGGCGGAAAAATGACAAAAATGCCTTGTCATTTCCACGCTGTGAAGAACAAACTAATCTGTGGAGTGTGGCTGCATCACACTCCCCTCAGCCATAACCTAGAGGGAGGGGGGGGAAACACAGAGAGAGGGGGAGAAACACAGAGAGAGGGAGATAAACACAGAGAGAGGGGGAGAAACACAGAGAGAGGGGGAGAAACACAGAGAGAGGGGGAGAAACACAGAGAGAGGGGGAGAAACACAGAGAGAGGGAGAGAAACACAGAGAGAGGGGGAGAAACACAGAGAGAGGGGGAGAAACACAGAGAGAGGGAGAGAAACACAGAGAGAGGGGGAGAAACACAGAGAGAGGGAGAGAAACACAGAGAGAGGGGGAGAAACACAGAGAGAGGGGGAGAAACACAGAGAGGGGGGAGAAAGATTGGGATGAAAAATAGAGAAAAAGAGAAAGAGGGGAGAGATGATGAAAGAGAAAGGGAGTGTGGTTGTCCTTATTAAATTCGACCAACATTTATTCCAAAACTTAATTTCATTGCGCTATCAGGGCAGTTCCATGGGTGAGAAATGAAGGCAAGAGCAGGAACAAATTGCTTTCATGTTACAGAGAGCAATCCCCCTGGATGGCAGCGTGCAGGACGAGTCTCCTCTAATTAAATTCCTCCTGAAGTATTTAAAACCATAAAATGTAATTAGAACATTTAGTTCCATTTAATGCACCCACATTTTTTCCTTTCCCTCCTCAACGCCAAAATGTAATTACATTTGGGTTTGATGCGGTGTCCCTGAGTCCTTGTCAGAAGAATTGCTATAGAGATGACCATCAGGATAGAGCCTGTGCCAGGCAATCCTTCAATGTTGCACACACACACACCCACGCTCTCCCTCTCTAACTGTTTTTACTGCCCTCACCTGCACACACACACTTTCTATCTGTCTCTACCAAAATATCTGCACAAATGCAGACATACACACAGAATTTTCAATCAGGCACTGGCCAATAGGGTCTGAGCTTGGATGGCCACTTTTATCATTGCACATGACTAAAGGAGTCAGCATGCTTCAGTTCGGCTGGCGCCTAGCCAAACTCGGCTAGGCGAACCCAATGAGTGTGCTTGCATATTCCCTTAAAAGAAGTTCGCTTGAAAAACAAGAAAAAAGCAGCAATAGTTCTGCTTGTCCATTTTGAGATGCCGTAGTCAGTATACACTTCCTCCAAATAGTACAAATTAATCTAAAATAACTAATTTTGAGGAGATCTTCGTCGCGCAATTTCACATCTAAGATGTTTGGTGCAGTATTTCTCAATGAAAAGATGCTCATGAAAACGAGTCGTCTCTCGTTGAATGACAACCAAAATGTATTGAAGGATCCCTACTGTTGACCAATCACCGACTTCGGTGACTCACTCTCCTCCCCTACCTCCCTCACTTCTCCCTACCTCCCTGCCTCCCCGTTATCTACCTCCCCTACCTCCCTCACTCTCCTCCCCTATCTCCCTGGCCTCCCCTACCTACCTCCCTCACTCTCCTCCCCTACCTCCCTCACTCTCCTCCCCTACCTCCCTGGCCTCCCCTACCTCCCTCGCTCTCCTCCCCTACCTCCCTCACTCTCCTCCCCTACCTCCCTCACTCTCCTCCCCTACCTCCCTGGCCTCCCCTACCTCCCTCGCTCTCCTCCCCTACCTCCCTCACTCTCCTCCCCTACCTCCCTCACTATCCTCCCCTACCTCCCTCACTCTCCTCCCCTACCTCCCTCACTCTCCTCCCCTACCTCCCTCACTCTCCTCCCCTGCCTCCCTCACTCTCCTCCCCTACCCCCCTCACGCTCCTCCCCTACCACACTCTCCTCCCCTACCTCCCCCCTGGCCTCCCTGGCCTCCCCTACCTCCCTCTCCTCTCTCTTTCATTTCCTCTCCAGCTCCCTCTCCCTCTATCCACCTCCCTCCCCACCTCCCTCCTCACCTCTCTCTCCGCCCTCCTCACCTCCCTTTCCTCCACCTCCCTACCTCCCACCTCGCATCTCTCGCAACACCTCTAGCTGAGCTGCTGCCATAGGTGCCATCTAGACCTGACTCCTTTATAGGGCTTTTTGAGGACATGCCAGCAGAAATCATTGGCAATGTGATGTCCTACTGTGTCACCATTGTTAAGTCTCTTTTATCTCTGGCTAAATGGAGTGCATGGCCTAGTAGGCTGTTACCTTGGCAAAGGACAACAACATTACAAGACCTCATTCCTCAGTACCCATCGCCATACTAATGTTAATCCCAAACCAAACCCCTGTCCACAATAACCACCCACAGCAAATACAATACAACCCTTAATTTACGTTAGCAAATTCAGTACAGGCCAACAAAAGCTGGAATGTGTGGAGATTTAAAATATTTCAGATAATTTCACAATTCCAATTATTTACTTTATACTTTGCTTTCTTCATGCTTTCCCAATCAATAGCAAAGATGATCCCTGCATTCACTGACAATCTGTGTGGTAGCGAGGTCACAGATTTTAGCTAGGCTGGTCTTTGTATCATGCCAAGTGTATGCATTGGTTTTATATAATGCTGGGATAAGCCATGGGTTCTCAGTGTGTGTGAGTACACAGCTGTCTTACTCCAAGCACGACCTCCCAAGAATCCAGGCTCTATTCAAATTCACATCGTGTTGCTAGCAAAGACCACGACAAGCATCACTATAACGACGCGCCACTGGTGCCTTCAGAACGCCAAATTCGCTCACGAGTAAAGCAAAGAAGTCAAAGGTTTATACCAACGTGGCTGCCACACTTCAAAATCTAATATTCATGAATCCTAAAGAGGCCTTGGGTTGAAACAATTGCCTTTTTCACTCTGCGTGTTAAATTGATGAATAGAAAAATAGCATTAAGAAAGCCTTGTAAATGTAACGGCTGCTAATAAAAGGCATGTTAAAAAAGCTGGGCCTACTGACTAGCCTTTGTTTAGAGCTGTGCTGTTCTGTGTTCCTGTGAAGGAAGACTGTATACCTGTGAACTATATGAGATATCACCAGAGCTCTTTCTCACTCAATCTGTGTGACATGTCAATGTGAGCCTGACGACGCAACTCATTAGCGAGCCACATTGTACAAGTGTGTGTGGGGTTGTGTGTGTGTGTGTATTTGTGTTGGAAGTTAATCATCTGTCATATGTGGGTAATGTTCTACCTTCTAACAGATTACTTATGGACAGACCGTTCAACACAACAGCCCTCTCTCTGACTGAATGCACCTATTCCCTGACCAAGGACAGCTTGATGCATTCGGCATCAAGGAAGGAAGGAAGGGTGTGTGTGTAAATAAGATTTAAACGATTTAATCCATTTTAAATTAAAGCTGTAACTTAACAAAATGTGGATAAAGTCAAGCGGTCTGAATACTTTCCGAATGCACTGCATATGCTTTCTGTGTGAGAGCACACATTTCTTTGCTCAACACAGCAAAATAAGTGGCAAACAGAGGGGAAAGAAAAGCCAGTGGTGACCCAGCCTTGGGGAAGCCCTCTGGTCTCATATAATGTGGTGACCCAGCCTTGGGGGAGCCCTCTGGTCTCATATAATGTGGTGACCCAGCCTTGGGGGAGCCCTCTGGTCTCATATAATGTGGTGACCCAGCCTTGGGGGAGCCCTCTGGTCTCATATAATGTGGTGACCCAGCCTTGGGGGAGCCCTCTGGTCTCATATAATGTGGTGACCCAGCCTTGGGGGAGCCCTCTGGTCTCATATAATGTGGTGACCCAGCCTTGGGGGAGCCCTCTGGTCTCATATAATGTGGTGACCCAGCCTTGGGGGAGCCCTCTGGTCTCATATAATGTGGTGACCCAGCCTTGGGGGAGCCCTATGGTCTCATATAATGTGGTGACCCAGCCTTGGGGGAGCCCTCTGGTCTCATATAATGTGGTGACCCAGCCTTGGGGGAGCCCTCTGGTCTCATGCTAATCCAGAATACTGACAGTGGTGTAAAGTACTTAAGTAAAATTACTTTAAAGTTAAGTTATGACTTAAGTTATCTGTACTTTACGTTACTATTTATATTTTTGACAACTTTTAATTTTATTTCACTACATTCCTAAAGATAATAATGTACTTTTTAACTCCATACATTTTCCCTGACACCTAAAGGTACTGGTTACATTTTGAATGGTTGCAGAACCAGAAACTGGTCCAATTCAAACACTTATCAAGAGAACATCCCTGGTCTTCCCTACTACCTCTGATCTGGCGGAATCACTAAACACACATGCTTCGTTTGTAAATGATGTCTGAGTGTTTGGAGTGTGTCCCTAGCTATCCGTAAATGTAAGGAATTTGAAATTATTTATACTTTTACTTTTGATACTTAAGTATATTTAAATAAAATACTTTAAGTAGTATTTTACTGGGTGACTTTCACTTTTACTTGAGTCATTTTCTCCGCACCCAATGCACTGAAGTCTCCACCTGAACAGCCTAAGGGTCTGGTGTGATGCAGATGAGCTTTCTCATGCTAGAGTAGGCATAACACACACATACTGTATTGCTACTGTATAACCTCAGCCAAACCTGACTCACACTGTTAAATATCTTTCTCAGACGACACACAAATGAGCACACATACAGACTTATAATAACCTCAGTCCGACCGGAAGTACACACAACTCCCTTCTATGATTTCTATATGTGGACCACATTCGAGTGGTAGTGTGAAACAAGCCCATATCTCTGTAATGTATTAGTACATGCAAAACAAGGGCTGCTAGTCTGAATTTGTGAGATAGGTTTTGATGTTAAGGCTACTAGCTATGGCAGACGTGATCAGATCAGAGGAGAAGGGAATAAAAACAAAGCTGACATTCAGATACTGGCAGCCATGACAGAGTTAGATAAACACTCAGGTGCTATTGAGGTCACCGTTCTCCCTACCTGCGTCTGGGCCATCAATTTCAGTTCAGCTCTGTGGTCCTCTACTGATTAAACAGACGTGATTGGGGCCACAGATCAATACTACGTTCGGGCTGTTGTTAGACGAAGTTATTTCCATTAAGACGAGATCTAAGGATACCAGAGCTGTTTGAAGCTTTGCCCACTCCATAAGATACTAAAATTAACCCATGAATAAAAAATTGCCTAACAAAATTTTAACAAGGTTTGTTGACCCATAAATGCAAGGTATTCTATGTGTGTCATTCAACCAAAAGGTTAACCAAGCTAATTCATGTTGGCTATGTTAGTCACTGTTGTTGCTGGCGGACAAATTCCATGTGGTTGGAATTCCCTAGAGATAAGCACTCAATTAGCAGTTCCTCCCAACAACTGCGTGTAATTCCTGTTAATAAAGATAAGCAGGCAGCCTACCGGACGGGAATTAATAAATGAATCATCATAATCTGATTGAAAGGAGTCCTTGTGGGTATTATGCTTAGACAGAGCATATCCTAAATATTCACCACACCACAGTACATTTTAGAAACCCTCTCATATTGGTTACAGCTTTTATAGTCCTATCTGTCAGATGAACACAATTATTATCCAAGGATATGTTCAAAGACTTCTGCAAAATGTGATTTCCATAAATTCCTTTAAAATATTTGCTTTAACTTTGAAATGTATTCCCAAAGAACACCTTCAGTTACAGGGATTTTTCTGCCATTGAAAGTCCAATTAATCTTTCAGCAGTCGTAAAACACATCTGAAAAATGTAAATAAATAGTAAATGTTGTTTAAATAGGCAGGGTAAGTGCAGTTACAGTGTGCAAGTGCTAAATGCAATTAGTCCAACATTTTGTTAAATTGCATTCAGAATATTTAGCCCTATTTTTTTTAGCATTAGGTAGTCTTTACCTGCGGCCAGAGGTGGTCTGTACCTGCAGCCAGAGGTAGTCTGTACTTGCGGCCAGAGGTAGTCTGTACCTGCGGCCAGAGGTAGTCTGTACCTGCGGCCAGAGGTAGTCGGTACCTGCGGCCAGAGGTAGTCGGTACCTGCGGCCAGAGGTAGTCGGTACCTGCGGCCAGAGGTAGTCTGTACCTGCGGCCAGAGGTAGTCGGTACCTGCGGCCAGAGGTAGTCGGTACCTGCGGCCAGAGGTAGTCGGTACCTGCGGCCAGAGGTAGTCTGTACCTGCGGCCAGAGGTAGTCTGTACCTGCAGCCAGAGGTAGTCTGTACCTGCGGCCAGAGGTAGTCTGTACCTGCAGCCAGAGGTAGTCTGTACCTGCGGCCAGAGGTAGTCGGTACCTGCGGCCAGAGGTAGTCGGTACCTGCGGCCAGAGGTAGTCTGTACCTGCGGCCAGAGGTAGTCTGTACCTGCAGCCAGAGGTAGTCTGTACCTGCAGCCAGAGGTAGTCGGTACCTGCAGCCAGAGGTAGTCGGTACCTGCAGCCAGAGGTAGTCTGTACCTGCAGCCAGAGGTAGTCTGTACCTGCGGCCAGAGGTAGTCGGTACCTGCAGCCAGAGGTAGTCTGTACCTGCGCCCAGAGGTAGTCTGTACCTGCGGCCAGAAGTAGTCGGTACCTGCAGCCAGAGGTAGTCTGTACCTGCGGCCAGAGGTAGTCGGTACCTGCAGCCAGAGGTAGTCTGTACCTGCGGCCAGAGGTAGTCTGTACCTGCGGCCAGAGGGAAGGAGCTGGAATTCAGAGTGGAGTGGATGGGAGGAGTCAACCGCTATTTTATTCACCTTCTGGAGGGCTCTGTCTGCCCAGGTAGAGAGATGACAGTTCTGGAGGGCTCTGTCTGCCCAGGTAGAGAGATGACAGTTCTGGAGGGCTCTGTCTGCCCAGGTAGAGAGATGACAGTTCTGGAGGGCTCTGTCTGCCCAGGTAGAGATGACAGTTCTGGAGGGCTCTGTCTGCCCAGGTAGAGATGACAGTTCTGGAGGGCTCTGTCTGCCCAGGTAGAGAGATGACAGTTCTGGAGGGCTCTGTCTGCCCAGGTAGAGAGATGACAGTTCTGGAGGGCTCTGTCTGCCCAGGTAGAGAGATGACAGTTCTGGAGGGCTCTGTCTGCCCAGGTAGAGAGATGACAGTTCTGGAGGGCTCTGTCTGCCCAGGTAGAGAGATGACAGTTCTGGAGGGCTCTGTCTGCCCAGGTAGAGATGACAGTTCTGGAGGGCTCTGTCTGCCCAGGTAGAGATGACAGTTCTGGAGGGCTCTGTCTGCCCAGGTAGAGATGACAGTTCTGGAGGGCTCTGTCTGCCCAGGTAGAGATGACAGTTCTGGAGGGCTCTGTCTGCCCAGGTAGAGAGATGACAGTTCTGGAGGGCTCTGTCTGCCCAGGTAGAGAGATGACAGTTCTGGAGGGCTCTGTCTGCCCAGGTAGAGATGACAGTTCTGGAGGGCTCTGCCCAGGTAGAGAGATGACAGTTCTGGAGGGCTCTGTCTGCCCAGGTAGAGATGACAGTTCTGGAGGGCTCTGTCTGCCCAGGTAGAGATGACAGTTCTGGAGGGCTCTGTCTGCCCAGGTAGAGATGACAGTTCTGGAGGGCTCTGTCTGCCCAGGTAGAGAGATGACAGTTCTGGAGGGCTCTGTCTGCCCAGGTAGAGAGATGACAGTTCTGGAGGGCTCTGTCTGCCCAGGTAGAGATGACAGTTCTGGAGGGCTCTGCCCAGGTAGAGAGATGACAGTTCTGGAGGGCTCTGTCTGCCCAGGTAGAGAGATGACAGTTCTGGAGGGCTCTGTCTGCCCAGGTAGAGAGATGACAGTTCTGGAGGGCTCTGTCTGCCCAGGTAGAGAGATGACAGTTCTGGAGGGCTCTGTCTGCCCAGGTAGAGATGACAGTTCTGGAGGGCTCTGTCTGCCCAGGTAGAGAGATGACAGTTCTGGAGGGCTCTGTCTGCCCAGGTAGAGATGACAGTTCTGGAGGGCTCTGCCCAGGTAGAGAGATGACAGTTCTGGAGGGCTCTGTCTGCCCAGGTAGAGAGATGACAGTTCTGGAGGGCTCTGTCTGCCCAGGTAGAGAGATGACAGTTCTGGAGGGCTCTGCCCAGGTAGAGAGATGACAGTTCTGGAGGGCTCTGCCCAGGTAGAGATGACAGTTCTGGAGGGCTCTGTCCAGGTAGAGAGATGACAGTTCTGGAGGGCTCTGCCCAGGTAGAGATGACAGTTCTTGCTGTCCCATGATTTTCCCACAAGTCCTGACTTATCTGGCCCAACCTATTGTTCTTGATATTGATATTCCCAAACCCTACTGGTAGGACAAGCAGTAGGACAGAATACTCTCAATGAATGATTCATAAAAGAGAACCATGATGGTTAGATCAACATTACAAACGTGCAGTTTACATATGAAATACTGTCTCTGTTGGCCTTTCTTAAAACTAGCGTCAGTACACTGATCCCAGGACAGCTTGTTGTCAACGACTAGCCCAAGGTATTTGAACTCCTCCATTATTTCACCTTTTATCAGTGATGGTGTGTGTATGGAAGTGTTCCTTTGAACGTCAATCACCATGTCCTTTGTTTTTGATGTATTTAATATTAGATGGGATGACTCGCACCAAACAGTGAAATCATTCAGAGTCGGTCCATGCTCCGTCTCATACCCTTCGAGGTGCCCGACCAAAGCAGTATGGTCCTACCAGTTTTTTTATCCAGAAAAAACCCTGAGTTGCATTTATATGGTTGCAACACAAACAATTAAATACATATTCTTCTCAGAGACAAACTAGCTAACACGATTATGTTTATTGACGACTGAGTAGGTGGATTGAGAGGTCAGCTATAGATTTGTTTCCCTCTGACGATTTAGCCATGATACATAAGACGGCTGGATACCAGTACATTTCATCCTGCAGTACACCAACACAAAATAAACTGCTATATTGCCACAAATACTCCTAATTGACATGTTTGCCAGAGACAATGTCTATTTTAGTGAAGAGAGAATGGTTGTTTTAATACAAATACACCCAGAAGCCCTAGCAGAATGAGGATGGAAAGGTTCCTTCCACTGTGGGCTTTGTCAAGTTCATATTCATTGGTTTAAACATGACTCACTGCTTCCACACTAAGACAGAGAGAGAGAGAGAGAGAGAGAGACAGAGAGAGAGAGAGACAGAGAGAGACAGAGAGAGAGAGAGAGAGAGAGAGAGAGAGAGAGAGAGAGAGAGAGAGAGAGAGAGAGAGAGAGAGAGAGAGAGAGAGAGAGAGAGAGAGAGAGAGAGAGCACTCAGAGGAGATGGGCTCTAAAAATAAAGACCAGGCATGATTAGCATTCCCTCACATACTGTACATCTACATGGCTGCCTGCTACTGACACAGCCAGCCACAGCACCAAGTAGAATTAGGGAGATTGATCCATGTTAGCCCCTCTCAGGAGGGAGCTTTGCTGCACACAACACAGATGCCCATTAGGTGGATCACAAACCAATGTCACTCACGTCAGGTTTTTAGGTGTGAAACTCTGTGACAGGGACAAATAGATATGCTCTGTGTTTTACGGAGATTGATTTCGTTGGGAGCCAAGGCCTAGCATCCGCTTCCTTCTCAAAGGTCAAAGTGATTGTGACTATCTCGCAAAAGGTCAGGCCATTTTAATAATCGTCCAGTTGAATCGTTGGGATTTGCTCCAGCACATTTCTCCCAGGCCTGCGCTCCCCAATTCCAATCGAAAGCCCCGAACTGAAACGGTCGGCAGGAGCACGCAGAAGGTCAGAGCCCTACAAAAAAGGAGGGTTTAACATTAAGAGTGCAATCTGCCAGGGCAAAACTTTATTGGAAAGGCCTGAATGAAGATCAGCTTGAACTCGCTCACTTCACTGTTTCCATAGGAACAATAACTAAGAAGACAGCTCTCTCTCTCACAAGCTAAATTGATGAGGAGGTAGTTAGAAGTAAACGCTGTAATCTACGCCGACAAAGTGATTTAGAGAAAAACTACTATGACACACGCCTGGGTACAAGAATCTCACTCTATTAAACTTGTAAATGACTTAAAGTGTTCCCATTATTTTTGTAATTGCCATAACAAAAGCAGGTTAGTAAATTTAGAATTGCCCTGGGCACTCTGCCAAGTTTGAAATGTAACAAATTACCTACATCTTAATCATAAAAAAACTAATCCAAATTTCACGATAAGATATGTGAGTATAATCCTAGATTTGCTGTGTTTAACTCGTAAATGTAAATGTGCTTGACTTACATTTATGCAAATTTGCTTGATTCAAGTATTCTCCAGAAAGGCTTTACTAAATATATAACAGGAAGTCACTTCCATTTAACTTTACATGCTATGGCAATTAGGATGCTCTGTCACCAACAGCAGCAGCGAGTGCACTCAACAAGTCCTATGCACACACTAACTACACAGCAGGCCCTCATTGGTCCCCAGGAACTGACCTAGTCTGCCTGCCTTAGACACACTACCCAGGAGTCAGGCATATCACCACTACCCTGCTATGTGAGTCACAACCACCTTCCACCCTGCCCCTGATAAGAGAGCATCATGATTTAAATGAAAGCTGCCCCTTTCCTGCGCTGCTGTCCCCGAGACAAACCATGTAATGTGATATGTCACTAATGGAGAAAGCGCTCCCATGCAGCACCAAATAAAAGCCGACAGATTTAATTACAGCCCGCCAGACCGACCTTTTTCCTTTGATAAATCATACAGCCGGGGAGGCCGCCATTAGGGCCTGTGGATGTGGGACGCCCAGGCTTGAAAATCTGGGGATGTTGTACCAACCGGCCCAGTCTCGGATACACAGGCAGAGTCAAAAAGCACCACAGAACAGCCACATTACAACCAGTGGCGACGCGTCATTCAGGGTAGGTGGGGCTAGAATGTGCAGAGCTGTCATCAAAGCTAAGGGTGGCTACTTTGAAGAATCTAAAATATATTTTGATTTGTTTAACACTTTTTTGGTTACTACATGATTCCATATGTGTTATTTCATAGTTTTGATGTCTTCACTATTATTCTACAATGTAGAAAATAGTAAAAAATAAAGAAAAACCCTTGAATGAGTAGGTGTGTCCAAACGTTTGACTGGTTCTGTATATATACACACCACCGTTCAAAAGTTTGGGGTCACTTAGAAATGTCCTTGTTTTTGAAAGAAAAGCTATTTTTTTGTCCATTAAAATAACATCAAATTGATCAGAAATACAGTGTAGACATTGTTAATGTTGTAAATGATTATTGTAGCTGGAAACGGCTGATTTTTTATGGAATATCTAAATAGGCGTAAAGAGGCCCATTATCAGCAACCATCACTCCTGTGTTCCAATGGCACGTTGTGTTAGCTAATCCAAGTTTATCATTTTAAAAAGCTAATTGATCATTAGAAAACCCTTTTGCAATTTTGTTAGCACAGCTGAAAACTGTTGTGCTGATTAAAGAAGCAATAAAACTGGCCTTCTTTAGACTAGTTGAGTATCTGGAGAATCAGCATTTGTGGGTCCGATTACAGGCTCAAAATGGCCAGAAACAAAGAACTTTCTTCTGAAACTCGTCAGTCTATTTTTGTTCTGAGAAATTAAGGCTATTCCATGCAAGAAATTGCCATGAAACTGAAGATCTCGTACAACGCAGTGTACTACTCCCTTCACAGAACAGCGCAAACTGGTTCTAACCAGAATAGAAAGAGGAGTGGGAGGCCCCGGTGCACAACTGAGCAAGAGGACAAGTACATTAGAGTGTCTAGTTTGAGAAACAGACACCTCACAAGTCCTCAACTGGCAGCTTCATTAAATAGTACCCGCAAAACACCAGTCTCAACGTCAACAGTGAAGAGGCGACTCCAAGATGCTGGCCTTCTAGGCAGAGTTGCAAAGAAAAAGCCATATCTTCCTCTGTCATGGGGAAACTACGTCACCGCACAATCTATGGGTAGAGCTCGAAAAGTCAAGCCCCTTGGGTGCTGCCATAGACTTACATTAGAAGTGCCCATCCAAGAAGGCTCAAGGTCATTGGCCACAGATAAAATTACGTCAAATCACATTATATCTCCGTAGCTTTGATTAGACGGATCATGTCAACATCATACTTTCAAAATCTTAGCTAGCAAGCTAGCAGTCATCATTATGAATCAAGGCGACAATCTACTGGCAAATCCTTTTCAATCCTTGTCATATGAAGAGAAATTATAGATAAAACGTATCGGTGCTCTTCGGCTACTGGACATAAACATTACACAACATGAATCACAAATTCAACCCCGGGTTCGATCCCAGGCTGTGTCATAGCCGGCTGTGACCGGGAGACCCATGAGGAGGCGCACAATTGGCCCAGCGTTGTCCGGGTTAGGGGAGGGTTTGGCCGGCCGGGATGTCCTTGTCTCATCGTGCTCTAGCGACTCCTTGTGGCAGGCCGGGCAACTGCAAGCTGACTTCGCTCGTCAGTTCGACAGTGTTTCCTCTGATCCATTGGTGCGGCTGGCTTCCGGGTTAAGCAAGCAGTGTGTCAAGAAACAGTGCGTCTTGGCTGTCGACTTTAGCCCTGTCCGTAGGCAAGTTGCAGCGATGAGACAAGATTGTAACTACCAATTGGATATCACGAAAAAAGGGGGTAACACCATGGGCCAGAAAAGTTTGAATACATTGGCCATGCTGTCAAACCAGTATGACTTCTGCCGCATTCAAAATAACTTGAAGCTCGGACCTGGGAGATTTCTGACTTCAGTGAGTTCAAGACAAACTAGCTCCGACTGGAAAAACATGGAAAATTATTTTGAACGGTCATCCAACTCGGAATTCCAAGTTGGAATTTCGGACCTCTTCCTAAAGCCCACAAGAAGGACTGACCGCCGCGCCACAGTCCTGTTCAAGTGAGCACAGCACAACAAAGTGAGTCCAAAAATGTATTGTATGCTGCTGCATAAATTATGTAATATGCCAGGGAGATATGTATGCTGTAGCTAAGAAAGTAATACTTAGTGTATGTTGTGTAGTAAGCTGTTAGTACCGTAATAATTTGGTCCCATTCCTCCCTCATAATTTAGTCTACTGTTCTGACTTGGTGGTGCACATGTAGCATTTAGCCTGTTTTAGAGAAATGTAATCATTGAATATTGTAAGAGTTTTCATTGTCTGCTTATATGCCCCCTTTATTTATCCTACGGTTCTGACTTGGTGTAGAAGGAGAATACTGTAAGAACGGCCCATGTTCTGAATTATATCGCTGTACATTTCAAAAGTGCTGAACAAATAGTTATATTGACTACGTCCGTCCTAGCTCGCTCATTGTCTTAAATCGAAATTACGGATTTCCTCGTATCCACTCGTCCCCTTATGTCATAGTTTGTAAATCTCATCAGTAGAAAGCACATTTCTTTAAGCAAATGAGGCTGAATTAACTGTTTCGCTGCCAGACAAGGCTCCGCTGATAGCCAGGTGTAGCAGTGGTAAGGATTCACTCCATCATGCTGAAACGAAAGCTCTGCTGTTGGGACAGCTTTATGTAAGCCCTAACAGTTTGTGGGCACCATTTGTCACTGTTATAGTGCAATTAATGTATTGTTTAGTGTTGTGTTGTGAAGTGACTTTGCTCGCATGCATCTAAAAAATAAATGTGAGTTTGATCCACCAAGACTTACATGGTAAAGTCACCACTGATTACAACAAAAATAATTCAGATGAAAAACTTGCACAGTGTCTATTTCAAACTTGCAGTGGAAGAGTGGGACAATGGCACATTCCCTCTCTTTACGGAGGTTAAACATTATCATTCAGCACACGGGATCGGTCCTTTGAGACTCGAGCCATGGCTCCTTCAGTAACTACTAAGGAGAGTTGGTAGGAGCTAAGGTAGTCATAATGCTCTTTTTTGGGGATACACCTTTCATAGGCTTTCTAAGAGGTTGTCAAAAGCAGGCTTTTTCAACTTCCATCTTCAAGGGCTGGTAAGCCTTTTATTCTCACATCATTATCTTCCGTCTTTTAATGGAGAGGTTCAATTCAGAACCGATTGACTGAGCAAATGAAAGGCTGAAGTATCCTGGGAATCCCACACACTTATCCCTTCAACAACCAAAAGCCCAACAATAGAACTTCCACTCCTAACTCAACTCATCAGCATTCATTCTTATGCAAGATATAGGCTCATACAAAGACTGTGGGGACGAAATTGATCAAATCTTGACGATTACAATCATTTCCTATAGGCAGATCTTTCCAATCATGCACGTAGATTGGGAGAGCATTACATAGCCTACTGTATCATCTGCCAGAGAACAATGGATGAAACTGCTTCATCAATTTCTGGAGAGACGGTAGCTCCTTTGAAGACATGCCAGAGATTGTGTCCTACTCCTCCTCAAAACACACACACGTGACGCACAGACACGCACGGAGACAGACACGGACCCGCACACTCAGTGTTCCACCTTCAAAATACTTATTTCAGTTATTTCTGATGAGTTCATCACCTTGTATGTGAAAAGGCACGAATTTGAAATTGCCATAAACACTCCATCATGTCTCTAAAATGAAATGAAATCCTAGGACTCAAGGCAATTATCCAAATCAGTCCCTCCCACCTTCCAATTGCAAAGATTGTGCATGTGCATGCAAAACAGTGCATGTAGGCCTCAATTTCAATCGTGAAAACAAATCATGCAACAAAATTGCCCCCTTGTGAAGACAATACAGTTGTTCATACACATCTCTTTGACTCGGTGCATAGCCTACCGTCTGCGTATTACCAATAGAATGCCCCATGAATATTAAGAAGCGGAGAGGAGAGAGGTGAGCCTCTACATAACAATGGAAGAGAGCGAGGGAGAGAGCAGAACAGAGCAGCGGACCAAACTCAGCTTCAGGTCAAGAGAGAGAGAGGGGAGAGCAGAACAGAGCAGCGGACCAAACCCATCTTCAGGTCAAGAGAGAGAGGGGGGAGAGCAGAACAGAGCAGCGGACCAAACTCAGCTTCAGGTCAAACCGCTAACCGCCAGTGACCAACAGCAGACACTAGTACTGACTGCCCTGACACAAGAAAGACTGCTAGTGGCAGATTAAACAAAGCTGATAGAAACAGGCACAAGGCTTTAAATTCCGACTAACAGGTCCCGGGGAACAAACGCAGAGGGAGACCATTAGGACCTGGAAAGACGTTGCTAGATGCATAATTGGAGCTATTTAGGCAAATTTCAGGGAGGCCACTGCAGTAGCCTAGCATGCTAAAACGAGACCGCCTCACTTGATTTAAACAGAGCACAATGTTCAGTCTGGTTTAACCAGGCTAGCCATAGCCTACTCTAAATGTTATTGACCATAGGTCTTGGGACTTCACACTGAATAGCAAAAACAAGAGGATTCATTATTACAGCCTCTCTTTTCACATAGATTCGCATAAAAACCGGAGGCAAAAAATGCAGCATTAAATTAGTTTAAGCACTACCACTAACTAATTAAACAACCTGGAAACGACAAGGCCCAAGGCCAAAAATGGATTGAAGATAATAAATCATTAATAACTGATAAAAGTCTAAATAATCATACATTTATTTGAACATTTACTCAATGGTTATGTCGTAATGCCCAAAAAAATTGTCAAAATTCTAGGTCACCCAAGTCATAGACTGTTCTCTCTGCTAACGCAAGGCTCCTTAACAGCTTCTACCCCCAAGCCATAAAACTGCAGAACAATTAATCAAATGGCCACTCGGATTATTTGCATTGACACTGCTGCTACTCACTGTTTATTATCTATGCATACTATCTACATGTACAAATTACATCGACTAACCAGTACCCCTGTATATAGCCTTTTACTGAGTTACTTTATTTAGTTAATATTGTCTTAACTCTATTTTCTTAAAACTGCATTGTTGGTTAAGGGCTTGTAAGTAAGCATTTCACAGTGAGATATTCGGCGCATGTGACATAAAATTTGATTTGATTTGAATTGGGACTTGTTTGTGTTATTTTTGTAAGCAGAATGAAAGAGAAACCTTTATCCAGGAAGGGAAGACATACGTTCACCGCCCTCTGTGTTTTTACACCGAGCCAGAGACGAAAGGAAGGAAACCAAAGGCATGTGCATCGATATTACTCTGTATGACAGGATTAAGAAATACGTCACCTTGCTGTATGGAGCGTAAACAGCACAGCAGGGCACAGCAGGCGGACAGGCTAGACAGAACGTTTGACCTTTTTTGGAGCATGGCTCACAACGTCTGTGACAACCCCCCCCCCCCCCGACCCCCCGCCCCCAGCCACGTCACACCAGGAAATATAAAAATCACCACCACCCACAAACACCCTGTTCCTCCATTATAAGTAGGAGTGGTAGCCACCACACTCTGAGATTGGCTCTGTCGGCAGCTCAGAGAGCAAGGCCTGCAGTGCCAGGTAGTAAATAACAGGCGTCGCCGGAGACAACCGGCAGACGACACGCCATTCAATGTTAATAGGAGAGCATTGGTTACCAGATTTAAAATAATAGCTCCCAGTCACCATGGTCGGGGTTAGGTACCCAAGGTGCCTTGGATTTATAGAATTAGCTAAATAACTTTTACCATACCCTCTATCCACTCCTTTCAGGCTGGGGTAAGGGTGATGAAGGGGCAGTGGTGATGCCTGATGGGGCTTCTCTTTACTGCTTGGGTGCATACACCTGTCTGGAGGCCAAGGGAGCGTGCCCCGAGCTACACCCCCACCATCCCCTACAATCTGTGATTTTACTGCGGGACTCACTTGACAGGGCTGGGAGTGGTTGGTATGGCTGTCTGGTTGGTATGGCTGTGCCTTTCTCTCCAGTCCCTAGGGACTTTAGGGTTTCATGTACACTACTATGTGTAGGCTACATGCTGAGCCAGAGCCACGAACATTAATTACTGGTATATCACAGCAGCATGACTTCATTAGGTTGAGGCTGGTGTCATGTGTAATTACATCACAATGACACTTTGACCTCTTGACTCCACCAGACACTTTATAGTCATGACTGCTGTAGCCAATAAAAGGCATTTGGACAGGAAGGAGAAAATTAGAGGAAAATGACTGGGAAGATGATTATTCACAGAAGCACTATAGTATTAGACTCAGGTAGAACAGAGACATCAAGCAAGCATATGTAATGTCAGAGATTAACAGTTGGCAGATTGCGCGTTCTTAACGCTCGCCTAGAGTTCCTGAAGACCCTGGAGAGACAGACGGGGACTGACATTTTCTGATCACTCTCCTGAATTAAAAGAGGAAAAAATAAAAGCTGACGCATCAGACAATCGCTGGTTCAGACCGTGCCTACCACACCGCCAAATAAATATTGCAATACAAAAATACACGTTTAGGATCCGCGCGTCTGTGGGATCGACAGTAACCGAAGCCGTGAAAATAAAGCAGCCATACCTCAGGAGCACTGTGCATCTGTGGTTGACATGAACATTACACACACTCTTACACTTGTCAAAACGCACAATAATCTACACATAAAGGCACCGTCAAAGACAAATAGCAGGCATTAGAGAGGAATGATCAGGGTACTTCGGAGATATGCTGTAGAGCAATCTAAACACAGATACCTTAGTAGTGTGGAGAAAATGGATAGCATTTAAGTGAGAGGCAGTGACAATGAAACATGTCTCTACTCCCTGTAACCGAGCCCCTTTAGCCAACATGAAAGTCTTTGCTACACTGAATGCAGATAAACTATAGCATCAGAAAAACCAGTTGTATTATGTTGATCACACACACTATTCACACCCATTCCCTCCCAGGTAGGATATACTGTATAATGTTTATTTCTGGGCATTATTCTGGTCTTTTTAAAGCAGCCCATAGAGCTCCCAAACACTTTGATATGTTCATCTCACTGACTGAACTAAAGTGCCACAAGCACGGAGCTGTCGGGCCGTAGAGAAGATCAATGAATTATCCACAATGCAGCTTTACAAGAACCGTCAAGTTCCTATTTAAGAACCGTCATCTATAGTTGGGTAAAAATCGTTGAATACAAACGGAGACAATACTCCATTTTCCCTTTCAAATAATTTCCCTGGAGTCCCTGTCAACTTATGCTTCTTCACACTAAGAGTAAGACAGACGTATTTACCTTTATCTCGAAACAAAACGACTTCGGTTTATATCTCGCTTAACCGGTGTCACTCAGTGTTGTGAAGCCAATCGCCCAAGTAAGAATTCATACTACATTTAGAATACAAATAACGAAAACGCAACATGCAATGCAACTCTGCAATTCCGAATTACATGACGAGACTGATCTTCGCATCGTTGCCATAAATCTTGAGTTACGCACATAAAACCTTTTGTATTCTCTCAAGTAGAACCATTGAGAATTATTTAATATTATTTCAATCTATGCAACATTTTAGCCTACAATATCGCAATACATCGACTATGTTGTAGCGTTTTATTCTGAGTGTTGAAAGCCTGGCAGCTCATCTAACCGGGACATCAAAACATCGGGCATTACAACATGACGCCCCATTAAAACATTGATTTGTTTTCCACAAAAATACATAACACAAAGAGCGAATATGTGGTGTTATGTCAGTGACACATTACTTGCGGTCATGGTCTAAATACATATGACAGAAATTCACACTTGGGATAAATCTACTCTTACCTTCTTCTTCTTGTCAGAGATTTGGCACAGGTCGTGTCTCAAAGTGCCATGCAACAGCCTAATAGACTTGTATTGCAGACTGAAATACCCATAAATATGGGAAAAGACGAAAGGTGCAGAGAGACTGGTGCGAAAATGAACATTTCAAACGGCAAACCATACGCCGGTCAGAGTAGCGCTGTGAAGCTGGAGAGTCTCGTTCTCATTGACATCAGAGAGCTGCTTAAGGTGGTCCCCTCGGCTATTCAAATCCGTTAGGCGCAGAAAATATATATATATATGCACATTTTTCTATAAACTATGTGCCAGAATGTAATACGTTGAAAAATCTGTATTCACAAACAGTCACCATTCATGAAAGGCTAATGTATTTGGAGTTTCTTTGTCCAGTGATATAGCTAGTCTAATTAGGATATTGTATAAAGGATCTTATGCATTCAGGCAATGTTTTCAACCACTCAAAACAAGGAGCCAAACAAAACAGCTGCAGGATAGTTCCTGACCCCATGGAGACTATGAGGTGACAAGGGTCTATTTAAAATGAGCCAATTAATACTGTATTAATTGTGAAATATTCATCCCCTCTGTGAGTTGGCCATCACTGCATGAAAATAACTTTATTTGTCAAAGGGAATTTTAATAGTATAATCACACAAATAAAAACAGGCTACATAAGCTCAAGCCAAACTTTCACCTTTAAAATTGAGGTACTTAGTTTAAACAGCAGAACATGGGGGCTAGACACGGCAATGGTCCAATTATGATGGATTGGTGGACAGTCAGCAACTTATGTGAAATTGACCATCACATTGACATTGCTAGACCACTAAGTTGAAAAAGGAACAATGGACTGAAGAATTGACTCGATATATATTGACATGAATACAGCCAATAATACATGCAGTGTAAACACAGCAGACCCGTTAACCCCATTGTCAGTAATGGTGGCGCTCAGAGGGAAAGTCTGTTGTGGCACAGTGAGAATGGAGGGTGTGTCTGGCGTGCCATGTGTTTCCCTGCGCCCAGCATGTTCCAAGGTACTGTATTAACTACCCAGATGGATCCTTCAATTAAGGGAACATTTTGTTTTCCAGATGGATGAGCCAGCAATAGATGCTTACGATCAACACCAACTCTACCGATGGTTTTTAATAGAAAGGGTATTCACATTTTCATTAGTACATAAGTGTGCATGTTCCCACATGTTGAATGTTTGTTTCTTGGTGCATTGATGTAATTTAGTATCAGACCAGGGGATGCATTATTCAAATAAATAAAATACATTATTATTCATGTGCAAGTTCCACAGAAATAATAGATGGATGGGCAAGCTTTACAAGAGAACAGACAACACCAAGCAGAATATAAAAAAAAAAATATGGACAAAAGTAAATAAAAAAACAGTCAGAATTAAAAATAGTGGCTATTTAAAGAGAAAAAGACAAGTCTCTTGTGAATCTTTCCTTGGAGAATATGTCGAGAGATAAAATATGTACAAAGAATTTTACAACACGGAGAAGTTCCAGAGTCTTTTCTGTTTTATCCTCCTGTTAAGACCCGTCGTTTACCTGGTTGTGGGCTGGCTGCTTCTTTGGCCATTGATTCCAGCCACAGAGCGCAGGTTGATGCTACTTTGGACAAACTGTTGGAGGCCCTGAAAGCCCTGAGAGAAAAGGAACTCCAGGTACCATTCCCACTGCTTCCCAGCCTACAGACAGAAAGACAGCTTTACATCAATTACATACAGGCCATCCAGGACTCCCATCCCTGATCCTATGACTCGCTGATCAATAGAAATTATAATGAGAAGTGGAACTCCACTTATGTACGTACATAAAAATACATAAATAAAGAAAGTAATAAGACTGTGGTACCTTAATGGAATTAATGTCCATGTCCTTCCTCTCTGGCCAACACTGATAAAGACACAATTATTAATATTCAACAGTTTTCCCCCTTCAGTAGAACAGTGTACTGGGGGCAGCGGTTTCGGACCAAAAGAAGGTACTTGGATTATTTAAGATGAAGAAAACTCAACGCCCATGAATAATAAACTGTGATTCTAATCTTCTATAAAAGATACATTAATACCACATCTATCTCCTTGTCCGACCTTAAAACTTTATTAACTCAATTGGAGAGGTTGGCTGCTCTCATAAAGTTTGGAAATTAGACTTCATATATAAAACTGAGCATAAACATTTATGGAAATTATATACAATATACAGTGCATTTGGAAAGTATTCAGACCCCTTGACTTTTCCCACATTTTGTTAAGTTACAGCCTTATTCTGGCTGGGCCACTCAAGGTGTCCTGAAGCCACTCCTGTGTTGTCTTGGCTGTGTGCTTAGGGTCGTTGTCCTGTTGGAAGGTGAACCTTCGCCCCAGTCTGAGGTCCTGAGCGCTCTGGAGCAGGTTTTCATCAAGGATCTCTCTCTGTACTTTGCTCTGTTCATCTTTCCTTCGATCCTGACTAGTCACCCAGTCCCTGCAGCTGATGGTGCCAGGTTTCCTCCAGACGTGACGCTTGGCATTCAGGCCAAAGAGTTCAATCTTGGTTTCATCAGACCAGAAAATATTGTTTCTCATGGTCAGAGTCCTTTGGTGCCTTTTGGCAAACTCCAAGCGGGCTGTCATGTGCATTTTACTGAGGAGTGCCTTCCGTCTGGCCACTCTACCTTAAATGTTGTTGAAACATCTCAAGGATGATGAATGGAAACAGGATGCACCTGAGCTCAATTTCAAGTCTCATAGCAAAGGGTCTGAATACTTATGTAAATAAGGTATTTCTGTTTTTTATTTTCCATACATTTGCAAACATTTCTAAAAACCTATTTTCGCTTTCATTACGGGGTAGTGTGAGTAGATTGATGAGAAAAAACATTAATTTAATAAATTTTAGAATAAAGCTGTAACGTAACAGAATGTGGAAAAAGAGAAGGGGTCTGAATAGTTTACGAATGCACCGTATATATATTGGTTTCACAGATCTGAACTTAATAAAAATGCCTGGCAAATTGCAATATGTAAATCCCAATATAAATCAAATGATCAAAAAAATGAATAAAATCTCAATTCTAATCTAAACTCACCTTGTGGTGAAAGTCGAGGGCGTAGCCCAGGAAGGCAGGGTGGTGGATGAGGTCGAAGCTAGTCCAGGGCTCGGGGACTTTGCTGAGAGCCAGGAGCTCCTGGTCCACCTCGATGGCCATGCCTGGCAGGAACATCTTGGAGTTCCACAGGCAGCTCACCATGAAGAGCAGGTAGTGGTTAAACTCCCGGTACGTCTGCCTGCTGATGTGAAACGCCTGCTGCAATCAGGGATGACAAGAAAGAAGAGAGGAAAAAGAGAGATGTAGTTTAAACACTCAATCAGCATGTAACACATGCTAAATAAATAGGCCATATCGTGGAGTTTTACAGGGTCCATTATCCCCAATGTTTACACGGGATGACCAATTGGCAAGCCGTTTACCAGACCCATTGTTCTTGTTAAGTCTGACATTTGGGGTAAACATATTGGCGTGTTTTCAACCCAGAGCCATATACACACACTGAACAAAAATATAAAACACAACATGAAACAATTTCAAAGATTTTACTGAGTTACAGTTCATTTAAGGAAATCAGTTAATTGAAATACATTCATTAGGCCCTAATCTATGGATTTCACATGACTGGGAATACAGATAGGCATCGGTTGGTCACAGATACATAAAAAAAAAACAGGTAGGGGCGTGGATCAGAAAACCAGTCAGTATCTGGTGTGACCACCATTTGCCTCATGCAGCACAACACATCTCCTTCGCATAGAGTTGATCAGGCTGTTGATTGTGGCCTGTGGAATGTTGTCCCACTCCTCTTCAAAGGCTGTGCGATATTGCTGGATATTGGCGGGAACTGGAAAACGGCGTCGTACACGTCGATCCAGAGCATCCCAAAACATGCTCAATGTGTGACATGTCTGGTGACTACTCAGGCTATGGAAGAACTGGGACATTTTCAGCTTCTAGGAATTGTGTACAGATACTTGTGACATGGGGCCGTGCATTATCATGTGGTGATGGTGGTGGATGAATGGCACGACAATAGATCTCGTCACGGTATCTCTGTGCATTAAAATTGCCATACATTAAATGCAATTGTGTTCGTTGTCCGTAGATTATGCCTGTCCATACCATAACCCCACCGCCACCATGGGGCATTCTGTTCACAATGTTGACATCAGCCAAAACAGCTCGTCCACACACACAGCATTTGCCCACTCAAGTCGCTTACGACGCCAAACTGCAATCAGGTCAAGACCCTTGTGAGCCCGCAGATGAGCTTCACTGAGACGGTTTCTGACAGTTTGTGCAGAAATTCTTCGGTTGTGCAAACCTACAGTTTCATCAGCTGACCGAGTGGCTGGTCTCAGACGATCCCGCAGGTGAAGAAGCCGGATATGGAGGTACTGGGCTGGCGTGGTTACACATGGTCTGTGGTTGTGAAGACGGTCGGATGTACTGCCAAACTCAATAAAACGAAGTTGGAGGCGGTAGAGAAATTAAAATTAAATTCTCTGGCAACAGCTCTGGTGGACATTCCTGCAGTCAGCATGCCAATTGAACGCTCCCTCAAAACTTGAGACATCTGTGGCATTGTGTTGAGTGACAAAACACATTTTAGAGTGGCCTTATGTCTCCAGCACAAGGTGCACCTGTGTAATGATGAAGCTGTTAATCAGCTTCTTAATATGCCACACCTGTCAGGTGGATGGATTATCTTGGCAAAGGAGAAATGCTCACTAACAGGTATGTAAACAAATGTGTGCACAAAATTGGAGAGAAATATGCTTTTTGTGCGTAAGGAACATTTCTCTGATATATTATTTCAGCTCATGAAACATGGGACCAACACTTGCATGTTGCATTTACAGTGCATTGGGAAAGTATTCAGACCCCTTGACGTTTTACACATTTTGTTACGTTACAGCCTTATTCTAAAATGGATTAAATAGTTGTTTTATTCTAAAATGTATTAAATCATTATTACATTTACATACTGTATATTTTGTTTCAGTGTAATTGGCAGCACCTACTTGAAAATTAAATTTCCTTCATACACTAGAATTGGCATACAAAATAAAACATGTAATTGGTGTGTTTTTTTTTTTTTTTGAACAAGTAACAACCTAAATTGCCATTTTCTTTAATCAGCACTTAATTCTAAGAGTTGTGTTCATCATGTGGACGCGAGGAGCCTTGAATGGCTTGATTATGCAAAAACACTGTTAGATATGCAAAGCAGAAAACGTATTTTAAAGGGAGCGTCTTCATTACCTTGGTCTCCCGTTGACACTTAGCAGAGGTCAGGTTCTTCTTGTATCTGAAAAACCAGCAATAACCTTAGTCGTCTGTTTAAAGGTAGGGCTTTTCCATGTTATGTAAACGGCATCTATCCTAAAGTCTTTTACAATAATAAAACAACCATAGTAGAAAGAAAGTTTTGTCCATTAAAATAACATCAAATTGATCAGAAATACAGTTAATGTTGTTAATGTTGTAAATGACTATCATTTTTAATGGAATATCTACATAGGTGAACAGAGGCCCATTATCAGCAACCATCACTCCTGTGTTCCAATGGCACGTTGTGTTAGCTAATCCAAGTTTAAAATTTAAAAAAGGCTAATTGATCATTCACTATATCACAATTCCAATGGGTCAGAAGTTTACATACACTAAGTTGACTGTGCCTTTAAACAGCTTGGAAAATTCCAGAAAATGATGTCATGGCTTTAGAAGTTTCTGATAGGCTCATTTGAGTCAATTGGAGGTGTACCTGTGGATGTATTTCAAGGCCTACCTTCAAACTCAGTGCCTCTTTGCTCGACATCGGGAAAATAATAATGGGAAAATAAAAAGAAAATCAGCCAAGAATTTTTTTTTTGTAGACCTCCACAAGTCTGGTCATCCTTGGGAGCAATTTCCAAATGCCTGAAGGTACCACGTTCATCTGTACAAACAATAGTATGCAAGTATAAACACCATGGGACCACGCAGCCGTCATACCGCTCAGGAAGGAGACGCGTTCTGTCTCCTATAGATGAACATACTTTGGTGCGAAAAGTGCAAATCAATACCAAAACAACAGCTAAGGACCTTGTGAAGATGCTGGAGGAAACAGGTACAAAAGTATCTATATCCACAGTAAAACGAGTCCTATATCGACATAACCTGAAAGGCGACTCAGCAAGGAAGAAGCCACTGCTCCAAAACCGCCATAAAAAAGCCAGACTACGGTTTGCAACTGCTCATGGGGACAAAGATCGTACTTTTTGGAGAAATGTCCTCTGGTCTGATGAAACAAAAATAGAACTGTTTGGCCATAATGACCATCGTTATGTTTGGAGGAAAAAGGGGGAGGCTTGCAAGCCGAAGAACACCATCCCAACCGTGAAGCACGGGGGTGGCAGCATCATGTTGTGGGGGTGCTTTGCTGCAGGAGGGACTGGTGCACTTCACAAAATAGATGGCATCATGAGGAAGGAAATTTATGTGGATATATTGAAGCAACATCTCAAGACATCAGTCAGGATGTTAAAGCTTGGTCGCAAATGCGTCTTCCAAATGGACAATGACCCCAAGCATACTTCCAAAGTTGTGGCAAAATGGCTTAAGAACAACAAAGTCAAGGTATTGGAGTGGCCATCACAAAGCCCTGACCTCAATCCTATAGAAAATTTGTGGGCAGAACTGAAAACGTGTGTGAGAGCAAGGAGGCCTACAAACCTGACTCAGTTACACCAGTTCTGTCAGGAGGAATGGGCCACAATTCACCCAACTCAACGTTTGACCCAAGTTAAACATTTTAAAGGCAATGCTACCAAATACTAATTGAGTGTATGTAAACATTTCTGACCCACTGGGAATATGATGAAAGAAATAAAAGCTGAAATAAATCATTCTCTCAACTATTATTCTGACATTTCACATTCTTAAAATAAAGTGGTGATCCCAACTAACCTAAGACAGGGACGTTTTACTAGGATTAAATGTCAGGAATTGTGAAAAACTGACTTCAACTGTAGATGCTTTGCAGACGACACGCTGACGTGACCGTGTTGAGTCACGGTGTCAACACTGTCAGACCCGGTGTTGGCATGATAGTAACGGGGTTGACATCACCACTCCTCCCCACCTGTACATGATGTAGCCGAGGCGGTCCACGCTGACGGGGTCGGTGGCAAACAGGGCTGGGTAGAACACTCCCACGGGGGGTAAGACCACGAGGGGGAGCCCGTACTTCAGGAACATGTCACACACCTGCACGGCACGCAGGGACAAACACACGTCAACATCGCAGAACAAATATCGTAGTCTCTTTTTCTAAGTGGTGGATGAATATGGAAAAACTGACACAGTGCATTCTGCTTATAAAGAATGTGATTACGATGATCAATTGCTTATAAAAATCTAACATTTTCCTGTGTGATCACTAGAAGAATGCACTGTATTTTTATTTATATGTATTTAATAAAAATGTTTCGCTTAATCTGATTTGATTACCGTTTCGTAGAAGTCCAGGACGAAGCTGAGGAGCAAGGAGTGGCAGCCCTCTAGCTGCAGCCCCACGGTGGCCAGGCGGCCCACGAAACGCACCAGCTCCATGACAGAGTCCGTGAAGCCAGACAGAGTCATGTTCCTGGGGAGGGGAGGCAGGTTATTCAGAAAAACTAGGCAAGTCAGTACTGTAAACCCATTTCACAACACACCGGCCATAATAGGAGGGAAGCACATGAATCGTAATGATGCATGGGACTACTGAGACGGTCAAAAGGGGGGCTTTGCCCTTAGATCATATTAATTTCACCTTCAGCAGACCCACCCATCTCGGTTAATGCAAGAAAAGACAATAACCAGATCAGAGCTGAGTGTGACGCAATGCGGCCGGGCGGAGAGAAATGCACACACACTATAATTAATTCCGTATAGTTAATGCTACGTTCCAGAGGACAGCGCTGAGGAGAAACCGAGGAGGTTGAGAGTTGGCCAACCACACACCACAGCCATTGATTTCAGCAACGCATTTCATTGAGTTTCCCTCCAGAGATTATGTTGAAAACGGGAAGGGAATAAAATTATGGGTTCTGACTGGGCGTTTGTGAAGAGTTAGAATACTGGAGAGGAAGACAATGAAATACAATGCATTCGGAAAAGTATTCAGACCCCTTGACTTTTTCCACATTTTGTTATGTTACAGCCTTATTCTACAATGGATTAAATAGTTGTTTTTTTGCCTCAATGTAACAACATAATACCCCATAATGACAAGGCAAAAGGGTTTTTATAATTTTTTACATTTACATCACATTTACAGAAGTATTCAGACCCTTTACTCAGTACCTTGATGAAGCACATTTGGCAACCATTACAGCCTCAAGTCTTCTTGGGTATGACGCTACAAGCTTGGCACACCTGTATTTGGGGAGTTTTTTTCCATTATTCTCTGCAGATCCTCTCAAGCTCAGGTCTCTCCGGAGATGTTCGATCGGGTTCAAGTCCGTGCTCTGGCTGGGCCACTCAAGAACATTGTGACTTCTTTGATTTGATTTGTCTCAAGCCACTCCTCCGTTGTCTTTGATTACCATACATTTACAGTTTTAGTTTTGGCTTGAGCCTGCTAACTGAAGTGTTAATTCACCTGTTTCCATACGTTTCATTTGAAAACATTTATCTTACAAAGGAGTTGTTGTAATCTATCTATTTAACTATGTATCTGTACATGGAATTGTATTTGTTGTTTTTTTTTTTACACTTTTTTCTCTCTAATCTTTAAAGGTAAATGCCACTGGCACTATCTGGTGTATGGAGACATTTCACTGCAGCTACATTTGAAAAGCAGTGTACATTTGCAAATACTGTGCCAAATCATATGTGAAGACTGCAACAAAGACGCAGAATCATCTGACCAGGTGCATAAAGTTCCCTCGGCGCTCACAACAAGCAACCTCTTGACAAAAGTCCCTCTACTTCTATTCGAGGTGAAAATGATGAATCAGAAACCTTATCGATAGCAACAGCTCATGGTCCTCCTGGAATCAGAAGTTTTTGACTCAATGGAGGAGCGTAGTCAGATAAATGCTGATGAATGTCTTGCTCGAGCTGTGTACGAAACTGGTTCATCTCTGATGCTCACAGGCAATGTGTATTGGAAGAGATTTTTGAACGTTCTTTGCCCAGCATACACCTCTCCAACCAGACATGCTTTATCTACTCATTTGCTGGATGCAGAGTTCAACAGAGTTCAAGTGAAGGTCAAGTAAATCATAGAGAAAGCAGACTGTATTGCAATCATCTCTGATGGATGGTTGAATGTTCGTGGGCAAGGAATAATTAACTACATCATCTCCACCCCTCAACCAGTATTCTACAAGAGCACAGACACAAGGGACAACAGACACACTGGTCTCTACATTGCAGATGAGCTGAAGGCAGTCATCAATGACCTTGGACCACAGAAGGTATTTGCACTGGTGACAGACAATGCTGCGAACATGAATGCTGCTTGGTCTAAAGTGGAGGAGTCCTACCCTCACATCACACCCATTGGCTGTGCTGCTCATGCATTGAATCTGCTCCTCAAGGACATCATGGCACTGAAAACGATGGATACACTCTACAAGAGAGCCAAGGAAATGGTTAGGTATGTGAAGGATCCTCAAGTTACAGCAGCAATCTACCTCACCAAGAAAAGTGAGAAGAATAAGAGCCTCATATTGAAGCTGCCCAGCAACACCCGTTGGGGTGGTGTTGTCATCATTTTTGACATATTTCCCTGGAGGGGAAGGAGTCTCTCCAAGAAATGGCCATATCACAGTCAGCCCCATTAAGAGGATCCTCCTTGATGATGTATTTTGGGAGAGAGTGGTAAGCAGCCTGAAACTCCTGAAACCTATAGCAGTAGCCATTGCACAGATTGAGGGAGACAATGCCATCCTGTCTGATGTTCAGACTCTGCTTGCAGATGTAAGTGAAGAAATTCCCAAGTATGCTGGCAAGAGCATCCTGTCTGGTGCAGAGATCAGCAAGGCCTATGGTGTTATCACTACTGTCTCGCTACCTTGGCCTGGATGAGGGCAAGGTTATTGGCAGTCTGGCAAAGTACACTTCCAAGCAAGGGCTTTGGGATGGAGATGCAATATGGCAGTCGTGCCAACATATCTCATCAGACACTTGGTTGAAAGGACTTTGTGGATCTGAGGCTCTTTCCCCTGTTGCCTCCATCATCCTCCAAATCTCACCAACATCAGCCACCTCAGAGTGCAACTGGTCCTTGTTTGGGAACACACACACCAAAGCACGCAAGAGGCTGACCAATACAATGGTTGAAACATTGGTGGCCATCCGGGCAAATGTGAGCCTGACAACGAGCCATCCTCAACAAGGTTGGAAAGTGACAGTGAAGATGAGGCCTCAGAGACTGAAGACATGGAAGCCTGAGAGGAAAACAACCAAAGCTTTAGTTTCAAGACTATGACTTTACAGATGTATGTTGAAAACATTTTTAGGAGATGAGATGGATCATTGGGGATCATTTAATATTCCCTTTCTTTTGTTGTTCAGTGAAATCATTCCATGTGAAGAGTCAACTCATTTAATTAAAGTTCAATTCGTAACGAAGTTGGAAGGATTTAATGTGTACTTATGATAAGGTAAAAGGTTTATGTTTCTGTCTCCATATGATATGGTAAATATATCCGATGCAAAATGTATATTAATTAATTCATATTAATTTGCATATATTTCCGTTAATTCCCATATATTCCCGTTAATTCCCATGGAAAGTTTCCACCTCTGAATATTCCCCAAAATGTGCAACCCTAGTCCTGGCTAGTCTTAGGGGTTGGATCAGCTTTAATATTGCAGATAGATTGTACCTTCCATCAATGTAATTGTCTGCATCACTTCCAATTCCCCATATAATTTTTTCCAAATATATACTGTATATACACACACAGCTCTGGAAAAAATTAAGAGACCACTGCAAATGTTTCTTAAATCAGCATATCTACATGTATGGCAGCCATTCCGTTCCAGTGTCTGCTGAATTCCAACACAGGCACACCTCATACTGAATGAGGTACTGATTAGGTGATCACCTGAACCAAATCTTGTAAAGAAAAGTATAAAAACCACTGCTGTGGTTATCACTATCCTCTTGCAATAGAACCAGCTGGATGGCAAAAACAGTGCTAGTAGTACTTCAAAAGTAAATGGAGTCAAAAAAGAGTTGAAAAGGAAAGTTTTGAGTGAGGAAAAGAAGGGTTCAATTCTGGCTTTACTGGCAGAGGGATACAGTGAGCATCAGGTTGCTTGCATCCTTAAAATTTCAAAGACGGCGATTCATAAGAACAAGGTCAAGTAGCAGACATTGGGGACAACAAAGCTACAGACCGGCAACTCATTCGCATGTCACTCAACAACCGTAGGATGACATCAAGAGACATAAGGATTGGAACGTAGAGGACTGGAGTAAGGTCATCTTCTCTGATGAGGAGGATAGGTGATGATTTGGGGGTGCTTAAGCAAGGCTGGTCTAGATTTGTCTTTGTGAAGGATGCATGAATCAAGCCACGTACAAGGTTGTCCTGGAAGAAAACTAGCTTCCTTCTGCTCTGACAATGTTCCCCAACTCTTGAGGGTTGGTTTTTCCAGCAGGACAATGCTCCATGCCACACAGCCAGGTCAATCAAGGTGTGATAGAGGTCCACCAGATCAAGACCCTGTCATGGCCAGCCCAATCTCTAGACCTGAACCCCATTGAAAACCACTGGAATGTGATCAAGAGGAAGATGGATGGTCACAAGCCATTAAACAAAGCTGAGCTGCTTTAATTTTTGCGCCAGGAGTGGCATAAAGTCACCCAACATCAATGTGAAAGACTGGTGGAGAGCATGCCAAGACACATGAAAGCTGGGATTGAAAATCAGGGTTATTCCACCAAATATTGATTTCTGAACTCTTCCTAAGTTAAAACATTAGTATTGTGTGTTTTTTTTAAATGAATATGAACTTATTTCTTTTGCATTATTCGAGGTCTGACAACACTGCATTTTTTTTGTTATTTTGACCAATTGTCATTTTCTGCAAATAAACACTCTAAATGACAATATTTATATTTGGAATTTGGGAGAAATGTCTCAGTAGTTTATAGAATAAAACAAAACTGTTAATTTTACCCAAACACATACCTATAAATAGTAAAACCAGAGAAACTGATAATTTTGCAGTGGAAGAAGGGAAAAAGGGAATGGACCAGAATACTTTCCGAATGCACTGTTTATCTTTAACTCAAGGAAGTTACGGGGCTGAGGTGCTGGAAGTATGAGTGAGTGACAGTGAGTGAGTGAGTGAGTGAGTGAGTGAGTGAGTGAGTGAGTGAGTGAGTGACAGTGGGTGAGAGTGGGTGAGTGAGTGACAGTGGGTGAGTGAGTGACAGTGAGTGAGAGTGGGTGAGTGACAGTGAGTGAGTGACAGTGAGTGAGAGTGGGTGAGTGACAGTGAGTGAGCGAGAGTGAGCGGAACAAGGGACGTGTCTGAGTGAGTGAGTGGGACAGGGACGTGTCTGAGTGAGTGAGTGGGACAGGGGAATGTCTGAGTGAGTGGGACAGGGACGTGTCTGAGTGAGTGAGTGGGACAGGGGAATGTCTGAGTGAGTGGGACAGGGACGTGTCTGAGTGAGTGAGTGGTACAGGGACGTGTCTGATTGAGTGAGTGGGACAGGGACAGTGAAACTCACATGGGTGTATGGCTGTTGAGACTGATGTCCAGGCCGTCCTCCAGGGCGTACACAGAGTGCCAGGTCAGCCACTTCAACAGCATGTTGTTCAGGCAGTCAATCACACTGCACTAAAGAGAGCAGACAACAGAGGTGTGTTAAGAGTTTAAACATATTCAAAGTGAGAAAAAACTAGTGATACAACGGGGTCGTGTTCATTAAGGCACACCAAAGGTGTAAAACTTTTTCCCATCAGAAAAACGAAAGCAACTTGTTCTCATTGGACAAGTCCAGGTAGTTGTTCCCTGTTTCAGTACATTTTCTTATGTTTGGTGCCAAATGAATATGACCCAGGATTAAAAGACTGCTGATAGCTGGACTGTAGATGGATATAGTGGTATGATGCAAGCTTCTTATGTTTCATTCGAAGCAGGATCTATTTCGAGGGATTCTGTTGACTATTACCTTGAAGAACAGCGTGGAGGTGAAGAACAGCTGCATGATGGGCTCAAACAGAAGCTGGCTGATACCTGGGCAAGATGGGGAGAGCAATGAATTCAACATTCCTAACCATGCAATCCCCAGAACATGGCAGGCTGGCAGCATACGCCAGTTCAGCTGTTTAATTAGGGGAGAGATACTGGAGGAGAGGAGCGTAAGGCAGCCTAGGATCTGAACAGGGCCTACTCACAGGAACTGGGGACCACGGGGATGTCACTCAGCAAGCCTAGGATCTGGGGGCGGAGGAGCGAACCGTCCCAAACATTCAGGAACTTGTAGAGGAAGCCCTCTGTGCTGGAGAAGCCCTCCTGGGGGGGAGGGGGGAGACAAAACATACGCATCTTAAATTAGTGTTTGATTGTGGTATAATTTATTAATGAGCAGCGGGGGAGAAGAGAGGGAGCTGAGAAGAGTGCTTAACCCGCTTTGACAGATACAGATCTGGCAAAGAGGGGAGAGGCAGAGAGGGGCCTGGATGGCGGCGATGAGGGGGCCGAGGCTCACCTGGAGGAAGTGCTGTGTGGAGAGCAACCTGTTGAGGAAGTGGAGCGCCTCGGACGAACTCCCAGAGCCCCCGTCCCCGCTTGCGAACAGAAACTCTGAAAAGGAATACACAAATATATTAACTCTGAAAACTCCCAGAGCCAACCCCCCTCAAAAAAATAAAGAGGTTTCACTGGTGAAAGGTTAAGGGGATGATGAGACAGAGTTCTTAGTTCTACAACCTTGACACCCAAACGCTTTATTTTTATAAAAGCTGTTCATCAGACGGTTGCTTTGAAATGCCTATTGGGAATTGCTGGGGGTCCATTTGGAGGCAGATCAGAGTGTTTTGGCCTTCTTTATTTCTACTTCCCTCTTTCACAATGTAAGACACAATGGAGTGAAGACGTAGTGGTGGGTTAATGGTTAGTTTGTGGTTTTACCCTCATGGAGGGCGTGGCCCAGCCAGAAGTTGAGTCGGAGGAAGGCAGAGTCATCCTGTACGTAGTCCAGGTAACAGAGGGCCAGACTGGAGCCCAGCAGAGAACCCATCTGGGATGGGAGCTGTGGAAGAGAGGGAGATGATTATTAAAAACAGTCAACACACACACTTACAGTATAAACCCCATCAAACCCCACCACCCACTCACCCTTAAAAACACACACACTTATACTTATGAACCCCACCACCTATCCACACACAAACTGAGGCCATCAAACCTCCATCATTTTCTGAATAGCTTCATGTCAGGAGATCAGATTATTGAAGCGTCTTCATATTATTGAATAAGAGGATCTCTGTCGCCGGTGTCCTTGTTTTCATTGAGTGAGCAATCTTTCTGTCTCTGACTGGACTAAAGCGGTCACATATACTAACCCTCAAACTGCAGCAATCATGGATATGTCTGTTGCAGGCAGCATTCCGACATTTCTCCACACGGAGTGGTCTGTCTGTATATTGTGTGAACAGCTGCCTGGTAATATGGAGTGGTCTGTCTGTATATTGTGTGAACAGCTGCCTGGTAATACGGAGTGGTCTGTCTGTATATTGTGTGAACAGCTGCCTGGTAATATGGAGTGGTCTGTCTGTATATTGTGTGAACAGCTGCCTGGTAATATGGAGTGGTCTGTCTGTATATTGTGTGAACAGCTGCCTGGTAATATGGAGTGGTCTGTCTGTATATTGTGTGAACAGCTGCCTGGTAATATGGAGTGGTCTGTCTGTATATTGTGTGAACAGCTGCCTGGTAATATGGAGTGGTCTGTCTGTATATTGTGTGAACAGCTGCCGGGTAATATGAAGTGGTCTGTCTGTCTATTGTGTGAACAGCTGCCTGGTAATATGAAGTGGTCTGTCTGTCTTTTGTGTGAACAGCTGCCTGGTAATATGGGAACATAAGCATAATAATTAAATAAAGAGAAAAGACAGATTGAGTCTTCCCATAATTAAGGAGCAAACACATCGTTCGTCTGAGAAACGACTGCTTTTAATGACTGGGGATCAAACTTAAGGAATTAATGATTCCCGCAATACCACCGCCACCGCTGATTTGTTTGCTCTGCATGATCGACAGTAGTAGCTGATTTGTCTTGTCCAACGTCCTGCCCAGCCGTAGTAGCCCCGCGGCCATAAAAAGTATCAAGTGCTGTCACAACGGCTTGTTGCACACGGTGGCTCCTTGAGGTAGAGCTGGGACGATAAAGAGAAAATTATCGACATAGACCATAACAACTACTCAATCGCTGGCACTTTGCTGATATCATTCATTACGATAAAAAGCCTATACTAGAGAAATGTGTAGTTTGAAAGTAAATGAGTTTTCTAATATGTGTGATTGTTAATGGGACAACTGATGGCTACAACCTAGTAATAGTAGTTTAAAGTGGGGCTGGGCGATATAGCGAATTAAACCGATTAATTTGAATGTATGTTTTTGCGCGATATTACAATTGCCTGTATTGCAAGAACCAAGGTTTTTTTTTTTAAATGTTGCGGGGTTTTTCATGTGGTCTTTTTGGTTCCTTGGCTCCTTCTGTGCTTTGTGCAGTGACTGTAGGCCGTGCGCACCCTCCCATTTACACACACCAAGCCCCTCCTCCAGATCACTTCTTCTTCTCTTACAAGAGGTTTCAACTCACTATTTTTATTTATACATTTTTTGGGGGCCCATCCCCTCTTTGTAGGACAAAAATACACTTTGTTTTAAAGTTCTCTCTTTTGTTGTTACATGTACATTTTACACACATGGTCCTACTTTTTTTTTTTACAGTAGTTACATAGCAAGAAAAGTAATTTAATATACATTCCATCTATACTGAACAAAAATATAAACACAACACGAAACAATTTAATGATTTTACCAAGTTACAGTTCATATAAGGAAATCAGTCAATTTAAATAAAATTAGGCCCTAATCAATGGATTTCACATGACTGGGCATTGGCACAGCCATGAGTGCGGAAGCCAGGCACAGACAATCAGAACAAGACTTTCCCACAAAAGGGCTTTATTACAGACAAAAATACTCCTCAATTTCATCAGCTATCCAGGTGGCTGGTCTCAAGACGATCCCACAGATGAAGAAGCCGGATGTGGAGGTCCTGGGCTGGCTTGGTTACACATGGTCTGCGGTTGAGAGGCTGGTTGGACGTACTGCCAAATTCTCTAAAACGACGTTGGAAGTGGCTTACGGTAGAGAAATTAACATAGAGTTCTCTGGCAACAGAGCTGGTGGACATTACTGCAGTCAGCATGCCAATTGCATACTCCTTCAAAACTTGAGACATCTGTGGCATTGCGTTGTGTGAAAAAACTGCACATTGCACAAAACTGCAAACTGCACAGGTGAATGTATTATCTTGGAAAAGGAAAAATGCTCACTAACAGGGATGTAAAGAAATGTGTGCACAAAATTGTTTTCTGGGATCTTTTATTTCAGCTCATGAAACATGGGACCAACACTTTATATGTTGCGTTTATTTTTGTTTGGTATAAATAGATGGTACTTATACATTGTCTTTTCAATCATAACTACTATAGAACACAAGCTTTTAATGCTCGGTTTGTGGCGTGCGTAATGCTCGGTTTGTGGCGCCCGGCATTGCGGTACCACCAAAGCTAGCAGCATTTTAGCCTAAGACTGTTATACCAGCTGTCTAGTCTGTGTTTTATGAATATGCAATAACCACAAAACACAGTTATATAAGGAATTGGCGATTCGTTCTGAGAAATCAGGTATGCCACTTGATTTAAACATCTTAACAAAGCTGACAGGCTAGCATGCTGTTCAAACTGTTGAAGACTAACAGAAGGGTGCGTTTATAACAATTTAAATGTTCTACCTTATTAGCTAGCAAATAGATACAAGTTGGCTGGACTTGAAATATAAAGATTAGCTGGCTACTCACTAGCAGGTGGGCTTGTGCTTGAGAGATTGTTTAGGTCACCTGTGTTATGTTCTAGAATGTCTGCTACAAGTAGTTAGTTATTATTAGTGAATGTGCATTGTGGTTACATTTTTTTTTTTTTTAAAGGGTATTTTCATAGACAGCCTGATAATCAGTGATTATTGCAAAAAAAAGCAGGTTAAATATTTAATTACATTGTTACTGAGTCTTGTTGTTGATGGCTTATATTTAATTAAGGCTTATAATTTCACAAGCAACACAAACTCATTAAATTATTGCTGTCTGAAATGCAGCGTATTTTACCTTTAGTAAAGCTTAGAGAAAACATATTGTGAAATCGCCCATAGGTTTGAAGAAAATCTAGATATGATTTTTAGACTACATTACCCAGCTCTAGTTTAAAATGTTGTTGTTTTAACTGTTGTTCACGTCGTTATAAACTTAAGGCTCCATTTATCATTATCGTATCAATTTAGGCTATTTATTGCCATATGGATTTGTCCTTACTGCCCAGCTCAACAGTGAGGGGAATTTATGTATTGTGAAGCGTAAATGTCCTTAAAGAGCAATAAATCCCTTTGAAAACAGCCTGCGGCATCGATATGAGTCAGAAACAGTTATTCTAGTGGCAAAATTGACTACGAAGTGTAAATAGTTTAATTTGTGTCATAAAGTTATTCTAACTGAGTTTGGAACATCCGTGCGTCAATGTGTTCATGAAGGTTGGGTTTTGACTTGACATGGGGTGAACAGCTGTGGTAATTGCTGTCTAGCGAAAGTAGGACCCTTATACCAACGGTCAAGCATGGTAGTGTGATTTTTTTGGGGGGGGGTGCTTTGCTGCCCCAGGAACTGGACGACTTGCCTTAATAGAAGGAACCATGAATTCTGCTCTGTACCAGATAATTCTACAGGACAATGTAAAGCCATCCGTCTGTGAGCTGAAGCGCAGCTGAGAGAACTTATTAATCTGTTTTATGGCTCTGGGTAATAACAACAAACAAATCACACTGACAATGCTAGCCTGTCATATTGAATGGAAGACCAGGTTGAGCCCTTGTTGTCTGTTGTGATACAACCAAAACTGTGCTGGTGACACAGCTCCCCCATTTGGCCCTAAAAATACATTACAAGTGAAACAGGCAGTGCTGGGCACCTTCAAGAATAGATTTGTACGGCTTGGGAAACAGTAAGGTGGGGAAATATTGCGACACTGTGATGACAGATGATGTTTTTATATACAGTGCCTTCAGAAAGTATTCACACCCCTTGACTTTTTCCACATTTTGTTGTGTTACAAGGTAGTATTAAAATAGATTTAATTGTCATGTTTTGACAACAATCTACACAAAATACTCTTAGTTTAATATTTGTTTTCGTATTATTAAAATGGAAAATAAAACACTACTATATTTTGATTAGATAAGCATTCAACCCATAATCCAATACATGTTAGTCTCTAAAAGCATTGCAAACCTGGATTGTGAAACATTTGCCCATTAAACTTTTCAAAATTCGTCAAACAAAAGTTGGTTGTTGCTAGAGAGCCATTTTCAAGTCTTGCCATAGATTTTCAAGTCTTGCCATAGATTTTCAAGCCAATTTAAGTCAAAACTGTAAGTAGGCCACTAAGGAACATTTAATGTCGTCTTGGTAAGCAACTCCAGTGTAGAATCGTCTTGGTAAGCAACTCCAGTGTAGAATCGTCTTGGTAAGCAACTCCAGTGTAGAATCGTCTTGGTAAGCAACTCCAGTGTATAATCGTCTTGGTAAGCAACTCCAGTGTATAATCGTCTTGGTAAGCAACTCCAGTGTATAATCGTATAATCTATTCCTTTTTATCCTAAAAAAAACTCCCTTGCCGACAACAAGCATACCCATAACATGATGCAGCCACCACCATACCCATAACATGAAGCAGCCACCACCATACCACTAACATGATGCAGCCACCACCATGATTAAAAATATTAAGTGTGGTACTAAGTGATGTGTTGGATTTGCCACAAACAAATAATATTCAATATTTGCTTTTTTTGTTTGTTTTACCCATCTACTCCTGTGGCGGGCCGGGCGCATACACACTGACACGGTCGCCAGGTGTTTAGACGCACAGCTCTCGACCTTCGCCTCTCCCGAGTCCGTACGGGAGTTGCAGCGACGGGACAAGACTAACTACCAACTGGATATGACGAAATTGGGGAGAAAAAGGAGTTAAATAATTTTTCAATAAAATAATAAACACCATTATTGCAATTTATCATCTGACTTGTTAAGCAAATGTTTACTCCTGAAGTTATTTAGGCTTGTCATAACAAAGGGGTTGAATACTTACTGACATTTAAGCTTTACATTTTTTTTTATAAATTTGTAAAAATGTCTAAAAACAGAATTCCACTTTGATATTATGGGGTATTGTGTGTAGATCTGTGACTAAATCTAAAATGTAATCCATTTTAAATTCAGGCTGTAAAATCTAAATATATTAAAAGTCAAGGGGTGTGAATACTTTCTGAAGGCACTGTATATAAACACCATTATTGTGTGTAGATTGGCGCCGCCCTGCTGGTCGCCATGTTTGTGCGTTAATTGTTGTTTTAGTATGTTTTTTGCAACAGTTGAACTATAATAGTTCAGGATTATTGAGTGCTACTGTTTTATGAAGGTTTTAGCAGTTTTAATGGTCCTTTTTATCACCAAGGCACTTTTTATTTTTCTCAGCGCCGAACGTTCACGCAAGCTTTTATTTACAACCGCACCCAGCTCCTGGATTTAGCCGTTAGCCTGAGACCCTACTATTTGCAGAGGGAATTCACGGCGGCCATTGCTGTTATTGTTTACATCCCGACCTCGGCGGACGCAAACACAGCGTGTGACGTCATCCACTCTGCTATCCTCAACACCCCCCTTCCCCTCACCTCCCCACCGGGGCTGGCTTTCACCACCAACCGAGTGAAGAGAGAGCTGGAGAGACTACATCAGAGGAAAGCGGCGGGCACTGATGGCATCAGCCCAAGGTTGCTTAGGGTCGCTCACCTCAGACCCCTGGTGTGTACATCACTGGACCCCCTGCTGTTCGCATATCAGCGCAACATCGGGGTGGAAGATGCAATCATCTACCTTCTGCAGAGGGCCTACTCTCACCTGGACAACGCAGGTTGCACTGTGAGGATTATGTTTTTTGACTTCTCCAGTGCCTTCAAAGCCATTCAGGTGACAAGATGAAGAGAATGAAAGTGGAAGCACCCTTAAGTCTCCTGGGATACGGACTACCTGACCGGTAGGCCACAGTTTGTGCGACTACAGAGCTGTGTGTCAGAACAGGCAATGAGCAACCAGGGGCCCCCCAGGGAACGGTCCTGTCCCCATTCCTGTTAACCCTCTACACCTCGGACTTCAGATATAACTCTGAAACATGCAACCTGCAGAAGCTCTCGGATGACTCCGCAATTGTAGGGAGCATCAGGGGTGGGTAGGAGGAGGAGTACAGGAGCACCATCAATGACTTTCACCATCAAAACAAATCCTATATCAACATAACCTGAAAGGCCACTCAGCAAGGAAGAAGCCACTGCTCCAAAACTGCCATAAAAAAGCCAGACTACGGTTTGCAACTGCTCATGGGGACAAAGATCATACTTTTTGGAGAAATGTCCTCTGGACTGATTAAACAAAAATAACTGTTTGGCCATAATGACCATCGTTATGTTGGGAGGAAAAAGGGGGAGGCTTGCAAGCTGAAGAACACCATCCCAACCATGAAGCACGGGTGTGGCAGCATCATGTTGCGGCAGTGCTTTGCTGCAGGAGGGACTGGTGCACTTCACAAAATAGATGGCATCATGAGGAAGGAAAATTATGTGGATATATTGAAGCAACATCTCAAGACATCAGTCAGGAAGTGGACAATGTCCAAATGGACAATGACCCCAAGCATACTTCCAAAGTTGTGGCAAAATGGCTTAAGGACAACAAAGTCAAGGTATTGGAGTGGCAATCACAAAGCCCTGACCATAATCCTATAGAAGATTTGTTGGCAGACTACAAACCTGACTCAGTTACACCAGTTCTGTCAGGAGGAATGGGCCAAAATTCACCCAACTTATTGTGGGAAGCTTGTGGAAGGCTACCCAAAACATTTGACCCAAGTTAAACATTTTAAAGGCAATGCTACCAAATACTAATTGAGTGTATGTAAACTTCTGACCCACTGTGAATGTGATGAAAGAAATGAAAGCTGAAATAAATAATTATCTCTACTATTATTCTGACATTTCATCATTCTTCAAATAAAGTGGTGATCCTAACTGACCTAAGACAGGGAATTTTTACTAGGATTAAATGTCAGGAATTGTGAAAAACTGAGTTTAAATGTATTTGGCTGAGGTGTATGTAAACTTCCCACTTCAACTGTATGTAGTCATTCGCTCAGGAATGCATGTTAGTATCCTCAGTTGTATCTTTTTCATTGCTTTTAGTATATCAAATGTGCAATACGTGTATAGTATAGACCTGTATAGTATAGTTAACCATGCAAATGTTCCTTATTTATCTATATCAACTTGCAATATTTGTATCTTTTTTTCTTCTTCACCTAACACTTACAATGTATAGTGTACATATTCAGCCATCTACCCATACTATGCAATGTCTATATAGCTTTTTGCACTCCAGACTTCTTGTATTTTTATGCTTTTTCATACTGCCGCACTATGTATCGTGTATCTGTCTTTTGTGTATTTTCATTCTGGCATTTTGCACCTGACCTGTGTTTTTTCATAGCTGCTTGACGAAGAAATGTCCCCTCGGGGATCAATAAAGTACCTACCTACCTATCTATCTAAAAACAGACACTCCTTAACCATCTTATGTCTAGCTATTTTTAAAACGTTGGCTATATTCCCTTCTCTCTCTCCATTTGATATGAATATGGGCTACTGGTAGGCTACGCTTTCATCATTTTATGCATGCATGCATGGCTTTCTCCTGATCAAACAAATCAATCTAACGGTGTTCCATTTCAAAATGTTGTTTGAATAGCGTAAAAATTTAAGGTAGCCAGGGCACTAACAACAACAGAGAACAAACCATATCAATAGCCTATCAAACATTTTTTACATGTTTAATAAAGTTAAGCTTATTAAGAAATAAATTACCTGTGCCGGGCGTAAAAATCACTCCATGCGACGTTGAAAACCAAATGGCCAATTTCCTACTAGGCCTATCGTAAAAGTTTTAAGACAAGTTAAAGTTATATTCGAATAAACGAAGAAATCATTGTAAAGTTGCCCATTGTAGAGTCTACAGGCCTAGGCTATTCTCTAACCCAGTTTTATGAGAGACCGAACATACAATATTAAGAGAAGAGGATGAGGCAAATAAATCAATTATTATCCAGTTCTGAAGACGGTACAGTTTGCTTCTATCCAGCCCATGATTTATAATTTAACATCAGATGACTGTCACTTTTCTCAGTCATGTGTGCACCACATAGAGACACACAAACCTGCTTCATGCTGAAGCTCCACTAGAAAGGAATATAACACAATATATAATAATTGCACTCAGTCTCTGTCATGGGTTTCAACAACATTATATTTTGTCCAGTAGTAGCATGCGATTTCACACTATAGCTAGGCCTGGGAATTGCCAGGGACCGCATGACACGATATCACGATACTTAGGTGCCGATACACATGTACTACGATTTTCACATTTCTATATGTATTGCAATTCGATACTGCAATTTCATTGCGATTTGATGTTCCAATCATTTTGCTCACTATACTGAGGACAAGAGAGCATGAGAAAAATAGTTTTGACCAGTCAGGGAAATAAAAGTGCTGAAAACATGTTGGCTCACTATTTAAAGATAGATAGATAAGATAGATACTTTATTGATCCTAGAGGGGGAAATTTCATTGTCAAGCAGCTAAAAATTAAAACCCTTTCAAGAACTTTACCAAGAAAACACTACTAAAGGACACCAATAAGAAGAAGAGACTTGCTTGGGCCAAGAAACACTAATAAGAAGAAGAGACTTGCTTGGGCCAAGAAACACGAACAATGGACATTAAACCGGTGGAAATTTGTCCTTTGGTCAGGAGTCCGAAATTTTACAACCACTGTGTCTTTGTGAGACGTGGTGCGGGTGAACAGATGATCTCTCCATGTGTATTTTCCACCGTAAAGCGTGGAGGTGGTGTTATGGTGTGGGGGTGCTTTGCTGGTGACACTTTATTTATTTAGAATTCAAAGCACACTTAACCAGCATGGCTACCACAGAATTCTGCAGCGATACGCCATCACATCTGGTTTTGGCTTAGTGGGACTACTATTTGTTTTTCAACAGGACAATGACCCAACACACCTCAAGGCTGTGTAAGGGCTATTTTACCAAGAAGGAGAGTGATGGAGTGCTGCAATAGATGACCTGGCCTCCACAACCAAATTGAGATTGTTTGTCAGAGAGTAGAAGGAAAAGCAGCCATCAAGTGCTCAGCATATGTGGGAACTCCTTCAAGACTGATGGAAAAGCATTCCAGGTAAAGCTGGTTGAGCGAATGCTAAGAGTGTGCAAAGCTGTCATCAAGGCAGGTGGCTATTTGAAGAATCTCAAATATAAAATATATTTTGATTTATTGAACGCCTTTTCGGTTTTTACATGATTCCATATCTGTTATTTCATAGTTTTTATGTCTTCACTATTATTCTACAATGTAGAAAATAGTAAAAAAAAAAAAAAATGTAGAAAATAGTACAAATAAAGAAAAACCCTTGAATGAGTAGGTGTTCTAAAACGTTTGACCGGTAGTGTATATATTAATTTTTTTTACAAATCGATACTTGGGAGTCGAATAATGTTATAATATCATCCAAAAATAATACAGCCATATTTTTGGGGGGGGGGGGGGGGGGGGGGGGGGGGGTTGAGCAATAGGGGCGATACCATCGTATATTACAATGTTTTATGAGTATATAATCCCAATTGGACAAATGTTGAAATCACCCAACCTTAAAACACAGTTTATCCATCCTGCTTAAATCCTCATTTCCATCTGTCTCAAAACAAGGTACCTCAAGGCCATACCACTGTGACACGAATCAGGCTTGTGTGTGTGAGTGAGTGAGAGATAAAAAGATGGAAAGAGAACGAAGACAGAGAGACAGGGAGACCGAACGACAAAGAGAGAGGAGAGAGTTACCTCTATGCAGTGGAGGTTGTCCAGCAGCTGTGGGAAGGAGTGGAGCTGCTCCAGGGGGAAGACCTTCCTGCTTCTGCTGGAGGAGTTACTCTGGACAGACGAGCTCAGCGATGGTAACTCCAGGTGATGAAATTTCTGATAGGAATATTGTAAACAGAAAGTGTCTATTTACAGATAGATCCAAAACTCAATGCCATACATTAGCACTAACACCCTTTATTAAGGTAATCTGTCTCCCTGTCAATGGTGTGCCATAACTCATGGCCTTACCCTCTTTCTGGAGTTGGTCTTGTCTTTGAGCTCGAGGGTCAGACTGATGTCAGAGGACACCTGGCTGTTGTTCCTCTTCTGGACAGCACTGAGTGCAGCCTTCCACGTGGAATTGTGGTTCTTAAAACCACTCTGAACGACAGCCAAAAAGATACACATTGACATGACGTATATTTGTCAGGGTTTCAATTAAGAGAATTGGATTGGAATTTCAGATCGGATATGGATGAAATCGACCCCAACCCTGATGTTTGGTGAACGACAAAGTGTGGTTTGTGCAATGGAAAGAGATCACTAGGTGTGATCTGTGTACTAACCCTCATTCGTGATGGAAGCGCAAGCGTCACCAACTCGGGGCAAAACACTTTGTACAATGACAGCAAGTGCAAAAGGAATGGCTGCCTGCCCTGGGGAGACAGAAGATGGAGGAAATTATTGAAACTCTCAGTGCAACATGCTCACAGCGGGGACTCCGCTCTCAGTTTGATGGATGTAGCAATGATTTACAGAGTGCAACTACAGATAATGGTACTGAGGATGAACTATATATGGTAATTATGTTGAGAGGGCTACAAAACAATATGCAAGTACTTCCTCCCCCTGCCATTTATCACAAAGTATTTCATAATGGTAATGCAAATGTTAGATGTCTCCCATGCATTCACTTGTAGTAAGTTGACAACACCTTAAAAAAAAACACATTAAAAAAATTTGTTTCACCATTTTTGTTTGGAGATCCAACAGTTTTCTGACTCTGAATGGCCGAACTACGACAGAAGAAAAACACAAGAAAAAAAATAAGAGTGATGTTGTGCTGCAGGAACAATTTGTACCTTATGGTAATGTTTCATTGAGTAACAAGACATCGCTTACCACTTTCCCTCCTTGTCAAAAGGTAGAGCAAATGGCAGATGTAAGGAGACTGAAAACAAAACAAAAACATTATTATTTCAATAGCAATGCAATCTAACGCCAATGTAAAAACTCAATACGACTCCTGCCCATACCAAAACCTCCTCAGTCACAAAGCTGAAGATGAAGCCATAGATGGCGCGAAGATGGTCCTTGGAGTCGATCATGTCGAAAACAGTCAGCACCCACCGAAGGAAAAGAACCTGGAAAACACCCATTACACCAGTTTCAAGCACACAAAGAGCAATTCTGATGACACTAGTATTGTAATGTTATGTTCAGTCTTCAGGTGTCAACCTTTGAATCTGAGTGTGTGACTTGTAGACCTTTGAGACAGAGGAGCTCTTTACCTGTGTGCTGATTGCGATCTTGCCGACACACAACCACGCCACTGCTCGAACAACGGCCTCCTGTGGCACCACAGTTGCGGGGATTAGAAACTTCAAGACCCGAACACACGTCACACCTCCTGTTCAGGGCAAGAGAAAGAGCAAAGCACTGAAATGTTTATGTGTGGTCAAATGAATTAATCATAGTCTATATTTCAGGTCAGTCCGTAGCTGCAGTGGCTGCTGGTTGTTCGTACCCATACGTAAGCTCATAGCGTAGTCCAGCATGACAGAGATGGCCTCAGGAGAGAGTCCTCGACTGAGTCCCACTCTCTCCACCAGCACCAGGTTCCTCTCCAGCACATAATTCCCTGAACATGGAGTACCTGCCTCCACTAGGAAACAAACAACTCATGTGAAATCATGGACATTCTGTGACTGGATGCACTTTAGTTACCCTAGCTAGCTAGTTAACTATTCAATTCCAATATACTTCATTCATAACAAACTATGTTGGTAGCAAACATCCAGCTGTAACATTTTTCTTTTAAATCACATGATTCTATTTACGTGACATGTAACGTTAGTTAGCTGTTTGTGTGTGATTACCGTTAGCATTAAATACACATGTTGAATAATACATAAGTAGTTATATGCAATTGTTGTATAACGAAAAAGATGACTAGAAAAGGATGCATACTACACAGCTTCCGTCCTTTTCTTTGCTTTTTCAGTCTAGCCATACGCCATCCACACTGGTTATGCTTGAGCTAACTAACGTTAGCAAAATAAGTCGGTAACTAAATGGTCACTTTTGAACACAACATCGGCACTCTGTGTATTGGTTGTTCTTAGGAGATGTTACATCACAAAGATAAGTAAAAGGGTGTTACCAAAACAAGAATTACGGTCAAATAGCTAGTTCACTTTGGTTAAAAGGTAACGTTCACTACAACAACATTAACGTTAGATACGCTTGCTCTGCGCAAGCAATATACTACCTGGCTAGCTAAAGTTAGCTCCCCTAAGTTACCTTCTGAGAAGTACTTCAGCGCAAGTACAAATGGATCCCCGGTCTGGTTATTTCGTCTTTCTTTCTCTGCCACTCGCACACTTCTGTTAGAAGTTCGGCTAGACCCTGACAAATCGCCTTCAAATGATGAGTCCAAATCTGTCCTCGTCAGGTTGGAAGCTTTTGCCATTGCTAGCTAGCTAGCTAGCCACAGAGCTAAAACTTCACCTAATGTATTTACCTCAGGCAACGGAGTCGTTCAAACAAAACTCAAACTTTGCGCGCGACCGTTTGTTCTACGCATGCGCACTAACTACTTCCGTTAGTTACTACGAACCACTAGTTCACTGGGTATTGTAGTCCAACGCCCTCTCAGCAGACGAGGATTCACGGCGGTTGGTATCCATCATGTTGCATTGCCGCCCCCAACTTATCTCTTGGTCACATACACGTGTTTAGCAAATGTTATTGCGGATGTAGCTAAATGCTTGTGTTTCTAGCTCCTGCAGTGCAGTAATATCTAACAAGTAATATCTAACAAATTCACAACAATACACACAAATCTAAAGTAAAGTTGGAGTAGCAGTGGTCGAGTGTACTACAGTCAATATGTCGATAGAACGTTTTTCTCAAATGTGATTTGTTAAAAGCCCAGCTTCTTACTTTGGTTAAAATCCCCAGCTACAAGTTTGCATGAAGTCCGGTGGAATTCTTTGAGGGCCTTCGTGGTATCGGGGAATATACAAGGCGGTAACCGAAGATAATTCTTTTGGGAATTCTTTTGGGAGGTAATACGGTCGGCACTTGATCGCGAGGTATTCTGAGTCGGACTAGAATACCTCTTCTCCACCAGCGATGTTTTGGGTCAGCCTCTGGGATCAGTTCAATTGCCCTGTGGGGTACAAACAAAGGATCCGATTCGGAAAAGTCGTAATGCTGGTGAGTTACCGCTGCTCTGACATCCAAAAGTTTTTCCCAGCTGTATGTAATAACACAAAGCATTTCCTGGGCTAATAATGTAAGAAATAACATTAAAAAAAACAGTTGACAAGGACCTAGGAGCACGGCCTGCCTCTCTATCGGCAGCATCTTAATATATCTTGGCATGGGTCCTCACATCCATTACACTTTGTGATACAAAATAGGAAAGGGAGACCGGGAAAAATAAAAAATAAAAACAATAACAATATACATATACTTGAATTACCCTACCAACGAACCCTATACTCATTATAACCCCTCACCCCTACTTTGACCCTATCTGATCCAACCCCAGGCCAACACCTGAGAAAGCAGGTGCAGTACTTCTCTGCAGCTGCCACCACAACATCTATTTTCTGTGATTTACTTTCCATTTCTGCGGTGCAGTTGATAACCATTGCTATGAACGCTAAGAAGCCAACCTTACTGAAGCATATATCACTCATTGGTCTATCCCTCTGTTCTGGCACAGATCTACTATTCACAGGGTTCCTCTCAGAATCCCTCACCCTTGACCCATCCTCCTCTGCTTTCTTCACTGCCTCAGCATACAACACCTTCTGCACTAATCTGACTCCAGCCACCTCAACCTGCCTCTTTCACCGGATACTTCCGATCGCCATTAACACGTGCACCCTTACAGTTGACACACAACTTTATCCACCAAAACTACACAATCCTCTATCCCAGGCCCTCCTGCACACGTTACACATCTTGGAATCTCCCTCCTACACAATTCTGCGACATGAACATAAACGTTACACCTGAAAGAGCGCAGTGGATTCACCACAAAAGCTCTAACAAGATAACTGATATATCCTAACATGACCTTGTCAGGTAAAGACTCTGACTCAAATCTCAGGACTGATAGTGACTTCACTACGCTCACCACTGGGTCTGCGTCGCACCAAATGGCGGGCGTCACAAACAGATCTTGACCCAAGTTGTGTGACCTTCACTACAGGTTAACTTCACTACAGGTTACCTTCACTACAGGTTACCTTCACTACAGGTTATCTTCACTACAGGTTACCTTCACTACAGGTTATCTTCACTACAGGTTAACTTCACTACAGGTTACCTTCACTACAGGTTACCTTCACTACAGGTTACCTTCACTACAGGTTACCTTCACTACAGGTTATCTTCACTACAGGTTACCTTCACTACAGGTTATCTTCACTACAGGTTAACTTCACTACAGGTTACCTTCACTACAGGTTACCTTCACTACAGGTTACCTTCACTACAGGTTACCTTCACTACAGGTTACCTCCACTACAGGTTACCTTCACTACAGGTTACCTTCACTACAGGTTACCTTCACTACAGGTTACCTCCACTACAGGTTACCTCCACTACAGGTTACCTCCACTACAGGTTACCTCCACTACAGCTTACCTTAACTAAAGGTTACCTTCACTACAGGTTACCTCCACTACAGGTTACCTTCACTACAGGTTACCTTCACTACAGGTTACCTCCACTACAGGTTACCTTCACTACAGGTTACCTCCACTACAGCTTACCTTAACTAAAGGTTACCTTCACTACAGGTTACCTCCACTACAGGTTACCTTCACTACAGGTTACCTTCACTACAGGTTACCTCCACTACAGGTTACCTTAACTACAGGTTACCTCCACTACAGGTTACCTTCACTACAGGTTACTTCCACTACAGGTTACCTCCACTACAGGTTTTCACTACAGGTTACCTCCACTACCGGTTACCTCCACTACAGGTTACCTTCACTACAGGTTACCTCCACTACAGGTTACCTTCACTACAGGTTACCTTCACTACAGGTTACCTCCACTACAGGTTACCTTAACTACAGGTTACCTGCACTACAGGTTACCTTCACTACAGGTTACTTCCACTGCAGGTTACCTCCACTACAGGTTTTCACTACAGGTTACCTCCACTACAGGTTACCTTCACTACAGCTTACCTCCACTACAGGTTACCTTCACTACAGGTTACATTCACTACAAGTTACCTTCACTACAGGTTAACTTCACTACAGGTTACCTCAACTACAGGTTACTTTCTCTGCAGGTTACCTTCACTGCAGGTTACCTTCCCTACAGGTTACCTCCACTACAAGTTACCTTCACTACAGGTTAACTTCACTACAGGTTACCTCAACTACAGGTTACTTTCACTACAGGTTACCTTCACTACAGGTTACCTCCACTACAGGTTACCTCCACTACAGGTTACCTTCACTGCAAGTTACCTCCACTACAGGTTACCTTCCCTACAGGTTACCTCCACTACAAGTTACCTTCACTACAGGTTAACTTCACTACAGGTTACCTCCACTGCAGGTTACTTTCACTGCAGGTTACCTTCACTACAGGTTACCTCCACTACAAGTTACCTTCACTACAGCTTAACTTCACTACAGGTTACCTCAACTACAGGTTACTTTCACTACAGGTTACCTCCACTACAGGTTACCTTCACTGCAGGTTACCTCCACTACAGGTTACCTTCACTACAGGTTACCTCCACTACAGGTTACATCCACTACAGGTTACCTTCACTACAGGTTACCTTCACTACAGGTTACCTTAACTACAGGTTACCTTCACTACAGGTTACCTTCACTACAGGTTACCTCCACTCCAGGTTACCTTCACTACAGGTTACCTTCACTACAGGTTACCTCCACTACAGGTTACCTTCACTACAGGTTACCTTAACTACAGGTTACCTCCACTACAGGTTACCTTCACTACAGGTTACTTCCACTACAGGTTACCTCCACTACAGGTTTTCACCACAGGTTACCTTCACTACAGGTTACCTTCACTACAGGTTACCTCCACTACAGGTTACCTTAACTACAGGTTACCTTCACTACAGGTTACCTCCACTACAAGTTACCTTCACTACATCTAAACTTCACTACAGGTTACCTCCACTACAGGTTACCTTCACTACAGGTTACCTTCACTACAGGTTACCTTAACTACAGGTTACCTTAACTACAGGTTACCTCCACTACAGGTTACCTCCACTACAGGTTACCTTCACTACAGGTTACCTCCACTACAGGTTACCTTCACTACAGGTTACTTCCACTACAGGTTACCTCCACTACAGGTTTTCACTACAGGTTACCTCCACTACAGGTTACCTTCACTACAGGTTATCTTCACTACAGGTTACCTCCACTACAGGTTACCTTAACTACAGGTTACCTTCACTACAAGTTACCTTAACTACAGGTTACCTCCACTACAGGTTACCTTAACTACAGGTTACCTTCACTACAGGTTACCTTAACTACAGGTTACCTCCACTACAGGTTACCTTAACTACAGGTTACCTGCACTACAGGTTACCTCCACTACCGGTTACTTCCACTATAGGTTTTCACTACAGGTTACCTCCACTACAGGTTACCTTCACTACAGGTTACCTTCACTACAGGTTAACTTCACTACAGGTTACCTCAACTACAGGTTACTTTCACTACAGGTTACCTCCACTACAGGTTACCTTCACTGCAGGTTACCTTCACTACAGGTTAACTTCACTACAGGTTACCTCAACTACAGGTTACTTTCACTACAGGTTACCTTCACTGCAGGTTACCTTCACTGCAGGTTACCTCCACTACAAGTTACCTTAACTACAGGTTAACTTCACTACAGGTTACCTCAACTACAGGTTACTTTCACTACAGGTTACCTTCACTACAGGTTACCTTCACTGCAAGTTACCTCCACTACAGGTTACCTTCCCTACAGGTTACCTCCACTACAAGTTAACTTCACTACAGGTTACCTTCACTACAGGTTACTTTCACTGATTCAACTGACCCCAACTCTTTTCCCACACACCATGAAACCACAAATGGATCCACTTTCTCCAAAACTGTCGCTCCCACTAGGACTAAAACGTATCTTTATCATAACCATGTCCATCAATGCAAGGCTCCCTCACAACACTTTCTTCCCTTTCCATTTCACCTCCAGAACTGGAACTGGCATCTGGCACACTCTGTTTGAACTTGTTATTGCTAGCTTCAACAGATTCAACACCATCCTCAGCCTCCCTCAGTCTTTTTAACCTCCTCTCTCTTCCATCCAATCCAACTCTTTCTGACAATATTGAACTTTTCCCCCCAAAATCTCTTTTTAGCCTCCTCCAGAGACATGCTTAGCCCTATACTCCCTCCACTTCAAACTCCAGCCATCACCAGTTCGCTTTCCTTCCTACATGCATAAACTGATGACGTGTAGGTAATGATTTATATACATCATTGTGTGTAGTAGGCTCATTCAGCTCAAGGATCCAAGTTCTGCACATTTCTTTATTTAGCTTGGAGATCTCGCCGGCACATTTCTTTATTTAGCTTGGAGATCTCGCCGGCACATTTCTTTATTTAGCTTGGAGATCTCGCCGGCACATTTCTATATTTAGCTTGGAGATCTCGCCGGCACATTTCTATATTTAGCTTGGAGATCTCGCCGGCACATTTCTATATTTAGCTTGGAGATCTCGCCGGCACATTTCTTTATTTAGCTCTTTTTTTTTTTACAGAAGCATTGTGAATGTTAAAGACCAACTGAACAACTGCTCATCTGACTGAAACTTCCCCTTTACTGAAGGTAGAACCACTTATATATTAATTAAATACATTTATATTACAAGAAGAATCCAGTGGTAATCTGACATTTAATCCTAGTACAAATTCCCTGTTTTAGGTCAGTTAGGATTCACCACTTTATTTGAAGAATGATGAAATGTCAGAATAATAGTAGAGAGAATTATTTATTTCAGCTTTTCTTTCTTTCATCACATTCCCAGTGGGTCAGAAGTTTACATACACTCAATTAGTATTTGGTAGCATTGCCTTTAAATTGTTTAACTTGGGTCAAATGTTTTGAGTAGCCTTCCACAAGCTTCCCACAATACGTTGGGTGAATTGTGGCCCATTCCTCCTGACAGAACTGGTGTAACTGAGTCAGGTTTGTAGGCCTCCTTGCTCTCACACGCTTTTTCAGTTCTGCCCACACATTTTCTATAGGATTAAGGTCAGGGCTTTGTGATGGCCACTCCAATACCTTGACTTTGTTGTCCTTAAGCCATTTTGCCACAACTTTGGAAGTATGCTTGGTGTCGTTGTCCATTTGGAAGACCCATTTGCGACCAAGCTTTAACTTCCTGACTGATGTCTTGAGATGTTGCTTCAATATATCCACATAATTTTCCTTCCTCATGATACCATCTATTTTGTGAAGTGCACCAGTCCCTCCTGCAGCAAAGCGCCCCCACAACATGATGCTGCCACCGTGCTTCACGGTTGGGATGGTGTTCTTCGGCTTGCAAGCCTCCCCATTTTTCCTCCAAACATAACGATGGTCATTATGGCCAAACAGTTCTATTTTTGTTTCATCAGACCAGAGGACATTTCTCCAAAAAGTACGATCTTTGTCCCCATGAGCAGTTGCAAATCGTAGTCTGGCTTTTTTATGGCGGTTTTGAAGCAGTGGCTTCTTCCTTGCTGAGCGGCCTTTCAGGTTATGTCGATATAGGACTTGTTTTACTGTGGATCTAGATACTTTTGTACCTGTTTCCTCCAGCATCTTCACAAGGTCCTTTGCTGTTGTTCTGGGATTGATTTGCACTTTTTGCACCAAAGTACGTTCATCTCTAGGAGACGTCTCCTTCCTGAGTGGTATGACGGCTGCGTGGTCCCATAGTGTTTATACTTGCGTACTATTGTTTGTACAGATGAACGTGACTTGTGGAGGTCTACCATTTTTTTCTGAGGTCTTGGCTGATTCTTTTGATTTTCCCATGATGTCGAGCAAAGAGGCACTGAGTTTGAAGGTAGGCCTCGAAATACATCCACAGGTACACCTCCAATTGACTCAAATTATGTCAATTAGCCTATCAGAAGCTTCTAAAGCCATAGCATAATTTTTCAAGCTGTTTAAAGGCACAGTCAACTTAGTGAATGTAAACGTCTGACCCCTTGAATTGTGATATAGTGAATTATAAGTGAAATATTCTGTCTCTAAACAATTGTTGGAAGAATTACTTGTGTCAACCGACTTGCCAAAACCATAGTTTGTTAACATGAAATCTGTGGAGTGGTTGAAAAATGTGTTTTAATGACTTCAACCTAAGTGTATGTAAACTTCCGACTTCAACTGTACTTATCTAACATAGTAATTCATCAGAATACTGTTAAAAATCCCAGAGCAAAATAAACATAAGTCTTTGTTGTCATTGGATGTAAAGAGGGACAGTCCTTTATTAAGAGACAAATATCAAGTCCTTTATTGGATATGTCATTTGACAAAGCATTTGACAAAGCAGCTGGAATACTGATTGTGTTCCAGAGACATATAGTAGAGACAGCACTAGGCTAGCAACCATAGACATATTATGTATGTACATAATTGCTAACAAAATGCCTTCCTATAGGTCTCTCCTCCAAATGAGTTCTTGAACAACAGTGTTGGGTCCAACAAAGGAATTAATCAATTTGTGATGAGCGAAAGACTTGTTCAGTTTTTCTTTGTGGAAAAGGGGTTCATTTTCATGCGTAGGCATAGTTACAAGAAAATTGAATCAGCAGGAAAAAGCTTGAACAAAACTAATCTGAATTCACAAAAATTATTCTTATTTTACTAATACCAATGGAAATATGTGATACGGTGTGTTATATTTAAATAAATGTGAGTCAATGTTCAACAACAACGCTTTGAATAGTGTTGATAGGATATGAGTTTTAAACCATTTAATATGAACCATGCTTAATTGTTGTAAAATACCAATTGAATTCAAGGGATATCATTAGCTTAATGATGCTTAATCAAACAGCATTTTCAGAGCCAACAAAGTCACTCAAATTAGTATTTGTGTCATAAACGAACATAAAAACATAGAACATTTGGCATCTCAAGTAAAAGGACGGAGGTCAAAGGTCATATACAGTATATTTTTCAAAAGAGCTGAGCTCATTACAGTTGGCACAAGTATGATTGTCCACTGTCAAGGTTGGGATACAGGACTTCAGTTTTAGAATGGGAGTGCAGGGGAGCGGGTGAAACCAATAACCAGTCAGCCAAAAGAGTGGGAGAAGGGATGGGGGTGTGACTGGGTGGGTGGGTATATCACTCGTAGTGGGGCGACAGTGTTTCTTTTGAAACATAGAATTGCAACAATACAAAGAAACGCACAAGGTTCCCTTTTGCTGTTACTCTGCCCAGACTAGACGATCAGGCTGGATTAGGACTGCTTGACTTTGTTCTTTTCCTGGACATTGATGTGTTCTTCCCTGCTCTCCTCCCTCTCGGGCCGGTCCTCACTCTGGCGGGCAATGAGCAGTCGGCAGGTGAGCAGAATACCAAAGACCAGAGCATGAGCGTATCGTTTCAGGGGGTCTCCTACTAACTGGTGGAAGAAGAGGACCGCCAGCATGACCAGCAAGAGCAGGAAGTTAGCCACATCCTTGGGTCTCCCAGGCACCAAGGTCAGAACAACACCACAGCCCACCTCCAGTAAGCCAATGGTCTTACGGAGCAGCACCGAACTGATGCCCATCTTCTTTAGACCTGGCAAGGCCTTTGCGTAGCTTTTGTATGCCCTTTTCTAAAGAAACGTGAGATAGAACATTTCAGCATTAATTTGCATAGATATCAAAGAGAGAAAGTAGTTATTATTATTGGTATACTATAGGCTACAGTATATAATTTCTCAGATTTGTAGAACCTTTAAGGAAGTTTCAGTTCTACGTCAAAAGTTGAGGTGAGACGATACATTTAATGTCTTAATCAAAATTACGGATTGCCTCGTATCCGCTTGTCGTCCCCTTATGCCATAGTTTGTACATCTAAATTGTCAGTAGAAACCACATTTCTTTAAGCAAGTCAGCCATATCAGCTATGTTTTTTAAAAAGGCAGCGAATGAGGCTGAATTAACTGTTTCGCTGCCAGACAAGGCTCCGCTGATAGCCAGGTGTAGCAGTGGTAAGGATTCACTCTATGGTGCTGAAAAGAAAGCTCTGCTGTTGGGACCAGATTTACATGCTAAAATCCCAACTGACACTGACATACGTTTTCCTGTTGTTTAAAAAAAAAATAGTCTAACTATAGGGTTTAAGAGTTATACCTGTAAGTAGCCTATACAAGCACTGTCCTTGATATAGGCCTATTACTTAAAACACTCAATCGACCAACACGTTGAAATATAGGATAATGAAGGGGCTTATTCGCAATAAGAATAACATTAGAACATACATGAATGACGAGCAGAGCACAGATGAGCATTAACTTCACTGGTAAGGAGAGACTCAACATCAGACCCACCGGCAGGTGCATCCCTAGCTGATTAAACTCCACTCCACGATTTGCATTGGAGTTGAGTGGGGGCTAGAGTGGGCGGACTGGAGCTCCGACATCACATAAAATGCCGTTTTTAACAAAAACTACTGATTTCAGTACCCAAAGAATAGCACCCAAAGAATAGCTCGCAATTACACCGAACGATGTCTTGACGTCGGAGCTCCAGACCGCCCACACTAGTCGCCGCTCAACTAAATCGTAAAGAGTTACATTTTACATTTTAGTAATTTAGCAGACTCTCTTATCCAGAGCGACTTATGGTTAGTTAGTGCGTACATGTTCATACTTTTTTCGTACTATTGAATCGACTAGTCGGCTAGTGCACCCCATCATTTGACTGTAGAATTTGTTCGCATGCGCTGCCATTGCCTAGGCTAAAATGTACCTTCAAATGCCGTTTTAAAGTCATATTACGCTAATAATAACGAATAATTATCCATAAAACATTACTGAACAAATGTGTACGCTACTGTTAGCCTTTATCATAGTCTTATCTTATTTCAAACAGGCATATTTACTGTAGCCTGTAGCCAATTCATTCGATTTAAATTATGTGGTCTAAAGGTAATATTTTATTTTCTGTCACAAAAGTCATGTTTTTCTATCGTCAGACTATTAACTATAGGCTATGTAATAATGCAGCAGGTACCATCATGTGCTTGCTTGCTTGCTTAATTTCATTCCCACGATTGAAACAAAACATACAATCAAATCGTATATATCCGATAGATATTATAGGCTATTTTATTTCATGATCTAAATGTGGGTCAGCAGCGCACAGCACATTAGAGCCTTAGCGCGTCCATAGTCATAACAATGGCTTTCGCTTCTAGCTGCAGATGCGGTTTTTGTCGCTGAAGGTTTACTTACCATCTCACTGTAAGCATCTTTGCTTAATCTTGGTGTGAGCTTTATGGTGCCCATGAAGACGAAAAAAAGTCCAAGAGCGAAAGAGAGGGCCACAATTGTTATCGTCCTCGGTGAAGCCATCTTCGGTGTTGTGTGGCCCGGTCCCAGCACCAAACTGTGTCTCGGCGCGGCCGCTATTTAGTGTAGGCCTACTAACTGAAACAACTGGCTGTATTCTCTCCTGTGAAGATGCTGAGGGGGTGGGCTTCTCGAAGAGCGACAAAAATGGCGAAAGGAAATTTGTACACAGGGTCCAAGGTCCAAATGCCCAATAATGGGGCCCATACCAAGCAATATTATCAGCTTATATGTAATATAATTACGTAAATACAGGTAAATATATTAAGAATGGATATTATTTGAACATAGTACTTAAGATTTACCAGAGTTTTTTTTTCCAGCATGCATAAATAAATAATAGCTAGTAGCCGAATTAAATAGGAAACATGGTTACATATGGCTGACTATTAGTTTGGCGCTTGACCTTTTGTTTGGACTGCAGGGGGCAATCTGGTCAAGCAACAGAACAGTATCCTCTTCAAGGTGAACAAGCACAGTGGGAACACTTCAAGGCGCATGGTCAATTGTAAAGGAAGCATTTGATTGTTTATTGTACAGTTCAATTTTGTATTCGTTCTTTCTACAAATTGACCTGGTGGTGTTATCTTTTCCTTTCACTGACCATTTTTTGTTGTTGAAAAACTGGTTCTGTGAGACATTGTTCAAAGAGTCATGTAAAAAGCAAACAAACATTACAAAAGCATGTCTCCCTTTCCATCAAAATAACATAAACTCTATTCATATTTATGAGGAGGGATTCAAATATTTTGGCAGAGTAAGTACAATGATCATGTTTGTAAACAATTTATTACTTTTACTGCAGATAATGAAATAATCACTAATAAATAAATATTGTCAATCTTTCATATGACATATTTTGGTAAGATAAAATAAACACACATTTCTCAGGGGGTGCATTGGCTTTGCAGTTCCTACACAGTGGCAGCTAAGAAAAACATCCATCAAGTCTTTAGAAATGGTCCTTCAAAAGCCATTGAAAACTCCAGTTGTGAGGTAATATAATGTAAAAGGTGGTTGTGGAGAGTTTACAGGCAGGGCAGGTCTCCTCCTGTCAATCAGTCAGTCAATCAGGTAGCTGTCTGGGTGGGTGGGTGCTTTACAGGGAAGAGGCTGAGGGTGAGTCACTAAGGTGTCTCAGCGTGTTCATAAATCACTGGAGTGCTGTCATTGCCAGGATAGCAGACTGCATCATCACACACTGGACCCATGACTCTCTCTCTCTCGCTCTCTCTCAGCCCTCTCCTCTCACTGTCCCTGATCCTGCCGCTCTTTCAGAGCCAAAATGGCTTTTCGGTAAAGATCTATCAAGAAACAGGGAAATCACATATCTTGTTTAAAACGGGCTTTGAGCCTCAGACAGAATCTCATTTTGGCGTTGCATTTCAGTGCGAGTTAAGAAGGAGAGACTGGGGGCTCACCAAAGGTCGCGGAGAGGTCAACTGGCTGAGAGTATGCTCCTGGCAACTCCTCAGAGTCTATCCTGTTCTTTTTCACTTTCACCACTTTTTTCTTCTTCTTCTTCTTGTCCCCTTTATCAACAGACGAGAAAATGTGAACGTTATCAAACTCAGATACACATTTCAATATTCAAAAGTACTAATAACATGTTGTAACCTGTTAATAAACCATAAAGCATACTCCAAGTGTGTTGTATTGTTTGAGGAGCATAGCAACCTTTATTTGATTTGTCTTTGTCTTCATTCTCAACTGATTCTGGGCGATCTTGGGTCTCTTCCTTCACTTTGGCTTTACGTTTCAGCTTCCTTCGTTTAGGAGGTATTAGGGGACTGTTGGCCTTCTCTTTCTGCACACGGTGTTCCGGGTCCGCCTCTGTGCTACCTTCCTCCCCCTCCTCCTCCTCTGCATTCTCTCCTCCGCTTTTCTCTTCTGTGGCCTTAATCTTCACCTGTTTTTTCTTCTTTTTATTCAGCCTCTTCTTCAGAGTGCTCTCCTACAAAACATAAAGGCTCTTCAGTTCACATATTCCAGCAATGAAAAAAAAAACTACAAATAAATAAACTACAAATAATCAATTGGAATCTTATCAAGATCAAATGGATCTACAAGTAAATATTATCAGTGTGTTTGTACACTTCAATGTCTTTACCTTTGTCAAGATGTTTCTAATGGGTTGTAGTGAGGGGGTCTTGGGTCTTTGGTCTTTTTCTTGAGGGCGTTGTACTTTACGAAGGTCATTTTTGCTGGCACGGATTCTACACAGAGACATTTCACATGAGAAAGGGTCCATGCCATGATGCTTTAGCTAAAATAGTTTGGCAATTTATTTTAAATAGTATAGATACATATTCTGTAAATGCAATATCAACACATTGGCCAAGACAGATGATATTCTGGGATTCTAACTGAAGGCACAATGGGCACACCATGTCATTTCAATGTGTACATTTGGGTAATAAATAATTGAGAGTTCCACTTTTATTCACCGACTCAAATAGACAGCCAGAAGTTTGTTGAATTCCTAATGTATCCTTTCAACTATCTAAAAGTAGAAACAAATTCGCACCACAAAGTTCAAATGGGAATACAGTGTCAGACATTTCTTAATGGGTTATCACTGTGCTTTATCTAACAGCAGAACCAAATGACCTGGATTGCAGTTGAGATTACATAAAAATTACATAGTGCAAGTGATCAATGATGTTCAAGATTCTATGCAGATTATAACAGCAATCTCCACAGACCTGCAACCTTTACATGCTATCTTGAACATGCACGCTTTCTATAATTACATAAGAAGACATTCAGAGTTACAGTAACCTCAAAATGTGGCCATGGAAGTGGAGGTGACTGTCAGGTCCTGGATATAGGGAGGCCTCTAGCCATCTTTATGTTGGCCTGGAGGTGACTGTCAGGTCCTGGATATAGGGAGGCCTCTAGCCATCTTTATGTTGGCCTGGAGGTGACTGTCAGGTCCTGGATATAGGGAGGCCTCTAGCCATCTTTATGTTGGTCTGGAGGTGACTGTCAGGTCCTGGATATAGGGAGGCCTCTAGCCATCTTTATGTTGGTCTGGAGGTGACTGTCAGGTCCTGACTATAGGGAGGCCTCTAGCCATCTTTATGTTGGTCTGGAGGTGACTGCCAGGTCCTGGATATAGGGAGGCCTCTAGCCATCTTTATGTTGGTCTGGAGGTGACTGTCAGGTCCTGACTATAGGGAGGCCTCTAGCCATCTTTATGTTGGTCTGGAGGTGACTGTCAGGTCCTGGATATAGGGAGGCCTCTAGCCATCTTTATGTTGGCCTGGAGGTGACTGTCAGGTCCTGGATATAGGGAGGCCTCTAGCCATCTTTATGTTGGCCTGGAGGTGACTGTCAGGTCCTGGATATAGGGAGGCCTCTAGCCATCTTTATGTTGGTCTGGAGGTGACTGTCAGGTCCTGGATATAGGCAGGCCTCTAGCCATCTTTATGTTGGCCTGGAGGTGACTGTCAGGGCCTGACTATAGGGAGGCCTCTAGCCATCTTTATGTTGGCCTGGAGGTGACTGTCAGGGCCTGACTATAGGGAGGCCTCCAGCCATCTTTATGTTGGCCTGGAGGTGACTGTCAGGTCCTGACTATAGGGAGGCCTCTAGCCATCTTTATGATGGCCTGGAGGTGACTGTCAGGGCCTGACTATAGGGAGGCCTCTAGCCATCTTTATGATGGCCTGGAGGTGACTGTCAGGGCCTGACAGAGGGGAGGTTTCTAGAAAACTCTGTTTGGTTTTGTTGGTCCCCAATTGTAGGCAGCTGCCATGCATTGTCTCTAATTGGGGATCCTACTTACAGTGGGGAGAACAAGTATTTGATACACTGCCGATTTTGCAGGTTTTCCTACTTACAAAGCATGTAGAGGTCTGTAATTTTTATCATAGGTACACTTCAACTGTGAGAGATGGAATCCAGAAAAAAATCCAGAAAATCACATTGTATGATTTTTAAATAATTCATTTGCATTTTATTGCATGTCATAAGTATTTGATCACCTACCAACCAGTAAGAATTCCGGCTCTCACAGACCTGTTCGTTTTTCATTAAGAAGCCCTCCTGTTCTCCACTCATTACCTGTATTAACTGCACCTGTTTGAACTCGTTACCTGTATAAAAGACACCTGTCCACACACTCAATCAAACAGACTCCAACCTCTCCACAATGGCCAAGACCAGAGAGCTGTGTAAGGACATCAGGGATAAAATTGTAGACCTGCACAAGGCTGGGATGGGCTACAGGACAATAGGCAAGCAGCTTGGTGAGAAGGCAACAACTGTTGGCGCAATTATTAGAAAATGGAAGAAGTTTAAGATGACGGTCAATCTCCCTCGGTCTGGGGCACCATGCAAGATCTCACCTCGTGGGGCATCAATGATCATGAGGAAGGTGAGGGATCAGCCCAGAACTACACTGCAGGACCTGGTCAATGACCTGAAGAGAGCTGGTACCACAGTCTCAAAGAAAACCATTAGTAACACACTACGCCGTCATGGATTAAAATCCTGCAGCACACGCAAGGTCCCCCTGCTCAAGCCAGCGCATGTCCAGGTCCATCTGAAGTTTGCCAATGACCATTTGGATGATCCAGAGGAGTAATGGGAGAAGTTCATGTGGTCTGATGAAATAAAAATAGAGCTTTTTGGTCTAAACTCCACTCGCCGTGTTTGGAGGAAGAAGAAGGATGAGTACAACCCCAAGAACACCATCCCAACCGTGAAGCATGGAGGTGGAAACATCATTCTTTGGGGATGCTTTTCTGCAAAGGGGACAGGACGACTGTACCGTATTGAGGGGAGGAAGGATGGGGCCATGTATCGCGAGATCTTGGCCAACAACCTCCTTCCCTCAGTAAGAGCATTGAAGATGGGTCGTGGCTGGGTCTTCCAGCATGACAACGACCCGAAACACACAGCCAGGGCAACTAAGGAGTGGCTCCGTAAGAAGCATCTCAAGGTCCTGGAGTGGCCTAGCCAGTCTCCAGACCTGAACCCAATAGAAAATCTTTGGAGGGAGCTGAAAGTCCGTATTGCCCAGCGACAGCCCCGAAACCTGAAGGATCTGGAGAAGGTCTGTATGGAGGAGTGGGCCAAAATCCCTGCTGCAGTGTGTGCAAACCTGGTCAAGAACTACAGGAAACGTATGATCTCTGAAATTGCAAACAAAGGTTTCTGTACCAAATATTAAGTTCTGCTTTTCTGATGTATCAAATACTTATGTCATGCAATAAAATGCAAATTAATTACTTAAAAATCATACAATGTGATTTTCTGGATTTTTGTTTTAGATTCCGTCACTCACAGTTGAAGAGTACCTATGATAGAAATTACAGACTTCTACATGCTTTGTAAGTGGGAAAACCTGAAAAATCGGCAGTGTATCAAATACTTGTTCTCCCCACTGTAAGTTGATGAGTTTCCCACCTGTGTGTGGGTTATTGTTTGTGCATGTAGCACTCCTGTTCATGGTTGCTTCAGTTCCTTTTTTCATTTTTTTTGCGTACCCAAATAAAGTATGTCAATTTACTACAGCTCTGCGCCTTGGGTCCTGCCTACGCTCTGTGTCAGTTACATTAGTTTGTAGGATAGCCTTTACTTTAGGCTATTTACTATATTACACACATATTATTGAATTGTGTTTGGTTGACAACACAACCAAATATCAACATTTAAAGGATATGCTTGGATAGTTTCATCTGTCGTAATCCTATTATTGAACTTTTATTTGAGTCAAACATATAATTTGTTAACTTGAAATCTACCAATCCTTCATCATTAACACAATGGAAAGGTCAAATGCTTTATCTAAATGTTGAAAGTGCCTGGGCGATGGAAAGAAACAAAATGGTGCAGCTTGAGGCCATGTGGCGGAGAGTGATGTGGGCGCTGGAGACGGGGGTGTGAGCAGGCGGATGTTTGGGGCAGGGGTGATGTTGTGGGTGTTTGGGGCAGGGGTGATGTTGTGGATGTTTGTGCGAGTCTGTATGTTGTCATTTGTATATGAATGTTTTGTATTGTAAAACAAAAAAATCATAAATAAAATCTTTGAACTATTGTGTAATAAAAAATTAAACAATAGCTGTTGATGACTTTGCAAATGCTATATAGGCCTAAATAGTATCATTGATGATATATGACTTATAAAGTATGGTTACATTTAATTTCTCTGTTGAACCTACCCTTTGGAATGACTTCGACAGCAACAGTGAATATATTTAGTTATTAAGAGATCTCTCAATAATCATTCCCATGATAACACACTGGTAGTAGTCAGTGACAAACATCAAAGCTGGGCTTAGTTAAAACCCTGGATGGGAAACCAAATTAATGGCTTTTGATCAACTCCCCAGTAGGAGGTGCTGCTATTTTTTTTAATAGTGTATACAGTGGGGAGAACAAGTATTTGATACACTGCCGATTTTGCAGGTTTTCCTACTTACAAAGCATGTAGAGGTCTGTACTTTTTATCATAGGTACACTTCAACTGTGAGAGACGGAATCTAAAACAAAAATTTCAGAAAATCACATTGTATGTTTTTAAATAATTAATTTGCATTTTATTGCATGACATAAGTATTTGATCACCTACCAACCAGTAAGAATTCCGGCTCTCACAGACCTGTTAGTTTTTCTTTAAGAAGCCCTCCTGTTCTCCACTCATTACCTGTATTAACTGCACCTGTTTGAACTCGTTACCTGTATAAAAGACACCTGTCCACACACTCAATCAAACAGACTCCAACCTCTCCACAATGGCCAAGACCAGAGAGCTGTGTAAGGACATCAGGGATAAAATTGTAGACCTGCACAAGGCTGGGATGGGCTACAGGACAATAGGCAAGCAGCTTGGTGAGAAGGCAACAACTGTTGGCGCAATTATTAGAAATTGGAAGAAGTTCAAGATGACGGTCAATCTCCCTCGGTCTGGGGCACCATGCAAGATCTCACCTCGTGGGGCATCAATGATCATGAGGAAGGTGAGGGGTCAGCCCAGAACTACACGGCAGGACCTGGTCAATGACCTGAAGAGAGCTGGGACCACAGTCTCAAAGAAAACCATTAGTAACACACTACGCCGTCATGGATTAAAATCCTGCAGCGCACGCAAGGTCCCCCTGCTCAAGCCAGCGCATGTCCAGGCCCGTCTGAAGTTTGCCAATGACCATCTGGATGATCCAGAGGAGGAATGGGAGAAGGTCATGTGGTCTGATGAGACAAAAATAGAGCTTTTTGGTCTAAACTCCACTCACCGTGTTTGGAGGAAGAAGAAGGATGAGTACAACCCTAAGAACACCATCCCAACCGTGAAGCATGGAGGTGGAAACATCATTCTTTGGGGATGCTTTTCTGCAAAGGGGACAGGACGACTGCACCGTATTGATGGGAGGATGGATGGGGCCATGTATTGCAAGATCTTGGCCAACAACCTCCTTCCCTCAGTAAGAGCATTGAAGATGGGTCGTGGCTGGGTCTTCCAGCATGACAACGACCCGAAACACACAGCCAGGGCAACTAAGGAGTGGCTCCGTAAGAAGCATCTCAAGGTCCTGGAGTGGCCTAGCCAGTCTCCAGACCTGAACCCAATAGAAAATCTTTGGAGGGAGCTGAAAGCCTGTATTGCCCAGCGACAGCCCCGAAACCAGAAGGATCTGGATGGAGGAGTGGGCCAAAATCCCTGCTGCAGTGTGTGCAAACCTGGTCAAGAACTACAGGAAACGTATGATCTCTGTAATTGCAAACAAAGGTTTCTTTACCAAATATTAAGTTCTGCTTTTCTGATGTATCAAATACTTATGTCATGCAATAAAATGCAAATGAATTACTTAAAAATCATACAATGTGATTTTCTGGATTTTTTTGATTCCGTCACTCACAGTTGAAGAGTACCTATGATAAAAATTACAGACTTCTACATGCTTTGTAAGTGGGAAAACCTGCAAAATCGGCAGTGTATCAAGTACTTGTTCTCCCCACTGTATAACGTTGAAGATCTGACATTGTTTCAAAAGTACAAATTCAACATATTTTATACAAGGTTTGTCTATCTTGAAAATTGGTTACAATGATGACATTGTATTCAGAAATGTCACCCTCAAAACAACAGTTTCCGTTGATGACGTAGATTCCACGTCACAATACATTGACAAATGACATGGAAACAACATTGATTTAACCAGTTTGTGCCCATTTGGATAGTTATGGTCTCTCTTACCTTTCCTCTTTGGGCTTGCTGCGACTCCTCTCTGTCTTCCCACGCCTGTCCCTCTCGTCTGGTGCTAGAGGTCTCCTGTCCCTGATGTCCCTGATTATGCGAGAACAGAGTTCTGGGTAATCCAGATCGACGGCACGCAGAAGCCAGCGAAGACCCCGCAGCGTCTTCCTGTCTGTCCACCTCCGCAGGTCCATTAAGGCTGAGCAAGGCTCCTAGATCGAAAAAGCACAACATAATCAAATCTATGTAGCCTACATGGATGTATGTCTGTCTATGTATCTATCTGTCTCTTGTACATAATAAACACAATCTGTCTGTCTGTCTGTCTGGCTGTCTGGCTGGCTGGCTGGCTGTCTGGCTGGCTGTCTAGATGTGTGGAGAGTGGTGTGTATGAGAACTAGACTCACAATGTGGCACAGAGAGCGGCTCTGGTTCACCAGTCTCTCCAGAGACAGTAGCTCAATTATCTCACTTCCAAGCAGGGCATTAATCTTGTCTTGCTTGTTGGCCAGCCTAAAACACAACAATAAAGCACATAGTTTCTTCAGTGGATTCAAAAAATTTAAAAACTACACTGAAAGCACTAATCAGTTTCGCTACTGTCCTTCCTTGCCCACTGTACATTGCAACACTAAGGTTTTAATGGGTATAGGTCAGAGGTCACCAACCTTTTCTGAGTCAAAATGCAAACCGAGATCTACCGCTCTGATATTTTTTTTAACATAAAAAAGTTGCAAAAAAAACTGTAGCAATGAGGTTTGTGAAGCTAAAGACCCAATACATTATCGCCTCATATTGGCTTTGCTTGAATTGCCCTGCCAATGCATTGTTGTTTGGGCCATTTCAAAATAATTATATTTCAACATTTTAGGCAGGCTTTACTGGTAATAGATCCGTTGTTGTATTATTTACAAGGCACAGCTGAGCGACTATACATTTAAATAATTTGCTATTTATTTGTATTTTACTTGGCTGATGTTGCCTGCATCTGATGGTCAGTCTCAGCGGAGGGAGAGAGCAGCAGACTGAGGGTCCGCCTCTCAACATCCCTCCGCTCCCTTTCCTCCACTGACACTGACCAAAAAGGGAAACCGTCTTCCAGCTGATGGCAAAACTCGAGTCCCACCGCATTATTTCTGCCTCATGCATAAATTCAAGTTGTTACTCCTGTGAACAGAGAAAGTGAAATATACCTTGATATTAAACCCGAGCTGCTAATAATAACAACACAAGCCAATCTCTACACTGTCCTCCTCATTCATTACTGCTGCAGTGCTTCTTGTAGCGCTGAATGGAAACAGGAAGAACACGCATTTGTTGAATACAAAGTGTTGACAAGTAAGAACTTCAACATCAACTCACTCATACAAACAGCAGCTCTTTGCTGTATTCGTTGACAGTCTCTCTCTAGTCGTGGTTTTAAACGTTTTGAAATCTCACAGTATCAACTTCGCTGTAGCTTTATTTTACTGTAGCTTTAACGTTACTGCAGACATGGTCATCTGAGCCATCTGATTGGCCAGCGGAAGGCCTATAGTGCACTTGATTTTCTCTCCGGGCCCGCCGGGAAGGCAGAGTCTGTACCTTCAGACACATGACATGGTTCAAAATGGCAACAGATTGCCTACCCAGAGTTTTTTTTTTACAGAACTGTTTGGCGATCGACTAGGAATGCCTTGGTGACCACTGGTATGGGTAGTACAGATAATCTGTCGCTTTGTCCCGTGCACCTCATAGAACATTGTATAACATAAACTATACATATAACTAATATAATATTATTATTAACATTGATCAAGTATTCTATTCACATTAATTCAAAGAAGTAGTCCTTACACCAGTAGTGGTTTTCCCGCCACTCTAGGCTGCTTCAGCAGGTCCGTCAGAAGCTCCTTGACCTCTTTAATCCTCTGCCGGTCACTGGAGTCCACCACAAAGATGAACCCATGGACCTCCCCGTAGAGATCCCTCCAGGACCCCCGCACCTCTGGGGCCCCACCAATGTCCAGCAGGGTGACCAGGAAGTTCTCCACTCTCAGCTCTGTGCGGACACACCCATGTGTTGGACCCACGTCCACCGGGGGCACTGCAGACAGCAAGCCATAGCAGATTTCTGTGTTATGTCTGCTGCATGGTTACTGTTAATTGCTTTGTATTGAAGTCACTGTTACATTACCTCTTAACATCCCCCTGACGGTGGATGTTTTTCCTGCTTTGTCAAGACCGACCACGAGTACATTGACTTTCCTGTGTGAAAATACGAGATATGGGGCTGGAGTTAGCATATGGAGCAATTTAAGTCACCGTATTTGTAATCGCAAGTGACTGGGGGACTGAGTTAAACCATTTGAGAGAAAGTCATTCTTACCTGATGGGTTGCTGGATCTTGGAGACCCAGCTGCAGCAGTTGGTTATCAGATTGAACATGTTCAGTTGTGGTGAAACAGAACAAGGTGAGCACAGCGGCCACCATCTTCTCCTCAGTTCCCACCTGAAAGTAGAGCTCATTGTGACACAGAGCCGATGTGTAAACCATAGACTTATTTACTGTTTGAAATCTGACAAATGTTAGTATTATCTGTGTGATTATATAAACTGCACTCTGAGAAAAAAAAAATGCTATCTAAGAACGTAAAATGGTTCTTCGGCTGTCCCCATAGGAGAACCCTTTGAAAAACCCTTTTTGGTTCCAGCTAGAACCATTTTGGTTCCATGTAAAACCCTTTTGGGTTCCATGTAGGACCCTTTTCACATAGGGTTCTACATGGAACCCAAAAGGATTCTCCCTGGAAACACAAAGGGTTCTTCTATGGGGACAGCCGAAGAACCCTTTTTTCTAAGAGTGTGGGTTATAGTACCTGATTCAACTAAGTAACATTGTTTGTACCCACAATGCATTCCTGCCCCTTTTGGGATACACTATTCATTGGGTCTGTGCATTACCTGCTTACTGTATATCCCTTTTAGAAATCCCCATAAACTATCCATAAACTAGTACATCGGTTTCCACAATAGGGTTTGTTTTATTGTTTTACAATACACAGCATAACTGCATATGGACTCTCAACTACATCTTATGGAACTATGTGGCTGACTTGGCTGGCACTGTCTGATTGCCTAATCACATTCAGACATGGTAGCCTGTCTGACACATCTTTGGACCTGTGTGCAGTGTGCCAGAGTCTGGTTCTACACAAACAGCAGGTGTGTGAGTGTCTGTCTGTCTGAGGTGTGCTAAATAAATCCAGCAGGTCTCAGCTCTCTGACCTCTGCATCTGCTCAATCTCCATAAGCTGTATAAACCCAGACTAGTCAGTTAGAGCATGAACTAGCAACAAGACTTCAAGCTACAGCAGGGTTCCCCAACTGGTGGCAGGTGGGACAAATTTGTAAAAAAATATATATGATTTTTAAAAATTGATTCTTATTTGTTTTATTTTGAATGTTCATTGTTGGACATAAAAAACTATAAAAACATCAGGAAATCAGCTCCAATTGATTTTAATTTTGGAAATCTGTTCCCAAGTATTCCTAAGTATTCTTATTATGTTTTAGTCAAATATTAGATCCGTGGTCAATTTGCAGTCTACAAATGATTTGTAATTTTGGGTGTGTTCATAAAATGGATGTGTCTATAAAAACACTCTGGGCGTTCGTAGATTCAGAGCCCTCTCAGATTGTCAGTTCGTAAATTCAGAGCATTCAGAGCCACAGTAGGGTTGATCCAAGCATTCTGTCACAACGGCAGTCAAGCACCCAAGCTAACGGGCTAAAGTTGGCTAGCTTGCTAGCTACTTCCAGACACAAATGAGAGAAAACCTCACTCTGACCATTTTACTCGCCCCAGCAGAGCTGGTTAGACTGAGCTGGTTGTTTCCATGTTATCTAGAGCGTTGTGATGACTGTAACTGTGCTGCTGGTAACAATTTAATTAAGTATTTTTGCCGACGTTTACTGACACCGGTCATATTCAGTGGGTGTTGCACATTTGGAAATTCAACAAATTCAACAGTTATTCTGCATTATAAACTGGGTGGTTCGAGCCCTGAATGCTGATTTGCTTACAGCCGTGGTATATCAGACTGTATACCACGGGTATGAATTTATTAAAATTTTTACTGCTCTAATTACGTTAGTAACCAGTTTATAATAGTAATGAGGAACCTCTGGGTTTTGTGATATATGGCCAATATACCACGGCTAAGGGCTGTGTCCAGGCACTCCGCGTTGCATCGTGCGTAAGAACAGCCCTTAGCCGTGGCATATTGGCCGTATACCACACCCCCTTATTGCTTATTGCTTAACTCTAGCACATTCAGACAGTGCTCTGAAATCGGAGTAGATAGCCAGAGTGAATTTATGTTCTGGTCCCTCGACCATCTGCTCAAGGAAAGAAATCGCCCCATGGCTGAATGTAGTTGATGACCCCTGACCCACAGTATATCTTATTGGTACGGTTTCAGGTGAATTATTTATCAAATAAAATAAATATTTTTGGTCTCTATACAATTTTCTCCCAAGTGGTGCAGTGGTCTAAGACACTGCATCTCAGTGCTAGAGGCGTCACTATAGACAACCTGGATCGAATCCAGACTGTATCATAACCCGGCCGTGATTGGGAGTCCCATAGGGCGGCGCACAATTGTCCTAGCGTCGTCCTAGTTTGGCCGGTGTAGGCCGTCATTGTAAATAAGAATTTGTTCTTAACTGACTTGCCTAGTTAAATAAAGGTTATGTTTAAAATAAAATAAATAATAAAAAATACAAATTCCAATGTAGCAATAAAAGGCTATTTAAGTTCAGACATTTAGAACATAAAAGGCTGTTTAAGTTCAGACATTTAGAACATAAAAGGCTATTTAAGTTCAGACATTTAGAACATAAAAGGCTATTTAAGTTCAGACATTTAGAACATAAAAGGCTATTTAAGTTCAGACATTTAGAACATAAAAGGCTATTTAAGTTCAGACATTTAGAACATAAAAGGCTATTTAAGTTCAGACATTTAGAACATAAAAGGCTATTTAAGTTCAGACATTTAGAACATAAAAGGCTATTTAAGTTCAGACATTTAGAACATAAAAGGCTATTTAAGTTCAGACATTTAGAACATAAAAGGCTATTTAAGTTCAGACATTTAGAACATAAAAGGCTATTTAAGTTCAGACATTTAGACCATAAAAGGCTATTTAAGTTCAGACATTTAGAACATAAAAGTTATTTAAGTTCAGACATTAGGACCATAAAAGTGCAAATTAAGCACTGTCAGATTCAAGTAAGAAATAAAAAACTGCAATAAGACACGTCACTGACTGCAATGATGAATATTGATATGGTTGAATCTGAAGACAACAGAGTGCTTTATCAGTTAACATTGATAACAATGTGTACAATCTTCTAATGTAAACAATGTGAAACAGCCCTAATGCATTGGCCATCATAGAAATTATGCAAAGCTGTATTAGTCCATGAAAAAAATATCCAATTCACACAGCATTGTTCACTCAAAAAGTTGTTCATATTACAAGTAGAACATTTCCAACACTGTTCTCAGGGGAAAGTCTATGAAAATAGAAGCCACATGAAATGCTAGATAGAATAAAAATGAAATAAAATCTCAGCATACTTACAGTAGGATGTCAGTGTCCATTGTGGCATCTTGTTTGTACCGGACAACTAATCAGGGCTCAATTATTTCACTAATCCTGTAGTCACCTCATGTGGGTGGTGCATCCTGGGAAACACAGCGTTAACCTGCCCACCAATCATTCTGGTGTTTGTTAGATCTGCCTTCAACCATTGGATAGGGTGCTCTACTTTAAAGGTCCAATGCAGCCGTTTTTATCTGAATATCAAATCATTTCTGGGTAACAATTAGGTACCTTACTGTGGTTGTTTTCAATTAAAATAGTTAAAAAGAAGTAAAAATGTATTCTTAGTGAAGAGACATTCCTCAAGTAAGAATTTTGTTAACTGAGAACTAGCTGTAATTGGCAGAGAGGTTTGGAACTCTGTTTCTTATTGGTCTACTAACACGTTTACGGCATGGTGATGTCACCAGGCAGGCCAAAACTCTATCCCACCAAATCATGCTGGAATTTCAACAACTCTTACGCCAAAAGGGTAATATGATAATTTTCACACTTTCACAATATTATTTCAACCACATATTGTGGAAATATACAATAAAACACAGGAAAATCACATTTTTGACTGCATTGTTCTTTAACTTGGCCAGATTAGGACACTTGCCCATGGCCAATTTTAACAAAGATGTCTCATGATGTGATTTTTGTGACATCTAGTAGTGATTCATGCCCCTCCTTTAAGTGTCTAAAATGGGAAACAAGCATGACGTTAGAGGAACTGATGGGTAGATGTTATGCATTTGGCAATCACACAGCTCACAATGACACCATACTGTAGTATAGCTTTGTTTGTTTGCTTGTTTGTTTACAAGGCTGGTGGGCATGTGGTGTGGCCCCACTTTCTGAGTTCAACAGTTAACAATGGAAGAGAGCAATCCAGATTACTCGGACTACCGGAATCACCTCACATTTAATTGAATTCGGTTTGACCTATGATCTCTTGTGACGTCCATAGTGAGTAGATTAGAGAGGTGGTATTTTTACACTGATGTAAATCAAAAAGTATAAACATGCAGTATGAGGCAAATGTAACTATGTTGCATTTTTTTAAAAGGCTATTGTTGCTGCCTTGTGACATTGTAACATCTTTATAAATTGATACATTATTACAATGGCCACTAGATGGCCTACATTTCTATGGAACCATTCACATACGGGGCTGTGATTACGTCACCGTGTGTGGTTTCGCTAAACAAGAGCTGACATAGGGAGGAAAGGATTTACCTTGCAAAATCCCAAGCGAACTTTTTTAACGACCCACAACGATGATAACATATAAAATAAAATTGTAATGTTATAAATAGTTACTCCCAGTACAGTCAGTATGGCAAATACAAGGTAAAATGAGACAGATTTGTTTTCCTTTAACTGTTTCGCATTACAGTGATAACATATCCTGGAACTGCCGTTTGTGTACATGCTTCATCTCATTAAGTCGTTACCCCAGTGTCCAATCAGGCATGGGCTTAATCTGCTGACAAGACTCATCCGAGGCTCTGACCACGCCGTCAGCTGCCAATGACACACATATGTACACACACAAACACACACACACACACAAACACACACACACACACATACACAGCAGCAGAAGCAGAAGCAAAGGCTTAGCACAACGTCCTTACGCCCTGCCTCATATCCCCATGCCCTCCACGTACCTAACACATCTCTGAGAGACCTGACAGCTGAATTTATGTCTGAGGTTTATTTATTCCCTCTGAAGTCTCTCTGCTTTAGTTGACAATTCTCTATTAACTAGGGCTACTGAATGTTACTACAGAATAGTACACATTGAATATCTATATGCCTCTGATGGCTGTAGGATTTACTGTTTCAAACCGATTTAATTCATTTGAATGCGAGCCAAAAACGCCTTCAGCTTTTGGTTCAAAGATGGAATAGGGAGTATGTGTGTAAATACAGGGCGGGGTCCTAAACACATGCTAGGCCACTAATGACAGGGCCTTAGTCCTACACTGCTGCCTTGCTTCCAGAAAGTAAACAACCACTACAGTTTGCAGCCACTGACCCACAGCTCTGTCTCGCCACTCACATTACTTAATAATAGGAGGAGAGCCTCCAGTCGACATCACTGCCTGCCTGGGACCCAGCTGGTTACACTGGGGGAGTGATTTTCATTTTGGGGTGAGCTATGGGTAACACTGTGCCTTTGTTCTATTGTTGTACTGCTCTGAAAAAACATTAATGTTTAATTTGGGTTAGGGCTTTCATATGGAAAACAGTGCACTGTGATCATAACATGAATACAAAAATGAGAGATGTATCATCCAAACTAATGTTATTAAAACAATCTACATAACAGTCTGTATTTCAAGTATTTCAAGCTTAGAGACAGTTTCAAATGACGGGCCAGATTGAAGTCAACATTATATTAAAATAACCACATTTGCACTGAGCAAAAGCCAAAAGAAGCAGATGGGATCTCTCTCATGGGCCTAGCACCAGTTCTGATAATCTCTGTTTGCACAGTAGCCTGAGCAAACAGAAAACCGTTTCACTAGGTTCCATTACTTTATACGTATTTTAATTTGTAATTTCTTTACTAAAATGTAGTACCAAGTGTAAATGTAAACCAAATGCAACACTGTGTCAAACCATGTAAATACAACCTCTCAATGTTGGGGTATGAGCTAGCCTGGCCTTCCCACTGCACACGTTCACATGGCAGTGTTCTACACACTGTAGCTCTGGTGCTGTAACAGGGCCAAGTCTGTCCTTGTGGTGGTGTGAGAGCCTAAAAAGGGAAACAGGACAACTGATCTCTCTGTGCTCCTGCCCTGCACAACACACAGGCACTGAGAGAGAGAAGGTTCAGAGGTACGATTATGATTTGTAGTAGCCACACCTGCTTCAATAACCTTCTGAAAGTAATTACCCAATATTTCTACTTCTTTCTATTCTGTGCTTTTGTGATATCCCCTCATTACCATTTGGGGCTTTCGTTTTTTAGTATCCAAAACAGTGATGGCACTCTTATTGAGTGAATAGTCAAGTTCAAGTATAAATAGGTTACAAGCATGCACTCTCGATGACATATGACATGCACACAGCTGCACGCAGTAGAGTAGGCCGTAGATGAAGGCCATAGGACCGAGGAGTGGTGGGTAGCTCGCCCCTCCAAGACCTATGCCACAATAACGGTTAGCCACAACAGTGCAACTTGCGGTTTGCCTTCAAAATAAAAGTTCCCCATTGAAAGTGATGACATTTGTACTACCAGATAATGCTAAACAAGTTAGCAATGTTGTTAGATAAATTCAACAAAATACAATAATTAGTTAATTTGACCCCAAAAATAAATAAAAGTCAGCTTAAATTGCACTGTGGATTTATTCGACTTCAGAATTACTCATATTTCCCTGTCCAACCTTACCTTTATTTTGATTTATTTAACCTTTATTTAACTAGGCAACTACCTATGGATTGTGGATCCATGGAATTGGGGTATCAGTCTACTCAGTGACACCCACAGAACACAACTGTGAAGAGTTTACACAAATATTAGCATTGTAGCTCTTATTAGGGGACTTTAACTGTGGCAATTCTCACTATTCAGCCTATTACGTGTATTGACATTCATATTTCATACCACATTTCATGGATCCACAATCCATATGTAAAGCTGTACAGTGAAATATGAACGTCAATACGCACAATAGGCTGACTGGGGAGGTGATTTACCACAAAGTCCCCTAATAAGAGTTATGCTGCTAATATTTGTGTAAACTCTTCACAGGTGCGTTCTGTGGGTGTCACTGAGTAGACTGATACCCCAATTCCATGGATCCACAATCCATAAGTAAGATTGTACAGTGAAATATGAATATTCCCCAAAGCAATTCTGAAGTCTAACACATCCACAGTGCAATTTCAACTGACTTTTTTTTGTTGCTAGTCAAATGAACTAATTATTGTATTTTGTTTAATTTATATAACAACATTCCAAATATGGCATAATTCCACTATTTTTATCCATTTGCGTCACTTTCAATGGGGGACGTTTCTTTTTATTTTGAAGGCAAATTCAGCTAGTGTGGCTATATTTTATTGTTGCTAGCTTCACACAGATCCCTCCAAGTATGTTGTGACGCGCCTTCTTTTTCGGTCACTGGAGGAGCTAACGAAAACATTCCCGTTTGCATTTACTCAAGTTTTCAATGGGACTCTACAGCGGATGGATTGTTTCAGTTTTGATTAGGATACAACAGTCGACGTTGCTTTGCAACAAGTAAATGTGGACACTGAGCCCGTCGTTTGCAGGCAGACATCAGCGGCATGACTTTTTCAACTGCGCTGGAAAATCTATTTGTCGATCTTTGAGATTGTGGGAGTATGACTGGTGTTTACACGTATGCGACAACCACTGGTTTCAATTTGGAAGATTACACTAGAGATACTATATGGGTGGTGGTTTATTTATTTATTTTAAATTGTGGCCACGGGTGGTAATGCCACGTAATATAGGCTATTGATACACTAAGGAGTTAGTGTACATATAATAATGTAGGAATACCTACACATGTGAAGCTTGGTTATGTAAGATATACCGTAAGAGCTTTCGTCCCCCAAACCACTGCAGAGTAAGAATTGGAAAGGATTTTGCCATGTTTCAGGTGTGTGTAGACGAACGGAGTATAATGAAGAACAATGTGTAGAAGGGCGACGGTGTTGCAGTTGTGGTGGAGATCATGATCCCGAGTTCCTGGACTGACCTGTAAGGGTGAAGGAAAGTGAGGTGGTATAAGTTAGAGCGGTCGATCGAATCTCCTAGGCGGAGGCGATAAAAAAAATAGTTGAGAAAACAAGGGACGCTAGTGAAGATATGGTATAAAGTGTCTATCTAGTGGATACAATACAGCCCGTAGTAAATGTTTGCTGCCAGACTAAAGACACCCTGTGTGTTCAAAATGTGGATTGTTTTGTGTTCATGACCATAGTTATAAACTGTACAGCACAAGTCTCAAAGAACTGGACATTATTGCGGCAGAAAAGTTTTTGGGGACTCGAGGATTTTACATATGTAGACTTGCAAGGAGTACTGGCGACGAAGATCCGCCCTCTCAGGGTTCCCTTGAGCCTGTGTAGGGATCTGATCTGTTTTATGTATTTTAACAGAAAAGTAGTTTGATTATTATTTGTATTATTGGTAGTTCCGTTGTTGTTCCATCCCGTATAGTAGGTGGCGGAATGCACATTCAATTGTGTGATCGGCAATATACGACAGGAGTTATTCTTGTGTGTGGACGAAAGGACAGGACATACCGAAGCAAATATCACAAGGAAAAATGATGACGTCTCAACAAAACTTGATACATTCATGAATGATAACAAACTGAACTGCTTTGTTTGAAGACATCGATATATTTTTTGCTGGATAAGGATACAATCTGACACTTGGCAAAACTTGGAAACTACACTTTTCTGCCTAAAACTTTGAGCCATCTGTCAGCCCTATAGGGCTCCATTGTCTGACCGTTTTTTAGTTATTGAGCCATGGAAGAAGAGGGCGACCCAGTCGAAAATATCTCGGACGTCGAGCAATTCCACCATGAATCCCCCTCTGAAAACGGAGTCATGTTGGTTGTGAACCACAGTAACATTAAACCCCCTTTCAGCGTGGTGTTGGCCACTTTGTTGTATTGTGCTGAGTTTGTCTGCGCAGCAGTGCTTTGCAACATTTACCACAAGAGCGATGACGACATCTGGATGGGGTTGACCATCACCTTCATGTTGGTGCCCGCTGTATTGACTCAATTGGCGCTGACATTCATTCATAGAGACTTGGGAAGAGACCGTCCGCTCGTCCTCTTCTTGCATCTACTTCTCCTGGGCCCACTCATTAGGTAGGTATGGTGCCAAGTAATCACAGTGCTGAGTAGTAGCCTACTGTTAATGAGTGTTCTACTGCCTCTACCCAAGACCCAGGCTTTCGTGGTACAGGGAGTAGAGCACCCACCTCTGCACAACAGGATCTGATCCCCAATCAGCTGTTCTCTCTCTCTCCCCCTACATTGGTAGGGTCATTCTGGTGCTCTCTCAGGTAGGATGTTAGAGAAACGTAGCAGTTGGCAGGTGGAACTGTGTGCAAGGAGGCTTCTCAAAGGAGAGAGGGTCATATGGGCTCCCAAGTGGCGCAGCGGTCTAAGACACTGCATCTCAGTGCTAGAGGCGTCACTACAGACAACCTGGTTTGAATCCAGACTGTATCACATCCGGCAGTGATTGGGAGTCCCATAGGGCGGCGCACAATTGGCCCAGCGTCGTCCGAGTTTGGCCGGTGTAGGCCGTCATTGTAAATAAGAATTTGTTAACTGACTTGCCTAGTTAAATAAAGGTTAAATAAAATAAAATAAAGAATATGTAGGCCTACTAAGAAACGCTTCTGTGGAGAGTAAATATTCTACAACGTTTACTCACTTATCCTAGAACCAGGGCAGTATTTTCCAATCTCTTCAAACTTGTTTGACCAGATGTGAAGTGGGTCAAGGTTCAGATAGACCCTCTAATTTACACCTCTGTCAAACGTGACTTGGGCTGCTTCTTTGTCAACCCACTTTTAATTGGGTTTGAACTGCCGCTGCCAGGGGTGTATTCATTACGCAGATTCTGTTGCAAACGGAACAAAACGGGGAGGGACCTACCTGAATTTGTCCAATAGAAACTCTCATTTTGCTCTGTTTGTTTATGTTTGGTTCTTAAACGGTTTCCGTGATGAGTACACCCCAGGCACACGCTACAAATCACAAAAAGATCAACCTCAATTTTGAGGTTATTGGTATTCAGAAATGAATCTTAGTTCTGATTAGACACATTTTTTTCCATTCGTTTCACATATCTAATTGGCTGAAATAACACCCATCATAGCTCTCATTTTGTTTTGGTGTGAAATGCACACTTTGAAGGTTGATTTCCTTTCTAAAAGCACTCTTATACCCCATGACAGTGGTTAAGGTTTCTCTTTGTAGACCTGTGAGTCATTTGTCACTGTTGAATTAAGGTTAAGGTAGAGTCGTAGAGTTGCCGTTTCAAAACTGAGCATACCTGATTTTACCATTTGATTACTGTAGGCCTAGTAGATAGTTGAGGGTGTGGCCCTTAACATTAAGAAGTAGGCCTTCAGCATGTTGACTATCTCTGCATGGCTTACCATTCTATTGTACAGATAACAAAAAAGACCCAGAAAAGAACAATAACAGTGTTTCATATTTCATTATAGATGTTCTACATTCAATTTTTCAATACCGCAACAAGGACTGCCTTGAATCTGCGAGTTGAATGTGGTTCATTTCAAGTGAAGCGTGTGTATCAAGTATTCAAATATCTAACAGAGCCTCTGACTGGGATGTGGAAGCAGTGCCCTGTCATATCACTTGAGATTTCTCTAAAGAGAGTAGCAGATTAACTGCTAAATATTTGTATAAGATTCTATATATTGTAAGACAGTACAATAGATAGTTATATTCTAATAAACACCATACATCTACATACAGTTGAAGTCAGTTAGGATATCTACTTTGTGGATGACACAAGTAATTCTTCCAATAATTGTTTACAGATTATTTCCCTTATAATTCACTATATCACAATTCCAGTGGTTCAGAAGTTTACATACACTAAGTTGACTGTGCCTTAAAAACAGCTTGGAAAATTCCAGAAAATGTCATGGCTTTAGAATCTTCTGATAGGCTAATTGACATCATTTGAGTCAATTGGAGGTGTACCTGTGGAAGTATTTCAAGGCCTACCTTCAAACTCAGTGCCTCTTTGCTTGACATCATGGGAAAATCAAAAGAAATTAGCCAAGACCTCAGAAAAAGAATTGTAGACCTCCACAAGTCTGGTTCATCCTTCGGAGCAATTTTCAAACGCCTAAAGGTACCACGTTCATCTGTACAAACAATAGTACGCAAGTATAAACACCATGGGACCACGCAGCCGTCATACCGCTCAGGAAGGAGATGCGTTCTGTCTCCTAGAGATGAACGCACTTTGGTGTGAAAAGTGCAAATCAATCCCAGAACAACAGCAAAGGACCTTGTGAAGATGCTGGAGGAAACGGTTACAAAAGTATCTATATCCACAGTAAAACGAGTCCTATATCGACATAACCTGAAAGGCCGCTCAGCAAGGAAGAAGCCACTGCTCCAAAACCGCCATAAAAAGCCAGACTACGGTTTGCAACTGCACATGGGGACAAAGATCATACTTTTTGGAGAAATGTCCTCTGGTCTGATGAAACAAAAATAGAACTGTTTGGCCATAATGACCATTGTTTTGTTTGGAGAAAAAAGGTGGAGGCTTGCAAGCCGAAGAACACCATCCCAACCGTGAAGCACGGGGGTGGCAGCAGTGGGTGGGTGGGTTACACCAGTTCTGTCAGGAGGAATGGGCCAAAATTCACCCAACTTGTTGTGGGAAGCTTGTGGAAGGCTACCCAAAATGTTTGACCAATGTTAAACAATTTAAAGGCAATGCTACCAAATACTAATTGAGTAACTTCTGACCCACTGGGAATGTGATGAAAGAAATAAAAGCTGAAATAAATAATTCTCTCTACTATTATTCTGACATTTCACATTATTAAAATAAAGTGGTGATCCTAACTGACCTAAGACAGGGAATTTTTACTAGGATTTAATGTCAGGAATTGTGAAAAGTTTAAATGTATTTGGCTAAGGTGTATGTAAACCTCCGACTTCAACTGTATATGTTCAATTCAAAGGGCAGCTTTGGCATGATCTCTTTGACTGTACTAGCTCCACCTTTTATGACAAATCAAGTGACTGACTAGCAGGCATTTTCTAAGCCAGCACATGACATGACATTGGCACACTGTTTACATCCATGCTCCCACACTCCCTCACTGTAGCAGTGCTGAACAGTGAGAAGCAGACCTTTAGTTTTCAGTAGAAGTACATCAAGGTTCGGTTTCAGGGTTTTTGTGCTACAACAACACAGTTCTATAATTATATATAATTATACTCTGGAGGGTAGCTGGTCTGGGGATGAGGTTCCCCCCCCGTAGAGGAAGCTACATATCATTCTCTTCCTGGATGATGTCATCATCACAGATCATCTGCTGTGTCGATGTAATTCAATATTGCACATTTCCTAGCAACTCCGACCAAGGGTTAGTATGTTGATGACTGCACGGCTTGCTTTACCTTGTAATAGGCAAGGACTCAATGAATGAACTCGAAGTAACGTTTCACTAGCAATGTATCTTTGAACCTATCTTAGATAATACTGTATGTTGACAAGATGTCATGAGGTAACATGGCAACTGGAATCTCTGTAAAGTGTCAGGTTGGTTCCCTGCTTTAGTGGACCTTGTCACAGCGTGTCTAAGAGAATATAATTGTCCCCCGAGGCAGAGGTATCTACGTACTTATTCACTACTGTCCCTGTCCCATCATGCACCACTGAAAGTATTTACACACAGTAAGGAAAGGTTGGTGTTTTTATGTTCTGTATTCTGAAATGCTAGCTTAGTGCAAACACTCAAAGAAATAGAATTTGTCCAAAGGTCAAAATTGATATTATTTTATTTTTTATCATCAATGTCTTTTGTGGGTGTTATGTCAAAGCACTGTTGTTAAGCATAACAGGGTGAGCAATCTTTACTGGACCTCAAGGAGCATGTTGAAAGTATTTCCTGATGATGAAACCACCCGTGTGACATTTTTTGATGAAAAACAAAAGCCATGCTTGCTTGAACTGCAGCCCATGCCTTAAAGAAGGGTTTCTCAAACTCAGTTGTCCTCGATTTGGGTTTATATCAATCTTGCACACAGCTGTCAGCACCCAAGTAATCATCAATTCAGAGCACAGCTGCACCTGACCCATAGCTCCAAATGTCAATGACTGAAACGTCAAACCAACTATAAATTGTAGATATTCATATACAAATATTGAAAGTATTTAATTAGACAACTAAAATACACTATTTACAAAAGTATATGGACACCCCTTCACATTAGTGGATTCGGCTATTTCAGGGACATCCTGACAGGTGTATAAAATCGAGCGAACATTGGCAGTAGAATGGCCTTACTGAAGAGCTTAGTGACTTTCAATGTCATAGGATGCCACCTTTCCAACAGGTCAGTTTGTAAAATGTCTGCCCTGTTAGAGCTGCCCCAGGTCAACTGTAAGTGCTGTTATTGTGAAGTGGCAACGTCTATGAGCAACAACGGCTTGGCTGTGAACTGGTGGGCCACACAAGCTCACAGAATGGGATCGCCGAGTGCTGAAGCGCACAGCGCGTAAAAATCGTCTGTCCTCGGTTGCAACACTCACTACCTAGTTCCACACTGCCCCTGGAAGCAACGTCAGGACAATAACTGTTTGTCGGGAGCTTCATGAATTGGGTTTCCATGGCCGAGCAGCTACACACAAGCCTAAGATCACCATGCGCAATGCCAAGCGTCGGCTGAAGTGGTGTAAAGCTCACCGCCATTGGACTCTGGAGCAGTGGAAACGAGTTCTCTGGAATGATGAATCACGCTTCACCATCTGGCAGTCCAACGGACGAATCTCAGATTCTCCATGATTTTGGAATTAAATGTTTGAGCATGTGCCAACATACTTTTGGACATGTAGTGTATGTGCTTCATGTAAATATTGTCCCATTTATATTGCGTAATATATTGAGATGGGCTATCCAATGTCACACCACACCAACCAGATTAAGCTAATTGGTGAAAGAAGTTGGCTACTTCAAGACACAAGACCTGGTTACACTGTTTCAAGTTATCTAGAAGGGTGAGACACTGTAACTGTGTACTGTTTTGGCAGAGTGAATGTACAAACGCTTGCCAAGTTCAGCCCCCATTTAAGGTAGTTCCTCATTGCATGTGTGTTTTACTTTTTACAAGAACTTGTAGCCTGAGAGCAAAGTGATGTTTATGGCCAGGGAGTGATTACCCGGCAGTAGGCACTTTGCTTCAGCCAATGGTACCATTAGATACTTCTGTGGACATCGGGCATATTGATTCTGTCAGCCAACTTTTCTCAGACATGCTTTTTCCTCTAAGTGAAATTCAATTAGTCTCTTAGTTGTTTTTTCAGAACCTGAAGTGCTGGCTGGCTAGACTGACTCAGCACTCATTCTCAGCTGCACTATGATGCCAAACGTCCCAGTATTGTGCCCGCTACTGCTCTCCATCTGTAGACATTGCACAGCCATTAAACTATCAGACAAGATGGCCTCGATTCTTATGCGTAGGCTACCAGTATAGTACCACTACCCTACCCTACTTCCTAATGTCTCTCAGTTCAGCGAGAGTTGAAGTCAAAGACGAGAGGTGCATTTTTTGTTTATGCACTGTAAGGTCACAGCCGACGTGATTAGACCAGCACCACAACAGCTGAAAAAACTCCGGCTGAAAATGGCTGACGGAGTGTGTGCCAGAGCCCATGTCTAAAGTAGGGGATGTTTTGGTCTGAAAGACAACATTCCAGCAATGTGCTGTGTGATTTACTAACTGAGTGTGGATACATTGGATGTTATTAAGTGCCTTGTGTACAGCTAACCCCTGCACTGGTACTATTCAACATAAACAGACGTTAAGGAGAGCTACACAACATGTTTGTGAACAGTGAAAGCATTTACCTCTGGGGAGGGAACACACCCTTCTTAGGTTTCAGGACTATATCAGTCATGCGAAGGCTGTCACATAGACTGCCCTCTGGTGGAGACATGTATAAATGTCATATTTTTCAGTCTTACATTTAAATGCGAAGCAAAATGTAATATTTATTGAATGATAATGCAAACCCTTGGCTTAAAGTAAAGAAACAAGCTATGCTTATTTGTTAGCCTACATCGCCCTCTGGTGGTTATATATGGAATTGCTCCATTTTCAACGGCCCTCTTCTCTCCTTAGGTGTTTCGAGGCTCTGGTGGTTTATTTTAAGGCAGGTAAAGAGGAGGAGCCGTACGTGACCATCTCCAGGAAGATCAAACTGAAGAAAGACCATGGCACGCCCATGGAGTGGGAGATTGGCCACTCGGAACGCAAGCTGGCCACTCACCGGAACGCCTTCAAACGCACCGCCGTCATCCAGGCCTTCCTGGGCTCCACCCCGCAGCTCACCCTGCAGCTGTACGCCGCCATCCAGGAGAAGTACCTACTCCCCATCAGAAGTAAGAGTCCTCTTGATGGCATTCATGGTGAATGCTGTATATTTTGTTTGGAGGGTCTAACGAGTGCTTTGTCTCTGTGTTCATCTCAGTGACTCTGATGGTCATCTGCCTCATCTCCATCACCTACGGGGCCCTGGTGTGCAGCGTGTTGGCCATCAACATCCGCTACGACGACTACAAGGTGCGTCTGCGCCCGGCCGCCTACCTCTGCATGATCCTGTGGCGGGGCCTGGAGATCGCCACGCGCGTCACCTCCCTGGTGCTGTTCAGCACGGCGCTCACCTATTGGGTGATCCCCGTGGGCCTGGGCAACCTGTTCTTCTTCTTCCTGCTTCCCTGGGTCGAGTTCTGGGCGCGACGCGCCTCGCTGCCCGACAACGTGGAGAAGAACTTTAGCAAGCTGGGCACCACAGTGGTGCTGTCACTGGTCACCTTCCTGTACGCCTGCATCAACATCTTCTGCTGGTCGGCCGTGCAGCTGGACCTGGCCCACCGCGACCTCATCGAGAAGAAGCAGCGCTGGGGCCGCCTGGCCGCCTACTACGGCGGACGCTTCCTCGAGAACGGCGCGCTCATCGCCCTCTGGTACTTCTACAAGTCGGACTTCTACGAGTACGTGTGTGCCCCGTTGCTGGTGGCCCAGCTGCTCATCTGTTACAGTCTGGCCGTGCTCTTCATGCTGCTCTTCTACCAGTTCTGCCACCCGTGTCGGCGCCTCTTCAGCCACAACGTGCACCACTGCCTGGCCTGGGTCTGCTGCTGTACCTGCTGCCGCGGGGGCGGGGGGAACGAGGGGCAGGGACAACACCATTCCTATTCCACCAGCGCCACCATGGTGCTGGAGCCCCCCGACCTAACCAGCCAGCTGGGGGAGCGGGAGACGGCCATCATTGAAGACATAATGGAGGCAGCTTGAGAAGGCCCCATGTGATGATTATGGGGTCACTACGTGGTGCAGCTACTGAACTAATGGCTATGTACTTTCAGGACTGTTATACTGTGAGTTGTGCATATAAGGAGACGGACAGAGCTGCTTGTTCTGCACTGTGGTGCACAGAGGACAAGTTGGTCCCAAGTGGTTAGCTAAGCGCATTTTGAAATTGGTGGTATGATTTTATTGATTCTTCTTAGAATAACACATGCATGCAGAGCTTTGGGCTCAAAAAGATCAGCCCGTGAAATAGTCAATGTTGCGTCACTGTTGTTGAATGGGCATACTTTACAGGTAGAGAGGCTCTGTTAAGAATGTACTCTTAAGATATGCCGCTGTGATGCACAGGCAGCCTTGAGAGAGCAGCACTGGGTCAGATACAATGGGGCCAGGTGTGTGGAAACATGTGGCCTTGGGCCAACTTGCTCTTTATCCTGGGACTTCCCCTACTTACCTTCTCAGGGGTTTACTTAACTATTAAACCCAACATGTTAATGAATGGTTTGTATTATTAGGACCTGGCCTTGGTTTGTTTTGCCTTTGCACACAGTGGTTCACGTGCTAGTCGGAACTAGGACCCTAGGAAACTCTGAAATGTCCAACTTGCTAACTGGTCGGATATTTCAGAGTTTCGTAGTTCCAACTAGCACTTGAACGTGACAATAAACAGTGATAATTCTAAAAAACCAGTGCGTTAAAAAGACAATGAAGATTGTAAATAAATATATTGTAATTGAGATGCAATTGACAACTTTTTACGTTCAATGATGACTTGATAAAAACATAAAAATCATTGATGCCTTATCGGTTGCCTGAGTACCTGTCTCTTTATCTAATGTTCCACTCCTTGCCACTGGCAATTGAGATTAGCTAAAGAGACTGGTACCCAGGCTACCTTAATGGTACCTTATGTCTGAAATATTGTCCATTATTTGTCTGCTTTTTACGTGTATAGTCTGTTTCAATAGCATGTTAAGTGCCTTAACTACTGCATTATTACGTGAATAAAAAAAGTTATTGAATAATAAATGCTGTAATTTGAAGAATATTTTCTCTTTTCATTATTTAACCAGAAGTATCCTATATGGACTTTCCAAAACCAATATACAGTGCATTCGGAAAGTATTCAGACCACATTTTGTTTTACGTTACAGCCTTATTCTAAAATGTATTAAAATGACAAAGCAAAAACAAGCAGGTTGTCATGTGGCTTTAACTGAGGAGTGGCTTCAGTCTGGCCACTCTACCATAAATGCCTGAATGGTGGAGGGCTGCAGAGATGGTTGTCCTTCTGGAAGGTTCTCCCATCTCCACAGAGGAACTCTGGAGCTCTGTCAGACTGACCATTGTGTCCTTGGTCACCTCCCTAACCAAGGCCCTTCTCCTCCGATTGCTCAGTTTGGCCAGGCAGCCAGCTCTAGGAAGAATATTGGTGGTTCCAAACTTCTTGCATTTTAAGAATGATGGAGGCAACTGTTCTTGGGGACCTTCAATGCTGCAGACATTTTTTGGTACCCTTCCCCTGATCTGTGCCTCGACACAATCCTGTCTCGGAGCTCTACGGACAATTCCTTCGACCTCATGGCTTGGTTTATGCTCTGACATGCACTGTCAACTGCTGGGACCTTATATAGACAGATGTGTGCCTTTCAAAAATTAAATCAATTTAATTTACCACTAGTGGACTATAATCAAGTTGTGGAAACATATCAAAGAGGAAACAGGATGCACCTGAGCTCAATTTCGAGTCTCATAGCAAAGGATCTGAATATTTATGTAAATAAGGTACTTCTGCTTTTTATTTTTTTATACATTGTTTTCGCTTTGTCATTATGTGGTATTGTGTGTAAATCCATTTTAGAATAAGTCTGTAAAGTAACAACATGTGGAAATAGTCAATACTTTCCGAATGTACTGTAGATCCATAGGAAAATAAACGTGAGATGTTCTATAGATGCATGGATAGATATAATCGGGTGGGGGTCTACCCGAATATGGCTCGAAATTGTCTAAAGAAAAAGGCCTCTCAATTCCTCGGGTTCTAGCCCAAGAGCCAACCATAGTGGGTCAAAAAAAAGAACAGTCTTCCTCATTCCAAAGGCGTAGGAAATGGTATTCTAACACGCTCTCAGCAAATACAAATTATGACTTCCTCCCTGACGAAATGCAATTTTATGGACTGTGAATTTTCTTGTCTTAACTTGGACTACTGACGTTAAATGGGTGGAGTTTGAACAGGTGAGCTGTATAAAAACGACAGGTAACTTGGTTAATGACCAGTAGTGGTGGATGGCGAAAGTCCTTCAAAATGGGCAACTGGATCATTAACAATGGACTGACATACTTCATACTGGTAAGCACATTATTTATTACCTTAATCATATTGTATAATGTATACTATAGTCAATGTATCATTTCAATTCATGCAATAGATGTATTTGGGCTTTTAAGGACTGCCAGACAGTCTGAGTGATGCCCCAGATGTGTAATATCTCTCCAAATGCGCAAAATAGGATAACTTGGTTAGCCTTACTGAAACCCTAAAAGGTTGTGTCTATACTTGACACTTACATACGACTTCTGCTATCACAATAAGAAAGATTGCATTGAAAAGACGGGCCTATTCGCTTTTTGTGGTCTGATTGTGTTCAGATCTGGCAGACCACTTCAGGAGGTGGTCGGGGGTGCATTGTGTGCGGATTTCTCCTGTACTGCATTGTACTGCAGTTATACTGCACTCTGACTGCAGTTATACTGCACTCTGACTGCAGTTATACTGCATTGTACTGCAGTTATACTGCATTGTACTGCAGTTATACTGCACTCTGACTGCAGTTATACTGCATTGTACTGCAGTTATACTGCATTGTACTGCAGTTATACTGCACTCTGACTGCAATATTTTTTCGTAATGGCAGAATACCAAAACTGCATGAACTGTCAAGTCTAGACTGCAAGATATGTTATTTTGAAAGGAATGAATGTGTTCACAATCCTGGCTGTATTTACAGGTGGTCTGGATGACCATCAACATATTCATCTTCGTCTGGTTCTACTTCTTGTACGACTTGGGAGATCGGTTTTTCTACACGCGACACCTTTTAGGGGTGAGTCTTACCGTAATATTTAGCCTTGGGTAGTATAAACATAGTATACTGTAAGTGCTCAGTTAATAATGCATTCATGTGATTTAAATAGGTAAGTATGAAGTATCCAATTTCAAATTGGAATTGTCCATAGAATTCTTTTCTATATAGTTTTACCTATAGCTTACACCATTCCTTGTGATAGGACAGATGTCACAGAGGGTACGTATAGGATCACACACTGCAGAGGTTGACATGGGTGTCTTTGGGCTTTCAGTCTGCCTTGGCCTGGGCCAGAGCCCCTGCAGCGGTCCTCAACTTCAACTGCCTGTTGATTCTGTTGCCTGTGTGTCGGAACCTGCTGTCTCTCGTCCGCGGCTCTTTCGTGGTAAGATTAATCCTGAGAGCCGAGGGTGGGGACATCCGTTCTGCAATTACTGCCTAATTTGTCATCACAAATTACTGTATAGTTATATTGTCTGATGATAACTACACTCTTAGAAGTAATGGTGCTATCTATAACCAAAAAGGGTTCTTCGTCTGTCCCCATAGGAGAACCCTTTGACGAACCCTTTTTGATTCCAGGCAGAACCTTTTTGGTTCCAGGCAGAACCTTTTTTAGTTCCATGTAAAGAACCTTTTACATAGAGGGTTCTTCATGGAACCCAAAATAGTTCTGCCTGGAACCAAAAAGGGTTCTTCAGAGGGTTCTCCTATGGGGACAGCCGAAGAACCCTTTTTTTTCTAAGAGTGTATAACAGAACTGACTTGTATGGTTGAAGTGCTTTGCCAATAGATGAAAGGTTCATGGCCTTTAACTGACTTTGACTGTCATCTTTTCAGTGCTGTGGGCGAACTATGAGGAAACAGCTGGACAAAAATATCAGTTTCCACAAGCTGGTGGCCTACATGATTGGCCTGATGACAGGTATTCAACGCTTGCTTCCTGGTCAGATAACCAGCTGAAAACCCTAACCTGAGGCCTTTACTTTCTCTTGTACAGATAAATAATTTACCCTTAAACAAAGTTCAATTTTAGGTGACAATGCTGATGAAACTTTTATGGTTTTTTAAAACTTGTTACCAGTATTATTTTGTCACCACAAAATATGACACTTTCTTATTGTGGTGAAGGCATATGTATAACATATATCTTTACATAGAATAGGTCAAGGGGTGAAAAAGACAGGGAGACTGAAGCTGGAAATTGACTTACTAGGGTTTGTTGGATGGGGAGATCCTGACCTCAGAGAGACTAAAGTCCTTACAACGTCTGTCTCAAGAAGAGCCCATCCTTTAGAAAACAGATCTGACACATTCAATAGAACATTTGTATCTTTTGATATCGCCTAATATGCTATTTAGGCTATATTGAGGATGTCATTGAAAACCTCAGCTTCTGTTAAAATACCAGTACATGGTTCAACGTAGATTGAAATGCTTGAGGAATGGATAACGACATTGACACTACTTCTTTTATGTTATTATCCGTGCCATTATCTCCATACCATTCATCTCTGTGCCAATTTCTACACTTTTCTAACCTTAAATAATAGTTTTTCTATAGACTGGAGCAGTGGTATCCAATCAAGGCAGTGACTCAGATCCAACGTCCAACTACTTAGCCTTGGTTTCTCAAGTGACTGCCTCGCCTGGTTCTCCAACTACTTCTCAGACAGAGTTCAGTGCGTAAAATCGTAGGGCCTGCTGTCCGGTCCCCTGGCAGTCTCTATGGGGGTGCCACAGGGTTCAATTCTTGGGCCAACCCTATTCTCTATATACATCAACGATGTCGCTCTCGCTGCTGGTGACTCTGATCCATCTCTACGCAGACAACACCATTCTGTATACATCTGGCCCCTCTTTGGACACTGTGCAAAAATCCTTGAAGCTAGAGGTTCCTATCTCCCTCACTAACTTTAAGCATCAGCTGTCAAAGCTGCTTATTGATCACTGCACCTGTATACAGCCCTTCTGTAAATAGCCCACACTACTACCTCATCCCCATATTTATTATTTTAACTTCCGCTCATTTTTGCACTCCAGTATCTCTATTTGCACATTCCATCATTCCAGTGATAATGCTAATCTGTAATTTATTTCGCCACTATGGCCTATTTATTGTCTTCCTAACCTTACTGCATTTTGTACTACATTTGCACTCTGTATATAGATTTTTCTATTGTGTTATTGACTGTACGTTTATTTCCCATGTGTAACTCTGTGTCATTGTTTTTTGTCGCACTGCTTTGCTTTGTCTTGGCCAGGTCGCAGTTGCAAATGAGAACTTGTTCTCAACTGACCTACCTGGTGAAATAAAATACATTTTTAAAAAACCTGCGCTGCCCTGAATGGATGTCGAATTTAAGGATGATTTATTTGGATCCCCGTTAGCTTTTGCTGAAGTAGCAGCTGTTCTTCCTAGGGTGGAATGATCCTGTTGAACAAATATGAGGAATATCTATTATATTCCTAATGCTAAGTTTAAATGTTCAATTAGTCTATTTCCTCTTGTTTTGTGGCAGCGGTTCACATCATTGCCCATTTGCTGAACGTGGAGTGGTACTACAACAGCAGGCATGGAGAGTATGATGCCCTCAGCACGGCCCTGTCCAGCCTGAACGACTCGGAGAACACCACCTACCTGAACCCAATCCGCTCTAACACCACTGTACGGCTTGCAAGCCATTGGAGTTTTTATAATTTGTTTAGTACTGTATTATAATTCTTTGCATGTTATTGTAACTAGTTTTTTCTAGTCATTCTGATGGGCTCCTTCTGCCTCAGACTCCGAACCTCCTGGTGTTCACCACCATCGCTGGGATCTCGGGCGTAATCATCACGCTGTCACTCATCCTCATGATCACCTCATCCATGGAAGTCATCAGGCGCAGCTACTTTGAGGTCTTCTGGTTCACACACCACCTCTTCATCGTCTTCTTTGCTGGGCTGGTCGTCCATGGAGCCGGGTAAGGCACTCTCTCAGTCCCAACTCCCACTCATTTTAAAGCTACAATATCCTACCAAATTCACATAGAAATGTCAGTTATAAATCTGTAATTCTCATTGAAAGGCTAAGGCTAAGAAGCGGTAGATCTGTTCTATGTGCACTATTTCTAGGTTTCCTGTTTTTTAAGTTTAGTCTTTGCGTCTTTTACTTCAAACAGCTAAAAATACAATATTTTTGGAAAAGGTATTTCACAGAGGTTTAGATGGTGCAATGATTCTCTACACTATACTTACTAGCCTGTTCAACCTCTCTTTCGTATCGTCTGAGATCCCTAGAGATTGGAAAGCTGCCGCGGTCATCCCCGTCTTCAAAGGGGGAGACACTCTAGACCCAAACTGTTACAGACCTATATCCATCCTGCCCTGCCTTTCTAAAGTCTTCGAAAGCCAAGTTAACAAACAGATCACCGACCACTTCGAATCCCACCGTACCTTCTCCGTTATGCAATCTGGTTTCCGAGCTGGTCATGGGTGCCTCAGCCACGCTCCTAAACGATATCGTAAACGCCATCGATAAAAGACAGTACTGTGTAGCGGTTTTCATCGACCTGGCCAAGGCTTTCGACTCTGTCAATCACCGCATTCTTATTGGCAGACTCAACAGCCTTGGTTTCTCAAATGACTGCCTCGCTTGGTTCATTAACTACTTCTCAGATAGAGTTCAGCGTGTCAAATCGGAGGGCCTGTTGTCCGGACCTCTGGCAGTCTCTATGGGGGTGCCACAGGGCTCAATTCTCGGGCTGACTCTATTCTCTATATACATCAATGATGTCGCTATTGATGCTGGTGACTCTCTGATCCATCTCTACGCAGACGACACCCTTCTGTATACATCTGGCCCTTCATTGGACACTGTGTTAACAAACCTCCAAACAAGCTTCAACGCCATACAACACTCCTTCCGTGGCCTCCAACTGCTCTTAAATGCTAGTAAAATGATACATAGAGCGGCAGTATGAAAAAGTATAGAAATACAAGGCACTCCAGATATCTTGTATTTCTATACTTTTTCATACTGCCGCTCTATGTATCATGTACCGTGTATCTGTCTTTTGTGTACTTTCGTTGTGGCATTTTGCACCTGCCCTGTGTTTTGTTGTAGCTGCTTGACAATGAAATTTCCCCCCCGGGGGATCAATAAAGTACCTATCTATCTATCTATCTATCTATCTATCTATCTATCTATCTATCTATCTATCTATCTATCTATCTATCTATCTATCTATCTATCTATCTATCTATCTATCTATCTATCTATCTATCTATCTATCTATCTATCTATCTATCTATCTAACTAAATGCATGCTTTTCAATCGAACGCTGCCCACAGCCGCCCACCAGACTATCATCACTACTCTGGACGGGTCTGACTTAGAATATGTTGAGACCTACAAATACCTAGGTGTCTGGTTAGACTGTAAACTCTCCTTCCAGACTCACATTAAGCATCTCCAATCCCAAATTAAATCTAGAATCGTCTTCCTATGTCACAACAAAGCCTCCTTCACTCATGCTGCCAAACATGCCCTCGTAAAAATGACCATCCTACCGATCCTTGACTTCGGTGATGTCATTTACAAAATAGCCTCCAACACACTACTCAGCAAATTGGATGTAGTCTATCACAGTGCCATCCGTTTTGTTACCAAAGCCCCATATACTACCCACCACTGCGACCTTATTCTCTCGTTGGCTAGCCCTCACTACATATTCGTCGCCAAACCCACTGGCTCCAGGTCATCTATAAGTCCTTGCTAGGTAAATCCCCGCCTTATCGTAGCTCACTGGTCTCCATAGCAACACCTACCCAAAACCAACACCTCATTTGGCCGCCATTCCTTCCAGTTCTCTGCTGCCAATGACTGGAACGAATTGCAAAAATCCTTGAAGCTGGAGATTCCCTTATTAACTTTAAGCATCCGCTGTCAAAAATGCTTACCGATCATTGCACCTGTAAACAGCCCTTCTGTAAATAGCCCACCCTTAATACCTCATCCCCATACTGTTATTTGTGCTCATTTGCACCCCAGTATCTCTGCCCGCACCAAAGGCATATTTGACACTTTTATCACTCCAGTGTTAATGCTACATTGTAACTATTTCACCACTACGGCCTATTTATTGCCTTACCTTCCTAATCGAACTACATTTGTACGCACTGTATATAGACTTTCTATTGTGTTATTGACTGTACCTTTGTTTATTCTCATGTGTAACTCTGTGTTGTTTTTTTGTCGCACTGCTTTGCTTTGTCTTGGCCAGGTCGCAGTTGTAAATGAGAACTAGTTCTCAACTGGCTTACCTGGTTAAATAAAAAAATAAATAAACTGAAATTATGCAAACTACTGTATTAGAATTTTTGCTACCAGGAAATGCCGGATTGATTTCTGCGTAGTGCACTGTTAAGAGTAAATGTCAATGGTTTTGTCTTTTGTAAACAGACAAATAGTTCGAAGTCAGACAAACGCCAATCCACCATATAATATCACCTTCTGTAAAGATTCTATAAAAGACTGGGGGAAGAATGAGATGTGTCCCGTCCCTCAGTTTGCGGGGGGGTTCCCACAGGTAAGAGGTTCCTCAGTGACACATAATAACATCACCTACAATCAAAAAGAACTGAAGAGAATTGTCTTGGATACAGTATGTCCTGTGTTCTCTTGTCCTTACAGACCTGGATGTGGGTGATCGGTCCCATAGTCCTCTATGTGTGCGAGCGTTTGCTGCGCTTCTTACGCTCCATTCAGGCGGTCAAATATAGAAAGGTAAGTGTGTACTGCAGTAACCACTAACTGTTCTGTGTATTTGACAATAATCGTATTTTCCCTTCCATGACCAGATAATCAATATCCATCTCTCTGACTCTCCCCTCTTAGATAGTGATTCGGCCGTCCAAAGTACTGGAACTGCAGCTGGTGAAGAATGGTTTCAAAATGGACGTGGGTCAGTACGTCTTCCTCAACTGCCCTGCCATCTCCCTGCTTGAGTGGCATCCCTTCACCATGACCTCTGCCCCCGAGGAGGACTTCTTCAGCGTGCACATCCGCTCCGTAGGTGACTGGACCCAGAAACTCATCAGCATCGTGGAGCAGCTCCCCGAGGGGGCTCAGGGACCCAAGTAAGTTATTATATATTATTTATAGAAAAGCAGACAACGGCTTATAATGTAGCAGCAAGCTCCTCATCTTTGTTGATTTCCTTCCTGTTTGCAATGGCTTGACCTTTGACCTGTCCCTCAGAATGGGCGTGGATGGACCGTTTGGTACGGCCAGTGAGGATGTGTTTGACTACGAGGTCGCCATGCTGGTTGGCGCTGGAATTGGAGTCACCCCCTTTGCCTCCATCCTCAAGTCCATCTGGTACAAATTCAAAGACTCCAACCTCAAGCTACGCACCAGAAAGGTAGGGAACATATTGATACTCTCTGGCTTTCCATTGAAGCTACTTAGTCCTGCAAACCAGTCGAATGCACCTGAATGTCTATGTGAACTTACATTTTTTTCATGGACTATGACCAGCATAGCATGTTATAGCTTCGGTATTGCATTGTTTGAAATGACATTCCCATATTTACTTCCTGGTTGCAGATCTACTTCTATTGGCTGTGCAGGGAGACGCATGCCTTTGAGTGGTTTGCAGATCTGCTGCAGGTGCTGGAGAGGGAGATGGAGGAGAGAGGCATGGGAGACTTCCTCACCTACAAACTCTACCTCACTGGATGGGATCAGAGCCATGTACGTGAGGCAGCATACATACACCAACCAACATTCTGTTGTCATGGAAATTATTTTACACAGGGACACTCGAAGTCAATCTTAGTATGAATCATTGTTTATTGTGCTGGAGAGGTTCCAACTCAATGCACCAATAGTACACATGTCAATTAGGAGCTCTGCTGGTCCCAACTGTTGTCTTATATCCAGCTATACACAGACAAGTTCTATTTGCATGATTTAGCATAAGTAATTAATCATTACCGTTTGCTTCATTCATGTGACCGACCAATACTGGTTCATAACATGTAACAGACAAGCACCTCCTGAGTCATCTTCTCTCTAAGCTGAGACCTTGAAACTGAGAAATCTCATTCTCAAAACACTGTCTGGGCGTACTGCCAAATTGCAGATACTGATAAGTGAGGATTCGTCCGATCAGTCACTTGCATGAACACAGAAATTGGTTATTAGAACAGCACATTAACATATCATAGAAATGTATAGAATAGAAAAGCACCATCATTAACATTTCTATCACACTGTATTACCATATTCCACCGTGAGACATGCAGTAGTTGCCCGTTCGCTATCTTTCTTCCCCATAGGCAACTCATGTGATGGTTCATGCTGATGCGAACACTGATGTGGTCACTGGTCTGAAGCAGAAAACCAACTACGGCAGGCCCAACTGGGATAAGGAGTTTGAACAAGTGCGCAGAGAGAATCCAACGTAAGTTTGTAGTTAAAGCTGCAATATGAGGCTGTAGATCTGTTCTATGTGCTCTATTTCTATGCTTCCCATTCTTAAGTTTTGTTTTTGCGTCTTTCGGTTTTGTACACCAGCTTCAAACAGCTGAAAGTAAAATATTTTTGGTTATGGAAAAGAGATTTCACAGCGGTTTGATGGTACAATGATTCTCTACACTATATATGTTTTGTCACAAAAACAGTGAACTAAGTGAACTTTTAGAATTTTAGCAACCAGGAAATGGCGATCTTTAATAGCAGTGGTTTTACATATAGCTTGGACTGCACCCTTCATTGACTAAACTCCTATATATGTGTCTCTTATCAATGTCCACAGGTCAGTGGTTGGCACGTTCTTGTGTGGCCCTGCAGTCTTAGCTGACGTCTTGTCAAAGAAATGTGTCAAATACACGGACGTCGATCCCCGAAAGACCAAATTCTACTTCAACAAGGAGAACTTCTGAGCAAAACAACGTCTAATCTGCCCCCTTGAAGAAAAAGCTGCTTATTTGATCTTCCAAAAGGTTTGCAACAGAGATGTTCTTAAAACCATTCATCTGGGGGCCTTCGTAAGTGGCTCGTAGTGGCTCATTCTTCAATCACAAAAACTAAGGGAGTTGCAGCGATGGGACAAGACTGTAACTACCGATTGGATATCACAAAATTGGGGGGGGAAGGACATAAAAAGAAACATACATTCATCTGAACACAATGGATGATGACGGATCCTGATATGCTGTAGAACATAGTTGGCTGCCTCAGTGACGCTAGATGGGTGTAAATACCTTTTTAGATTCTGCCTCAACAGAAAACTGACAAGCCTTGCACACAGAGACAACAAAAGCTCTACTTGAGGTGAAGCGCCTTGTTATATCAGCCCTACTCAGGATTGGCTGAGCTTTGTACAGAATAGCTCACCTTGTTACTGATTACAAACATTTGAGTGAAATAAGCGTTTTGTGCAGATGGAATATTTCTGGGATCTTTTATTTAAACTCTCTTCATGTTTATATTTTTGTTCAGTATAGAATAAATAATCACCCATGGCTCTAATCACAGCATTTCTATCTGCAACGTTCTGAACATGGCCCTGCCTTAGACACTGAGGCCTACAGTTGAAGTCGGAGGTTTACATACACTTATGTTGAAGTCATTAAAATTCATTTTTCAACCACTCCACAGATTTCATGTTAACAAACTATAGTTTTGGCAAGTCGGTTAGGACATCTACTTTGTGCATGACACAAGTAATTCTTCCAACAATTGTTTACAGACAGATTATTTCACTTATTATTCACTATATCACAATTCCAGTGGGTCAGAAGTTTACATATACTAAGTTGACTGTGCTTTTAAACAGCTTGGAAAATTCCAGAAAATGATGTCATGGCTTTAGAAGCTTCTGATACGCTAATTGACATAATTTGAGGTGTACCTGTGGATGTATTTCAAGGCCTACCTTCAAACTCAGTGCCTTTTTGCTCGACATCATTGGAAAATCTAAAGAAATAAGCCAAGACCTCAGAAAAAAACTCCCCCAAAACTGCCACATAAAAGCCAGACTACGGTTTGCAACTGCACATGGGGACAAAGATCGTACTTTTTGGAGAAATGTCCTCTGGTCTGATGAAACAAAAATAGAACTGTTTGGCCATAATGACCATCGTTATGTTTGGAGGAAAAAGGTGGAGGCTTGCAAGCCGAAGAACACCATCCCAACCGTGATGCACGGTGGTGGCAGCATAATGTTGTGGGGGTGCTTTGCTGCAGGAGGGACTGGTGCTCTTCACAAAATAGATGGCATCATGAGGATGGAAAATTATGTGGATATATTGAAGCAACATCTCAAGACATCAGTCAGGAAGTTAAAGCTTGGTCGCCAATGGGTCTTCCAAATGGACAACGACCCCAAGCATACTTCCAAAGTTGTGGCAAAATGTCTTAAGGACAACAAAGTCAAGGAATTGGAGTGGCCATCACAAAGCCCTGACCTCAATCCTACAGAAAATCTGTGGGCAGAACTGAAAAGGCGTGTGAGAGCAAGGAGGCCTACAAACCTGACTCAGTTACACCAGTTCCGTCAGGAGGAATGGGCCAGAATTGACCCAACTTATTGTGGGAAGCTTGTGGAAGGCTACCTGAAACATTTGACCCAAGTTAAACAATTTAAAGGCAATGCTACCAAATACTAATTGAGTGTATGTAAATTTCTGACCCACTGGGAATGTGATGAAAGAAATAAAAGCGGAAATAAAATCACTACTATTATTCTGACATTTCATATTATTAAAATAAAGTGGTGATCCTAACTGACCTAAGACAGGGAAACATTACTAGGATTAAATGTCAGGAATTGTGAAAAACTGAATTTAAATGTATTTGGTTAAGGTGTATGTAAACTTCCGACTTCAACTGTATGTGCTTTTTCACGCTTTCAAGGTGTGTAGCTACAGAGAAGGAAAAGATAGCAATGTTTGTACAAAATTGAGTAATATACATCTATTTCCTTGTAAATTATACAGGTGCACAAGTGGAAGAAAATTAGGGTGAGGCATTGCCAGTAAAAGCCACAGAATGTGTTCTATATCAAGTGAGTTACAATCCTATTAAGGATGTGTACAAAGGTACTTTCCTTGGAATTATGATTTAGTAAATGTGAGGACTCTTCCCCTCTGTTTCACTTCATTTGTGTCTGTTTCTTATTTAAGCAATAAGGCACGAGGGGTTGCCTGGATTCAGCCCTTAGCCGTGGTATATTGGCCATATACCACAAACCCCAGAGGTGCCTTATTGCTATTATAAACTGGTTACCAACGTAATTAGAACAGTAAAAATAAATGTTTTGTCATAGCCGTGGTATACGGTCTGATAGACCACAGATGTCAGCCAATCAGCATTTAGTGCTCAAACCACCCAGTTTATAAGAGGAAATAGATTACAAGTTATCTACAATGACACTTTAATCCTCCCCTGTACATACCAACGTCCTCATCTGAATAAAATACAGTACTGAAAATATAGAGGAACTGTCTTTTTTTTTTTTATTGATAAACATCCAGACAGGCAACAGGTTCCAGCCACAAAATAAAATGTTGGGCTTTTTAAAAGACTATGAAAACCCATAACATCCGGCAACACTTCTCTCTGTTGAACTTTGACTATGAAGTGTTCCCGTTTTAAGATGAACTGACATTCTTCAATCACAAAAACTGACAATACAATTACGAAACGATCTTCAAAATGTTTGAAAATTAGGATGAGGTGACGTCGAGATTAAAGGGGGGGGACAGGGGCGTCGGACTCAGTGTTAGGGCGCCCCGGCGGTCTTCTGGATCTGCTCTTTGAGGATGAGGATGCTCTGCCTCTGCTCTGGCGGAAGCATGGCAATCTGTTCTGGGGTCAGCTGCAGCACCTGCATGATCAAGGCAGCCTGGAAAACAATAGACAGACTGGTGAACCACTCTGCTCTCAGATCAGATATTGACAGGCAGTAATGTTAAAACCAAAATACAGCCAAAAGCACAGCATTTGGATGGAGAAGGAAAGTCAGATCTTTCAAAATAGTTTACACAGAACATGTTCAGATTTTTTTCATGGAATTACTATGTCATGAAGTCCATTCCAACCATTCCATTGGTTGTTGTTGCATTGAAATAAATGGCTTAATGCATTGGTTCTTATGTTGCCCTGACTCTTATGTTACTCTTCAGGTAGACAAGGAAAGAACTGAGCACTGAGTTGTCCCCACAAACCCAAGTGCTTGAGATATCCTCCTCCTCTACCTCATTAACTTCCTCCCCAGACTGCTGACAGGTCAGGACAGACAGATACCTTTCATTTAAGACTAGATAAAAGTTGGAGTTTAAGCTTCTTGTCATTGAACATCTACTGTACAGTGCCTTCAGAAAGTCTTCACACCCCTTGACTTTTTCCACATTTTGTTGTGTTACTGCCTGAATATAAAATAGATTTGTCACTGGCCTACACACAATAACCCACGATGTCAAAGTGGAATTATGTTTTTTCTTTTTTTTTTACAAATTAATAAAAAATGAAAAGCTGAAATGTCTTAGGAGTAAAAATGTGCTTATCATCAAGTCACATAATAAGTTGCATGGACTTTGAGTGCCATAATAGTGTTTAAACATTATTTTTGAATGACTACCTCTGTACCCAACAATCCTAGAGGAAATCCTGGTACAGATTAGTGTATCACACCCGGCCGTGATTGGGAGTCCCATAGGGCGGCGCACAATTGGCCCAGCGTCGTCCGACTTTGGCCGGGGTAGGCCGTCATTGTAAATAAGAATTTGTTCTTAAGTAAACAGGTCTGCTTTCCAACAGACACTGGGAGATGACACACGCTCTTAGAGACTTACCAATGGTGCTAACATCAAGTGGTTGAATACTTAATACTTAAGATATTTTTTTTATCCCACTTTGTAACACCAAAATGTAAAGAGGTGAATACTTTCTGAAGGCACTTGATGCTCCAGTTTCTCTAGACAGCCAACACTAATCTGAGCCAATGTCTTCTAGTATCTAGTCAGGCATTTTAACAAACCCACCTTCTCATGGTCCTGTGATGTCACCTGGCTTTGCCCTGGGCTGAAGCTACCTCCGGACTGTGGTACACCAGGACCCTGGGGGGGAAAAAAAATGTATTAGAACTGTTTTCATTGGCAGGTGAAGACCTAACGTAGTAAAGACATTTGCTGTAGGTAGGCAGTACCGTTCTGGAAGGTGGAGGGCCATTCGGATTAATGGAGTGGGGTGGGGGACCCTGCATTCCTTGGGCCATGGGAACCCTCTGGCCTGACACTGGTCCACGGGCATCCACCGCTCTGGGGTCTCGTCCTTTAGAAACAGTCATTCCTCACGTGATGACTCATTACTGATCATTACACACAGTTCTAAATGTCAATAATGCTTCTTATAAAATGTCTGTTAATAGAGACTTAATTGGACCTGATGTTAATACTGTGATGTGGTTACCTCTGGTTTCCATGGGGGGTCCCCGGGGCTCCATCATGGGGGGTCCTCGGGACTCTCCCATCATGCCTCTGGGTTCACCCATGGGGGGTCCTCGGGGCTCTCCCATCATGCCTCTGGGTTCACCCATCGGGGGTCCTCGGGACTCTCCCATCATGCCTCTGGGTTCACCCATCGGGGGTCCTCGGGACTCTCCCATCATGCCTCTGGGTTCACCCATCGGGGGTCCTCGGGGCTCTCCCATCATGCCTCTGGGTTCACCCATCGGGGGTCCTCGGGGCTCTCCCATCATGCCTCTGGGTTCACCCATAGGGGGTCCTCGGGGCTCTCCCATCATGCCTCTGGGTTCACCCATAGGAGGTCCTCTCATGTCGTGGGCCGGCCTCATGTCCGGAGGAGGCCCGCCAGCCATCTGGTTCATGTGCATGGGGGGCCCCTGGTGTGGTTGGGGGGCCCCGATGAAGCCTCCTCCTCGACTGGACACAAAGAGAACACAGAATAAGCCAGTCATTCACAGACATTCAAAGGTACTATAAGAATGCAATTGATTAATTCAATGACGGTAAAACTACACTAACAACGATGGTTCTTCGCTAACCTGGGTTCGATGACCTCTCCTGTGACTGAGAGCAGGGTTCCTCCTCGGGGGTCGTTGGGGCCGTCGCCAAGCAGTCCTCTGGGGGGGATACCACCTGGTCCTGGGTGGGGAGACGCACAGTCAGCCAGCCATACACATGTAGGAGGGACACCACCTATCACAGAACACTCACTACACTGTAATGAATCCATAGAACTACAGTTCTAATTCGATGGTCATGTCACTCATGAGACCACGATGATTTCATTTCACAATGACTCCCATAGGGCACATAGACACACTAACCACAGCATAGCAACGACACAGCTCACCGTCACACCACAGACGGGGAGGACCGAGGGAGGAGCATCAAGGAAGTACAAAAAAGGAGGGAGCTTTACACAAAAGGAGCACGGAATATCTTTGAAAATGTTCTGTTTTCAAGTGGTTTGCCTACTTGTGTCTTGCACGTCTGGTATTGTTGGACCGGGCACAATAAGAAGAAGCATGGGTTATTGACACGAAGAAAAAAAAGCCACAGGTGTCATCATGAAATTGCAAAAACTGAAGAAGTCTAGTCTACAATACAGATTAGTGCTACAATAAAATGTATTATTTTCTAACCGGTGATTACAATTGAGGTTATTTGTTCATGTGGGCCTTCTTTAGCAATCACTCAAATTACTCATCACACTTGTATCTTGGGACTATTACTCATATTTGCAGTTGCACCATAACTGTGACATGACAGGGTTTTAGGACAATTGGTTTCGTTAGCCTGAAGTAAACACCCATACATCCTTGTATGCAATCCTGCATGACCAGTCAGAATAATAATACATTTCTAAATGATCAAAATAGATTTATTCTGCCAGGATAGAACTTCTGCTCTTATGAGATGTTCCTTCAGATGTTCCTCATGGTTTACATGTAACAGCCTTGGATGTCAGGCTGTAGTCAGCCCTTAACGGCCCTGTTGGCTTGGCTGGAGTCTGGGGGAGGCAGGCCGGAGCCTGGGGTTAGGCTGTGAGTGATACCTTGAGGCCGCTCGATAGCAGCCTGCCCAGACGATCCTACGGGAGAGTGCTGGAGGTTTCCTGAGCCAGCATTAAGTGAAAAAAACAGGAGACACAATTCAGAAAGCAAAGCAGCAACACATAGGAGACAGAGAGAAGCCCACAGACTTCACCATCGCATGCCACACTGACAGAGGGAAGCCCACAGACTTCACCATCGCATGCCGCACTGACAGAGGGAAGCCCACAGACTTCATAGCAGGAATTCAGAACACACACAGAAAGCAGCACTAAATCCTAACTGACATGGATGGCTGAAGTGGGTGAGGTGGCAGAGGTGCATTTAGTGTTTCAAATGTACCAAAATATTTCATGCAGATAGCAATGTACTTGAGCATCCCTCCAAAAACAGTCTTTGTTGGACAATCTCTGCTATGATCATTTCAGCCACCTGACTTGGCCCCAGGCCTGAGGCACTTCAACCACTAGTTTCGTCTGCCACCAAGTGTCAACAAAAGAGTAACAACACGCACAGGGGAAATGAAGACATGAAAATAAAGCAGAGGGGCAAAATGGGAAACTGGAAAGTTGTGCAAACAAAAAAACAAAAAAGAGACGCTAACAGTTTTGACAAATGACCTGAAAAACATGGTGATATTGCAAAGACTTAACTGGCAAATACTTCAATTAAAGCCCCAGCTAGAGATGGATGGGTGGATGGACTGTAATGCCATCAAAACTAGTTTTATTGGAGACACAGGTATGTTAGATTACCTTGTCCTCTATCGATAGGAACTGGACCTCCCATCGGTGGCTGTATCCCACCTGGGGTGAGATGGCAAGGCGAAGCACAACAGGGGAGCTCCTTTGACTTCTGGATACCGAGAGGCTGTCTTTGGTTGTATGGTTGTGTGTGTGATGGTTCTACTATCCTTGCGGGGACCTAAAATCCCCATAAGTCCCCACAAGGATAGTAAAACAAGGAAAATTCTCCCCTGTGGGACCTCCCCATGAGGACAAAGGCTTTTCTAAGCTTAGGCGTTAGGTTTAAGAGTTAGGGAAATGTTATGGAAATTAATTTTAGGTCCCCATGAGGATAGAACATAACGTGTGTGTGTGTGAGAGAGAGAGAGAGAAAGGGTAAGAGAATGAGTGCATCTTTACCTGGCGGTCCCACCGGTCCTTGCCCTGGCATGGGCCCAGGTCCTCCACCCATGGGAGGGAGCTGCATCATCTGAGGGGCTCCGTTCATGTGCATGCCCGGCTGACGACCACACACAACCAGACAGGGAACAGCTCACATGAATCATGTAACAATGACTAAATTATTATTAAACGTAGATCTTACATTTAGCTTCAGAGATTGTGTAGGTTGATCTCAGATGTAGAAAACTGACAGATTGATCTAAAATCGTAATAAATGTAAATGTAATTATTAGCTATACGAGTGGATTCACCATTGGCTGTGACTGGGAGACTGGAGCATTGGGCGATGGAATAGGCTGGTTGGCTACTGGCGCTGGTCCAGCTTGACTGTTGGGAACCAATGGCTGCACTTGGGTTTGACGGTGAAGCATTTTCTACAGCAGAGATCAAACGAGAAGAGGAACATCTAAGTTAAACGTTGAGGATTCTCTTGACGACAACATGTGCAACAATATCTTTAAAATTACAATGCTCAAGGTCTACGAAGAATACAAATCTTAACCACTATACTCAAAAGGTAAATTATGCTCGAAAGACATCCACAACACTGGGGCTTCCACCTAACCCCATATCACTTGAGTGCATTTGCACTGACCCAAGTTGAATGATACTGTACTTATGAGTAGTCTCACCAAGGCGATCTCAGGATCTACGATCCTCATGACCACCTGGGCCTGGAGCAAGGCAAAGGCCAGCTGGGGATTCTGCAACAGCATGTTCCTGGCTTCCTGGGGACTGTTTTGCACACACAACTGGAGGGGGAAATCACATCACATCACATCACATCACATATGAGTCCAATGTATTCCAATGAATTTGTCTTTGGATTAGCCACAAGTGATCGTCTATGCATGGACTATACTGCTATAATGTGATGATATACAATTTCAATACAAGGAAACTGGAGTCTATAGAGAGAAAAACTCACCTTCATCTGTTTCATGAGCTCAAACATCTGCTCTGGGGGCAAACTGGCCACAGCTCTGCTTATAGACTCTGGCGCCTCGTCTGGCATTATGTTGTCCCCGTAGGGAGACTCCATGATGGGGGCCCCCGTCCCCAAACCTGAGGGAGACAACAGGAGTTGTCCAAAGAGTTATGCTCTGGATGGACGTCTTTCAGCTTTGCAAACGTTGGTCTAGTCCAACAGAGTGTATTAAAAAACACATCTTGTCGCATTATTCACTCTGCTATGTAGCATACCTCTCCTCTCCTAGTTGGGCGTGCAAGATCAAGTGCGCCTAGAATGTTTAGTGTCAATTAAAAAGGTTCACGTGACAGTTATTTCTCCAAGGAAATTCAATTAAATATGATTTGACTAGTTTCCTACAGTAGTTGGGTTTCCCTCCAATTTTGCGAAAAGATGTGAATATTCTAAAATCTGCATAAAATATAATATGCACGTTCTCCCACCAGAGATGTTTCCATCAAATATACTTTTCGCATGATGACCATCGCATTTTCAACTCTACTGATGGTTTTGTCAAACTGTTGCATTATACAGTGACTTTTTCCACATTTTGTTACATTACAGCCTTATTCTAAAATTGATAAAATCAGTTTTTTTCTCAATCTACACACAATACCCCATAATGAGAAAGCAATAACAGGTTTAGACATTTTTGCAAATTTATTAAAAGATAAAAAAATGGAAATATCACATTTACATAAGTATTCAGAAACTTTACTCAGTACTTTGTTGAAGCACCATTGGCAGCGATTACAGCCTCGAGTCTTCTTGGGTACGACACTACAAGCTTGGAACACCTGTATTTGGGGAGTTTCTCCCATTCTTCTCTGCAGATCCTCTCAAGCTCTGTCAGGTTGGATGGGGAGCGTCACTGCAGCGCTATTTTCAGGTCTCTCCAGAGATGTTCGATCAAGTTCGGGCTCTGGCTGGGCCACTCAAGGACATTCAGAGACTTGTCCCGAAGCCACTGGTGCATTGTCTTGGCTGTGTGCTTAGGGTTGTTGTCTTGTTGGAAGGTGAACCTTCACCCCAGTCTATGGTCCTGAGCGCTCTGGACCAGGTTTTCATCAAGGATCTCACTGCACCCTGATTGGTGGTGTGCTGCAGAGATGATTGTCCTTCTGGAAGTCATGGCTTGGTTTTTGCTCTGACATGCACTGTCAACTATGAGATCTTACATAAAGGTGGTGCCTTTCTAAATCATGTCGAGTCAATTGAATTCACCACAGGTGGACTCCATGCAAGTTGTTGAAACATCAAGGATGATCAATGGAAACAGGATGCGACTGAGTTCAATTTTGAAGACTCATAGCAACAGGCCTGAATACTTACTTTATTTAACTATCTGTTTTTTGTTTTTTTTATATATAAATTAGCTACAATTTCTAAAAACCTGTTATCACTTTGTCATTATGGGGTATTGTGTGTAGATTGATAAGGAACATTTAATACATTTTATAATAAGGCTGAACGTAACTAAATGTGGAAAAAGTCAAGGGGTCCGAAAACTTTCCGAAAGCACTGTATATCAAATGTGCCCACTGTTGTCTTGGCACGTGTCTAGCCAACAGCTCACAGGTACAGTGCGGGCAGCCTACCTACATGGAGGTTATTATAGATAAGAGTGATATTATTTATATTTGTCAAAACGGCAGCCAAGCATCGATGATCATGTCACCAAAACAAGACCCACGATATTTATTGGAAAGGATCATCAAGTTCGTCACAGTGCACTTTCACAACTTATTTCATCTCTATTCTAATAAACTGCATGGTTTCCTGAGTCGTAGTGGGAGGACCACACAACATATCGTTGCTTGACTCCAAGTTTACTTCGATATGTTTTTATTTCCACCGCCATTTCTTGCAGAATAAAAATAAAGAAATACATATTTTAAAAAAATATATATTTTTCTCCTCAATTTCGTGATATCCAATTGCTAGTTAGTCTTGTCGCATCGCTGAAACTCCAGTACGGACTCAGGAGAATGTCGAGAGCCGTGCGTCCTCCGAGACACAACCCCGCCATGTCGCACTGCTTCATGACACAATGCTTGCTTAACCAGGAAGCCAGCCGCACCAATGTGTCAGAGGAAACACTGTACACCTGGCGACCGTGTCAGCATGCATGCGCCCGGCCTGCCACAGGAGTCGCTAGAGCGTGATGGGACAAATACCGAGCCAACAAGGTGAAAAACCTGTCGATGTGCCCTTGAGCAAGACACTTAACCCTAATTTGTTCCAGGGCCACTGGACTACTATGGCTGACCCTGTATTACAATGTAGGAATTTGTTCTTTATTGAAAAAAAATTACCCATCAGGTAATTCATCCGCATGATCACCCATGTCTCCATCTGAAAACCGTCCACTCCTAAAAAAGGTAGGCTTCCCTCAACACGAGGGTCCCTCAGGGCTGCGTGCTAAGTCACTTCCTGTACTCCCTGTTCACCCACGACTGCGTGGACGCGCACCAGTCCAACTCTATCATTAAGTTTGCAGACGACACGAAATTGATAGGCCTTGATCACAGACGACGATGAGACAGCCAATAGGGAAGAGGTCAGAGACCTGACAGTGTGGTGCCAGAACAACAACCTCCTACCTCAACGTCAGCAAGACAAAGACAGGAAATGGAGGACCAAGCACTCCCCCATTCACATAGATGTAAATCACTGGGGCCGAGCTCCCTGCCATCCAGGACCACTATACCAGGCGTTGTCAGAGGAAGGCCCTAAACATTTTCTAAAGACTCCAGCCACCGCACGGCAAGCGGCACCGGAGCGCCATGTCTGGGACCATAAGGCTCCTGTACAGCTTCTACCCCCAAGCCGTAAGACTGCTGAATAGCCAATCAAGTGGCTACCCCTTTTTTTTTTTTTTTTCCTGACTCTCTATGCACAATCACTGGACTACACTGACACTCCCAACACACACATTCTACTTGGTTTATTATATATCCTGATTGCCTAGTCACTTTTACCCCTACCTACATATTACCTCAATTATCTCATACCCCTGCACATTGACTCGGTACCGGTACTTGTATATAGCCTCGCTATTGATGTTTATATCTGCATTGTTGAGGAAGGGCTCGTAAGTAAGCATTTCACGGATAAATCTGTATTTGCCACATGGGTTAGGGACCAGTTCTTGCGGTAGCGGGTGGGAGTCGGACAGAAAGCCAGCGGTGTGGTATGAAAAGCTGCAGGTGCAGGCAGGATGAATAGAAAATAAAATAAAATCAGTCCCGCGCACCTCTACTGCGGCGCATACTTCACATTGAGTACAGTTACATACATGCACACACTAATGCAATTATTGTGGATAGTCAGGTTAATAATACACTGAACAAAAATATAAACGCAAAATATTTGTCACGTTAAAAGATGTCAAAAATGTTCCATATCACAAAAAGCTTATTTCTCTCAAATATTGTGCATACATTTGTTTACATCCCTGTTAGTGAGCATTTCTCCTTTGCCAAGATAATCCATCCACCTGACAGGTGTGGCATATCAAGAAGCTGATTAAAACAGCATGATCATTACATAGGTGCACCTGGTGCTGGGGGCAATGAAAGGCCACTAAAATGTGCAGTTGTCACAACACATTGCCACAGATGTCTCAAGTTGAGGGAGTGTGCAATTGGCATGCTCACTGCAGGAATGTCCACCAGAGTTGTTGCCAGATAATTGAATGTTAATTTCTCTACCATAAGCCACCTCCAAAGTTATTTTAGAGAATTTGGCAGTAGGTCCAACTGGCCTCACAATACGTGTATGCAATATTTCCTCTAAACTGCGCACATCCTCCAGCACTGCCGCGCAGAAGAAATGCTATGTCGCGCAGAGACACGAGATTGAACTTCACTGGGTTCGCCCCAGTAGGTTGCACTATATAGACTTGTTTCTGTGATCAAATTAACATTATATTAGCCCCTTTTCCAAGCAACAAAACAAAATGTACTTTGCAAGATAAGAGTCTGATTGTTGTAGGCGGAGCTAGAGCTCAAAGGAGTAGAATTATATTTTGGCGGGGGTAGCCCACGAGCGGTCTTTCAATCACCTGCGAGTGAATACGCTTACCAGATCAGATCCACGTGTTCACATTTGTGGTGTGAAATGGGGAGCTACTGCTTCCTACAAGAGCACATTTCAAGAAGTATTTGAAAAGCCAGTCAGGTAAAAAGCTTGTGTCTTAATTAAAGGGGCAGTGCTGTATTTCGAGACAGGGCTGAATATGCAAATAAGCCAATAGTCAGGGGGGTAGCCTACATTGTCTCATCCTCTATGGTAATAATAATAATAACAACAACTTGTATTTTGTAAAGTGGTTTCTTGTCTCTTACAATACAATGGAGTGTCACCAATTTGGCCCATGGTGTTACAGACAGAGTACAAAAATCAAAATGTCAAGCCCTTCATAATGTAATTACGTTTTTAAACGTATTATGCAATGTAGGCCTGCATTGAACACAACATATAGGCTACTGTATGCTATATCATAGAAATGAAAAGCTATTTCCATGTGAAAATGTTATGGGATTCACGCCATTGGTTTTGTTGGTAGAACTACACCAGGGCTGTCCAACCCTGTTCCCGGAGAGCTACCCTCATGTAGGTTCACTCCAACCCGTTGTAACCAACCTGATTAAGCTTTTTAAGCAGCTAATTATTAGAATCAGGTGTGCTAGATGAGGGTTGGAGTGAAAACCTACAGGATGGTAGCTCTCCAGGAACAGAGTTGGACAGCCCTGGCCTACACTATGCTCAAATATTTACCTGTACACAAACTGTCAAATAATTTTTCAAAAAAAAAAAAAAAAAAAAAATATGAAATTTCCCCCCCGGGGGATCAATAAAGTACCTATCTATCTATCTATCTATCTATCTATAGCCACAATAGCCTATTGGTTACCATCTATAACTAAGGCTACATCTTCAGTGTAGTGGCACAAAAAAAAATAGTTTCTGGTCACAAGACCTAAAATTTGCTCAGTGCCCCAACATTTTTTGGGGAACATTGCGTCTATGGCAAAGCTACGGACAAACAAACATTTGCATGTTATTTAAGGTAAATTTGAATGCAGAGACACTGACTAGATTGAGGCTCATTGTCGTGTCATTCATCTGCCGCCATCACCTCATATTTCAGCATGATAAAGGGAAAGAGGGATACCTAATCAATTGTACAACAATGCATTCAACTGAAATGTGTCTTCCGCATTTAACCCAAACCCTCTGAATCAGAGAGGTGCGGGGGGCTGCCTTAATTGACATCCACATCATCGGAGCCCAGGGATCAGTGAGTTAACTGCCTTGCTCAGGGGCAGAACGACAGATTTTTACCTTGTCAGCTCAGAGATTCGATCCAGCAAACTTTCGGTTACTGGCCCAACGCTCCTACCCGCCAGGCTACCTAATGCAAGGCCCCATGTCGCAAGGATCTGTACACAATTCCTGGAAGCTGAAAATGTCACAGTTCTTCCATGGCCTGCATACTCACCAGACATGTCACACATTGAGCATGTTTGGGATGCTCTGGATCGATAGCGTGTTCCAGTTCCTGCCAAATCCATCAACTTCGCACAGCCATTGAAAAGGAGTGGGACAACATTCCACAGGCCACAATCAACAGCCTGATCAACTCTATGCGAAGGAGACATGTTGTGCTGCATAAGGCAAATGGTGGTCACACCAGATACTGACTGGTTTTCTGATTCAAGCCCTACCTTTTATTTTAAGGTATCTGTGACCAACAGATGCATATCTGCTTTGTATTCATGTTACCTGATGAAATTGATGTACAATATGATCTTGTTGCCATCTAATACACAATCAAATGTCATAAATCGACACTGCAGAGCTCTCCCTGTCCTCTGCCATGCCTTGATTGTATTACTGTTGATGATATCTGGTAATGTGCATGTACACCCTGGCCCATCTACTGTTGCTAGCCCCAATTCTGACTTGTGCTCTGATATCTGCTTCACTGATTTCTGCTCTCGTAAAAGCCTGGGTTTTCTGCACGTTAACACTAGAAGCTTATTATCTAAAATGGATCAACTGAAAGTGTGGGTTCACAGCTCCAATCCAGTTGTTGGTCATTACTGAGACGTGGTTAAGAGTGTTTTGAATACTGATGTTAACCTTTCTGGTTATAAACTTTTTCAGCAAGACAGATCTTCCAAAGGTTGGGGAGTGGCAATCTTTACCAAGGATCACCTTCAGTGCTCGGTTGTCTCCAAGTCTGTCCCCAAATAATTTGATTTGCTGGTTTTAAACAAAAACTTTAAAATAGCTCTTCGTTGACTGTTGCTGGGTGTTACCATCCTCCATCAGCACCGGCAATCAGCGTGTTCCCCTCTGTCGAAAACGCTTGGACCTTCTTTTTTTATATTTTCAGTGGTATTGTTAACAAAACACGCCACCATAAAGAAAATGAGAATTAAAAACAGGTTCAGCCCCTGGTTCGACCGTGATCTGGCAGAGTTACTCCACCTCAAGAATTGCATTTGGCGAAAGGCTCGGCACACGCTTACTCAGGCTGACTGGCTCTCTTTCAGGCAAATTAGAGAATAAACCCTCCTCCTCACAGCTGCCCATGTCCCTTAAAGTTGAGGATGTGGTTGTTACTGACCAGAAGCACATGGCTGAGCTCTTTAATCACCACTTGATTAAGTCAGGATTCCTATTTGAATCAGCCATGCCTCCTTTCCCGTCCAACATTTCCTCATCTCCCACCCTTTCTAATGCGACTAGTCCCAATGCTCCTCCCTTTTTTTCCCCCTGCCCCGCTACAAAGTTTCTCCCTGCAGGCAGTCACTGAGCCCAAGGTGCTAGAGGAGCTCCTTAAACTTAACCCTAAAAAAACATCTGGTTCAGACCCTTTCTTCTTTAAGGTTGCTGCCCATATCATCACCAAGCCTCTCTTACCTTTTTAACCTGTCTCTCCTCTCTGGGGAGGTTCCCATTGCTTGGAAGGCAGCCACAGTTAGTCCTTTATTTAAAGGGGGAGATCAAGCTGATCCTGGCTTTCTTGATGTCTATAGTAGCTTTTGATACGGTAGACCATTCTATTCTTGTGGGCTGGCTAAGGAGTATTGGTGTCTCCGAGGGGTCTTTGGCCTGGTTTTCTAACTACCTCTCTCAAAGAGTGCAGTGTATAAAGTCAGAACATCTGCTGTCTCAGCCACTGCCTGTCACCAAGGGTGTACTCCAAGGCTCGATTCTAGGCCCCACGCTCTTCTCAATTTACATAAACATAGCTCAGGCAGTAGGATGCTCTCATCCATTTCTATGCAGATGATACAGTCTTATACTCAGCTGGCCACTCCCCGGATTTTGTGTTAAAAGCTCTACAACAAAGCTTTCTTAGTGTCCAACAAGCTTTCTCTGCCCTTAACTTTGTTCTGAACAACTCCAAAACAAAGGTCATGTGGTTTGGTAAGACAAATGCCCCTCTCCCCACAGGTGTGATTACTACCTCTGAGGGTTTAGAGCTTGAGGTAGTCACATCATACAAGTACTTGGGTGTATGGCTGGATGGTACACTGTCCTTCTCTCAGCACATATCAAAGCCGCAGGCTAAAGTTAAATCTAGACTTGGTTTCCTCTATCGTAATCGCTCCTATTTCACCCCAGCTGCCAAACTAACCCTGATTCAGATGACCATCCTACCCATGCTAGATTACGGAGACGTAATTTATAGATCAGCATTTCTTGAGCGGCTAGAAGTTCTTCACCATTCGGCCATCAGATTTGCCACCAGTGTTCCTTATAGGACACATCACTGCACTCTATACTCCTCTGTAAACTGGTCATCTCTGTATAACCGTCGCAAGACCCACTGATTGATGCTTATTTATAAAACCCTCTTAGGCCTCACTCCCCCCCCCCCCCCCTGAGATATCTACTGCAGCCCTCATCCTCCACATACAACACCCGTTCTGCCAGTCACATTCTGTTAAAGGTCCCCAAAGCACACACATCCCTGGGTCGCTCGTCTTTTCAGTTTGCTGCAGCTAGCGACTGGAACGAGCTGCAACAAACACTCAAACTGGACAGTTTTATCTCAATTTCTAAATTCAAAGACTCAATCATGGGCACTCTTACTGACAGTTGTGGCTGCTTTAAGTGAATGCTTTAAGTGAATGCATATTAGTATCCTGTCAGTTGCACCTTTTCTCATTGCTTTTAGTATATCGAATGCAGTTGTCTGTAATTAAACCCTGCGCACTAAGGACTGTATTTTAAGGGAATTACTATTATTACCCCAAATTATATCATACACACATTTAGCTATTAAAATATCTCTTCCTGTCATTTACCTGTACAGTTTGTGTAACCACGCAAGTATTCACTTATCTGTAAATATAACTGTATACTTACCTGTACAGCTAATTTAACCATGCAACATTTTCACCTACCTGTTCATTTAGCCAGTCTGTCTATTAAGTAAACTATTATTACCCTCGCTCATATCATACGCATTTTTAGCTACTGAAGTATTTCTCTGCCATCGACCTGTATAGTATAGTTAACCATGCAACATCCACCAATGTATAGTGTACATATTCAGCCAACCACCCATACTATGTAATATCTTTTTTTTGCACTCCAGATATCTTGTATTTCTATACTTTTTCATACTGCCGCTCTATGTATCATGTACCGTGTATCTGTCTTTTGTGTACTTTCGTTGTGGCATTTTGCACCTGCCCTGTGTTTTGTTGTAGCTGCTTGACAATGAAATTTCCCCCCTGGGGGATCAAAGAAATTTCCAGCCCCCATCCCTGCAGGAGGCCTTTTGACTTTTGGTAGGCCGTCATTGTAAATAAGAACTTGTTCTTAACTGACTTGCCTAGTTAAATAAATAAAATATCTGTATTCCCAGTCATGTGAAATCTATAGATTAGGGCCTGATGGATTTATTTAAATTGACTGATTTAATTATATGAACTGTAAAACTCAGTAAAACCTATGAAATTGTTTCATGCTGCGTTAAGTATAGTTCAATTAAAATGTTGACATGCTTTGCAAGAAGAACGATTTCCCTAATAATCCTGTTTCCATGGACACATCTGAAATCAGGCTACCTGACTGCACTCTGATAAACGCCAAACACGGCCAATAAAAATACATTTGAAGACACCGACCACGTTATTTTTTGGGAAGCATATTTGATTCTAAGTCTGGGTATATAAAGTTTGTATGAGAGAACTACTTCTAAGAAAAGCATACATTCAGTATGAATAGGGAGGCTTGCTCGGCTGGTGCTAGCACATGCGCAGATCAAATACACCCATGGAACGCCAATTAAGGTGTTTACATGTCCAAATTATTCGAAAGATTGCTCAGAAAACAAGAGTTTAAGATAAGCAGACCAAGGTGTTTACATGACTATTGCATAATCTGCCTACTGCCATAATCTGTTTAATATCAAATGACTACTGTGCATGTAAACGTAATAATTGTGGGTAATACTGCACTGCACACTTACTCTTGAGCTCTTCTTTGTTCTTCTCACTGGCAGCGTTGTCGACACGGAGAGCTCTGCCGCTGAACTCTCTTCCGTTCAGGTTCCGCATGGCACTGAGGGCCGTCTCCTGGTCTTGATACTCACAGAAGCCATATCCTTTCGGCTTGCCTGTCTCCCTGTCGTACACTAACCTGAAAAATGGTGTAGGCTTACAAAACCATTTTCAAAAAAGTAACCTAAAAAGCCACATTTGCATGTAATTACTTGGAAGAATTGCCTAGTGCACAGCAGCAACTGTTTCGGGCAGGTGAAACGGCGAACGTTGCCTTAGGACTTGTCACTTACCTGAAACTGACAACAAGCCCGACTTCTGAGAAGATGTCCTTCAGTTGCTCCTCTGTGGCTTCATATGGAATGTTTCCCACTGTGAAATGTAGTTAAGAGTTCAGGACAGCAACCTGACCGAGTTGTGGGAAAACTTAAAAGAGAAATACAATAATCCTATATGACAACATTCAAAGGACATGAGTTCTTAGTTAACGTTACTGTCGTCTATGGCTGAATCACCTGCTGCATAAAACACTGCAATATTAGCAAACTAGCCAGTCAACTAGAAACATTAACACAAGTATACACTTCGGTAACTTGCCACATAAGTCTGACACTGACAGAGGGACACCTTGGCTAAGTACTAACGTTAACGTGAGGAATATTACTAGCTAGATGTAGAAACACGCCTGATATAAAATCCTGCAGACATGCTCCATCTAGCGCGCGGCAGTCTGCTGTTGTAATCATGTCTGGCGCGTTCTGTTTTGCAAGCTGTCCAGCTCGCTTGCTGTGAGTACTTCTTCTCCTCCGACATACATACATACATACATACATACATACATACATACATACACACACGTTTGAATCATCAATACATTTTTTTTTACCAAAGACAGATCGCAGTGAACGGTCGACAGCGGGATCTCTGCCAGCGGCAGCAACAACGGCAGCTGCTAAATTCGCCATTTTGGGGAATGATAACAGTGTGGCAACACGGAATGCTCAACTTTAAAGTGTAACACCATCCGCTTTACGAGGGGCTGCTTCAAATGCGTCAACGTTTCATCACAGATTATCCATTAGGTTGCATAGTGCTCTAAAACAATTAAAATAAACAGAAGGCAATTGGCAGGTATCTTATTTGATCAAATAAGCCACACGTAGAAAAATAAGCCATTCATTGTTTTTTTAACAAAATTCGAAACTCTCATTGACCTCCATACAAAAACTCCTGCTTGGTGAGCTAACCAGGAGAAGACAGATTTTGGGACCAGTTATACCTCTCGCTTGAGAGCTTCGCCTCTTCCTCTCTGGTTTCATACTAAACCATAATTGAATGAACGCATCGTTCATTCCTTCCTCCTTGAAGTGAGGAGTCATTGATTAAATTAATGAAAGTAGCTCAATATTTCCGGTGTTGTCCACTGAAAAATATCAGCACTACTATTAAGGCATACATGAAGTTCACATTTGGCGGGGAAAACACACCCGTCTCTTTGTCCACTAGGGGGCATTGTTTCTTTCAGCAAGTAACATGCATACGCTTTAGTTCAGGAAGCTAGTCTTAGGTAAATTGATTTTTATTAACAACTTCATACACGCTTTTATATAACTTGCTAAACAAATGGGTCAGGTCAAGTGTGGGAACACAGAAGATATACACTGGGGGCCAAAAGTTTGGAATATTACTCATTCAAGGGTTTTTCTTTATTTGCACATTTTTTTACATTGTAGAATAAAAGTGAAGACATCAAAACTATGACATAACACATATGGAATCATGTAGTAACCAAAAAACTGTTAAACAAATCAAATATATTTTATATTTGAGATTCTTCAAATAGCCACCCTTTGCCTTGATGACAGCTTTGCACACGCTTGGCATTCTCTCAACCAGCTTCACCTGGAATGCTTTTCCATCAGTCTTGAAGGAGTTCCCACATATGCTGAGCACTTGTTGGCTGCTTTTCCTTCACTGCGGTCCGACTCATCCCAAACCATCTATATTTGGTTGAGGTTGGAAACAAAAATCTAAAATTTGGACTCATCAGACCGAAGGACAGATTTCCACCGGTCTAATGTCATTGCTCGTGTTTCTTGAACCAAGCAAGTCTCTTCTTATTATTGGTGTCCTTTAGTAGTGGTTTCTTTGCAGCAATTCAACCATGAAGACCTGATTCACACAGTCTCCTCTGAACAGTTGATGTTGAGATGAGTCTGTTATCTAAACTCTGTGAAGCATTTATTTGGGCTGCAATCTGAGGCTGGCAACTCTAATGAACTTATCCTCTGCAGCAGAGGTATTTCTGGGTCTTCCATTCCTGTGGCGGTCCTCATGAAGCTGGTTGAGAGAATGCCAAGAGTGTGCAAAGCTGTCATCAATGCAAAGGGTGGCTAATTTGAAGAATCTCAAATATAAAATATATTTTGATTTGTTTAATCTAGGTCCATGTGGACCTAGATAACTAGCTAGCTAGTATGCAGTCTAAGGATACCACAGATGTCAGTAGTGTTATCAGAGACAGAGTCAAATATTTTCTTAGCAGTTGGATAACGTTAACTAGTTTCAGTTATTGTGTTTCACTTTCAAAAGGGGCAAGCATGTCCACTTAAGTTGAGTTTAGTTTAGGAATGGCTGGCTTTTTAAAAGTATGTCCTCATAGCGTGTATTTATCGCCCATAGTGTGGTAAAGCCACCATCGTAAGTCAATGGATAGTTGGTCATAACTACCTGCTGTATATGATTATACAGAGTAATATCAGTCACAATACGCATCAGTATTCATCACACTGAAATCAGTGTTTAGTCATTATCCTTCTAGGAGGATACTCATTATGTAATAAAATGATGGGAGAGTGGAGAAAGTATTTGAGAAAGCGATAGGCCCAATCCCAAATGGACTCCATAACCCACCTACGCCCTATGCACTTGTGGAGATCTGAGAGAATTTGACATGTGTAAGCAGTTTGAGAGGCTAGGTGGACGTTTCACCAATTGGCAAGGAAATCAGCCTGTATTAGCTGGAAGTGGGTTCTCACATTTCCAGTCATCACTGTTCGTATTACAAGGCTGTATCCTTAACTCACAAATGCTCTTGGAAAGCTCTGGGACCCTGTAAAGAACAGATTTAACAGTAGGGGGTGCTAACTTACAAGATGAAAAACAAAGAGCTTGATCATTGGTCGTTTATTTTAGTCGACAAGGATTCAAATATTGTAATTACTGGTACTTGCTGTCTATTTGAAAAACACTATGACTATACAACCACAGTTGCTTTGGATATGAAGTTATTGTTGCTGAGATTGTTAATAGGGTATTTTCTAGGGCTGGGAATTGCCAGGGTTTCTACAGAGTGCATTCGGAAAATATTCAGACCCCTTGACTTTTTACAGCCTTATTCTAAAATGTATTAAAGAAATAAAAATCCTCATCAATCTACACACAATACCCCATAATGACAAAGTGAAAACAGGTTTTTAGAAATTTTTACAAATGTATTAAAAATAAAAAGTATTCAGACCCTTTGCTATGAGACTCGAAATTGAGCTCAGGTGCATCCTGAGATCCTTGAGATGTTTCTACAACTTGATTGGAGACCACCTGTGGTAAATTCAATTGATTGGACATGATTTGGAAAGGCACACACCTGTCTATATAAGGTCCCACAGTTGACAGTGCATGTCAGAGCAAAAACAAAACTATGAGGTTGAAGGAATTGTCCGTAGAGCTCCGAGACATGATTGTCGAAGCACAGATCTGGGGAAGGGTACCAAAACATGTCTGCAGCATTGAAGGTCCCCAAGAACACAGTGGCCTCCATCATTCTTAAATGGAAGAAGTTTGGAACCACCAAGACTCTTCCTAGAGCTGGCCGTCCGGCCAAACTGAGCAGCCGGGGGAGAAGGGCCTTGATCAGGTAGGTGACCAAGAACCCGACCAAGAAGCTCCTCTGTGGAGATGGGAGAACCTTCCAGAAGGACAACCATCTCTGCAGCACTCCACCAATCAGGCCTTTATGGTAGAGTGGCCTGACGGAAGAAACTTCTCAGTAAAAGGCACATGACAGCCTGCTTGGAGTTTTCCAAAAGGAACCTAAAGGATTCTCAGACCATGAGAAACAAGATTCTCTGGTATGATGAAACCAAGATTGAACTCTTTAGCCTGAATGGGGCTCCAAAGTGGCGCAGCGGTCTAAGGCACTGCATCTCAGTGCTAGAGGTGTCACTGCAGACACCCTGGTTCAAATCCAGGCTGTATCACAACCGGCTGTGATTGGGAGTCCCATAGGGTGGTGCACAATTGTCAGAGTTTGGCCAGTGTAGGCTGTCATTGTAAATAAGAATTTGTTCTTAACTGACTTGCCTAGTTAAATAATGATAAAATAAAGAATGCCAAGCGCCACATCTGGAGGAAACCTGGCACCATCCCTACGGTGAAGCATGGTGGTGGCAGCATCATGCTGTGGGGATGTTTTTCAGCGGCAGGGACTGGGAGACTAGTCAGGATCGATGGAAAGATTAACGGAGCAAAGTACAGAATGATCCTTGATGAAAACCTGCTCCAGAGAGCTCAGGATCCCAGACTGGGGCGAAGGTTCACCTTCCAACAGGACAATGACCCCAAGCACACAGCCAAGACAAGCAGTGCCAAGCTTGTACCGTCATACCCAAGAAGACTGGAGGCTGTAATCGCTGTCAAAGGTGCTTCAACAAAGTAAAGGGTCTGAATACTTATGTAAATGTAATATATCATTTTCTTATTTTTAATACAAAAAAACTATTTAATCCAGTTTAGAATAAGGTTGTAATGCGATTTTAGTGCAATTTGATGTTCCAAGCATATTGCTCACTATATCTGCTGCAGAGAGACGAGAGAGCATGAGAACATTTATTTTGATCAGTCATAGAAATAAATATGCTGGCTCACTATTTAAAAAGAAGATGTAGAACAAGCTATATGATTAAAATACCTGGCTGTTGGCGCAGGTACAGCCAACTAGCGCTAGTAAACGCTACCTCGCAAAAAAAAAAAAAAAAGTCAAAGAATGGATATGATATCGTACAAAATAATATAGCGATATATAACTGTCTCGATTTTTTCCCCCATCACTAGTATTTTCCTTCTGCAAGGCGAAGAAAACCTATGTTTCGTAGAGACAATAACAAATGGCAATAGAGTATGACAATAATTTAGAATTTAAATTGCAATTAATGTGATGGTATCTTTCAAAATAATTCACAACAGTGTTTATTTTCATTAGAGGTTACCTGGACTGCAGGAATGCAACAAAACACCTGGAGTGAAGAAACATCGGTCACACTGGACAGAAGAGACTTGAGTAGGCAGTTTGTTTTAAAATATAAGGTCGAAACTTGACTTCATAATATTAATTTTGCCATACTTCTATTTAAGGCAGAATTCATGTTACATTCAGAAATATTTCACCTGCCTGCCTGGACATCGTAGGCGTGATTTTTTAGGTAAATTGCTATAATTACCAATCTCATCATGAATCAAGAGTTTAATACAATGCAGTTTACAATTGGTAGCTTGTTTGTTATTGAGATAATACATAGGAGGTTTGGTACCATACTGGCATGTAGACCAGTGACCACTAAATCTGTGATCATCTCAAAACAAATGTTGTTCATATATATGTCTTACATTTTCGTTAGATAACAGATCTTAGATATTGATTCATAATGTGTGTATTAGCCTACATTTTGATATCGTTAAACTATCAGTGTGAAGCGTTGAATGATTTATCTAGGTCATCAAAAAGTTGTGGTTCTACTGGGGCTCGAACCCAGGACCTTCTGCGTGTAAAGCAGACGTGATAACCACTACACTATGGAACCAGTTGGTCAGTTTAGTCAAATACACGGTTGTTGTAGATGACGAAGCCACGGTCGTTTTGAATGTTTAATGCCATTAATATGTTTTAACCTATCTTAGATGTATTAAATACGTTTAAAATATTATGAGATGATAATATCTTAATTTTTGAGACAAGCATGTAATTGCAGTCTTGTTGGAATCGATTAGCTGTATAATAGGCCTATTTTAATGCCGGGGAGTGCAGTCGTGTGTACAACTGCATGTGCAATGGCAAGCTATTTGGTTTACTGCTGAGTTGTGTCATATTGGTATAATACCTTTCTGCTTTGATTCAGCACAATCTGCAGCATAACGCCTGAGGCATAAATAGTCACCAAATACGAACTCGATCTAAAAATGGCTAAATTTACACGTTGTATGAACATTAAAATGCAGGCCTATAATAAACCGTACTTAATTCGTTACGCCGCCGACGTATCTCTAGGTGAGTTGGATCCATAGGTTTTTAGCGCACAATGTTGCACAAAACCGAAACTTTTACCAGACTCAACTGACACCATGTTTCCCCTTGTGAAATGTCCGGAATGCATTGGTTATGACGGATTGTGTAATGGATCTGTAAAAATATTTGGCACATGGTTATTTATTTAAATATAATTGTACCTATAATAATTTACCTATAATTTAACGTGAATGTAGCTATAATAACGGTTTAATAAATTAGAGACCATTTGAAAGGCTCTCTAGTCTCTTCTCTCTATACAGCACGTTCGTCGGACCAACTCGTGCTGGTACAGTATGACAAAACATCCATTTCCGTGACACACCCTTGTGACCACAACACAGGCTATCGACGGGGTTCGCGTTTATGGGGAGGTAAAACTGGTTGCCTAATGTCTACATTATACTTGACTGGCTTCTTGGATTTCCACTCTAGTCACCCGTATTGAGTGGAAGGTAGAGGTCTATAATCTACCTGTGTGAAGCTAGCCACAATAAGGATGCGCCACAATAGTAGGTAAGGCGACCTGGTCTCAGAGCGTTCTGTACCTAAATTCGACGCACTCTATTTAGTATGATATGCTACGTTTCGTATGGCATTTATTAATTTGTGGATGTCCATCACCCATTTCGTAATATATGTTACGAATTACATTTCTTATTATATGTTACGAATTTCAAAAATGTACAATATGTTACCAGTTTGTAAAAAGTATATGTTACGAATTCTAGCTAGGTTGCTAATGTTAGCTAGCTCGCCAACGTTAGCTAGGCTAGGGGTTAGGGTTCAGGTTAAGTCTAGCAGTTAGGTTAAAGGGTTAGGGTTAGGGGAATGGTTAGCTAAAATGGTTAAGGTTAGGGGAGGGTTAGCTAACATGCTAAGTAGTTGCAAAGACGCTCAAAAGTAGTAAGTAGTTGAAAAGTTGCTAAAATGCTAAAGTTGTCGATGATGAGATTTGAACTTGCAACCTTTGGGTTGCTAGAAGTTCATGTTAACCGCCCTCCTTTCGTTTTTGCCTTAATTAACCATCTGTCTTATGTAACTATACCAAACGTAACACCTTTCTAATCGATCTGGCCCGGGTATCCTGGAAGGATATTGACCTCATCCCATCAGTAGATGATGTATGGTTGTTCTTTAAAAGTGCTTTCCTCACCATCCTAAATAAGCATGCCCCTTTCAAAAAACGTAGAACTAAGAATAGATATAGCCCTTGGTTCACCCCAGACTTGACTGCCCTTGACCAACACAAAAACATCCTGTGGCGCACTGCATTAGCATCGAATAGCCCCCGCGATATGCAACTTTTCAGGGAAACCAGGAACAAATATACACAGTCAGTTAGAAAAGCAAAGGCCAGCTTTTTCAAACAGAAATTTGCTGTTTGAACAGCTGATGTTCTGAAAGAGCTGCTAAATCTGGACCCCTACAAATCTGCTGGGCTAGACAATCTGGACCCTTTCTTCCTAAAATTATCAGCCAAAATTGTTGCAACCCCTATTACCAGCCTGTTCAATCTCTCTTTTGTATCATCTGAGATCCCTAGAGATTGGAAAGCTGCCGCGGTCATCCCCCTCTTCAAACGGGGAGACACTCTAGACCCAAACTGTTATAGACCTATATCCATCCTGCCCTGCCTTTCTAAAGTCTTCGAAAGCCAAGTTAATAAACAGATCACTGACTTCTTCGAATCCTACCGTACCTTCTCTGCTATGCAATCTGGTTTCCAAGCTGGTCATGGGTGCACCTCAGCTACGCTCAAGGTATTTAACGATATCATAACCGCCATCGATAGAAGACAGTACTGTGCAGCCGTCTTCATTGACCTGGCCAAGGCTTTCGACTCTGTCAATCAGCGCATTCTTATTGGCAGACTCAACAGCCTTGGTTTCTCAAGTGACTGCCTCGCCTGGTTCTCCAACTACTACTAATTTCTACACTTTTCTAACCTTAAATAATAGTTTTTCTATAGACTGGAGCAGTGGTATCCAATCAAGGCAGTGACTCAGATCCAACGTCCAACTACTTAGCCTTGGTTTCTCAAGTGACTGCCTCGCCTGGTTCTCCAACTACTTCTCAGACAGAGTTCAGTGTGTAAAATCGGAGGGCCTGCTGTCCGGTCCCCTGGCAGTCTCTATGGGGGTGCCACAGGGTTCATTTCTTGGGCCAACCCTATTCTCTATATACATCAACGATGTCGCTCTCGCTGCTGGTGACTCTGATCCATCTCTACGCAGACGACACCATTCTGTATACCCCTCTTTAGACACTGTGTTAACTAACCTTCAAACAAGCTTCAATGCCATACAACACTCCTTCCGTGGCCTCCAACTGCTCTTAAATGCTAGTAAGACTAAATGCATGCTTTTCAATAGAACGTTGCCCGCACCCGCCCACCGGACTATTATCACTGCTCTCGACGGGTCTGACTTAGAAAATGTGGACAACTACAAATACCTAGGCGTCTGGTTAGACTGTAAACTCAACTTCCAGACTCACATTAACCATCTCCAATCAAAAATTTAATCTAGAATCGGCTTCCTATTTCGCAACAAAGCCTCCTTCACTCATGCTGCCAAACATGCCCTTGTAAAATTTACCATCCTACCGATCCTTGACTTCAGCGATGTAATTTACAAAATAGCCTCCAACACTCTACTCAGTGAATTGGATGTAATCTATCACAGTGCCATCCGTTTTGTTACCAAAGCCCCATATACTACCCACCACTGCGACCTGTATTCTCTCGTTGGCTGGCCCTCACTACATATTCGTCGCCAAACCCACTGGCTCCAGGTCATCTATAAGTCTTTATTAGGTAAATCCCCGCCTTATCTCAGCTCGCTGGTCACCATAGCAACACTTACCCGTAGTATGCGCTCCAGCAGGTATATTTCACTGGCCACCCCCAAAGCCAACACCTCCTTTGGCCGCCATTCCTTCCAGTTCTCTGCTGACAATGACTGGAACGAATTACAAAAATCCTTGAAGCTAGAGGTTCCTATCTCCCTCACTAACTTTAAGCATCAGCTGTCAAAGCTGCTTATTGATCACTGCACCTGTATATAGCCCTTCTGTAAATAGCCCACCCTACTACCTCATCCCCATATTTATTTTTTTACTTCCGCTCATTTTGCACTCCAGTATCTCTATTTGAAACATCATCATTTGCACATCCATCATTCCAGTGTTAATGCTAATCTGTAATTTATTTTGCCACTATGGCCTATTTATTGTCCTACCTTCCTAACCTTACTGCATTTTGCACTACATATGCACTCTGTATATAGATTTTCTATTGTGTTATTGACTGTACGTTTATTTATTTCCCATGTGTAACTCTGTGTTGTTTTTTGTCGCACTGCTTTGCTTTGTCTTGGCCAGGTCGCAGTTGTAAATGAGAACTTGTTCTCAACTGACCTACCTGGTTAAATAAAGGTGAAATAAAAAAATAAACATATCATACTAAATGGGTGCATCTTCAGATTTACGTACAGAATCATACGAAATGCTCTGAGACCAGTTTGCAACACACCCAATTCAATGATGCAGTTTAAAAATGTTTATTGTATTTAATTATTGTATTTATTTTCAAGTTCTTATATATATACATTTTTTTTATACAAGAATATACCTTGTTTATCAATATCTAGTCCAAAAATGGCCTTATTCCACTATTTGTATCCGTTTGGATGTTTCAAATGGGGACTTTTATTTTGTAGGCGAGCCACAAATTCCACTATTGTTGCTAATTCTTATGGTGGCTAGCTTCACTCAAGTCTCTAAACCCAAGTAACTAAACGAAGTGTCCTCTCTTCACATCACATATGTAATAACGCAATTTTGGGACATTTTAGTGGAAACAGGACAGCAATGTTGAGACACGGCCTCTGCCGAAGTTATTTCGGCAGAGGTTTAATTTAATTTGGGTTTAATTATAGGGCACTAGAATGCTGACTTATAGGAATATGCATCATAATGACGATGATGTGTTATGCATTGCAGAAAAATATCAGAAATTAATGCCACAATTATTTTATTCTTATAGTTTAGTAACTGTCCTTACTTACATATCATTTTCAGAAAGAAATATCCAGAAGCCAAACTGTATGATGTGCCTATGCTTGATAACTATATAACTCAGCTATCCAATGATGGCTCAGAAACACACACTTGCAGCCAAAACACCACTTGGGTGATCAGAGTTTGGATGTATTGGAAGGGATGATTCCAATTTCCAAAGATGATTCCAAAGATGTCCATGTTTTTGAATTTTGAATTTACAATTAAATAAGGGCTCGACTACAGTCACAATCTGTTATTCACCTGTAGGCTTCTGTCGGCGCTAGGACCCAGGGTGCGCGATTTTCATCTCCAGCTGCTGCGGTCTGGAAAACGGGCGATGAGGGAAGATCGCGAGGAGAAGCCAAAATGTCACACTGGAATTATTCTACCACAAAATCATATTCCTGACCCTTAACAGAAGTCACCAAGACTCAAACAATCACTTGTCGGGGTGCAAAAAGCTCTATTTGCAAGCTTTGAAAGGGCAGTTTGGAGCGCAAGGTAAGGCGGTGCGATACCATGCGATTACTAATAACAAAGGCGTACTGGAGAGCAGGGGGCAATAAGGGGGGCATTGCACAACGCCATGGAGGGCAACAGTCAACTCTCCCAAACTTTTGCTATGAATACTTGTGTACAGTAAAGTTTGTAAATCCACGTACAGGCCATAACAAACCTGTCTAACGTTATTCAAGGTATGCATTTGGTAATTTAAAGAAGTCTTCCAAGTGTGAGGATAAACGTGTCACATGTTTCTTGGGGTGAAATCCTGTCTCAGTCGGCAGTGGCCCACATTATATTTTGCTAAGGGTACTACAACCAAAAAAGATAGTGCATTCTGGTTTCACACTGTATTTTATTATAACATTATCTTCCATCTGACATGAGTTTACACATCGTGGCATGAGTTTACACATCGTGGCATGAGTTTACACATCGTGGCACCCTCAACCTGCCAGCTCAGAGCATCGTCTCCAACTTGTTCTCTGCCTCCATGGTATAGCCTACATAATTTCTAATCATTTTACGCACATATGAACAAAAGTAATCGTCTTTTTACATAGTTGGTGGTGACATATTTCATGCTTTTCATGATTTACTCTATTCTCAACGTAGACACTATGTCAGGTAATGGCAACCGCGAACTCAGACGGGATATGCCATTCTATAGCGTACTACTCCGTAGAAGCAGTATCCCAGGCCTAGATTGTATGAATGAGGCGTTCGAATATTCCATAAATGGACAAAATGTAATCTCTGTAGCCTAAACCCCATTTTGAAAGGGAACGACAGTCATTTTTTACGAGGCCTCCAACAAAACATTGTGGCTTCATTCACTGTAAACTTGTTGTTTTAAGTGCGATTGTTTTGATCACCAGTCGAATGTACACTGGAGTGTGCAAATGTGTATTCACTGTATTTACGGTTTTGGAGACTATGGCTTCAAACATCCACTGGTAGTGGCAGTGACCGAAACTCGTCGGTAACTGAAGACCGGAGCAGCCGGTCAACAACCGGGATTGCTTTCGCTCTGACGTTGAGGTCGCTGGGTAACCCCCGATCTGACACAATGCAATGTGGAGACTGCCAACAACCTGGTTCCGCTTGGGCTCGATAGGAAGGCACACAAATCGGTGGTGTTATTCTGTAGCTCGTGTAATGTGATGTGTATATTGGTCCTATTTTGATATTTGGCTATATGTCACCGTCTAGTCTGTCTGCCGACATGCAGTGCTGTTCGCGAGTGAATGGTGTTGGGAAAATGATCCTACACTCCAATAGCTAGCTGCCTTCACCGAGATGAAGGCTGTGAAATAGTAGAAAGACGAAAGTGTATCTGTTGGGGTGCATCACTGTGCTGCAACGGCCGGGAGACACGAAATAAATAGGTCATTGTTAAACAACAAACTTGTTTACTTCCATAATCATTTAGACTACCAGATATTTAGACATTTGCTATAACCGGGTGTGTATATCACATTTCTGTCATTCACAAGTCTGTGATCATGTATTCCATAAACGACTTAGTTTTTACCCGCATGTGATTTAGGGAAGAATCCTGCGCCGGCCTTATTCTAGGTATCCGAAATTGGGAAAGCCAGATGTGCCAAATGCTCCCCCCCCTTCTATATGTCAACTGTATGAACGCGTGGCCTGCTGAATATTTTGGGGTAGGCTAATGTGTTTATTCTGTATTAAGCAGATAACCCAGGCTTCGAGACCTGTCTTGACCTGGCAAGGTAATAGGCCTTATAGGTTCCCAGCTCGCATATTATAGCCTCATTATATCGAGTCACTAAACACTCCAGTGTATTTTAAGGACGAGCCTGTTCAAGTTAACTGTAAGATGTATCCACCTGACACTCTTGAAACTTGCAATCAGTGTTATATTGGTGGAAACTCAGCTGACCCTCTAACCTTGATCATTCACACCTATTTTACCTCAGCATTCTTTACAACTCTATGAAAACAATTAATCAATGTTCCAAAACGTGAAATTTGTGTTGTTAATTGTTAATTACCACCTGTAATGGCGTATATGAGTGGAGTGATTATCAGCATCATATTTCATCATAAGAACTTATGGGTCACTTCAAATATTGGAATTATCTCTCAGAACTATCAACAGGACTTGGCTGATACACTTCTCAAACATCAAAAATGACTTATTGTATACACATATATTGGTCATCATGATAATCACTCAATAAAAAGGTGTTCATACATCACATGGTGCCAATATTTCCTATTACATAAGATAAGGAATAGAATAGAATAGAATCCCCTTTAATAATAAGCATTGCATGCATCTATAATTATATTTGTTTAGTGTCATACAGTCGAGCAGACACGTTTTTAGAGTTTACACACATGTTGATTTTGTTTTAGCAGGTTCTGTATTTGTTTATGCCTTTAATAAATGCATTTCATGCAATTCTACGTCATTTACATGATAGAAGACATTAGTAGAATATTTTTTTATACCACACAAATTCTGTGCAACTCGCCATTCGGGTAGTTTGTTTCCTCATGATTGATATTGTATGTCATTGTTATTATTGTAGCCTATTTATTAATCTGAACTTGTTTTTGAAATATACAAAACGTGTTTTGTTTCATTCTGTTGAGACATGTTTGTTGGCTAAATTAAGTTCGATCTGTCTTTTTAAACATGTGCTCCATATTTAGTTTAAATAAGATAGGTTAAAAGTGGGCCTTTTACAGGGCCGGCCCGCCCATTAGGCAGGATTAGGCGGCCACCTACAGTGGCAGATTGACGAGGGCATTTTCCGAGCTAAACTCACCAAGATACACCTTCAACAACACATAAAACCCCACATAAATCTGCCCCAAAACAATTACAAACGTATGACGCCCCATGATAAGCAGTGCCCACTTAGTTAAAAGCACGGGTGAAAAATATTTCACTACCTCTCCAGGGTGCTGGTGGAGAGACGCACCGCAGCAGCTCCACCAACGCTCCGTCAAAAGTCATCTAACATAAATCATGTAGCTACAGCCTATGGTAGAAACAGTATATAGCCTATGGTAGAAACAGTATATAGACTATGGTAGAAACAGTATGTAGTCTATGGTAGAAACAGTATATAGCCTATGGTAGAAACAGTATGTAGTCTATGGTAGAAACAGTATGTAGTCTATGGTAGAAACAGTATATAGCCTATGTTAGAAACAGTATATAGACTATGGTAGAAACAGTATGTAGTCTATGGTAGAAACAGTATACAGCCTATGGTAGAAACAGTATGTAGCCTATGGTAGAAACAGTATGTAGTCTATGGTAGAAACAGTATGTAGCCTATGGTAGAAACAGTATACAGCCTATGGTAGAAACAGTATACAGCCTATGGTAGAAACAGTATGTAGCCTATGGTAGAAACAGTATGTAGCCTATGGTAGAAACAGTATACAGCCTATGGTAGAAACAGTATACAGCCTATGGTAGAAACAGTATACAGCCTATGGTAGAAACAGTATGTAGCCTATGGTAGAAACAGTATGTAGCCTATGGTAGAAACAGTATACAGCCTATGGTAGAAACAGTATACAGCCTATGGTAGAAACAGTATGTAGCCTATGGTAGAAACAGTATGTAGCCTATGGTAGAAACAGTAAACAGCCTATGGTAGAAACAGTATGTAGCCTATGGTAGAAACAGTATGTAGCCTACATGCTGGAGATCAAATGTATGACACTGTGGGCTACACCCCAGTATTACGGGCTGACACTGCAGGCTACGCCATATTTATAATTATATAAAATATATGCAACGAATCTTCCAGCAACAAAGCATACCGACTTCGGCACTTCAATATCATGGTTTGCGTTTTCAACACTATAATAAATAGACTGTCAATCTGGACAAACAGAAAATACATCCCTCCCTTGTAGGCTTACGCAGTATAGAAGGCATGGCTTGACAATCTCCGAATGTCATTCAAGTTTTTGGTGTTTTGTAACAGATGTCTCCTTCCATTCATCAATTGACTGCTGCACAGTTTGGACTGATTTACTTTATTTGTCAGTTTAAAAAATACATATATACACAAAGATTTTAGAAAGTGACCGGGTTTTCCTCTATAAAGTATGGTATTTATTTACATTGTGGTCCCTTTTTTTTTTTTACATAAATACAATTACATACAGTGCATTCAGAAAGTATTCAAACCCCTTCCCTTTTTCCACATTTTGTTACGTTACAGCCTTACTCTAAAATTGATTCAATAGTTTTTTCCCCCCTCATCAATCTACACTCAATACCCCATAATGACTCAATACCCCATAATGACTCAATACCCCATAATGATGAAGCAAAAACAGGTTTTTAGACAATTTAGCAAATATATAAAATAAAACAAAACGGAAAAAAAACATTTACATAAGTATTCAGACCCTTTACTCAGTACTTTGTTGAAGCACCTTTGGCAGCGATTACAGCCTTGAGTCTTCTTGGGTATGACACTACAAGCTTGGCACACCTGTATTTAGGGAGTTTCTCCCATTCTTCTCTGCAGATCCTCTCAAGCTGTCAGGTTTGATGGAGGCGTCGCTGCACAGCTATTTTCAGGTCTCTCCAGAGATGTTCGATCAGGCTCAAGTCTGGGCTTTGGCTGGGCCACTCAAGGACATTCAGAGTATTGTCCCGAAGCCACTCCTGCGTTGTCTTGCCTGTGTGCTTAGGGTCGTTGTCCTGTTCTACTATTTCCCAGTCTGAGGTCCTGAGCGCTCTGGAGCAGGTTTTCATCAAAGATCTCTCTGTACTTTGCTCCATTCATCTTTCCCTTTTCATCAGACCAGAGAATCTTGGTTCTCATGGTCTGAGAAACCTTTAGGTTCCTTTTGGCAAACTCCAAGCAGGCTGTCATGTGCCTTTTACTGAGGAGTGGCTTCCGTCAGGCCACTCTACCATAAAGGCCTGATTGGTGGAGTGCTGCAGAGATGCTTGTCCTTCTGGTAGGTTCTCCCATGTCCACAGAGGAACTCTGGAGCTCTGTCAGAGTGACCATTGGGTCTTGGTCACCTCCCTGAACAAGGCCCTTCTCCCCCGATTGCTCAGTTTGGCCGGGCGGCCAGCTATAGGAAGAGTCTTGGTTGTTCCAAACTTCTTCCATTTAAGAATGATGGAGGCCACTGTGTTCTTGGGGACCTTCAATGCTGCAGTAATGTTTTAGTACCCTTCCCCAGATCTGTGCCTCGACACAATCCTGTCTTGGTGCTCTACGGACAATTCCTTCTACCTCATGGCTTGGTTTTTCCTCTGACTTGCACTATTAACTTTGGGACCTTATATAGACAGGTGTGTGTGCCTTTCCAAATCATGTCCAATCAATTGAATTTACCACAGATGGACTCCAATCAAGTTGTAGAAACATCACAAGGATGATGAATGGAAACAGGATGCACCTGAGCTCAAGTTCAAGTCTCATAGCAAAGGGTCAGACTACTTATGTAAAAAGGTATTTCTGTTTTTTTATTTTTAATAATAAAAATGTCTAAAAACCTGTTTTTGCTTTGTCATTATGGGTTATTGTCTGTAGATTGATAAGGATTTTGTTTTATTTAACCCATTTTAGAATAAGGCTGTAATGTAGCAAAATGTGTAAAAAGATAAGGGGTCTGAATACTTTCCCAATGCACTGTAGATACAGACACATTACAGAGATGGAGACCAAAGAATTCTCAACCTCCAGATGAGTATGAGGGCGGAGTTTAAGTACAATTCTTACAAGCTTGTTTGGCTGGTCGTTTTTTCTTTAGGTGTTTGGGGCTGCTTGTGAACCATGATGTTTAGGCATAATCAAAGTGAAACTGAACTATCGCGCTAGCTAGGTTTCCATCCGACAGATTTTCTAAAATCCTCATAAAAACAATATGCCATTTCAGAGTTAACTTCACGAAAATGTTGCGCCGGAGAACATGACAGGGAAGAATTCCAAATGCATTCAGATCCAACCTGGCGCATCCTGCACCATCAATAAATGAGGGATATTGGCCAAATGAGCCACATTTACGTGTCCTTAAAAACAGCCTATAACAAAAACACTATTACTTGTGTTTATGATGTGTAGCATATGCAAAACTTTATAGTCAATTTTTCTTATAGTTTTTTTAGGCTACTTTCTTAAAACAATAATTGTCTACCTCACGGGTCATTTGTCAGCGATTTGAGCACTAAATGTATCAGGGCATTAATGGCCTATAGACTCCACTGTATTATATATATATAATCCACTGTATTATATTAACAATTAAAAAAAATATATACAGTACCAGTCAAAAGTTTGGACACACCTACTCAACCCATGGTTTTTCATTATTTTTTAGCAATTTTTTACATTGTAGAATAAAAGTGAAAACATCAAAACTATGAATTAACACATGGAATCATGTAGTAACCAAAAAAGTGTTAAACAAATCAAAATATATTTTATATTTAAGATTCTTCAAAGTAGCCAGCATTTGCCTTGATGACAGCTTTGCACATTCTTGGCATTCTCTCAACCAGCTTTAAAAAAAATTTATGTAACCTTTATTTAACTAGACAAGTCAGTTAAGAACAAATTCTTATTTACAATGACGGCCTACACCGGACGACGCTGGGCCAATTGTGCACCAGACTCTCAATCACGGCCGGTTGTGATACAGCCTGGAATCAAACCAGGGTGTCTGTAGTGACACCTCTAGCACTGAGATGCAGTGCCTTAGACTGCTGCGCCACTTGATGAGGTAGTCACCTGAAATGCATTTCAATTAACAGGTGTGCCTTGTTAAAAGTTTATTTGTGGAATTTCTTTCCTTAATGCGTTTTAGCAGGGTAGTATACAGAAGATAGCCCTATTTGGTGAAAGACCAAGTCCATAATATGGCAAGAACAGCTCAAATAAGCAAAGAGAAACGACAGTCCATCATTTCTTTAAGACATGAAGGTCAGTCAATCCGTAAAATGTCAAGAACTTTGAAAGTTTCTTAAAGTGCAGTCACAAAAACCATCAAACGCTGCCATGAAACTGGCTCTCATGAGGTCCGCCAAAGGAAAGGAAGACCCAGAGTTACCTCTGCTGCAGATGATAAGTTCATTAGAGTTAACTGCACCTCAGATTGTGGCCCTTCATGGTCGAATTGCTGCAAAGAAACCACTACTAAAGGACACCAATAATAAGAAGAGACTTGCTTGGGCCAAGAAACACGAGCAATGGACATTAGACTGGTGGAAATCTGTCCTTTGGTCTGATGAGTCCAAATTTGAGATTTTTGGTTACAACCGCCGTGTCTTTGTGAGACGCAGAGTAGGTGAACGGATGATCTCCGCATGTGTGGTTCCCACCTTGAAGCATGGAAGAGGAGGTGTGATGGTGCTTTGCTGGTGACACTATAAGTAATTTATTTAGAATTCAAGGCACACTTAACCAACATGGCTACCACAGCATTCTGCAGCGATACGCCATCCCATCTGGTTTGCGCTTAGTGGCACTGTCATTTGTTTTTCAACAGGAAAATGACCTAAAACACACCTCCAGGCTGGGTAAAGGATATTTGACCAGGGAGAGTGATGGAGTGCTGCATCAGATGACCTGGCCAACACAATCACCCGACCTCAACCCAATTGAGATGGTTTGGTATGAGTTGGACCACAGAGTGAAGGGAAAGCAGCCAACGTGCTCAGCATATGTGGGAACTCCTTCAAGACTGTTGGAAAAGTATTCTTAATGAAGCTGGTTGAGTGAATGTTAAGAATGTGCAAAGCTGTCATCAAGGCAAAGGATGGCTACTTTGAAGAATCTAAAATATATTTTGATTTGCTTAATACATGATTCCATATGTGTTATTTCATAGTTTTGATGTCTTCACTATTATTCTACAATGTAGAAAAAAAGGAAAAATAAAGAAAATCCCTTGAATGAGTAGGTGTGTCCAAAGTTTGACTGGTTCTGTATAAGCTTAGGCCTAACCCCAGGGATAGAGATATGCCGGTCGCGTGCTACGACACCGACATGCATTTCTTTATGTCTGATGGCTACTGCGTCTGCTATACAGATATATACTTAACAAAAATATAAATGCAACATGCAACAATTTAAACGATTTTACTGAGTTACAGTTCATTTAAGGAAATCAGTCAATTGAAATAAATTCATTAGGCCCTAATCTATGGATTTCACATGACTGGGCAGTGGCACAGCCACCCACTGGTGAGCCAGGAGCAGCCAATCAGAATGAGTTTTTCCCCACAAAAGGGCTTTATTACTAACATAAATACTCATCAGCTGTCTGGGTGGCTGGTCTCAGTCTATCCCGCAGGTGAAGAAACCAGATATGGAGGTCCTGGGCTTGCGTGGTTACACGTAGTCTGCGGTTGTGAGGCCGGTTGTAAGTACTGTCAAAGTCTCTAAAACAACATTGGAGGCGGCTTATGGTAGAGAAATTAACATTCAATTATCTTGCAGCAGCTCTGGTGGACATTCCTGCAGTCAACATGCTAATTGCACGCTCCCTCATAACTTAAGACATCTGTGGCATTGTGTTGTGTGACACAACTGTACATTTTAGAGTGGCCTTTTATTGTCCCCAGCACAAGGTGCACCTGTGTAATGATCATGCTTTTTAAATCAGCTTCTTGAATTTCCACACCTGTCAGGTGGATGGATTATCTTGGCAACGGAGAAATGCTCACTAACAAGGATGTAAACAAATTTGTGCATAAAATTGGAGAGAAATTCGTATGAAACATTTCTGGGATCTTTTATTTCAGCTCATGAAACATGGGACCAACACTTTACATGTTGCATTTATGTTTTTGATAAGTATAGACGTACAGAAGGGAGGGTAATTCGTACACTTTTGATCGGAATATTTTGTATAAAGATAAGGATTATATTGTTAGATTAAAGGATTAACTCTGGTAGGCCTGAAACAGACTTCCTCACCTCAAGTTCAACTGTGGGAGTCAGTTGGAGCGCTGTGGCACACTGCCTTCATATCATAGGCCTGCAGCAGCTAAAGCTTAATAATAGCCACACCATACCAAACCTTCACAAATCCTAACCTTTTTTAGCGTAATATCAAAAGTAAGTCAAGCCAATTTTACGAAAAATACGAGCAGAAGAGCAAATTTAAACCAGGGAATTACCCTCCCCTATTTTGGACCACCCCTCCCCCAATACATTTAGATCTGTCCCTAGTCCATTTCTAGAAGACACGGTCTTGCGTGGCCTACAATCGATGTCCATAGTTGTCAAGAAATCAGTGAGACAAACAGAAGAAAATAACCTATAGCATGATATATGTACTCACTAAAAACAAATGGGTTAAAAGTAACCAAGTTAGGGGAGGGTTGTCTTTATACCTGTTCAAACAACACACTCCAGGTGGCAGGTGTGCACCCTTTCAGTTTGTTTACCAAAGTGGTAGGTGAATAAAATGAACTACTTCAAAATGGAGATGGCCTCAATGGCACTGCCCATTCTGTCACAGACACCATAATGGGACAGATACAATGCTGCGTCCTCAAAATATCTCTATAAGCCAACCCTATTAATAGTATGTAACAATTGTTGAAAAAGATACAGTTACGTTACACTAGCTAAATTATATTTGGGGTTAATATAGAATTTTCTGGCGATGTCATTGAAATCAAGAGATAATTAATGAAACTGAACACAATTACATTTTCATGCATTTTGCATTTTGGAGTAGAATGTCCCCAGTAGTGACCTTCTCACAGTCATTCAACAAAATAAAATAAAATCATTCAACAAAATAAAATTCACATCGCAAAAAGGGTCTATATGGGAAAACAACATTTCAAACAAATCCCAAATGATTTATGTGATCAGGAAGACATATTGGATAAGGGCATTGATATGTCAATTTCCATAAAGAACATATAAAGTATGACGTCAAAATTATTACTTAGTTATTAATTGATTATTATCAATGATTATTGGCCTAGTATATTTTTCACATTGTCTTAGCATTAGAAGGGTTTCAGCATCCTCTGCCAGGTCATTTGCCCTTTTCTCCCCCTATGTAAGACAACAACACTACCGATGACACTCCGTCACTCATAGCCCGTCATAGGTCACCCCTGCATTTGAAGAAACACAATATATATATATATTTATTTGAAACAATGTCTAAAAGTGAAGAGATACAGTGCCTTCACAGAGTATTCATACCCCTTGACTTATTCCACATTTTGTTGTGTTACAGCCTGAATTAAGAATTTTTTTTTATCACCCATCTACACACAATAGATAGATAGATAGATAGATAGGTACTTTATTGATCCCCCGGGGGGGAAATTTCATTGTCAAGCAGCTACAACAAAACACAGGGCAAAAATGCCACAACGAAAGTACACAAAAGACAGATACACGGTACATAATACATAGAGCGGCAGTATGAAAAAGTATAGAAATACAAGATATCTGGAGTGCAAAAAAAGCTATAAAAAGACATTGTATAGTATGAGTGGTTGGCTGAATATGTACACTATACATTGGTGGATGTTGGATGGTTAACTATACTATACAGGTCGATGGCAGAGAAATACTTCAGTAGCTAAAAATGCGTATGATATGAGCGAGGGTAATAATAGTTTACTTAATAGACAGACTGGATAAATGAACAGGTAAGTGAATATTTTGCATGGTTAAATTAGCTGTACAGTTAGGTATACAGTTATATTTACAGATAAGTGAATACTTGCATGTTTACACAAACTGTACAGGTAAATGACAGGAAGAGATACTTTAATAGCTAAATGTGTGTATGATATCATTTGGGGTAATAATAGTAATTCCCTTAAAATACAGTCCTTAGTGCGCAGGGTTTAATTACAGACAACTGCACGTATTGCACATTCGATATACTAAAAGCAATGAGAAAAGGTGCAACTGGCAGGATACTAATATGCATTCCTGAGTGAATGCCTACGTAAGTTAAGTCCAATAATTACTTACAATATTGCATGTGATATAATATAACAACTGTACATGAGTATGTATATACAGACCTGTATGAATAAATAGGTCCTGAGTGGATGAGTGCTGACGGACCAGAGTTACTCACGGATGGATGCATAATTGTTAAACTAGGTCCTAGCACCCCAACAGTTCCAGATCTATGTTGCTGACGGCACGGCACCCCGGTGAGGCATTATATAGTCTAATAGCCGCCGGCAGGAAGGACCTTCTGTAGCGCTCTCTGGCACACCGTGGTGGGATCAGTCTGTGACTGAAAGTGCTCCTCTGCGTCATAACCATAGCGTGCAGAGGGTGGGTGACGTTGTCCATGATGGCCAGCAGTTTGGCCAGGATCCGTCTCTCCGCCACCTCCTCTAGAGTGTCAAGGCTCATCCCCAGGACAGAGCTAGCCTTCCTGATCAGCTTATTTACCCGAGAAGCATCACCAGCTTTGATGTTTGCTCCCCAGCACACCACTGCAAAAAAGATGGCACTGGCCACCACAGACTGGTAGAAGGTATGCAGTAGTTTACTGCACACGTTGAAGGACCTGAGCCTCCTCAGAAAGTAGAGTCGGCTCTGGCCCTTTTTGTATAGGGCCCCGGTGTTACCGGCCCATTCCAGCATGTTGTCCATATGGACTCCCAGGAACTTGTATGACCCAACCATTTCCACATCCATCCCCTGTATAGGGACTGCAGTCAGTTGTGCCTTTGTTCTCCTGAAGTCCACCACCATCTCCTTTGTTTTGCTGATGTTGAGCTGAAGGTGGTTCTGCTCACACCACACCACAAAGTCACTGATTGTGCTCCTGTACTCCTCCTCCTGCCCACCCCTGATGCACCCTACAATAGCAGAGTCATCCGAGAACTTCTGTAGGTGGCATGTTTCAGAGTTATATCTGAAGTCTGAGGTGTAGAGGGTGAACAGGAAGGGGGACAGGACCGTTCCCTATAATGACAAAGTGAAAACATAATAGACATTTTTGCAAATGTAATGAAAATGAATAACAGAAATATCTAATTTGCACAAGTATTCACACCCCTGCGTCAATACATGTTAGAATCACCTTTGGCAGAGATTACAGCTGTGAGTCTTTCTAAGTAAGTTTATAAGAGCTTTGCACACCTGGATAGTACAATATTTTACCAATTTATTTTCAAAATTCTTCAAGCAATGTAAGATTGGTTGTTGATCATTGCTAGACAACCATTTTCAAATCTTGTCATAGATTTTCAAGCAGATTTAAGTTAAAACTGTAACTTGGCCACTCAGAACATTCCCTGTCTTCTTGGTAAGCAACTCCAGTGTATATTTGGCCTTGTGTTTTAGGTTATTGTCCTGCTGAAAGGTGAATTCATCTCCCAGTGTCTGTTGGGAAGCAGACTGAACCAGGATTCTGGATTCTGAACTCTCAAATTTTGCCTGTGCTTAGCTCCATTCCGTTTATTTTTTATCCAGTCGTTAACGATTACAAGGATACCCATAACATGATGCAGCCACCACTATGCTTCAAAATATGGAGAGTGGTACTCAGTAATGTGTTGTATTGGATTTGCCCCAAACATAACGCTTTGTATTCAGGACAAAAAGTGAATTGCTTTGCCACATTCTTCGCAGTATTACTTTAGTGCCTTGTTGCAAACAGGTTGCATGTTTTGGAATATTTGTATTCTGTACAGGCTTCCTTTTTTTCACTCTGTCAATTATGTTAATATTGTGGAGTAACTACAATGTTGTTGATCCATCTTCAGTTTTCTCCTATCACAGCCATTAAACTCTGTAACTGTTTTAAAGTCACCATTGGCCTCATGGTGAAATCCCTGAGCGGGTTCCTTCCTCCCCGGCAACTGAGTTAGGAAGCATGCCTGTATATTTGTAGTGCCTGGTTGTAATTAATAACTTCACCATGCTCAAAGGGATATTCAATGTCTGCTTTTTAAATGTTTTACCCATTTGCCCTTCTTTGCGAGGCATTGGAAAACCTCCCCAGTCTTTGTGGTTTAATCTGTGTTTGAAATTCACTGCTCGACTGAGGGACCTTATAGATATTTGTATGTGTGGGGTACAGACATGAGGTAGTCATTCAAAAATATTTGTAAACACTAATTGCACACAGAGTGAGTCCATGCTACTTATGTGACTTGTTACGCACATTTTTATTCCTGAAATTATTTAGCTTGCCATAACAAAGGGGTTGAATACTTATTGACTCAAGATATTTCAGCTTTTCATTTTTAATTCATTTGCAAAACTTTCAAAAACAGAATTTAAAATGAATTAAATTGTGATGTTTTGTCACTGGCCTACACATAATACACCATTATGTGTAGGCCAGTGACAAAACATCTCAATTTAATTCATTTTAAATTCAGCCTGTAACACAACAACTTACCCGTTTGTCTATGTCCATTGGCACCATATGTGGTACTGGGTTATGCAGAGAGTTGCCATCACCCAGCATCCGTCTGTTGGAGTTTGATTACAAATGCCTGTCGTGAGGTTAATTGACTTGTGCCCAACCCGTTGAGTTACTGCTAAAACAACCCAACAAGCAGAAAATAACCCAATAAAACTTAAATATAGGCCTATATCTAATGCATAGTTTTCATTGGCTCCACACATTAATGATACAATTGGGGAAGTTAGATGAGATGTAAAGAAAGGTAAGGGCATGTGCAGGTCGAGTTCGCCATTTATATTTGGAATTTGCCCGGAGGTTTCAGTCATGAAGCAGTGTGAATTCATTTGAACCATTCATCCTCAGAAATTAATTTTAATATCAGAATATTCTAACAGATAAAACTGTCTGCACAGTGATAAGAAGCTGAAGAAATGAATAACCATGCAAGAGCGGTCAAGGACAGGTTTAGGGTCTATAGGCTGTCCTGTGACTGTATGAATGAGTTTGAGCAGTAAGAGAGATGGAGGAGTTGAGAGGAAAGTGAAGGTCAATGTGAAGAGAATGTGAGAGAAACCAGGGAAAATAACCATACAGAAAACAGTACCAAGTGATGCAGGGGAGACAGATGTGGGGTGTGAGGTAGAGAACAACCGATAATCGTTAGAGCCAATATGCCAGGCCGGTATTGGCCTTTTCTAGTCTATCGGCTATCGGCCCTGCTGCTATGCCAGCTGCCACTCACTGTCCGAGCCATGAGCACTGCACAATGCAGAGGAATGTCTAGCTGGGAAAGTCAGTGGCAGCAGCAAGCAACAAGCTAGTTCATTCTCCAACAGAAAGGTGCAGAAAGGTGCAGTAGTAAGAAATGGATGAATTGACACAGTGACCAAAATATAACTCCTGTTGCAAATATTATTTGATTTAATTCACTAATAATAAGGCTTGTGTCGATGTGCCGATGTGCCGATGTGCCTGGACATGCATGCAATAAGCAAGCTGGCTAAGCTGAGCTAAGCTAACCCTTTCATCTGTGGTGTTAGCTAGCTAGCTATATTTTCTACTATGCTAGCTAGCTGGCTAGATAAACATGGTGCTAAGATATCAGATAGGAGCTAATAGCTGGTTTTCATTTTGAACATGCAATGTTTTTGGCAACGAGCCATCTGACTTGGGGTGTAACTTTAGCTATTTGCTGGTGTGCTGATCAGACCAGCCGCAATCGTGCCTGTAAATTGACAGTTGATAGTTGGATTACATGATTGACGTAATAGGGAAAGAAGGAATTGTTTTAAAATGCCTAAATAAAGGTTGGCAATAGGTTTAGCTATGGGCAGATTTGTGGACATTCAGACAGAACGTGCAACGTAGTTTCATTTTTTTTCCGACCCTCGCTCTCCTTGTTAGATATTTAGGGCTTGGTAGCAAATGTCATCGCCATTGAGCTAGTTACCATAGTAGCAGTAAACGGCATCAAGTGATATGAGTGACGTAGAGCGATTTGAAAGGGAACAGAGTTACAGCCTAGCTCTATCCAATCGTAGCAGAAGGATCAAGTTACAACCCACCAATTTCTTAACAGATAGCTGAACTAGTCAATTCAGTTGTTTTGAATTTTGTCCTGGCAGTTGAGTTGTTTAGAGATGTGTCCGGACAGCTGGGAAAAATATTTTTCCCCCAATCAAGGAAAATGCATCCGTGATCACAAATCATGATGTTACGTTGAACCCATTTGCATGGGTCAGCAGTGCCTATATGATGTCCTTCCACACAGGCGTGACGCATTGGGGCGGCAGGTAGCCTGGCGGGTAGGAGCGTTGGGCCAGTAACCGAAAGGTTGTTGGATCAAATCCCCTAGCTGACAAGGTAAGAATCTGTCGTTCTGCCCCTGAGCAAGACAGTTAACCCACTGTTCCCTGGGCTCCGATGATGTGGATGTCAATTAAGGCAGCCCCCCGCACCTCTCTGATTCAGAGGGGTTGGGTTAAATGCGGAAGACACATTTCAGTTGAATGCATTCAGTTGTACAACTGACTAGGTATAGCCTTTTACCTTCTAAGCAAAAGTTGTTGGTCAGTAGGCTAATATTAGTCCCAAATGGAAGGTCAACAGATTGTTCGTCATCTAGCACATTAGACTCCACTGATCAGACAAAACAAGCTCAATAACTCAATGCATTCACACACTCCTATTGAATATGCATTCACCTGTATTGTGAATAGGCCTAGGCCATCTTAATTTACCCAGTTTATCAATAGATTTACCATTCAAATAAAAGTATTACCATTCTGTTGTAATGTAGTTAGATTGGTAAAAATGTATTGTTTGATTAAAAAAATGTATGCATTCATGCCACGCCCACAAACATTAGTTTCTTCTTCGCAGTCTGGATCTCAGTACCTCCCCAACAATTTCTAGAACGCAAACACATTACTTACTGTTCTGATTGGTCCCCTAAACCGATGGGTTGGGCCAGAGCCAGAACACACATGGATAAAGCAGCGTTTTGAAAATGTGTAATTAGTTTTGAACTAGAGAATGGCGCCGGAGGGGTGAGGACTTCCATTTCAATGAATCGGAGGTAAAGGACATAATGCTCAGACCAGGCCCAAATACCCGTCACTCGGAGGAGGAGGGGCCACTATGGGGGCCAGCTTGCGGGATACTTAACAAGATTGCGACGGTGAGTGGATAAGTCGCCCTTACCCTCCATTTATATTGGTGAACGTGCAATCACTGGAAAATAAACGGGACTATCCTATCAACGTGATCTGAAGAACTGTAATATCTTATCTTTCACAGAGTCGTGGCTGAACAAGGACATGGAAAATATAAATCTAGCAGTTTTTTCTATACATGGGCAGAACAGCTGCGTCCGGTAAGCTGTGTCTCTTTGTCAACAACAGTTGATGCGCAATCTCTAATATTATGGAAGTATCAAGGTTCTGCTCGCCTGAGTTAGAATACCTAATTAAAAACAGTAGACCTCATTATTTTCCAAGAGAGTTTTCATCTATATTCTTCTTAGCTGTCTATTTACCACCACAGACCGATGCTGGCACTAAGACAGCACTCAACAAGCTCTATGAGGCCATAAGCAAACAAGAAAATACCCAGATAAGACACTCCTAGTAGCCCGGGGATTTTAGGCAGTGAAACTGAAATCCGTTTTACCTCATTTCTACCATTATGTCTCCTGTGCAACTAGAGGCGAAAAAACTATATTCTACAAACAGAGACGCATACAAAGCTCTCCCTTGCCCTCCATTTAGAAAATCTGACCATAACTCAATCCTCTTAATTCCTGTTTACAAGCAAAACTTAAGCAGGAAGTACCAGTGATGCACTCAATACGTAAGTGGTCCGTTGAAGCGGATGCTAAGCTACAGGACTGTTTCGCTAGCACAGATTGAAATATGTTCCGGGATTCATCAGGTGGCATTGAGGAGTTACAGGCAACATCCGCAGTGAGCTAAAGGCTAGAGCTGACGCTTTCAAGGAGATGGACAAAAATCCGGACACTTATAAGAAATTCAGCTATGCCCAACGAACCATCGAACAGGCAAGTGTCAATACAGGACTAAGATCAAAACTATCACGGACTACAAGGGCAAACCCAGCTGCGAGCTGCCCAGTGACACAAGCCTACCAGATGAGCTAAATGCCTTCTATGCTCGCTTCGAGGCATGCAACACTGAGCCATGCACGAGAGCACCAGCTGTTCCGGACGACTGTGTGATCACCCTCTCCGTAGCCGATGTGAGTAAGACCTTTAAACAGGTTAACATTCACAAGGCCGCAGGGCCAGATGGATTACCAGGATGCGTACTCAGAACATGCACTGACCAGCTGGCAAGTGTCTTCACTGACATTTTTAACCTCTCCTTGACCCAGTCTGTAATACCCATATGTTTCAAGCAGAGCTTGGCCCCAGTGATGTACAGCCCAGTCATCCAGGACCTCTATACCAGGCGGAGTCAGAGGAAGGCCCTAAAAATTGTCAAAGACTCCAGCCACCCAAGTCACAGTCTGTTCTCTCTGCTACCGCACGGCAAACGGTACCGGAGTGCCAAGTCTGGGACCAAAATTCTCCTGAGCAGCTTCTACCGCAATGCCATAAGACTACTGAACAGTTAATCAAATGGCTACCCAGACTTTCTGCTTTTCACCTCTACCTACATGTACATAGTACTTCAATCAATCACTTAACCAAACCTACATGTACATACTGTATTACCTCAATCAATCACCCCAACTACCTCGTACCCCAGTACACTGACTTGGTCCCGTTACTCCTTGTATACAGCCTGTATATAGCCTCGTTATTGTTATTTTAGTGTGTTATTGTATTGTGTTACTATTTTCTTTCTTTATTTGCTAATATTCTTACTTTTTAACTGCATTGTTGGGAAAAGGCTCGTAAGTAACCATTTCACTGTAAAGTCTACACTTGTTGTATTCGGCGCATGTGACAAATACAATTTGATTTGATACTCTGGTTATGATCCAATTGTTGAGGATTTTGTTTCGTGAAACACCCATCATCACAAACGACTTCAACGATGGCACTCCCAGACTTGAGTATGTAGCAAACATAGAGCACCGGAAGAATTCAGTTTGAGTATTCAGGCAAGGGAAAATGTGCTTTTCTGGATATCAGTAAATTAGGATTGTGATTGGGGCGGGGATTGAAATTGAAGGAAGATGCCTGGAATAGGCCAAAAGGGAGTTGTATTCAGAGAAGGGATGGAGGACAGTGTTAGGATGTTTGAGGTACACGTTGATTGGAGGCCTGGTTGTCAAGAGACCAGGGGAAAGAGAGGTATTGGGGCAATGTACACTGTCAAGTAGTGTAAGCAGGGTATGTAGAACTGGACCTCAAAGGGTGAGAATATAATGTGGTCATATCAATCTTAATTATTTTTGTCAAAATGTAATGTTTCATGCTTTTTATGAAAGTCTGTCTAAATAAATTTCTGCCGCCACCAACAAGTCTATGCCGATTGCCCATGCATCAAATCCATAAAGCCTACAGTAATTCTATATGATAATTATGGGTACACCATTACAGCTGGGAGGATAAACCGAAAATGATTGACACCGACCATACCGATCACATATTGCAGGCATCTTGCTGATATCATTCATTACGATAAAAAGCCTGTACTAGAGAAATGTGAAGTTCGAAATTACATGGGTGATTGTTAATAGGACAATTAATTTATGGCTACAACCATCAAAATAGTAATTGTAGTTTAAAGGATAATTAAAAAAAAAAATGTAAAAGCACATTAATGTTACACACTTATCTTTCTATGTATCGTTATCGCATCAATTCAGGATATGGATTTTTGTCTATACATCGCCCAGCTTTAGACTCCATAGCGTAACTACACAGTGAAATTGTAGTTTTTTTCTCTTCACAGATCAGCCAGGATCTTGGCCCCTCGTGTTAATTCGCTGCTCTAGAACTAATACCTCTCTCACTCTTTTTTTGTTGGCCTGCTTTAGTCCACAATGCTACCATCATCCGCAGGGGTACTTCCATTTATTGGATTATATATTATTGTTATTCGTGCATTCATTCAATATAACTCGGTGTCTTTATGATGAAAATGTCAATTTTCACTTTGTTAATTCGGTAAGCTTTTTCAGTTTAGCGCACCGCTGCGATCCCCCTTTCCCCTTGAGCGGCTGGTGTACTGCGTTGCATGCTGGTACCTGGAGTCCTTACTCCTCCCACTGCATGATTTGTATCGTTTAGGCGTGGGTAGCCAAACACTACAAGTCCCAGATTATGATTCCACCTTCTTCCCCTCTCTCCCACCAGACCGTAGACCGAGATACTGTACGGACTGTCTTGACGAAACCCCCCCTGACTTTCAGAACCGAAAACCGTCGAGATTAGTGAACAGCAACCGACAAGAACGGAAGACTTTATTCTCGCCGGAGCCGTGATATATACTGTTAATTTATATCCTGGACGAACGGGTTTGTAATTGTTTGTGCCATTTGACATCGTTATCTTGCTTGCTAATTACCTTTCGAATAATTCAGTGTCAGGGACGAGAAGACTCGGTTCTGGTCGGACTCTTGCATGTCTTTGAACACAGAAGCTGTTCGGTAAGGGCTGATGAAAGAGTCAAATCAACATTTTGTGTCGCACGGCCGGAGATAAATACAGTAGCCTGTCTAAACATGCTTAGCACTGTGTAATGCAGACCAATACTGGCTTTGCGGAGACTTTGCTGCGCAGGGATCTGAAAATTGTTCGTGCTATTTTGAACATGAGTTACATTTTGTTTTCCTTATTGTGTATGGTTCACGTTACAGTAGCCAACTACAAGTTATCTGTACATTGTTGCCCTACCCTCTGTCAGTTCTGAAATACTTTTCATAAGAAAATTAGTTTAGGAAACAGTTAAAGTGTAATATATCCCTCATCCAATCAATATTAGTCCAGGCAATACAGTCCAACGTTATATCATTACATCGTTTCTTAGGTCATGTTATTTTTCAGTTAAATACGTCATGGACAGTACCTCGTGGTCTATGGATTGATTAAATAATATAGTCATTGGAGTTTGGAATGTTTATTCCGCGATATTTGGCTGTTGATTGGTGTCGGCTTCATTATGTGACGGTTGTTGGGCACATAATGCATGTATCGTGCGAGTGCGGATGGGCGATGGAAGTATTTGATAGGGCAAAGGAAATTCTCGTGTCAGCCGTTTCGTTCTAGATATTGGAAATGCATGCATTGTAGGCTATTGTGCTGGATGCTATCGCATCATTCTCGCTTCAAAAATCAAGTGGTGAATTTGGTTCCATTTTGATCATGTGTAGTCTGTTTTGGACAGACTGATCACCTGAGAGGCAATAGTGTCGCCCTTACCGATTATCATACTACTGCTCGCCAGCTCTTTGGGCGAGTGGGATGCCCGGAGTTTTAGCATGAATATGTTGGGTTTTATAGAGATTAAACCAATTTCTCAATTAATTGAAATAGTGGATTAAAACGACCCCGCTCGTCGACTGTATTTCCTGCATTTTCAAATGCAGAGATTTGACACTCGGATGCGTCTCTTTTGTGCATGTGTGCTCCGGGCTGCGCAGTCAGTTGACCAGGCTGACAAATCGTCTCCAGTCAGAGGGAAATATGGGATAGCCACCTCATTATAGTTGGGACAGGTGTGACTTTGTTTTGCCAGCATGGTGTGCAGACTGACAGCATGAGAAATTAAAACCAAAATAGATGTTTCTCAAATACATCCTAGAATTCCAATGGGCTCCTCAGCGGAGGAGACGGCACTGTAGCACAAAGACTAACTAGCAGTATAAGCAAGTAGCAACATGAGGTTATGCGATAATTAATGCAAAAACCTCTCATATTCAGTTTTATATATGCATGCAACTATATTCAGCCCATGTTTAACGATTTCAGCGAGAGATGTAGCCTACCTGGGCTGTCACTCACGTTTTCCGGTACGGGTATGTTTCGCCAACTACAATGATCTCAACACCGGGTACATTCCTCTGATATTAGCTGGTGGATAGTTACACCGAACCCATTTGTGGTCAATTGATTTATTGTCGGTGGGGTGGCTGCCTCACCTTTCCTCGTAGGGTGTGTTGGCGTGTGTAGGTTGGATGTCTGAAAGCTTTTTCAATGTTGCTTTCTGTCAGATATATTCATGAAGTTGCCATTCTTTAGGGATAACGTTACTGGAATGATTGTACATGAATATGATACATACGGTCTCCTGGCCTGTTTGATTAGATGTCACAGCTAATTGCCCTCTTTGGAATTTGGGCATTGTGGTCAAGGGCTCAAGGCAAAGGGAAACAGAAGCTAGATTTGAGGCTTCTTTACTCCCGGGGCTTTGAAATATACCAACTGTAGAATTTGTTTTACATATGGCATCATCCCCTAGGTTCCCCTTGCCCCTCAGATTGATCTCTAACATAAACTGGAAATGAATTGAGGGTTAAGGCAGCATGAATGAGTTTGATAGAGAGGGGTTTTAAGGGTGGTGAGGAAACCAGTACATCTTCCCCCATCTGGCTACCATATTTTTACTTCTCTCCGTGGTCTCAGCCAGTCCGCTTTGCTGCAACGTCCATGGCTTGACCACTTCCATCCGTGCAACAGTAAAGGAGAACTGAGAGAGGTCATAAAATATGGCTTCCATCTATTAAGCAATATGTGACAATTTCCTTTGGTGAAGAGGGAATAGCATCACCTCCTATGTTAGTATCTTTATGTCCATGCAAATAGGCCTACTCATTGTTCAATGACAAAATATACATATGGAGTAAGTGAAAGTTATTGGCAAATATACCTTGTACTAATATTGGATATTTCTTGATAATATGAACATAACAAGGAAAACATTATATCAAATATAAAGTAATATAATGTCCATTTTTTTACCTCAACAATCAATTTACCTTCCTGGATCTTGTCGCTGAGGACAGTGTGACATCTCGCGTCATCAAGCTTCTCTTACACAGAAAACGATCAAACAATTTCTCGATAAAAAGCCCCCCCCCAAAAATCACTAAACAATTATTTTTATCCTAAACCTGCCAACTTAACATGAATTAATGCTACTGTTCTGTTAGGAATGTATAGTAGGGTTAGCAGTAGGCTAGCTAATTGGTTTCGTAAACATGACAAGGTGACTGATATTTTCCTAACCTCTTCTATGGCTAAACTCATGACCTAAGAATGAGGAATTAACCATGATGGAAAATCTAATACAAATTAAATATTATTGGTTTTGTACACATATTTAGTAGATGTTATCGCAGGTGCAGTGAAATGCATATGTTTCTAGCTCCAACAGTGCAGTATACCTAACAATACAAAACAATACACACAACCCCCACTGACATTGCTCATATCAGAATGATTAATGTCAGAGTCCGGAATACAAATATATGTGGACACCCTTTGAAATGATTGGCTTTAGCTAGTTCAGCCACACCCGTTGCTGACAGGTGTATAAAATCGAGCACATAACAATGCAATCTCCATAGACATACATTGGCAGTAGAATGGCCTTACTGAAGAGCTCAGTGATTTTCAATGTGTGACCTTCATAGGATGCCACCTTTCCAACAAGTAAGTTTGTAAAATATCTGCCCTGCTAGAGCTGCCCCGGTCAATTGTAAGTACTGTTATTGTGAAGTGGAAATGTCTAGGAGCAACAACGGATCAGCCGCGAAGTGGCCGGCCACACAAGCTCACAGAATAGGACTGTCCTCGGTTGCAACACTCACTACCAAGTTCCAAACTGCCTCTGGAAGCAACGTCAGCACAAGAACTGTTCGTCTGGAGCTTCATGAAAGTGGTTTCCATGGCCGAGCAGCCGCACATAAGCCTAAGATCACCATGCGCAATGCCAAGCGTTGGCTGGAGTGGCGTAAAGCTCACCGCCATTGGACTCTGGAGAATTGAAAAAACGTTCTCTGGAGTGATCACCATCTGGCAATCCGATGGACAAATCTGGGTTCGGCGGATGCCAGAAGAACACTACCTGCCCCAAAGAATAGTGCCAACTGTAAAGTTTGGTGGAGGAGGAATAATGGTCTGGGGCTGTTTTTGATGGTTCGGGCTAGGCCCCTTAATGCTACAGCATACAATGACATTCTAGATGATTCTGTGCTTTCACCTTTGTGGCAACAGTTTGGGGAAGGCCCTTTCCTGTTTCAGCATGACAATGCCCCTGTGCACAAAGTAAAATCCATACAGAAATGGTTTGTGGAGATCGGTGTGAAAGAACATGACTGGCCTGCACAGAGCCCTGACCTCAACCCCATCGAACACCTTTGGGATGAATTGGAACTCCGACTGCGAGCCAAGCCTAATCGCCCGACATCAATGACCAACCTCACTAATGCTCTTGTGGCTGAATGGAAGCAAGTCCCCACAGCAATGTTCCAACATCTAGTGGAAATCCTTTCCAGAGGAGTGGAGGCTGTTATAGCAGAAAAGTGGGGGCCCAACTCCATGTTAATACCCATGATTTTAGAATGAGATGTTCAACAGGCGAGCAGGTGTCCACATACTTTTGATCATGTAGTGTGTGTGTGTGTGTGTTTCTATATAATTTTGATTTATTCGGATCCCCATTATCCGACGCCAATGGCGACATCTAGTCTTACTGGGGTCCGACACGTAACGAAAAATACATTACAGACAAAAGACTTTACAATTTGACATACATTTAAAAACATGAACATGTAGTGTAATGGTGTGTATAGCTGTAGTTATATAGATTGAGCCTTGACTAGAATATAGTATTTACATATGAAGTGGGTAAAACCGTATGTAAACAGTATTAAAACGACCAGTGTTCAATGATTATGTATGTAGGACAGCAGTCTCTAAGGTTCAGGGTAGAGTACCAGGTGGTAGCCAGCTAATAAAAGTGAAAAAAAAAATGCAATTGTGTTTCTTTTCTTCAGAAAAACTGTCTTTTTCAGAACGTTTTACATTATTGAAAAAAAAAAAGAATGCAGTCACATAATTTTTTATGTTAAAGAAAGATAAGATTGTCACATATCGTACCAAGTCTTCTATCTGTTTATTCAACAGCATAGCGTCCTATACAGAGGAAGACTCCCTCGCTGCAGACCCGAGGTCAACTACACGTAAGGAATGTTGTGTTAAAGAAACACATATGCAGGTAATGACTGAGTGAACTGTCAACTTCACAGATGATGCTATGTTGCTTTACCTGGGAGATGTTTACATGAGCAGTGACCATGGGCTTAATGTACCTTGTTATCTAGGTGTATCCCACTCCAATGAATGTAGGGGATGGAGGCACAGTGAGGAGAGAGATTGGGGCTCCGATTAAAGCATCTGCGAGCATGGTGGGGAATCCCCCTCAGACGCTGCCCCCTGAGCTCAGAGGAGATGTGCCCCTCAGTCAGCAAAACAAGACCACCACAGCAACAGACTGTAAAATGCCGGTCAACGTCTGTTCAGACCCTAGCAACTTCAACCATTGCCCAGTGGTCCATCCCCCTCAAGAACACAACAATGCTCCAACATCAGGCCCCCCCCTCATTAGCTCTGACAAGAGAGCAGACAAGAGGTCAGAGGTCCCCAAACCCAAGGCTGATGGTCCTGGGGTCTTTCCCACACATCAGTGGCTGTGTGGTACAAAGAACAGCCCTGAGGACCCAGCTAACCCAAGCCACAGTAGTGTGACGTCCAATAAGAAACCACATACTCAGACCCAGCCAGTGATTGGTCTTCCCGCTGGGTTTCAGTGCTCAACACTGTTTAAACCAGGCCAGCCTGTTGCTTTTCTTCCCTCCACTAACTTTTCATCTCCACTCTGCAAAATCACTCTTCCACCTGCATTGGGTCAGATCGCAGCATTGAGAGAAGCCACAGCCAGCCAGTTTCAGAAGGGAGGTCAACCACAAAGGGCAGCTGCTGGAGTGGCACCACTGCTACGGACTTATCCATATCACTTCTCAGTGGGTCCAAGTCCAGCACCTCAAAAGAAGACACCCAACTTAACACCCAAACTCAAATGTAACTCGACGTCCAGTAGCAAGAGCTCCAAAGCTGGAGGGGAGCATCAATCCTCCATCGCCTCAGTGGTGGCCTCTCCCACTATCACTCTCCCAATACAGCACCCAGCATTAGGCTCTGCCCTTCCAACCCGCTTCACGTTGTCTCCTTCCGCTGCCATCTGCTGTGGTCCTGCACTGGCCAGCATCACCACTAAGGGCAGGCTGCTGAACCATGTGGAGAAAGACCTTACGCACCGCAGTGCAGACAAGACATCTGTAGGCTTTCTAAAACGGAAGGCTCCATCTGCTGCTGAGGACCATGCGGTTGCTTGCCCGACTGAAGCAAGGGACGTGCCCCTCGACCTGTCCGCCAAGTCGAAGCGTCCAAAAACGGTAAAAGACCCTCCAAACACGGTTGCCACAACAGAGCATCTCCATAACGAGGCACGTCAGAAAGTTGCACTCCATCCAAAGAGGCCCCATACTGCCACGCCATACCCCATCCTACCGAACACCCACCGAAATGGGGCTCTAAAGCAGACCAGTAGGGCCCTAACTCATCAGGGTTTGGAACCCAACTCATCCTGGGTCAAAGGTTCCTCTCAAGGCCCCATTAATAACCTCCCAGGAACCTATGTAGGTGTGGCCAGTCCCATACTTGCTTCCACCCTACGTAGCAGAGATGGGAAGGGTTCCTTTGAAGACGAGTTCCAGACTTTCGCTAGACAGGAGACTATCTCTATCATTGACCAAGGGGAACACCTGGCCTCAAGGGGAAAGAAGGCATCGTTCATGACGAAGGGCAACCAGCACGTTCATGGTGTCAAGCACCCTAACAGTACCAGCCCAGCTGTAACACAAAGCTGTCCCTCTAAGGGGTCTTTCGCCACAGCTCTGCCCGGCTCTGCCAACTCACACTCTCATCAGAAATCTGGAAGTGTCAAAGCAGCAATCCCATACTCCCTCACTGTCCTCAAGCCGTTATGGCAGAGACCAGCACTTCTTCCTCACCAAGGTGCTTCTGTTCAGAGAAAGGTAATTCAAGGGACTCCCAAGGTCAAGGGGGGCACAGGTTCAGATGGTCCCACTTTTCAGAGTGCCCATCAAAGCCTGTCCAGAATGGAAGCCGAAAAGTGGGACAGAACCAAGTCCCCCCTGTCCAACCTTGAGTCCATAGTGAAGCAGAAAGCTCTAGAAACCACTGCATTGACCGGTGAGGGATACTGCCATCTATCACCTGTGGCATCCAGAAAGCCTGAAGTGGTGAGCTCCCACACTGTGGGCCAGGACACATTGTTAAAGCAGACTGCTGCTTTTGGATATCCACCTATCAGATCTGTGGAGAACAAAGAGTCTTTTCAAGGGGATTCCACACAAGTTATGAACAAACTTGAGAAAACGACGGTCTCCAGAGAAAAGAGCACTGAGAAACATGTTGAACTGGGGGAGCAGGGAAGTATCAAAGAGATACAGGTCTCTGCAAACAGCACCAGTCACACCCAGGCCTTTGGAAGCAGTGGTTCAGCTAACAGAAACAGGACGGACAGCAAATTGGCCCAGGAGTTGGAGGGAGGAACGGGGAAGGCAGAGAGTATGGCCCCTGCTGGTCTCGTTTCCTGTGCTAAATTGGAGGGGATTGCCCTATCCATCCTCACTGGCCAGTGTGCAGGGTTTGCCGAGGTGGAGAAGAAGACCAATGGAACTAAAGAGGAGTCCCCCACCAAAGCAAAAGCTGCCATCACCAAACAGAAGAAGCCCCCTAGTCCAAGGAAGCCAGCGAAGGAGAAGGCATCACCGGACCCTTCAAAGAAGGCTGCGGCACCAGTGAAGAAAAATAAAGATCAGGAAACCACTCCAGTTCAGAAAGAACCAAGTCCCAGAAAGGTAAGTTGTTATTCTGCTGTTGTCATAGAATTCCATTTACGTGAGTTGCTTTGATTATGTGTTGTGGCATCAATCTCTTTTGTTGGTTGAACAAAGATAGAAAAATTCTAAATTCACACACTTGACTCGTCTGTAGATAGATAGATAGATAGATAGATAGATAGATAGATAGATAGATAGATAGATAGATAGATAGATAGATAGATAGATAGATAGATATAATTTATTTATAACGAAGCCTAATTAAGAATATTTGAAATATCAACCACCCATCAAAACATACCTGTCTGCATTATTGCATTTTGATTCAAGTATACTGATTGAAATACAAAGGTAATCCAGTCCGGTTGTTTCTCTGTAAGCTCTCCATCACCATCAACGCTTTATGATCAATTACCTGAATGGCCCGTTTGATGCACTCACTCTGTCCCTTGTGTGTTGCCACAGAAGAAACCAGGTGCCCCTGTACTGGAGCACAGTCTGTCGCTGGCGGAACCATCCCCACACAGGGAGGAGGGGGAGAACACTCGCAGGGAGAAGAGCAGCCCCACTGATAAAAAGGACGCTACTCACAACAAACCAGGTAGGTCTGTCTCTTCTGAATAGAACTTCACGTACTACGTCAGCCAAAGATCTAATCAGAAATGATTCCTCTGTCCACTTTGTTTTAGAGCATTATGAGTGAGTATGTTTTTGACGTGGGTTCCACAGGTAGCGGGAGCAGTCCTCTCCCCAGTCCCCAGAGATCTGAGACCCCAGTCTCCCTCAGCAGCCCTGGCAGATCCAGTAAGGAGCCAGTGTCCTCAGAGAGTTCCACCCCCAGGCTGAGGAGGGGCCGACAGAGGGCTGATGAGGCTCGGCTGGACGACTGGGGCTTCGCTACTCCCTCTCCTCCGCCTGCCCCCCAGCCTGCCCGCCGGCCCAGAGGCAGACCTCGCACCAATCCCTTGCCTGATAAGGCTGACCAGTGCAAGGCCAGGCCCCCCCCCAGCACTGAGAGAGAGACCACGAAACGCAAGAAACGGAACCGCTGCCGGAACAGGAAGTACCAGAATGGGGAGTACATCACGGAGAAGGACAAGGATGGAGACGGAGAGGGTGAAGAGAGATCTGTCCCAACCAGGCAGGGCACTCGATCTGGATCAGGTACTGTTCACCTGGAAATGAAAAATAAAATAGACTGTGCAGTTGAAGGTTTGTTTGAATGTGGTACTTACACAGTGGGCCTTACACAGTGGGCCTTACACAGTGGGCCTTACACAGTGGGCCTTACAAGGCAAAGTTAGGTAGAGTTGAATGACTGAATATAACTGTATACAGTAACTGATTTTGAATGCAGTAGCTTCCCTCTTTTTGTAGTTTATTATGTGAAAACATCCATATCTGTGCCATTAATCCACCTTTTATTTTGGAAGGCATGTTTACTGTGATGGAAGGCATGTTTACTGTGATGGAAGGCATGTTTACTGTGATGGAAGGCATGTTTACTGTGATGGAAGGCATGTTTACTGTGATGGAAGGCATGTTTACTGTGATGGAAGGCATGTTTACTGTGATGGGGCTAGCCTCATTGTTTGTGCCTCTAGCTGCCATCCACTACCAAACGTGTGAAGATTATGCAAGAAGTCTGCCCAAACAAATCTTGTAGCTTCATATGAGCCTGTCTGTACACAGCTGGTGTTCCTCACCAGCATGAGACCACAACAACATTTAAATAACACCCAACGCACTGCTTATAACCGTTGAGTAAATATTTTCTGTGTTGCGCTAGATTTGAGGACTGGCATGTACCCACGCCTCAGTGCCACTCTGACCTGCCGTGGCGCCAGCCCTGAGCCTGGTCACAGGAGGCCTTCGTTCACCCGCTCAGGATCAGTGCGGCGCCCGGAGAGAGGGGCCTCCCCAGAGCCCAGCGACAAGCCCTCTGGGAAGAGGAAGTTCAAGAGCAAGCACTTGAGTGACACAGACGAGCCCAAGAAGGTAGGAAGTTTAGCAGCATCCATCGCAGAGGCCATAGATCTGGAGTTTCTGTTTCCTGTCAAACAGATCCTTGTTGTGAGGTGGCGTGATGAGCCTGAAAGCTTGGCTCATAGTGCCCCCTTGTGGCACAAATCTGTTCTACAACGCCTTAAAAAAAGATAGTGATCTGGCAGCTGATTTCCTCCAGCACCGAGTGTGAGACCATTCGTCCTTGCTGTCACATTACTTCTCATGGCCCTGCTTATGTTTGTATATATTTTTTTGCAGCTTAAGACCAAACGTTCCAGCTTGGGAAAGCGCCCTGCCTCTATGGCAACGGATGACGACAGCCCCAACGCTAAGAAACTAGCAAGCCTCCCTGCCACCCCTAAGGGCCCGACCTCCCCTCCAGCCAGTAAGAAGGGGACCTCGGGGAGGGGAGGGGCACCAGAGTCTCCCCCTAGCAGACCCGTTCCTCCAGAGGTTCGACGGCTCATTGTCAACAAGAACGCCGGGGAGACTCTGCTACAAAGAGCCGCCCGATTGGGCTACCAGGTACTGCTCTACTGCCCCACCCAATCACCTGCATGCATTCATGCTCAGTGCTTTTTCCCCTGCCATTACTCAGGTGTGGTGGGCTCCATAACAGACCCTAACCCCAAACAGATGTTTCACTTTTTCAAACATGAATTGACATTACATTTCGATTGTAGTCATTTTGCAGACGCTCTTATCCAGAGCAACTTACAGTTCATGCATTCATCTTAAGATAGCTAAGTAGCTCAATGTTTCCTCAATAAAGTAGTTATCAGCAAAGTAATGGCTAGTAGGAAAAGACAAATGTTATTTATTTATTTTGGTGAATGGTGTTAAACCCCTGCTGTCTGTCCATCACCCCTGCAGGACGTGGTGCACTACTGTCTGGAGAAGGATGTGCGGGAGGTCAATCGGCGTGACAACGCCGGTTACACAGCTCTCCACGAGGCGTGCTCTCGAGGCTGGAGCCACATCGTCCAGGTGCTGCTGAAGTACGGCGCCGATGTCAACTGCAGCGCCCAGGACGGAACACGGTGGGCTTCGAAACGCCACTGAACAATTACTGAGGATATTGTTTGCCATACACTCCTGAGCTGAAGGGTTATGCCTGCAATACATCGCTTTCTGGGCTATATCTGTTACATTAAATATAGCATTCAAGCTTGGCTTAAATGAGACCTGTTGAAATGTATGTTAGTGGAAGAAGTGAAAAGGAACACATTTGAGCTATTGTCTTTCGACAGGCCCATCCATGATGCAGTAGCCAGTGATAACCTACCTGTGGTGTGGATACTGCTGAACCACGGGGCAGACCCCACCCTGGCCACCTACTCCGGGCAGACAGCGGTCAAACTGGCCCAGAGCCCCAGCATGAAGACCTTCCTCAAAGGTACTCTACCCTGTCATCTCCTTCACCTCTGACAGACGTCATACAACATTGTCCATTGTCACTGGTCATTTTGTTGACCTTGTTGTCGTTCGTATCAGTGCCTGATGCTGTTTGATATTTCCTGCTTTACACCAGAAAACAGACCATTAGTATTGATCAGTCTGTCCTGTTCAGAACATCACAGGGAAGTGTTTGGTGGCCTTTTTAATCTGACCCTGGATCTGCTTTGTTTCAGAATACTTCACAGACCTCGAGGGGAGAAGTGGCCAGGACCCCAGTCTGCCATGGGACTTCTACAGCAGCTCTGTGTTTGGTAAGAAATCTTAATTTGATTGGTTTCTTTTTCTCACCATTGACCTCTGCATCCACTGCCATGTATATCCACTGTTATCTGTTTCATGACTTGTATATGTCATGACTAGAATGCATAGTGTGGTTGTTAGGAACAGAACAGTCCACTAGGGGAGCCTTAAACCCATGGTCAAACAAGAAGCTTAAAGGCGAAGCGAGTTCTCCCGGCCGTCCTGAGCTCACGTCACTAAATGTTTTTTTCAGAGACTGGCCAGGAGGCATGCTGGGACTTCCTGCTCTCACAGCAGGAGGAGGAGAGAGAGGGGAGGAAGGAGAGAGACTCCGACAGGGACTGTCTCCTGTTTGAATTTTCCTCTGAGCCTCTCTTACCATGCTACCATGTCCAAGTGTCGTTAACCCAGGGGTGAGTCAACACCAAAACAGGAAATCCCCTGTCAACAAAATCATTCACACACAGTCCCAGGTTTCCACCCATATTCTTGTGCTTTTATTTGTGCTTGTCGTTTTTAACCCAGAAGCACCTTTTGAAATCCTTGCAGCCGCTCTTCAGATATCAGCTTGTTGGATAGGCTCAGCTAGTTCTAATACAAACCCTGTGTGTGTCCCTGACAGCTTTTGCAATTGGTTCCTGTTGACGGATGTTCTAAAGCGGTTGAAGATGTCGTCCCGGATATTCCGGGCGCGGTACGCGCACTTGGAGGTGGTGAGCCTGGCACGGACAGAGCTGTGGAGGCAGGTGTCGGTCAGCCAGGTGAGCACAGCCTCTTCACAGCCTCAGGGAGAGGAAGAGGAGGAGGAGGAGGAGGGGGAGGGGCCTGTGGAGCTGGTCCGCTGTGTACCGGAGCTCCAGGGACTGCTGGGTTCCTCCATTCACATCCTACAGGAGGACGAGGGGGAGGAGGAAGGGGACAGGATGGATACAGCCACGCCCTGCAGCCGGTAGCCCATCCTCCTCTCGCTCTCAGCCCCTCACACATCCAAACTGCTCCCCTACACGTCCCAAGTGTCTCAACCTAACCTCCCCGCGAGCAGCAGATCAAAGTAAACAATGTCTGGAGGCACCGTCGAAACAGTGGTTATGGCCAAACTCTGGCTACGCCACTGGGAAGAACACACCTCACTAATGACCTGGGACCTCCACATTGAGGAGAAATGGGGGTCACGGCAGCGCCACCTCGTGGATGGGTGCTCAGTGCTGGAGGGCAGCTTTCAGGTTCCAATCTGTAGGTATATTTCAGAATCCAAGAAAAAATTCAGAACTCCCCTTTTTTTTTATGATTCTATATGTATATCTTGCCACCAGGGTGAGCACGTTCGGTTGTAATGTATTTGTGTGGCAAGGGATGGATTATGTTTGGGATTTTTTGTGTGTTTTTTTTTCTTCCGTTTGTTAGTCCCTGAGGGAAAGCAAATCTTTTTGGTTGGGAGATAATCCCAAGCTTTTATCTTGGTGAACTCTTGCGTGCAGCTAAGAGGCTTACAGCCAGGCCAGGCCAGCTAACAGTGGCAGGAAGGCCCTGGGGCCAGATTGTTTTTCCATTAACCTGGAAGACCCAGAGACCCACAGAGAACAGACCACGGACACACCCACATCTGCCCTGTTAATAGAACCATAGTGATCCATTTCATCAATCAAACATACAGCACTCTGGAGATTTTATTTTATTTTGTCTTTCATTTTGCAGTGCACATTATTTCACCAAGTATCTTGGTAGGCCACGGGTGTGTTAACCCGTGGCCTACATATAGGCTTGGATTCAGATCATGGATTCATTTTGTTGAACTTGAGAATGAATACTTGTTTACAGATGGAAAGCTGTCACTGTAGTTTTCTTTCCACTCTTCCTGCTTCCCCTATGATGGGAGGGAGAATAGAAACCCGTCGATGACTTTCAGTAACTGAGAGGAAGTGCCACATGGTGTCCGGGGAGTCCAGGGTCCTCTGGTTAACCTTCACTTTGCTGCATAAGACTGACTCCTTTTACTGCTCCTTGCTCATTCCTCCTCCGTCCTCCTCGTTGCGTTACAGACGGACCCCCAACGTGCTTTGTGGCGCGTTTTATTTTATTTACACTGTTTGTGGTTAATTTAATAGTCATTAATATATTTGAACATTTGCTTTGTATGGTTGGTGCTTCATTTGAAATGTACAATTAAGGATCTCTTTATCCCACACTTTTGTTTTTTCTCTTCTTGCAAACAGTATTTTAACAAGCAAAAGTACAGTTTTATTGTACTGGTGCTAAGCTAGAGTTTGTGTTGACAATCAATGAAGTTTTTGTTTTGAAGTTAAAACCAATAAATTATATTTAATTAAGTTGAAGTGACAAAAATGTAAAGAAAGAGTATAGTTTCATTTTATATGATGAAGAAAGTGGAATACATCTAGTCTGGAGAAGAAGGCAATAATATACTGCTTGTGTGAGTGCTGTTAAAACAGGTGAACCTTTTATTTTATTATTTTTTATGAAATCAACCAGAATAAAGCATGATTGTGAAGTATTGTTCGTGAGGTATATTCATTTTACCCAGCAAGCACATTTACTTCCTTGGAAGTTGTGGGAACGTACGTTTTTGGTTTCCCATTGGTTCTGGGAACAAAGCCATACGTTTCCTGACCGGTAAAACTGAGCGTTTTTTTTAAACGTTCTGAGGATGGAAGGAAAAATGTCACCTTAAATTTAATGTTCATTTTTAGGTTGCATGGAGGTTCTGAGAATATTTTACTATGGTTCCCTGAATGTTTTATTAACGCTCTCTGAATGGAAATTATAGGTTATTTGGAGGTTTTTGAATAATTTCCTTAACTTACACAGAATGTTTCAGTAAGTATTTTAATCACAATGCTAGCTTATTTTGGGTTAACGTTTTTGAACTCCGGTCACATGGAAATGAATTTCCTAATCGTCTGTTCGCTATTCATGGAATTAGTCCACTGCGCCACCAGGTTGGAGCTAGCATGCCATGTTTTTTAACGCATACAAAGCTGTTCATTTCAAAAGGAAACAAGCGCTCATTAAAATCAGGTGTGGCCAATTACTGGGTGCGGCCAACACATCTGAACACACTTAACAGGATAGAGGGAGTTTTGTTGATGCTGAGAACGGAATGTATGGGCTTTCTTAACATTCTCGGAACAATTTGAGAACATGGCTTTAAATAGAACCATGAGGAAACGTTATGCTGAAGTACTGAAATTCCCACAGAAATTTTTCTTAACGTTCTCTGAACTATGAGAACATTCCCAATGTCAAACCAGTTGGAGAACATTACCAACATTTACGGTTGAAGTCGGAAGGTTACATACACTTCGGTTGAAGTCATTAAAACTCATTTTTCAACCACTCCACAGATTTCATGTTAACAAACTATAGTTTTGGCAAGTCGGTTAGGATATCTACTTTGTGCATGACACAAGTAATTCTTCCAACAATTGTTTACAGACAGATTATTTCACTTATAATTCACTATATCACAATTCCAGTGGGTCAGAAGTTTACATACACTGTTATGTTTTATGTTATGACCCAGTGGCACGTCTAGGGTATGATGTTGGAGTCGCAACATAAAACAGTGTTCTATATACAGCCCAAAGGATGGACACGGAAACATGGGTAGAGTAAAAAAAGGAATACTTTATTTTACTAAAGAGACGTAACATACACTAAGTTGACTGTGCCTTTAAACAACTTGGAAAATTATGTCATGGCTTTAGAAGCTTCTGATAGGCTAATTGACATAATTTGAGTCAATTGGAGGTGTACCTGTGGATGTATTTCAAGGCCTACCTTCAAACTCAGTGCCTCTTTGCTCGACATCCTGGGAAAATTAAAAGAAATCAGCCAAGACCTGCTGCGTAGACCTCCACAAGTCTGGTTCATCCTTGGGAGCAATTTCCAAACGCCTGAAGGTACCACACCATAGGACCACGCAGCGGTCGTACCGCTCGGGAAGGAGATGCGTTCTGTCTCCTAGAGATGAACGTACTTTGGTACAAATCAAATCACAGAACAACAGCAAAGGACCTTGTGAAGATCCTGAAGGAAAATAGCCACAGTAAAACGAGTCCTATATCGACATAACCTGAAAGGCCGCTCAGCAAGGAAGAAGCCATTGCTCCAAAACCACCATTTTTTTGACTACGGTTTGCAACTGCACATCGGGACAAAGATTGTACTTTTTGGAGAAATGTCCTCTGGTCTGATGAAACAAAAATAGAACTGTTTGGCCATAATGACCATCGATGTCTTGATGTTGCGTCAATATATCCACAATTTTCCTTCCTCATGATGCCATCTATTTTGTGAAGTGCACCAGTCCCTCCTGCAGCAAAGCACCCCCACAACATGATGCTGCCACCGTGCTTCACGGTCGGGATGGTGTTCTTCGGCTTGCAAGCCTCCCCCTTTTTCCTCCAAACATAACGATGGTCATTATGGCCAACAGTTCTATTTTTGTTTCATCAGACCAGAGGACATTTCTCCAAAAAGTACAATCTTTGTCTCCATGTGCAGTTGCAAACCGTCGTCTGGCTTTTTTATGGCTATTTTGGAACAGTGGCTTCTTCCTTGCTGAGCGGCCTTTCAGGTTATGTCGATATAGGACTAATTTTACTGTGGATATAGATACTTTTGTACCTGTTTCCTCCAGCATCTTCACAAGGTCCTTTTGCTGTTGTTCTGGGATTGATTTGTACCAAAGTACGTTCATCTCTAGGAGACAGAACGTGTCTCCTTCCTGAGCGGTATGACAGCCGCGTGGTCCCATGGTGTTTATACTTGCGTACTATTGTTTGTACAGATGAGCGTGGTACCATCAGGCGTTCGGAAATTGCTCCCAAGAATGAACCAGACTTGTGGAGGTCTACAGTTTATTTTCTGATTTCTTTTGATTTTCCCATAATGTTGAGCAAAGAGGCGTTTGAAGGTAGGCCTTGAAATACATCCACAGGTACACCTCCAATTGACTCAAATTATGTCAATTAGCCTATCAGAAGCTTCTAAAGCCATGACATCATTTTCTGGTATTTTCCAAGCTGTTTAAAGGCACAGTAAATTTAGCGAATGTAAACTTCAGACCCACTGGAATTGTGATTATAGTGAAATAATCTGTCTGTAAACAATTGTTGGAGAATTACTTGTCATGCACAAAGTAGATGTCCTAACCGACTTGCCAGAACTATAGTTCAACATGAAATCTATGGAGTGGTTGAAAAAATGAGTTTTAATGACTTCAACCTAAGTGTATGTAAACTTCCGACTTCAACTGTATGCTTGAACTTTAAGGAAAAGTAATAAATACCAAGAAAATGCACTGAGAATTTTCCTGCACCATTCCCAGAAGTTGTGGGAAGGTTGTATGCGAAATAACGTTAGGACTGTAATAACTAACTCTCACCAAACTATAAGAAATGTACGGTTATCAATGTTATGCGCTATCTGGGAATATCATATTTACAGTAAGTTGCTCTGAGCTCATTTTAAGATCACGCTTACTGTAACCTTTTAGACTGTATTGTTTAAGTTTGGAGGCAGACAGATGGAGAGGTGTGGTGCGGGGCCACAAATGTCAGCTGGAACTTAGTCATAATCCTCTGACTGGTGATAAGTCAGCCTCTTGACGAGGTGTATGTAACCTATCCAATCTTATCATCAGCCTAATAACCAATAACAGAAACCATTTTTAATAGCCTAAATAGGCCCACTGTAAATTAGACTAACTTCTCTGAAATATCGTGAAGAACTTGCACTGTTCTTCTAGGAAATATCCATCTTTTGTATGAAATTCAAAAGGGACACAGCACGACTCAAACCCCAGCATGGTGCTGCGATAAGGATTTGATAATATCCACAATAGAGAACTAGTGACTCAGTCTAGAGATGGAGGGAAGTGTAGAAGCATACCTGCGTCAATTCACAGCTGTTTTGCTCGCTTGGTATATCACCACTAGTTTTTATTCAATTGTGGGTTTTGTTTTTTTGCAATTGAAAATACTTGTATTTGATGATGATGATGATATAATTATGTGTAACATAACACATGCATCATTATAGGAATTTGTTTTTCACTTCTCTGAGTATCCAACATCTAAATTGTGATTTCCACACTGTCATCTCTTATGCATTGCCATTACAAAGCTAGAATCTCCACCAGATGGCATCATTGTTGACAGAGAAACATGGTGGAATTAGTTGCAGTTACAAATTGATGGGTAGTTGTGCGTTTCACAAATACGCCACCCGTGCCAAAGTGGCCATCTATATAGAACGGGCTGTCCAACCCTGTTCTTGGAAAGTTACGCTCCTGTAGGTTTTAACTCCAACCCCAGTTGTAACTAACCTGATTCAGCTTATCAACCAGCTAGTTATTAGAATCAGGTGTGTTAGATTAGGGTTGGAGCTAAAACCTACTGGACGGTAGCTCTCCAGGAACAGGGTTGGAGAGCCCTGTTATATAATGATCTATCTACCTGGGCCTGTCCCAGGTAGAGTTGAACTCTGTCTTTAGTGTAGCAGAATGGGAGAGCTCCGAGAACAGAATTATAAGATAGACCCTTCAAACTCATCTCTGGACCTCAAAGACAGTTCCACTTAATTTTTTTTATTGTTCCCTACTAATCAGGGACTGATTTAGACCTGGGACACCAGGTGGGTGCAATTAATTATCAGGTAGAACAGAAAGCCAGCAGGCTCCGGACCTCGTTGGGTAAGAGTTGAATACTCCTGGGGTGAATCAAATGTGTGCCTTCACCTGATCGGTCTTGCTCCTTGAAGAAAATACATGTTTGCATGGTATGCTTGAAAGCTTGCCAGTATCAGGGTGCCAGCTGGGTGTAGCTAAAGCTGCCTGTTATCTTCCTGTCATATGTGTTCTTCTCACTGTCTCCAAGGGTGCTTTTCTAGACGCTAGGTGCATCTGACAGCCTGGGTGTCATCCTGGTTAGGTTTCCAGGGATGTAATACAGGATATATTGACCTACAACTAAGCCATGATAGCATATCTCATGACAACTAAGCCATGATAGAAAATCTCATGATATTTCTCATAAAGTCATAAAAGTTGTGGGTCACTGAGCAAAAATTACAAGACATGAGTGAGGAGCTTTTGAAAACCTAGGCCTACATGTCTGTCAACACACGGATTCAGCAGCCAGCAATGCTAAAACATCATACACTGACATACCAAAAGAACAAGTCCCTCATAGGTGGGCCCCATTATACATTGTGTATGCTTTGCAACCCCCAAGGTTATTATAGCTAGAGTCAACCAATTCCTTCAAGATAGCAAGTTCCTTAGAGATATTACTGTTCCAAGAGTGAACCCTTAATTGCTATAGGGCCCTCAAACTCAACACCTGGACCTCGAAGCCAGTTCCAGCAGGCTCCGGACCTCGTAGGGCAAGAATTGAATACCCCTGGTCTAGGGGTACGTACATGCAATGATACGAAGATGTGATAATTATTTTATATGCTCAGCTGCTTTGAAAAAGGTGTTTTCTGTACAATCATACTTTAAATATTTGCAATATCCATACTGTGTAAGTGATTATCAAAAATCAGGCAATTGGATGCTAAAAATTGCATACATTTAAATGCTTTGACAAGGGTGGAAGGCTCAGCTGCTGATAGCCCTGTAAGTTGAGTGTCATGACATCATACATGGATCCAGATTTGAGAACCACCCATTCACCGAGCCCCTGGGATCCTGCTGCGTTCATTGGCCATCTGTTGTTCTAGGGCAGTGAATTCTGATTGGTTTAAAACGAGGGCAAGTCTCTACAAGACCTGCTGACTGACTAACATGGAAAAGAGGAAGAAGGGAGATCGCAGATGGCACACAGGGGTTTCACATGGTTCCTATATGCAGACCTTGTTGATACAGAAGGACTGAATGGATAGCTTTTATACAGAAGGTGATGTGATATAGCAGTCAAGCTTTAGGGGGAGGGGAACAACGGACTGTTACATCAGCCCATTGGCCTTATTTTTACTCTGAATTAAACTGATATCACACCCTTGTCAAAATAATACATTCCATTAATACCAAATTAATTCTGCAACATTTGAAACATACACACTCACGCTCCAGTTGTCTCTGTAAACAATATTCTAATCATGTTAGGAGACTCCCTGGAGCTGCACCCTGTTGACAATTCTTTCAGAAATATTAGCATGATCTTCCACACGAGAGGTAAACCTGTTTTCCCAAATGTTCCCCAGGCTCCCTTCTTGTGGACCTTCTCTATCCCAGCCCTTTTGCCTGCTTTCTCAGGGTTCATCGAGGTTGTCTGTTTTTTTTTTTTTCACCAAGCCTTGGGTTATGCAACAGTCTTCTTTGAAACCCACAAAAGGGGAGGTCCTGTTCACTTGGCTTGTCTCTAGAAGCCAAGAATACTCCCTTTCCCATTGAAAACGACTTACCGTTTTCAACCACTCCATGATGCCCAGGTTTTAAATATGCTACAGCGGACACTTACTGTATAGTTCTTTTTACTTCACCAGTCATTGTAATTAAGAACATGAATGTGAAAGTCAAAATCTAGCAAATGAGAACATGAGTAAAAGTTGAAAGTTGAAAATATTCCTTGACTGATTTGTAATGAAACTGCTTATTGCCATGGTATTTTGATGTATTACTTTACCAATTATTCAAATTTGAGATAAGACAATAAGACAATAAATAAGAATTTGTTCTTAACTGACTTGAGGAGTTAAATAAAGGTTCAATAAAAAATAATAAATAAAATGTATGAATCATTTCAGAAATATGTTATATTTCAGAGTATCGGCTACTCCACAGAGTCTTGCTAAGCAATGCACGAGCAGTTCACAGACAGACATGCTGGGCAATGCAAAGATGAGTGTTGCTGATCATGGCAGGTATTAGTACTCTATCCTCCAATGCTAGCTAGTTAATCTGCTGCTATCGTTGACTTAACAGACACACACTCGAACCTCCTGAGGGCTAAATATATCAGGAGATTTAGGAGGGAGAGTACTGGCCTGTCACATATATTTCCACATCAGATTTCACACTAATTGAGTGGGCTTGGCCAGACTTTTGCATTCAGACAATAGATCAGCATGTCTACTGTAGGTTCTTTATAGTCTAGACACGTATCGATGGAGTAAGTTAGCCACATTTATCTCATGTGCTACTTAGAGCAGCATATTCCCTAACAGCTAGACTATTAATGCTGGTTTGAATCCTTAAAATGACTTGCTTGTGTTTTATAGAGTATAAGGTCTTGAGTATGGAGGAGAGAGGTCAACACCTCCCTTGATTTGTGTTATCTTACCAGGGGAAAAGTGAGTCTGCAGTGAGAGTTCAAGGTGTTGTCTATGTTTGAGAGCTCGTGGTGGAATCGCTGACTTGAGCCGTGCACACACACATAGACGTTGCCATTGTGTTGTCCTTGTCTTGCAGATTAGATTAATTGACATTTCCCTGCCAAGGATGGATGCAAGCACTGACCTGTGGAGAACTCAGCCTTTTAATCTGGCTCTGTATCCTCCAGGCTCTGTCACTGAGAACAGGCCTCCACTGCATGGGGGTTGAAAGGCCAGCGAAACTGATGCTTATCACCTGACAGTTACTGTAAGCTGATTCCTAGCAGAAAACAAAGACATTGGTGCTATAGATATACAGTCATGTGAAAAGGTAATTACAACCCCCTGGAAAGTTCTCTTTATATTTTACATATTTGGACAGATGGGTATGTAATCTTCACTTCAACACTATTGACAGATAAAGGTTACCCAATTTAACAAATCACACACAAAAAACAACAACTTTGAAAATGTTTTGCAATTAAAATAAACAAAAATGCCTTTTCCTTATGGGGAAAAAGTTAGTACACCCCTACCTTTACCATGGCAAAAGTCAGTTGTCTTAAAATTCTTTTTTGAGAGCAGAGGCTTCTTCCTTCCTGACCTCCCATGTAGGCCAAGTTTGTACAGTCTCTTTCTGACAGTGTACCCATGCACTTCAACATTGATTGTGGCAAGAGAGGCCTGTAGATCCCTTGATGTTACCTGGGGTTCTTAGAGACTTCTATGAGCATCTTTCGGTCTTTGGTGGGGCGATCTGTCCTAGGTAGTTTGCCAGTGGTCTGGAATTTTCGCCGGACAATGGAATGATGTACTTCTAATTGCTTGGAAATGGATTTGTAAACCCTCCCAGACTCATGGGCATCAATAATCTTTCTTCTGAGGGCCTCGGGTCAGTCTTTTGGTCTTTGAATGATGTGTTAACACACACCCATATGGTTAAGACCAAACCAGACAAAGTTTCTAATCTTTATGGAAGGCTGGACCCTCCTAAGTTTCTCTCTAATGTTTTCTAATAATTTGCACAATTCTAATTTTAGCCATTTTATGTGATGTTAAAGGTAGGGGTGTACTAACTTTTTCCCCATAAGGAAAAGGCATTTTTATTTATTTGAATTGCATAACTTTTTCCACCAAAATTTTTTGGGGTGTGATTTGTTAAATTGGGTAACCTTCTGTCTTCATCTGTCATTAGTGTTGAAGTGAAGATTACATATCTATCTGTCCAGGAGGTGTATTTACTTTTTCACATGACTGTATGTGTTGGGCAAAGATAAATACCCTGGGAAATACTGAGTTTAAACAACAGAATACATTCAATGCGTGTCTACTGTAGAATTGACATAGGATGAACGTAGGTACACAATACCAGTGAAAACAAGGATCTCTTATTGACCTAATTAGATCGAGCTGATAGAGCAGTGGCCAGTGTTCAGGGCTGAGGGGGCCGTCAGTGCGTTGTGAGAGACACTCTGAGTCAGACACTGGCCGTTAGCAGAGCCAGCTGGGCTACACGCCCACTCGCCTGTTATGTAAGCTCCAACATTCCACGCCTATACGTTCTGCACGGAGCATGCATACTGAGCATGTTAAGTCTGTCCAAGGCAGGAGATAGGCCAAGCTCCTAGTCAACTGAATGGGCTGATGCTGTGTTAACTATGAATACTGACCGCTCAGATAAGAGATAGATCTGTGTGGATCTCCTCCTCTCCTCCTGTATATTTACACAAGCCAGAGACCAGATTCCCACTTGTAGACAAACTAATGTCTCTTCCCCCCCAAAGGAAACCTTTAAAACCCATGATTGAATGAAATTTCCCCCCCGGGGGATCAATAAAGTACCTATCTATCTATCTATCTGATTTATTTGTGTTTTCTACTGACCATTAAGAAACTCAGTATCTATAGGCTTGTGTTTACTGTAGCTACGAACACACACACATACACACACACAGCCGAGGATTGAGCTGGTACAAGAAGGGCCTGGCACAGCCCAGCCCAGCCCTTATGAAGGCAGAGGGAGGGTAGGGAGGGGATTTGGTGGCCTGGCTGGGCACTGAAGAACCTCAGTGGGAAAGCATCTGCCCAAATGGAGAACGCAGTGTTCCTGACTCCACAGCTGCTTCCCAGGCTGCTAGAACAAAAATATTTACAGCCAAGACGTCTCCACCTTTTTACTGATAAAGAAGTAGGGTTGCTTTGTTTTTTAAAATATGGTATGCAAAAGACTGATCAGTGTTCAGTGAGAAAAGCATAGATGAGATTGCTAAGTAATGCATAATCTGACTCAAATCATAAACATAATCAGAAACCTGAGACAATTATCAGTCAATTTCTAGCATAAAGGCTTAAAATGCATTAACAGTAAAACATGCCTTTAAGAGCAAAGTTCAAGCATTTATGAGCAAAGGCACTTTTTTATGGCTAAAACCATTATACAGATAGATAACTTGTAGAATTGACTTCCTGGGAAACTATCCACTTTTGTATGGGAGGGAAACTCCCTGCTATTTTCATGGCTTTATTTTCTTCCATCATCCTCCTCTTTTTACCATTGAAGAGATTTTCCCATTACCAGGAATGTTAGTAATGTCTTGATAGAGTATGCTGGTTCTCATAAGACTGTACAGTACAAGGCAGGGTAAGCCCCATGGGCTGTTGTGTGAGCATATCCAGCTACGTTGTTTTACTTAATAGCAATGCCTAGAAACACTAAAACAACTTCAAATTAGAATGACCTGTTTACTTCCTGGTTGACCAATGAACTCCAAAGACCTGGTGTGTTTTTTTTAGCTGCACACAAGTATGTTCCAATCTAACATATAACAGTATGCAGGTGTTTACTCTTGGAGCAGCACTGTTGCCATAGTAAGGTGGGGACCTACCTGAGCAAGCAGTTGATAAAACCAGAAACAGGCCATGACAAGCAGTTACAGATAGACACCACCGCTTTGCAACTCAGTAAGGGCCTCCAGTGTAAAATCTCCTGTTGAACTCAACTCAACAAATTGACCTTCAGCACCAGTGCAGGTCAGGTCATCCATTTGATTTGGCCATACATTCGTCTACTCTACCTCATGAAGAGTGTTATCTGAGAGACCCGCCTGTGTGGCTGTGTGGTTAAATGTCTAGCCCGTGCCAGCTAAAAGTGTTGCAGCAGTTGAGCAAGCGTGCCAGCGACTACCAGCAGGGCAAAGGAGGCATGGCTGGGGCAGCTGGCTGAGATGGACCAATCAACAGGACTGCTCCCTGCCAAGTGTCAGTGATCACGCCGTCGCACGCTGACCCACGGCATGGGCAACAGATTCACAATTTATAGAGACTCAGAGGGGTCTTGCAACACAGACACTCTCATGTGTCCGTCAGTGGCACATCCCTATCCAATTCCCCCTTGGTCACATTGCATCCATTCCCCTTCACAGTGAGAGAGAGAGTGGGCAAATCACTCATCTCCATAATCTCGACACCAGTATCAAGGGTCGAGTATCAAGGACATATAGACCATTTTCTTGCCATTACTTATAGATGGCTTTGTTACTATAAATATCTAGCTCTTGACTGACACTATCATGATGAATCTCTCGGTTAGATTTGGACAGTTACTGCATTCAACAGTCGCTGCATTTGTTGGACACTCACAGACCAAACGTGACTCTTGGTTCATAAGCATGTCCCAATTGCTGACAGACCATGGTGAAATTTAATCAACCACACCATGTGAAACTAATTTTAAATTCTTTAAAGTCCGTTTCAATTCATTCATTTAATTTCAGTTCTCATACTGAATTGACTAAGAAATTAACCCCATTTTGTTTGGATCACTGTATTAATCAATTCCCTCTCCACAGACAAAGGTCAACAATAATCTCCATTTGAGTGATCAGTCCATTGACTATATCAATAAATGGTGCTAAAATGTGTCTCCCGCACACAGGCAACTTATCCTCTCTGATAGCCAACAGTCGTGGGGCGTAACGTGAAGAGACAATTTCCATTCATATCAACAGCCTGACCAGCTGTCCCACAATACGTGGTTGACCCAGTTCACTTGAGTGGGCTGAAGGATTGACCAACTTTGCTACGGCGATTTTGTTGTCCGGATATTTCCCGGCATACATTGAGAGCACCTACAGAGAAGACTCAGGGCCCCAGCTTTATATAAATGTGCTCTCGTAGGCATAGCCTCATACTTGAGCCTTTCATGCCCCAACGTGCTTTGTGTTGGGTCAGAGCAGGCCTTTTATCAGTGCTCTTTCACCCCTCCTGTCCCTCTCTGTCCTCCACTACCCCTGGAAACCCTCCGCCACTCTACAATCTTTTAATCACTGCTGTGCCTTTGAGAGGAAAAAAAAAAGCATTGTTACCCTATTGGCTGCTGTTGGTGGAGCTGTTGCTAAGGGAAGGGTTTGAGAGGGAGATGGCCGTTTGAGGAAGCCATTTGGATAATTTGTGTTTGATACAGATCAAGCATAAAATTGCCACCTTTGATTAAGTTCAGCAAAAATAAATACAAATACTGAGCTATATTGTATGCTCAAATAAAATGCTCAAAGAAAGAGATTAAGTAATAAAAATAAGGAACAGTCATTAACAGTCACTTTTATGACTCAGTAGCATGCAAAAGCACTGTAAAACAGTTCTCAATTTCCTAAACCTGACCATTTGCACGAGAAGTCACACCTTAGGGAATAAACCATGAGCTCAGTCACCTTAAGTCTTACCAGGAATCTGCAAACATCAGTAAGTAATAATAAGAATTCAGACCAAGAGCTTATGCGACAGAAAGACAACTAAGCCAGTGCCAAAACTACTAGTATGAAAAGAGTATATCCATTTATCCTTAGCAAGCCTATTCAATACCTCTCATTGACGTTAAGACATTAGCTGCACACAAATTAACTGAAGCTTACAAAAAAACTGGTTTAATTCTTTATTTTATACTTGTACTGCATTTGTGCTCAATATAAAAATTGAAATAGCCAAGGCTAATACATAGAGGAAGAGAGATGTTACAATACTGTCACTCCAAAAAGGGTAGGTTGCCATTTTTATACCAGTCAGAAAATGTGGACAAGATGGTAGCAGGACTTGAATGAGTTAGAAAAATTCAAAGGCACAGCATGTTTCATCAGGAGGAGTGCTACAGAGAGACACGATGAATACATTATTTTGTTTAATAAAAGGCCCTTAAAAACCAAGCCCAGACACTAAGTGTCTTTTACATTTTAATTAGGGACAGAACACCCAGCATTCAAATACTCCTGCAGGCAAACCTTTTTAGAGACATTTACAGAAGACATGGTATACAGACACCCAGTTCCATTGACATTAAAGTGAATCCACATAAATGAATGTTTGGACTTGAAATGAAGACTATGGGAAGCTTGTTTATCTACCCGAGCCATGATTCAACGACACTCGAAACACGATACCAAAAACTCTAAAAATGGCCAACAAGCATGAAACTTCAACCGTGATAAACTTACAACGCCCAGTTTAACGAATCAGACATCATGACCTTACACATTCAGGAACATGTGCAGGTGTCAATCAGATTGGTTTAAATGCATGATTAGTGGAGCTTTGGGAAACAAGGGACAGGAGAGGGGGTGGCGTGTCACTACTCAAGACAGGATTGAAAGTCATCAAGTAGCTCAGGGCCCGGTTTCCCAATATAATATTTAGGCAAAGTTCAACAATGGACTTAGCCTTAAGATGCTCCTGGGGAACCGGGCCCTGGTCAGTTGCACTAAGTCTCCCATAACATCCCTTTGTGTTTGTGAGTCAAGCAGTTCAAGTTCAGTCAAATGTGACCCTATCTCATGAAGTTACCACCTCCGATTTCCCTCTTGTAGCGGTTGGTGAGGTGGTCTGCTTGCACTGTGAGTTTTGACAGGACTCCAAACAGTCCCCTGAGGTGGTAGTGGAACTGGCCTTCCAGATCAACACCCTCTTCACCAGGATGCTCCCCAGTTATCAACTGCTGCTCCTCTTGCTTGACAGCCATTTCCAGGAAGCTGGCCCCACCACTCATCTCCCTCTTCAGCAGGCCCCACTCCATGTCGTTCTTGATGGACTTGAGGAGGAGGTAGTGCTCGTACATGTCCCTCTGCTTGTTAGGGTAGGAAGGCTCATTGCTCTCCACCACCTCAACCTGCTGGCTCTCCTGCACCTCCAGAGGAACATCCCGCAACAGGCTGGGTACCATGATAGTCTCATCCATGTTGTTGGTTGCAGCGATGAATCTGTGCATCACATTGATGAGGGAGTTCTTGTTGCTGGCCGGGTCACTGCTAATTTGCATCATTGTGGAGGTTTTTGGATGACTTGGGTTTGTATGAAACAGGTGGAGTTTGACGTTAAGACTGAGTGATGATCCAAATGTCACTAGAAATAAACAAAAAAAAACATTGAAAACCATGAGACAAAAAGGCAGAAATATGAAGGAAAGAATATCTGGTAAACAGAATACAACCACCCTAATAGATAGGCCTGCTAACCAATAGGCCATCACATCGGCCTACTAAGAATGCAGCGAATGCACCACAAGGCGTGAACCGCGATGGTCTGCTCGGGATATTTTCAGCTGGTCAAATAAGCCTGGCTACACTACATGGGCTACTGAACTGTAAATGGAGGCATGGACAGAATGAAGAGGCACTTCATAAATACAGGGTTTAAAGGCTTAATCTGACTACCGTGTACCAGAGTAGGCTATGGCTCGGGCTGCCAATGACACGTAACAAATAAAACGTAACAGAAATGTTCCTGCAATGTAGCCAACAACCAGCATGCAAAGAGTCATACACAACGCTTCCTGTAAAGTATTGAAAAGCACCTATGTGACCTTGCCATATTTACAGAAAGCAAAACAAATACTGACCTCAATCAAACGGTGACCAGTGCAAACTCTTTCTGATGGTGAGCCGGTATGTATATAATTCCTCGGCTTTTGCAGAGGGACGTGAAGATTTATAGCGGGCACGCCGGTTAGAAAAAAACGACCTCGCCCCCTTCACGATATCAATGACGCAATAGGATAGTATTGAGAAAATGGGGCGTTAACCTTAGGTTACTGACAGTGATAACATCCAATCAGAGACCACATTATTTTGGCCGCTTGTCCGTAACAAAGACCCCCCCAGTAATGTTACTGTATTTTTAAGCTTTGATACATTGTTTCAAAAATCATAATGAGTGAATCATGAGTACTATCCTACTTTTTCTCTCATAGGCTAGGCCTACTAAATAAGATACAAGCACACAATAAAACGGCTGACATGATTAACTATGATACTTGAACGTTTTCAGTGTACACAGACCAGGAAGGTGCTTCATAAAAAATTAATTACATGCTGTCATATGAAAATACAGAAGTGGACTAACTTGAAAAGTTACCTTGGCCACAAATTGTGTGAGATAATTGGATCCATAGGATAATTGGCGCTGTGTGAGTCAGGTAGGCTTTACAATACTGTCATCTGGTGTTCATTTCAACACAAGCCACATCCACGATGAAACGAGTGGTAAATTCAAGCATAGATGCATATTATGGTAGAGATAACTCAGAATAAGATTGTGCTTTGCATTTTATTAGCATTTCATTGATTTAAACATGATATATATCAATGTCATCATTTTCAGAGTAGATTTTATTGTATAGTATATGATTAGAATAACAAAGCATGGTTATATATGAACAGTGATTGCATTGCAGTGATTGCTGGGATACTGTGGTTATACAGTGCATTCAGAGAGTATTCAGACCCCTTCACTTTTTCCACATTTTGTTACGTTACAGCCTTATTCTAAAATGGATTATATTTTATTTATTCCTCATTAATCTACACACAATATCCCGTAATGACAAAGTGAAAACAGGTGTCTGCAGCATTGAAGGTCCCCTAGAAGACAGTGGCTTCCATCATTCTTAAATGGAAGAAGTTTGGAACCATCATGATTCTTCCTAGAGCTGGCCGCCCGGCCAAACTGAGCAATCGGAGAGAAGGGCCTTGGTCAGGGAGGTGACCAAGAACCCTCTGTGGAGATGGGAGAACCTTCCAGAAGGACAAACCTCTCGGCAGCACTCTACCAATCAGGCCTTTATGGTAGAGTGGCCAGACGGAAGCCACTCCTCAGTAAAAGGCACATGAAAGCCCACTTGGAGTTTGCCAAAAGGCACCTAAAGGAATTTCAGACCATGAGAAACAAGATTCTCTGGTATGATGAAACCAAGATAAAACTCTTTGGCTTGAATGCCAAGCGTCACGTCTGGAAGAAACCTGGCACCATCCCTACAGTGAAGCATGGTGGTGGCAGCATCATGCTGTGGGGGTGTTTTTCAGTGGTAGGGACTGGGAGACTAGTCAGGATTCAGGGAAAGATGAACAGAGCAAAGTACAGAGAGATCCCTGATGAAAACCTGCTCCAGAGTGCTCAGGACCTCAGACTGGGAGGAAGGTTCACAGGGCAACGACCCTAAGCACACAGCTAAGACAACACAGGAGTGGTTTCGGGACAAGTCTCTGAATGTCCTTGAGTGGCCCAGCCAGAGCCCAGACTGTGCAGTGACGCTCCCCACCAACCTGACAGAGCTTAAGAGGATCTGCAGAGAAGATAAGAGAAACTCCCCAAATACAGGTGTGCCAAGCTTATTCAAGAAGACTCAAGGCTGTAATCGCTGCATTTCTAAACAGTTTTTGCTTTGACATTATGGGTATTGTGTGTAGATTGATGAGGGACATTTAATATTTTTTATCAATTTTAGAATAAGGCTGTAACGTAACAAAATGTGGAAAAAGTCAAGGGGTCTGAATACTTTCCGAATGCACTGTAGGTATTCATAGCTGTATTTAGTAAGTGATTAACATATACACATTTTTTTGACATTACATTTTACTGATATCCACATGGCAGACAACGACACTGAAATACATATTACAATGCATAAACAATAACACATTCAAGTTGAAATTACAAGTAAAATAATGGCAATGTGTACATTAATGAGACTGAAAGAGTTTTGTTGACTAATTTGCATAGGTAGGGTTAGAGTCACTTTTTATATATATCAGGCCTGGCCTGTGGAACAGTGGGTACTTCAGGCTGGTGGGGCATACACTAGGCAGGGTCGAACATAGCCTGTGCAGATGGCTACCAGGTCCATTTGTGGTACGTTAAATATTTTACGTCGATGTAGGGGTAACTTTTTGTTTCCCTTGCGTATCATTGATTCGATTTTGTCTTTCCAATGCAGATTATTGTAGCAGGGTTTTATCTGCATAGAAAAGTCTTGGGTGGGCCGCCTTTCGGGGCTGACTATGTCCAAACAACTTAAATGACTTAAACCAGATATAAAGTACGTAGAATAAATTACGGACCATATAATTTTTTAAATAAGATAGTTTTTGAGAACGAACAGCTAGACAGTCAGGGAGAATAAAAAATTCCTTAAACGATGCGTTCAGGAGTATTTTTGTCATGGCATGGGGCTCCTATTGATTTAGTTATAATGTTTGAGTCACTCAGATAGCATAAGCCATGGCAAAATGTGTAGAATTGCAGGAAATTACCTTTTGCTACAGCCAACAGGAGGGCCTATAAAATTCAAGGTCCATGACCGCACAATTGGCCACGCCCATGAAAAAACACACAAGGACACACTTTCACAGACTTGCAGGTTTTTCCCATCTATCGTAAGAGAACATGGAGCGGGCGGGTTTCTCATAAATGTTACCAACAGGGTCTTGCATTTTAAAGGGTTTAGGGCCATGTGACTTCTATGGACCCATTCTTCTAGATCAGTAAGGTTGCTTTTGGTGTGGAGATATTGTCCACTGTACAATTGTGGGTAACATTTAAATCGTCAACATATATTTCCAGCGATTGTCATTGTCTCTGTCAATAAACACAAGGAAGATCAATGAACCTAACAGTGTTCCCTGGGCCACACCCCTTTTGAGTTCTTGCCAGTCAGAGGCAATCTTGGTAGCCCACACTAGTGGTGCGCGGGACCACAGTTTGTTTACCCGTAACCGCACCCCAATTGCCAATAACCCATCTGCAACCGCCCAGCAATATGTGATCAGGTGAAAAGTGAAAGCCCCACCCTAACTCGCTAATATAGAAAATGCGCTGTAGACTACAGTCAGAGATGGCCGAACGATTGTTTTGCCCGACTTAGATACACTATACAGTATGTGGAGAAAAAGCCCAAGGCTTTTTTTGATGGTCTTTGGGGATGTGACAATTTTACAACATGCATCATTCAAATGGACCAGGTAAGAAATTGTGTCTGTTATGCTGCATGTATGAATATTTATTTATGAGATATTGTTGTAATTCTGGGACAGACATGTACAGTTAGCATGTTTATTAATATCTATTTCATTACTTTCATTTAAAGGGGAAAACTGGGATTGGTACCTATATTTTTGGACTTTAAAATGAACAATATATAGTCATTGATTATTGAAAAATATAACATATAACATGCACCGTCATGAGCGGCATGCCAGTGACAAATCAGTATCTCAATGTATTTCTTTAAAATCAAGATTGCTAAATTTTTTACCCAGTGTGAAAAACCCCATAATCAACAATCAACCGCTACTGCAAATCCTTTTTTTGGGGCAATCCCTAAACAATTACTAATAAATGGCCAGGCCTTACTACATTGGGAGCTCCTTTAACGGCCGGTTTCTGGTACCTAACTGTTCTCCCAAGGCGGCGGGCCTCTGGAAGCATTTACACAATCAGGGGTGCCATCTTATCAGCTCTTTTGGTTCAGAGTCGTCATTCTACAAAAAAAACATCTAGTTGATTCAGTGTTTGACAGTTTCATGTAACGGAAGTAGATTATATTTAGTTTCATTTAATAATAATTAGAAAGCATGTCAGCCAGGTTGACGATCTTACGCTTTTATTGCTATTCCTAGCCGTGCGGTCTATCGGTCTCAACACCTCTTGGTACTATTTTCTCTCCCAGCCTGTTTGAGTTATGCAAGGAGGGAGTGGCTTATCTATGAGTCTTCAGGAAGCTTATCTTTTATCTAGATGGGCTGGGGAGGGAGCGGAATTGAAATGACCTCGGATTCTCATGTTATTTGTATGTTCGGAGAATCAGACACAATTTTTCCTAAAATATCAGGTCTAGAAGCAACCCATCGGTCTGTTTAGCTGCGTGACAATATCTTTAACACACTAGTTTCAGATGACCACAGTTTTGCATTATAATTTCCTTCAGGATGAACAAATATACCTTACATTAATTTTAAGCACTCAGTATTGGCCGTCATCCCCATTTGAATTTAGGCCTATTCTGAAAACGTTTCATGATCGAGGCGGTCAACCCAGGTCATCAAATTCTCCGGAGGAATCACTTTAAAATTAGGGCTACTGTCTTTTACTATAGAATTCAATTCGAAATTCGTTCAAAGAATTTCAGTGACTTTGAAAGGACCCTTTTGAAGCAAATTGTGTCAAACCACCCAATTATTGAGAACAAACAGCATGATTTAAGATGGACTAACTGAAATTGAATTTCTCAGACATGGTTTAAAATAGTCTCAGACTTTCCCTAGTCCTGAATTACAAAGTCTGATTTCCAGAAGTCTGATTAGAACTAGTCTAGATTTAAGTAAAGGCTTAAACTAAACTTGGCCAGAGGCAGGATTAACTTCAGATTAATTGATGTTGGCCTCCAGATTGACTTTAACAATAGAGGAACATGGATTACCTGGATTATCTTAATGATGATGAAAGAGTTCCATTTAGACCAGACAGAAGGGTGGTTATGGACAGGAGCAACCCACTGAATGATTTTGATGAAATCAACTTTCGTGACCGTTTTCGCATGTACAAAGCAACTGCAGCAGACATAATTAGTCTGCTTGAGACAAGGCTTTCATCTGATTCTTTTAGGGGAATGCCTATCCCTCCTTCGCTACAAGTACTGATCACCTTAAGGTTTTTGGCATGTGGAACCTTCCATCGTGAAACAGGCGATTTGTGTGGCGTAATTGAACCAACTGTGTGCAAAAGACCAGCATGGAAGTCATGAGATAAAGACCAGCATGGAAGTCATGAGATAAAGACCAGCATGGAAGTCATGAGATAAAGACCATCATGGAAGTCATGAGATAAAGACCATCATGGAAGTCATGAGATAAAGACCAGCATGGAAGTCATGAGATAAAGACCATCATGGAAGTCATGAGATAAAGACCATCATGGAAGTCATGAGATAAAGACCATCATGGAAGTCATGAGATAAAAACCAGCATGGAAGTCATGAGATAAAGACCATCATGGAAGTCATGAGATAAAGACCAGCATGGAAGTCATGAGATAAAGACCATCATGGAAGTCATGAGATAAAGATCTAATTTGTTTTATTCTTACTCTCTGCAACAACCATACAGTATGTCCATGGTGTTGATCCATGGTGTTGATCCATGGTGTTGATCCATTGGTAAAAATGATCAAATACAATGACAATGGCCATCTCTGGTAACAGATGGTGAATTTCAAGTACTTTATTGTGATTAGGGCAGATTTTCATCTTCATTTGACCCGCATTGACTTCATCAAGGCGGGAACTTGATGGTGAGGCTTGATGAGTTTCACAAAACGAAGCCACAAAAGTTAGGCAGGACTTGATAGCTTTTTTGTTTCTTACCGACGCAGATATCACACTCCTCGTCGCCAGGTTTAGCATAACAGTCGACTTGAGAAGTCGAGACGTGGAGAGCTGTCTCTAGTTTCTCCATAACCTCCACCATGGTAACGTTTCTTTAGCACAGGTCTTGGGGTAAATGTCTCTGCACTCAGGGCAGCTGTAGATGTGTCTGGTGTAGATTGCCTCTGCGTTGTGTTTTGATCGGCTTACATATGTCCAAAGTATCAGGGTAGGCGTAAATATTTTTATTCTGATAAAGAAACCGACAACATTTATAAATGAAATGTTGTGCTGCCCTTATGTACCAACTCCTTTCTTCCTCATGGATACAGTAGACAGGGTGTACAGTTTAGCCTATGGGGCTAGCCAACTTTCATAAATGACCACCAAACGTAAACTTGGAAACTAACAGTAAAATATCGTCAAAATATCATAAACGGAAACACATTACATACCTGATAAAGAAACAAATATCTATAAATGAAATATTGTGCTGCCCTTATGTACCAACAAATTAACAACAGGGGACATGAATAGCCATGCTAGCCCAGTGATGCTAGCCCAGTGATGCTAGCCCAGTGATGCTAGCCCAGTGATGCTAGCCCAGTGATGATAGCCCAGTGATGCTAGCCCAGTGATGACATGTAGCCTACAGTAAAATCTACAGTATCTAGCTAGCATGTACAGCGTTCACAAATCAACAGATAAAATGTTCATAAATGCATGAATTGCATAAATATCACAATGTACTGGTAGAAGACCATAATATTACAATGTTAGTAGCGATATAAACTCAATGTCTGTGTTTTAACATATAGGATTGATTATGATTTTCATTGGACAATTTCTCAGTAACCTACCTCTTCCATGCGGATACGGTATACAGGGACGATGTAAGGGGGCAAGGGGTGTTTATAAGAAGGAAGTGTGTGACATTAAAAAGGGCACTCACAACAGCAAAGGAATGTACAGTAATATCAGGCATGGGAACTATTCAGATTTTGTGTAAATATACAACATGAAATTCAACACTTGTTACAGAGACACCGTTTTGACTCTCCATTCCTGCACTGTGTAACACAGCTCATGCAGTAACTGTGGGGTAGCTACTGGATCCCTCAGGAGATCCAAACAGATTGGACAGCTGAACTGGTCCTGTACCACCGATATACTTGCCAAATAATACAAAAAAAAAAGTAACCTTTATTTAACTAGGCAAGTCAGTTAAGAACAAATTCTTATTTACAATGACGGCCTACACCGGCCAAACTCGGACGACGCTAGGCCAATTGTGCGCCGCCCTATGGGACTCCCAATCACGGCCGGCTGTGATACAGCCTAGATTAGAACCAGGGTGTCTGCAGTGATGCCTCTAGCACTGAGAAGCAGTGCCTTAGACCATTGCACCACTTGTGAGCCCACATGACATACCAGATGCCTCAGCCATTTCCACACCACATGCCACAGACCGAAGGGTAAAGGTTAATTTCCGACTTTTCAACATCAAATTCATTATCTCCAGCACCAAACTAGTGTCTACATGTGTGAAAACAGTGTTTCTATAAATGCTTCTCTGTGACATCGCAGGGTAGGATACAACATTTTCTAAACCTGCAAAAAGTTTCTAGCCAAATTCTTTCTACTAAACATTGGTATTGTGCTAGAGATAATGAAAAAGTGGTGGAATTTCCCTGTTAAGTTCAGTGATTTATAGACTCCTGCACACCACAAAACGTTTTGCAAGGCAAATGAGTTTCTATTGGACAGTCAGGTAGGCCCCTCCCCATTTAGTTATTAGTGAATCATATTCATTCCGCCTACTGTTGCAAAAGTAGAACGGAAGTAAACGAAACGGGGAGGGACCTACCTGAATTTGTCCAATAGAAACTCTAGTTTGCTCTGTTTGCTTCCAGGTATATGCAACTTTCACAGCTTTTCAGTCAATAAAAAAAACAAGGTAGGCCTATAAAACAATCTAATTTGAGTACGACCCAGTAGTTTTAAAGATGAAGTTAGACATCTTAAGTATTTTACATAGTTTTTCCACAAATGAACAACCATTAACACTGACAATTATTTTCATTTGAGGACTTTTAATTTTATTTATTTTTTTTACACGAAAACAAGACCTGAACATCAAAAACAGTAAATCACGTGAAAAGGCTTATAAAATGCCTTCACGTTCACACAAAATAATGGTGGTGTATCATTTTTCTATTCTCTATTAACTAAGTGTCAACAGCATTCAAGCCATTCCTCTACTCTTACAGAGGCTACTTCGAATACTTTTCTCCCAGTCTCCGCAGAAGAGATGGATGGGTTGCTGGGGGTTTTCCAAAGTGTAAATTACTGTGGTGTTTCAGATGATGGTCTAATGAGTCGCCAGCTTATAATATTGTAATGCCAAACGTGAAAATAACATAGGTAACATACAGTAAGATTACTTTAACACATAAGATGCCATATAACAACAATATGAGGACAGGCTATATGATGAAAAATTACATGAATATGAGAACGTTTACCGTATACATTAATATTTGGTCTAAGCTCACCAAATCAATTGCAATATGTCATATTTAGTAGCATCAAACAGATGTATTAATACATTTTGAAATATGCCATTTATAAAAGTATGTGAATCCCAAATTAACATTTAAGCACAATAAACTGTATTTCACTAGTATTACCAAGAAAAAGTTGTATCCCATTGATGACAGAATATATCCCTTATGGTGTCCAATAACCTTTTTCCTTCTGTCTGGTTACCATTGAAAAGTGAAAGTCTAAAATCTGTGTTCTAAAATTACATAGATAACCATTACACGTATACGAATGATAAAAAAAATATGCGAGTTCCCTTTGCATCATGAGCTGCCCGTCAGTGACCTGCAAAGAAAAATATACAAATGGCATGTTGTTAAGATGGGTTGTAGTCATATTGGTGCATCAATAATCAATGTTACATCAGGTTGGGGATTTCAGCCACTGGTCTTAATTGTTGAGCATAATATTGACACAACTGTACTACATTTCCACATGATGTTTGAATTTACATTATCTGATCTGCCGAAGTAGGCATGTCCTTTCATGAAAATGCTCTCTTCAGTAGTGGCGGAATCCAGAAGTTGATACATAGAAACTTAAGTTTGTATGAAAATGGAATCATTGACATTTTAGGTTAGCAGACGGTCTTATCCAGAGCGACTAACAGTAGTGAGTGGATACATTTCTTAGTGAGTGTAGTGAGTGGACAAATTCATATTTACAATGACGGCCTACCGGTGAACAGTGGGTTAACTGCCTTGTTCAGGGGCAGAACGACAGATTTTTTACCTTGTCAGCTCGGTGATTCGATCCAGCATCCTTTCGGTTACTGGCTCAACGCTCTAAACACTAGGCTACCTGCCGCCCCGATGAGCCCCGTGATGAGCCAAGTAAAGCCCCATGGGCCCCGCGATGAGCCAAGTTTGGCCCCATCGGCCAAACCCTCCCCTAAAAATTGTGCGCCGTCCTATGGGACTCCCGGGTCTGTAGTAACGCCAGTGCATACATTTTAATAATTTTTTTTGTACTGGTGCCCCATGGGAATTGAACCCACAACACTGCCACTTGCCACGCTCTAACAACTGAGCTACATAAGACATTACTTTCTACGTGAAAACAATAAGGCATGGGATGAGATCCGACACCACTAGTCAATGTAGGGTAATACCTGTGGAAGGACACTGCTAGGGTACTACCTGTGGAAGGACACTGCTAGGGTACTACCTGTGGAAGGACACTGCTAGAGTAATACCTGTGGAAGGACACTGCTAGACCATCTCGTACTGGTTGTTGGTGATGTATCGAGACAAACAGCAGGACAAGAATACCCCAATGAGCTAGACAGAAAGTTAAACAGAGATTCAATTAGAATGTGCTTTTTTTTTTTTTTTAACAAAAAGTTGAAATCTCACAACATTTCAAGATCCATGTTAACATTGTATATTTTTTCCCTAGAGATGATTATGCCTTTATGCCTACTGTAAGCAGCCTGTCAATTGATGTACCTGGAAGAATGCAATTCCAAAAGATATCCCTGCAATGATTCCCAGGTTAGACTCCATCAAAGTGGTCACCAGCGAGAAGCAGCCCTAAAACATGTTAAAAAGAAGGAAAAATCAACGTTTTAACGTGGTTCCTTAAGGTTATAGCTGTTCATTACGCCTACTGATTGCTGTTGTGAGTGCTCTCACCGTGTCATAGACCGCGTCACGAGCCTTGTCAAGGTCCTTGAGGTTCTCGACAGAGCAGACTGCATTCTCTTTGCAACAGCTGACAGGGATGCCATTGTCTTTGAAGTACTTTGTCGTGTTCCAGTCCTTGTAACTGTCCACTCCACAGCAGTGCAACTGCACGAAAATAACAGCGTTGACTTCGAATTCTTAATTCTATGCTTGACTTAGCCAAGTGGGCAAATCCAACTATGTTAAAGGTGGTTATATTGTACATCAAGAAGTTATTTAATAATGATAATTATTTATTTAAATTATTATTATTTAATAAAAGATAGACCATAACCTAATACAACCGTATAAAAACAAGATCTATGCCGCTCTAAAAAAAGACTGCAGGTCGTGACTATCTGTACTGTAGAAATTGCTTATAGCAACACTTCGGCAGGGTCTCCGATAAAATGTTAAAAAGCCGCATCTCTAAAAGTAACGTTTTTGTGGTCTTTGCAGAGGAACTAGACAGAATTAGGCTATGCATTGAATAACATAATACCACTTACAGTCCTCTGGATGGTGTCAACTGCAGAGCTTTTGATGTCAGTGGTATTGTAGTTGGTCACGGCATCTTTATAGGCATCACCTAACACAGCCTTTATCTGCGATAAACAAAAAGGAACTAGGTTTGATTTGTGGCCAACTGAATCCTATAGTAACGGCAAGTGTATTTTAAGTCACCTCATAGAAGTACCCACACATTGTTGTATACTCCCCTAGAGTTTATCGGTCATAGGTCTTTGTGGTCTACAGAAACGTTGCAATAATCTATATGGGAGTATCCCTCAGTGCACAGGTCTTTCCATTTCTTATATATGAATGTTTTTTGTACCCCAGCACCTGGTAAATTGTTGGATGTGGAAAACACTACACTTGAAAAATATCTCACCTCATGTCTGAATAAGAAGCCAGAGATGCCAGCCACAAACTCAGCTAAGAACACCAGAATCAGGAACATGGCATACTGCGAGGGGAACGAAACAAACTCATCAATTTACATACAAGCAAAGACTAGAGGAGAATGGACAAATACAAAATGCAACACTTCACAGTGTAACTGACCAGTTTTAGCATCCATGGGCTACCGCGGCATGTAGCGAAGCAACCAAACAGGCCAAAAATGACGATGATGGCTCCAGTCCCGATGAGGACATACGGTGCGTTGGTGCTCTTCTCAGAGGCCAGCTGGAAATAAGATTCCAGGCTCACTTTCCCCCATACTCCAACAGCCAGAAGGATAACCCCTGTAAACTGGGAAAATGCACAGACAGTCAGCTGGTCCTTTTTTAGCTCAGTTGGTAAAGCGAGCATGGCACTTATAACGAAAGGGTAGTGGGTTCGATTCCTGGGACCACCCATATGTAAAATGTATGCACGCATGACTAAATGGCTTTGGATAAAAGCATCTGCTAAATGGCATATATGATGTACAGTGCATTTGGAAAGTATTCAGACCCCTTGACTTTATCCACATTTTGTTAAGTTAGTCTTATTCTGACATTGATACAATTATTTTTTCCCCTCATCAATCTACACACAATACCCCATAATGACAAAGTGAAAACAGGTTTAGAACAAAAAAAACGGAAATATCACATTTACGTAAGTATTCAGACCCTTTACTCAGTACTTTGTTGAAGCACCTTCGGCAGCGATTACAGCCTCGAGTCTTCTTGGGTACGACGCTACAAGCTTGGAACACCTGTATTTGGGGAGTTTTTTCCCATTCTTCTCTGCAGATCCTCTCAAGCTCTGTCAGGTTGGATGGGGAGCATCGCTGCATAGTTATTTTCAGGTCTCTACAGAGATGTTAGATCTGGTTCAATCCAGGCTCTGGCTGGGCCACTCAAGGACATTCAGAGACTTGTCCTGAAGCCACCCCTGCGTTGTCTTGGCTGTGTGCTTAGGGTCATTGTCCTGTTGGAAGGTGAACCTCCGCTCTGGAGCAGGATCTCGCTGTACTTTGCTCCATTCATCTTTCCCTCGATCCTGACTAGTCTCCCAGTCCCTGCCGCTGAAAAACAAACCAACAGCATGATGCTGCCACCACCATGCTTCACCGTAGGGATGGTGGCAGGTTTCCTCCAGACGTGACGCTTATTTTCATCAGACCAGAGAATCTTGTTTCTCAAGGTTTGAGAGTCCTTAGGTGCCTTTTGGTAAACTCCAAGTGGGCCATCATGTGGCTTTTACTGAGGAGTGGAGCTCTATCTATCAGAGTGACCATCGGCTTCTTGGTCACCTCCCTGACCAAGGCCCTTCTCCCTCGATTGCTCAGTTTGGCTAGGGTGCCAGGTCTAGGAAGAGTCTTGGTGGTTCAAAACTTCTTCCATTTAAGAATGATGAGAGGCCACTGTGTTATTGGGGACCTTCAATGAAGCAGACATATTTTGGTACCCTTCCCCAGATCTGTGCCTTGACACAATCCTGTCTCGGAGATTTACGGACAATTCCTTCGACCTCATGGCTTGGTTTTTGCTCTGACATGCACTGTCAACTAGGACCTTATTTAGACAGGTGTGTGCCTTTCCAAATCATGTCCAATTAATTGAATTTACCACAGATGGACTCCAATCAAGTTGTAGAAACATCTCAAGGATGATAAATGGAAACAGGAAGCACCTGAGCTACATTTCGAGTCTCATAGAAAAGGGTCTGAATACTTATGTAAATAAGGTGTCTGTTTTTTATTTTTAATACATTTGAAAACAGTTTTTAAAAACCTGCTTTTGCTTTGTCATTATGGGGTATTGGTGTAGACTTATGAGGGAAAACATCTATTTAATCAATTTTAGAATAAGGGGAAGGGGTCTGAATACTTTCAGAATGCACTGTATATTGCTGGATTCTAGTTCTGTCACAAACTCAAGATTTAAGGCTCAAAAACAGCCCTCATAATTATTAACAATTTGGTCAGCTCAGTGTGACTGTTGTCGGGGGTCTTTACAAATTTGAAAAAGCTTTGAGGTTGGTATAAGTAGACTACAACTGATTTTTATAACAAGGAAAGCAAAGTCAACATGGAACATCTCCCCCCACAACCAATAGCCCAAGGTCTCACATCAGTGAGCTCAGTATCTTCCCTAGTATAATGTATTGCCCTTACATATACCAGTCATTCGTCACAGAGTGCTGTCATCACTCCACTGGGCCATCTATCCATCTACCAATCTATCTATGAATGATACACCCTCTATATAGCCATAACCGGCAGAGATAAATGTGGTATCATGAACTTTGATCCCAGAAAAAAGCCACGTTCGATGAATGGCGTAGACAGAATAATGGAAACTGAAGAAACAGCATTGAGGAATCAAAATTTCACAAGAAAGCTGTAAGAAAAACCTAATAAAATTGTATTGGTCACATACACGTGTTTCGCAGATGTTATTGCATCTGTAGAGAAATGCTTGTGCTTCTAGCTCCGACATTGTAGTAATATCTAACAAATTGCACAACATATACCCAATACACACAAATCTAAGTAAGGAATGACTTAAGAATATATACATATATGGACGAGCGATGTGCAGAGCGGCAAGCAACATGTTAATGTTCACACCGAGGGGTATTGGTGCTGCAACAATAGAAATAAAGCCTCTGCTCGCGGGATGCAATACTGAAAAGAAAAAGGTTGCATTGTTTTTCAATCTCGGAGGAAAACTTATTGCACCATTATAACGAACTAGGGTAAGGGCACAACTTTTACAGCGTTAGCAAATTAAATCATGCGAATTAACTCGAGGCGTCCCTAAATATCCCAAAAAGTGGTTATTTTAGACCAGAAATTATTTTTGATGAGATATGTTTTATTTGAAATAATTCGAGTCCTTTTGTGTCAGCCGTAGCCTAACTTTATTACTTAGTAAATGCCAAATGGTTGGATATGTTGCGTGTTGGCATCGCCGCTAACTTAGCCCATTGTTAAGGTATCTTCCTCTGCATCAGTTATTTACCTGTAAATACTTACCCAGAATATGAGACTGTAAGAAATAAGAAAGGTCTTGAGACATGTGATCACAGGCTTCGTTTGAAGCCTTCTTGATGGTGGAGACATGATGGCGATTTCGCAGAAATTGTGAGTCAAAAAAAGTATCGTTGTTGCAAAAAGAGGAAGAAGAAGAAGAAAACTTCCGAAGCGCCCTGCTGGAAAACTTTTGACGACAAAACGGAATTCAAGGAGAAAGGAAGTGTCGTCACTGATCCACATTTACTTTCCCGGGAGGAAAAAGTACATTTCCTATATATATTTTTGTTTATTTATGGTATTCCACAATATAATATAATAACTGTAGAGGGAACTTCTGTTAAATCGGTTAAGACGTATGACAGTAGGCCTAACGCATGACTGATACAAATGCCTTACAATATATTATTAGTCACAAAATATTTATTTTTTAATAAAAAATCCCTACTGATGCCGGTTGGTTTCCTGAGGCAAAGACCAGAGTTAGAGCCTTGATTGCAGTACTGAATATTGCTGTGTATATATTCAGTGTTTGATCGTGTAGAATGTATTTTCCGCTCTTGCGTGTGCTGCTGTCAGCGTCATGATGTACATAATTATCTGTTCTGGTATTCACTACAACAGTTTCAAAATTGTACAGCTTAAAAAAAAGGACGCTGCATTTTGATTAAATGTTGTAAACATGATTTATTTCAGTAGGTGGATTTGAACATCTTGCGGTTTCGTGGACAGAGTAATTTAAATCAGGACTAGGCTAATTCTACTTAAATTACTTCAGATTTTTTTTTTTTATGGCTTTCCGATACTTTGTTTAACTTCAGGTGAACTGGTTATGTGCTAGGGAGTCCCAGACTAAAGTAAATAAGGACAAACTAGTTAATAATTGTGAAACCTGATTAGATTGGTGCTGGCCTAAGGACGCTTCAAAAAGGGCGGTGCACAATTGTCCGAGTTTGGCCGTCATTGTAAATACAAATTTGAGTTCAATAATATTGAATGTGTGTCAGTATCCTTACAAATATGGAAAACTGTTTGACAGAGTTACAGGTAAGAATGAAGTAATTTTCTCTCGAACACTTTAAATGTTAGGGGTGGACATCATTGGACCCTTCACGAAATCCAGGAATGGCAACTGCTGGTGTTTCCAGGCGACCGACTACTTTACCAAGTGGGTGGAGTCAATACCCATTTAGGTCAGTAAAGGAAGAGAATGTGCTTAACTCTAAATTCCCTTCTGTAACCCATTCAAAACGGTACTTGGCGAGGCCACCTCCAAGGCAATGATGGACATCTTCAACACCCAAGGTGCTCCTGAGGTCATCTTGAGTGACCGAGGTTGTGAACTCTTGAACGAGGTATGGATATTATAGGCTATGTTCTATCACCAACTATATAAATAGCCAAGTTTTACTGATGTGTGACTTTTTAAAATATATTTTTGAAATTATTTTCTTTAGACCAACAAAGCCTTGCACTAGGACTTGGGGGGTGAAGCACCGGGTCTGTGCTGCGTATATGTTTGGGCTGTAGTGATTGCCCAAATGTTATGCATTTGGCATGACAGGCCCACTTTCACAAATCAGAGTCTTCTTGTGGGCCCTAAATGTATTTGTGTGACAGAAACGTAACACAAACAATATCATACATGATTTCTACATAGTATTGTCTAAGGTCCTGTAGAAAAATATAATCTGTTTAAAGAGGATTCATGCTGTTGCTCGTAGGGAGAGTTTCCCCCCTCCAGTAAGACCGAAGACATATGAGCTGGGGGACTTGTTGACAGGGACCATTGATAGTCAGCAACCCCTGGAAGGTATCTCCGACGATGACAGTACAGATGGGGGACCGTTCCAATCATAATTTGGCAGGACATTCGTTCAACATGTGCCATCCCCAGACTGCAGGGAATATGTGATGTTGGAAGTCATTTCTTGCACTCCCATAACACAAATGATGTAATGAACTCAAGTCTTGAAGAAATAATGTTATTTTAATGCAGCAATGTATTCATTTTCTAGAGGCGGCTCACTATAGCTTACAGGGGATTAAACAGGATCAAGGTTAGCCCGCTAACCTCTGCAGCGGCCAGGAGGGAAGATTGTGTCACTAACCCAAGCCGGAGGACAAAGACGGAGAGGCTGAGCATGCAGGAGAAACTGGCCATGGAATTTCACGAGTGCAAACGAATGTATTTAAAAGAGCATAATTGTGAATCCTTCATGTTGAGGTGGCTATGTATGAGGAAAGAAACAGGAAGCAGCAGTACCAATGTCCTTCTCAAACCAGCACCAGTTCGGGGTCCCAATACTTCTATTTGTGAATTAAAAACCTTATACATGGCTATTGTTTGCTTTAATCACTTGTTCCTCTTTATTTAACTCCTCAAGTCAGTTAAGAACAAATTCTTATTTACAATGACGGCCTACACCGGACAAACTCAGACGACGCTGGGCCAATTGTGCGCCGCCCTATGGGACTCCCAATCGCGGCCGGTTGTGATACAGTCTGGATTCGAACCAGGTTGTCTGTAGTGACGCCTCTTGCACTGAGATGCGCCACTTGGGAATCCACTTGAGCTATCTTTGTTGTGAGAAGTGCTTCATAGCAAAAGTATCTCTACAGGCTAGTTAATTTCTGTCATTGTCTGCCTCAACCATGGGAACATGTGGGTCATCCTCATTTTCAATGTGAGGATCTGGGCAGGATCCTTGAGGTAATTGTGAAGTGCCGCTGTTGCAATTATGACAATGCAGCAGCGTCTTGGTTGAAGGAACAATGTGTTTCTGAGACACAGGAAACGACTCTTCCATACAGCAAACATGCCCTCCACTACACCTCTGAAAGGCTGGTCATGGCTCACATCAACACCGTCATCCCAGAAATCCTAGACCCACTGCAATTCGCATACCGCCCCAACAGATGCAGAGATGACGCAATCTCTCTTTTTATACGCTGCTGCTACTCACTGTTTATTATCTATGCAGTCACTTTATCCCTACCGACATGTACATATTACCTGGACTAACCTGTATCACTGCACATTTACTCTGTACCGATACTTCCTGTATATAGACTCGTTATTGTAATTTTATTATTGTTATTTTATTTTAGTGTATTTTCATTTTTTACTCTATTGTTGGTAAATTTCATGCACAGGAGGTTGGTGGCACCTTAATTGGGGAGGACAGGCTCGTGGTAAAGGCTGGAGCGGAATTAGTGGAATGGTATCAAATACAAGGTTTCTATGCGTTTGATTGTTATGAGCCATCCTCCCCTCAGCAGCCTCCAGGGATTTCACGTTAAGGTCTACACCTGTTTTATTCTGTGCTTGTGACAAATAACATTTGATTTGATTTGACCTCTGGTGCGGATATTAGCTTGGTTGTACCGTTGTTGCTCAGGTCCTATTGCAGGAAGATAGAGGGTGAACAAGAAGTTGGTCTGTGCATAAACACTGTCACCCAGTAAAAAATCCACTATGTTGTCCTCCAAACTGAACATGCAAAGAGGAGTTTTGCACCTTTCCCAACATGCAACATTTTTTGGAGAACTGCAAATTGGGAGTGCAACAGACTTTGTAAATTTATTGGGAGCTAGTTTTTACGATTCCTGTACTCCTCCACATCTAATGTAGAGGGACACTTGATGGGATTATGACTCAAGGGAAGTTCCTATATTCATACAACTCCACCTTGTAGTTGGCTTTTACTGCAGCATCAGGGGAACTTGATGTAATTGTCTTTCAGTTCACATATAGCATTGCAGACTTTGTGGACTGTTCTGCATAGAGTCGGTTGAGTTACACCACACAAATCTCCTGTTTCATGATGGAAGGTTCCAGATGCCAAAAACTTCAAGGTGATCAGGTAAGGAGGGATTGGCCTTCCCCGAAAGAGAGCCAGATGAAAACCTTGGCTCAAGCAAACAAATGTCAGCTGCATTTTCTTTGTACATACGGAAACGGTCAGGGAAATGGATTTAATCTAAATCAGTCAGTGGGTTGCTTCCTGTCTATAAGCACCCTTGTGTCTGGCCGTGGTACTCTTTGATCATCGTTGAAATAGTCCAGGTAATCCATTTTTCACTTAGATATAGATGATCTCTCATCATCCTTCTGGAAATCAGACTTTTAAAAAAAAAATCTAGACTCGGTCAAGTCTAAAACTATTTTAAACTCTGTCTGCGAAACCGCCCCTTAGAGTACACGTCACCAAATCATATTTTATTTGTCACATGCGCCGAATAAAACAGAGCTAGACTTTACAGTGAAATGCTTACTTACAAGCCCTTTACGAACAATCCAGAGTTAAAAGTCAGAAAATTTTGCAAAAAAGGAAATAGGTGTACAGAGGCCCATTATCAGCAACCATCACTCCTGTGTTCCAATGGCACGTTGTGTTAGCTAATCCAAGTTTATCATTTTAAAAAGGCTAATTGATCATTAGAAAACCCTTTTGCAATTATGTTAGCACAGCTGAAAACTGTTGTGCTGATTAAAGAAGCAATAAAACTGGCCTTCTTTAGACTAGTTGAGTATCTGGAGTATCAGCATTTGTGGGTTCGATTACAGGCTCAGAATGTCCAGAAACAAATAACTTTCTTCTGAAACTCGTCAGTCTATTCTTGTTCTGAGAAATGAAGGCTATTCCATGCGAGAAATTACCAAGAAACTGAAGATCTCGTACAACGCTGTGTACTACTTCCTTCACAGAACAGCGCAAACAGGCTCTAACCAGAATAGAAAGAGGAGTGGGAGGCCCCGGTGCAAGAGGACAAGTACATTAGAGTGTCTAGTTTGAGAAACAGACGCCTCACAAGTCCTCAACTGGCAGCTTCATTAAATAGTACCTGCAAAACACCAGTCTCAACGTCAACAGTGAAGAGGCGACTCCGGGATGCTGGCCTTCTAGGCAGAGTTGCAAAGAAAAAGCCATATCTTCCTCTGTCCAGTGTCTGTGTTCTTTTGCACATCTTTTCTTTTTATTGGCCAGTCTGAGCTATGGCTTTTTTCAGCTGTGCTAACATAATTGCTATAGGGTTTTCTAATCATCAACTAGCCTTTTAAAAAGATAAGCTTGGATTAGCTAACACAACGTGCCATTGGAACACAGGAGAGATGGTTGCAGATAATGGACCTCTGTACAACTATGTAGATATTCCATAAAAAATCAGCCGCTTCCAGCTACAATAGTCATTTACAACATTAACAATGTCTACACTGTATTTCTGATTAATTTGATGTTATTTTAATGGACAAAAAAATTTGCTTTTCTTTCAAAAACAAGGACATTTAAGTGACTCCAAACTTTTGAACGGTAGTGTATGTAGGGGTAAAAGTGACTAGGCAATCAGGATAGATAATAAACAGAGTAGCAGCAGCGTGTGTGTCTGTGAGCATATGTAAAGTGTATGTGTGTGTTGGAATGTCAGTGTAGTATGTGTGTGTGTGGGTAGAGGCCAGTGAGTGTGCATAGGGCCGGTGCAAGAGAGTCAATGCAAATAGTCAAGGTAGCCATTTGATTAACTGTTCAGCAGTCTTATGGCTTGGGGGTAGAAGCTGTTCAGGAGCCTTTTGGTCCAAGACTTGGAGATCTGGTAACGCTTGCCGTGTGGTAGCAGAGAGAACAGTCTGACTTAGGTGCTGGAGTCTAACTATTTTTCTGGCCTTCCTCACTAGAGCTGGGCCCCAGTGATGCACCTCTGTAGCACCTTAAGGTCGGATGCCAAGCAGTTGCCATACCAAGTGGTGATGCAGCCAGTCAAGATGCTCTCAATGGTGTAGCTTAAGAACTTTTTGTGGATCTGAGGCCCTTCTTAAATCTTTACAGCCCCATCGATGTGAATGGGGGTGTGCTCGGCCCCCATTTCCTTCAGTATGCAATCAGCTCCTTTGTATGGCAGACGTTGAGGGAGAGGTTGTTGTCCTGGCACCACACTCTCTGACCTCCTCCTTATAGACCAGGGGCGTCAAACTCATTCCATGGAGGGCCTAGTGTCTGCAGGTTTTACATTTTTCCCTTTCAATTAAGACCTAGACAACCAGGTGTGGGGAGTTAATTCCTAATTAGCCACCTTAATTAATCAATCAAGTACAAGGGAGGAGTGAAAACCCACAGACACTCAGCTCTCCGTGCTATAGGCTGTCTTGTCGTCATCTATGATCAGGCCTACCCCTGTCGTGTCGCCGGCAAACCTAATGATGATGTTGGAGTCGTGGGTGAACAGGGAGTACAGAGGGTACTAAGCACGCGCCCTTTAGAGGCACCTGTGTTGTTGCCTACCCTCACCACCTGAGGGCGGCCTGTCAGGAAATCCAGTATCCAGTTGCAGAGGGAGGTGTTCAGTCCCAGGATCCTTAGCTTAGTGATGAGCTTTGAGGGCACTATGGTGTTGAATGCAGAGCTGTAGTCCACGAACAGCATTCTCATGTAGGTGTTCCTTTTGTCCAGGTCTGAAAGGGCAGGGTGGAGCGGAATAGAGATTGCGTCATCTGTGGATCTGTTGGGGCGGTATGCCAATTGGAGTGGATCCAGGGTGTTTGGGATGATGGTGTTGATGTGAACCATGACCAGCCTTTCAAAACATTTCATGGCTACAGATGTGAGTGCTACTGGGAGATAATCATTTAGACAGGTAACCTTGGCGTTCTTAGGCACAGGCACTATCTATATTTCCCCATTAATATTATTAAGCTATAATTGTTAAACTACTGATGGATCAGGGTTAGGGCTGTATGATAGCCCTTGTAAGTAGTGATAAACCCCTGGTGGTAACTGCATATGTGATAAACGAGGAGGAACTTTGTCACTAGTTATCACAGCCACAAGGTCATAATGTGATTTTTAAACCTAACCTTAACCACACTCTTAACCTTATGCCTAAACATAACCTGTTGACTTTGTGGCAACTAGTGAAAACCGAGGAACTTCTACAGTAAAAGTTGACGCTGTCTGGTTTGAATGGACAGCTGGTGGGCTTTTTCTTTGCACAGAGAGATATAAGAAAAATGACGCGAATAATTTTGTAAGAAAAAAAAAAACGATTTAATGAATTGACTGTTTAGTGGTGCTTGGGGTCTGGACTGGAGCTCGCCATAATTTCTTTCTGCGGTGGACATTGGCCAACGGTCCCCACAGTCGATGCCTAGTACCAGCTTTTATCTCAATTTTTGCGCTTAAAGACATTGTTGGCATGTCACGATTCCATATCATTTTAAAATTAATGGTGACCTTTATCAAAGAGCTGCTGGGACACGATGAAGGTAAGACCAACCACGGGGCACACATGGGTTTAATCAACGTCGTTTCCACGTCAACTCAGTTGAACTAACGTATAATATGGCTACGGTCCAAACACTTAAGACACCCCCTATCCCCTCAGCCATCAAATTAAGTGGACACTTCTGATGACGTTTCATGATGTCTGACGAGTGTACACTTTCAGGGCAATTGGCGGAAATTCGTCACAGCCAATGGTGCATAATATGCGCTACAGTAAATTATGATTGCATATTTATTTACATTAACTATATAATTATTAATATACGCCTACTGTATGATAGCTAGCAAATTAATTAGCTAACTAACGTTAGCCTGCATAGCTGGAACTTCTGAAGAAGGAAAATGTTTTATTTCTACATTTTCCAAAAGCTAACCAAACAAAAACATAATTACTTTTATGAGACGTGTTTGTGCCGCCATGTGAATTAGTAGCACAATTTCTCATTTATTTACATTCGTTTTTACTTACACTTGTATGTTGACTTCTCCATATGGACGTTGAGGTTTTAAGTTTCGGCTGACTTTTCTTAGCGGATGTACAACCATCGCAAATTGAATTATGGGGCGTTTCAGGCCCCAGTGGGAACATAATTGTACACTCGCAAACTCAACTAAAAACTAGGGCTGAGGGGCTTACATTGCAAACTTCCCTTGCTTGGCTAATCATTTGGACCGCCCTCCAAGATGGCAACGGGGATTCCCTTAAGGGCATAAGGCGAGGGTAAGTGGACAAGGGTGTGTCTTAAGTGTTTGGACCGCAGCCTATACCTTAAATTGACGTCTGTGACCAGTGGGCAGATACATTGCACTTTCACTTTGACTACTATTCTGTTTCTTTACTCAAAGATTAAACTTTGAAGTAGCCTTGATCTACAAAATGGAGAATAGATGTCATCACTGTAGTAGGCATACAGACACCTGTGTTTTCTATCTAGCTCTACTCTGATGTTGAGCATGTCACCCCTTCTCAGACTCTTGTAATTACAACTCCAATCACAGACAAATGATTTGAGTCACCTCAGATCCACCCAAACTCATGGTTGCTGCCAGTTGATTACAAAGTGAAAATCTAGTGCTATTAGTCACATGTTCTCCTGTAATTTAACAATTTTCCAACTGAAATACAAAGGATGATAATCTGGAACCAACTTTCTAAACCTCAAAATGAATATGTATGCGTTGAAACAAGTACACTATGACTGCTGTGAATAATTGGCTTGTGAAATCTACGCTCTCCAGAATGACAAAATGATCCAAGTTGGATATTCTACCTGCAGTGGTAATTGCATGTCTACCTGGAAAAGTAACCGCCTCACTGACAGCTGTGGGAAGTGTGCCTGGCTGGTCTCACTGTGATGCATGCAGCTGCCTGCATTAGTGTAATAATGTTCAAGAGTGCAGCGGTCTAAGGCTCTGCATAGCAGAGCTAGAGGCGTCACTACAGACCCGTTGGTGCGGCTGACTTCCGGGTCGTTAAGCGAGCAGTATGTTAAGAAGCAGTGCGTCTTGGCAGGGTCGTGTTTTAGAGGACTTACGGCTCTCGACCTTTGTACCTCCGGAGACTAACTACCAATTGGATATCACGAAATTGGGGTAAAAAGTACATGATTTATAATAAAAAAAACATAACGATGCAATAAGAGATATTTGAATACTAATACTGCTTACATGTCTACTATGAGACACGGCACAAAGGATTTCAATCGCTGCTGAAATGTAAACTTGAATACCAAAGAGTCTGTTTATAGACAATACATTAAGGTTTATCCTCGCTTGGATTTGCAAACATGAGGGAGACTTGGGTGCTAGGAATCTGAGGGAATGTTTATGTGTTATTCAGAGCGACTAGAAACAAGGCATTTGATGAACTTTCCCCGTGTAAGTTTAGCAACCTATTGCAAGTTCCCAAATTACCATCATTAGAAACGTTGAGTTTTGTCACCATGAACTGAATTTTCATTGGTCTAAATTACACATTGGCTAGCCCCTGTAGACTGGGTAAGCTAGTATCTGGGCCACTTTGTTGTTACAAGTACTCAGGGAGAATACTCAGCACAGAGACTTGGGGGGGGGGGAAATGAATCTGGCTGTCCTCTTTCTAAACAGTAGTCCATTTACATATCCTTCAAGGGATTGGGTTTTATGAAATAGGATAGACCACAAGTGAGGGGAAATAATGAGTGTGGTAAGGGAGACTTAATGTATGGAAAGATTCAGCTCATTGGTTTAAAGCTACAGTGCAAATAACCAGGAGGCAAAAAGAGATCTTACCTACTCACTATTTACAGTATTACATTCAAAATGGAGGAGAGGACCTCTGCTTGCCAACGTCATCTTCTTCATGTGTGATGATTCACTTACCTGTTCATTTAGCCAGTCTGTGTATTAAGTAAACTATTATTGCCAGGACATGCATTTTTAGCTACTGAAATATTTCTCTGCCATCGACCTGTATAGTATAGTTAACCATCCAACATCCACCAATGTATAGTGTATATATCCAGCCAACCACCCACACTATGCAATGTCTTTTTATAGCTTTTCTTGCACTCCAGATATCTTGTATTTCTATACTTCTTCATACTGCCGCTCTATGTATCATGTATCGTGTATCTGTCTTTTGTGCATTTTCGTTGTGGCATTTTGCACCTGCCCTGTGTTTTGTTGTAGCTTCTTGACAATAAAGTATCTATCTATCTATCTATCTATCTATCTATCTATCTATCTATCTATCTATCTATCTATCTATCTATCTATCTATCTATCTATCTATGATCTCAGTACAATGTGTGCCCAGTTAAGTGCTTTTCATACTCTTTATTATCTTATTTCCCTTCCATGTGATGCTGAAACGCTTTTTTATGTTGCGATAAATGAAACTTTGACAAACCATAAAGTCTGGCCTGTTTTGTACTATTTTGACTGGACTTCAGTTTCCATGGTTTTCTTGACTTCCCTTATTGGAAATCCAGGTCTTTGTCAAATAGTAAGCTGGCTCAGGAATGGGCCAGAAATCAGCTTGTGTGGAACTGAGACTTTGTGGGAAAACCTCTTGGCATGCTAATGGTTTTCTCAGCATTCCACTCATGTTCTACCTCAATCATTTCATATTTATCCCAAATAAGCTAATAAATACATGTAGGTTAATGTGTGGGAAAGAAAGTACATATCATCCATAAATACATTAGTTGCTGACAAATGGTTTTCATCTGTTTATGCCTTGTTGCTATGACTGATTAGAGCTAATAATAGTCTGTCATTGGTTTCAGGCTGTGGAACCACACTGCACAGCAGCTACAATGAGGTTGTGCCAGACTGAACTCCGGGAGTAAGTAAGGAGAACCACACAGTCACAACAGTAACATTATCACAGATTTGAAATCTACGTACCCCACATCATCACTGTTTTGAAATCAGTATCTCTTGATATGTCTGTAGCACATTGGCCTTGGCGCTGCGTTCCAGTGTGTTTAAACTGTATTGTTTTGATGCAGATCCAAGATGGTGTCACTTTCTGAGCCTGGCCAATGGGGATGTGACCTGCCACTCCCCCCGAGGAGGGAACTACCGCAGCACCCTAGGCACCCGCTGCACCCAACTGCCGCTGGTCTGGGACCAGTCACTGCCGCCGTGAGTACAGGCTGATTATTATAGACAGATACAGATGATTTTCTATTTGGTCCATGGCATCTATTGTTAATTTTTTTTTAAAGCCCTGAGTTTTCTTTAAAAAAAAACTTCATAAGAGTAATATACACTGAGTATACAAAACATTATGAACACCTGCTCTTTCCATGACATAGACTGACCAGGTGAATCCAGGTGAAAGCTATGATCCCTTATTGATGTCACTTGTTAAGGTCACTTCAGTCAGTGTAGTTGAATGTGAGGAGTCAGGTTAAAGGAGGTTTTTTAAGCCTTGAGACAATTGAGACATGGATTGTGTATGTGTGCCATTCAGAGAGTGAATGGGCAAGGTATAACATTTACAGTATACATATTCAAGGTCATGATACTCGTAAATAGACAATTGCATAAAAAGGGAATTCCATTCCATTTAACGCCTAACTCAGGTCACAGTAGGAGTGCTGATCTAGGATCATGTCCCCATATCATCTTATTCATTATGATCTAAAACCCCCTCTCCATGGTTACCTCACCTGTGACTCTGACGTGAACAACCACGGGGCGGTGTGCGAGGTACCACCGTGATGGGGGCCAGGAGAGGAGGCGGACCTCCAGCCTTGTCTGCCAGTTCGACCACAGCTGGACTGAGGCCCCAGCTGAGTGTGTCAGTTAGTATTGAGAACCAATGACAGAGAATGACCTTCTGAATGACCGTCTGGTTTGTTGTGTCTTCAGTTGAACCCATACATGTAAAGTGATTATACCAACAACAATTGATTGTGTGTGCATGCGTGCGTGTGTACTGTAGCAATGGTGTTTTTAAATAGATGTGAATACAGCTTTTGGCCTCCTGGACCAGTTCTAGGAGAAGAGGAGGCTTCCGATTGTCGGCACATAGCCCATGGAGATTACAAGCTCCAGAACCTTATGAATTTCTGCTCTCAACAATGCTAGTTACTACAGGACTTAATAAAAAGCTGTTTAGTAAATGAAATATGAGCATCTTGTTTGTATGAATGTGACCATGCTTGGGGTGTTTTCATGCCTAGAAAGCAGATTGTGGTCTGGACTTACGACGAGTGACAGTGATTGAGCTGCTAGGGTCCCCTCCTCGAGAAGCGGGCCGCATCACCTGGACACTGAGGTCATTGAGGGTCTTAAGTAAGGGGATCTCACATAATCATGTTGGCTGCACTGGATCTTCAGGCAATATAATATACCATCACTGACTTGACACAAAATGGTAATCTCATACTGTGGTGCAGGCAAGCTTTCTGGATCTCCAGATCCTACTTCAACATGGTGCTGCTGGACAAGGATGGTTTGGGCCATGAGAGATTCATCACACCCGCCACATCCGATGAGCTCTTCTCATACATCGACAATAACCTGTTGGACGAAGAAGAACGAAGGCGGCTGGAGTTGCACAGAGACCTCTGTGACTAAGACTTGAGTGCCCCCTGGTGGCTTGGGGAGGTCAGACACTTTTACAAAGATGTCAGCTCAGAGGAAAAGGCTTTGCTATCTTGAGATACAATCATGGACACCAAGCTGGCTCAGAATAAGGAAACAATTCTCTGGTAGTTAGACGTTTCCACTGGCTGATAGATGAAGAGATCTTAGATGTAGCCTGTTTTTCAGGTCTAAAAGTATAGAGATTGTTAGAGGATGAAACGTAGGTATCTTCTTTACTTCACCTTCCATACTGCTCAGACAGTTGTAACAAACGTGGATGATTACAGGTTTAATCATTTCATATTTATTAGGTGAATAAAATATTTGATACAGTCATAGGACGTAAAAGTTGAGAAATAAAATTGGTCTCTTTGTGCAACTGGTAATATTGACATAAATATGAAAATCCCGAATTTCAGGCACAGTAGTTTTCATTCAATTACCATGAATCACAACACAAGAGGCGACATGGACCAAAACTGGTTCCATGCCTTAAGAGTGGAACAGAGATTCTGCCTGAAACGGAAACACCAGCAACCCCCATGAATCGCCGTAGTTAATGAGTGGTTTGCTGAACATGGATAGAATTCAGCTTCAAGAAATACATGATAAAAACGTAAACTAAACATGACTTGTTGAATTTTATCAAAACTCTTTAGATTTTTATCTCAAAAAGCATTTTTATAGTTACAGACAAAGTTACATTTAAAAAATATGAAATTATACCTCTTCTATCAAAAACCTGAAGCTCTCAGGTGAATTTACTCTATGCTTTCAAATCCCTTGTTTAAGGTCAATAGTGTCGTGATGGTGCCTGCGGTTAGAAACAGCTGTATATATGACAACAATCTCTTTTTGTTACAGATAATGATGTTGAACGATTGCACTGTGTCCGTAGCTCTTCTTTCAGATTACGAGGTGGAGTGTGGTGTCTTCACTTGCTCTTGTTCTTACCCATAGAGGAGCGTAATGGAAGAGTGCCCTCTGCACACGAGTCAGGGTATTGCATCATCTTCTGCCACAGAGTCACCTCCTCCCCTGTTGAATCCACCTCCACTTCCTCCTTCCCAAATTTCACTGTGGCGGAAAAGAAGGGCACCAGAAAAACAATGAACTAACGTAGGTCTGTCCTGTCCTAACCTTGTCTCCAGGCTATAGTCTGGGATATCAATGATTCAAAATTGGCCTTAGTGGGAGTGACCTACTGAGTAAAGTATTTGTCATAATTTAATTTTAGCGAATCACACCACTGCGGGGGTTAGGGAGAAGATGTGGGCTTGTTTGGTAGATTAAGCCAATACTATTTGCACTGGGAGTTTCTCCCGGTCTTTCTATATTGACTAACAAAGGCGAAAGTTTGACACGTTGGTCCACCAGACTTTTGGACTGAAGTGTCTGGGAATGAGATTAGTCCTGCTTTTGAAACCATTTTAACAATTTTAACAACCATTTTAACTGCCTCTTAGCTATTTAAACTCTGAGGTAACTTCACTTTACTACCAACTTTAACCTTGGCAGTAAATAAGTAAATATTGAATGAAAAAAAGTATGAAAATATACGCACTCACTACTGTAAGTCGCTCTGGATAAGAGTGTCTGCTAAATGACGTAAATGTGAATCAAACACATGTAAAACAGTAGAGCAATACTGCTGATGGATATAGACTGATAAATCAACAAGGTGTTGTGTCATTAACTGTGGCTGTGCTGAGTCGAACCCCACCCAGGAAGATAACAAGGTGTTGTGTCATTACCTGTGCCTGTGCTGAGTCGAACCCCACCCAGGAAGTCATTACTGGACATGGCCTCCCGGTCCCACACGGTCAGCTCTAACCACATCTCACTTAACTGGTCTAGGGTCAGGTCTTTGTACACAAATGTGTGGTCGTAGTGAGGGCTCAGAGTCTTCTTCACCACCGGAGTCTTCCTCTTAGTGGACTTGGCCTTCGATGACAACAAGTACCTAGGTTAAAAAGCATAAGTGAGAAGGGTTACATTTTGAAGAAGGCCAGGTGGCTGAAAAAAAATGTTTTATCCTAGTAATCAATAAAGTATGTTTTTGTTTAAATGAGCGGGAGTTGACCATCTCTATCTAGTGAGGATGATGAAACAAAATACATTCATCTCTGTTAGAGTGAACCTGGAGAATTAGTGACATGATGCCGCCAGCTAACCCTTTCACAAAGGAATCCGACGTGTCCCCTGCTTTCATTGCGGTCAGGTTCTTGGCCTCTTTGATCAAGACGTGCAACTCCCCTCCCGGCTCCGTCTTTGACTTCTTACCTAGAGAGAGTGTCTTGCCTAGGGGAGATAGTGGTGTCAGACAGCCACTGGTAGGGATTGGTTTGACACAGATAGTGCTGACTGAGCCTTCTGTTCCTTTGTTGACACGGACACTCCTACCTTTGGTCTTTTCAGCGGGTGGTTTCTTGGTCGAGACATACTTCAGAGAAATCAACAGTTCCCCTTTGTACTGAGAGAAGGCAGAGGACTGCAGTGCTGACGCCTATAGAGGAAAATAGTTGGTAAAACCATTAGACCACAGGGTTGTACTGTATACTGTAGATTAGAAATACATTTAGTGATTGATGTGTAGGGCTTGCAATGTTTTCTGATCATGTGACCTGACTAGGAACAACTGAGCCCTAGTGATGGAGACTATTCAGGCTTACTTTTCCCATGAGCGCCACACACTCCTCGTGGCCGGTGTTGAGGTCCCTGCAGTCCAGAGGCACCTCCACCTCTCCAAGGAAGGCATTACGGCCCAAGCGGGCATGGTGCCAGACGGAGAGCTGGAGGGAACGAATGAGCACCTGGGAGCGACTGATGGAAAACTGAAGGAGGAGAAGAGAGAAAGTGTGAGGGAGTGACACCCTGCTCTCACTGATCTGTCAACTACACCTCAGCAAAGTTTTCCATCCACTCTCTCTGGTCTTTGGATATGAGTTACCTGTACACTACACTCAGTGAGTAAAAAAAAAAAAGGCCAGTAACAAAATCATTATTTGTTTGTCATTCACTAATGGTGATTAACTGTCCTTATCTTCAATGCCAATATCAATCTTACTGCCTGCTGAAGGTGGAGGCATTATCAACTTAACCACCAGCCATTGAGTAATAAGGGATGTGTCCACAGCTCAAGTTCATCAGTGTCCATCTAATTCTACTGCAGTTCCAGAGAGGCCATCACCTTTAGGGTCTCATTGTAGGTGGGGTCCACTGTGTTAGGCTTGATACTGGTTTTCTTCTTGCCTGTGCGAGACTTGTCAGGGAGAAGGTAGCACTTTACATACCTGCAGGACAAAAAAGAAAACATGAATATTTTTCTACATGTCAAAGAGTTCAAATTAAGTCATATTCCATCTGGTCCTGCAATACCAAGAAACTATACTGAACAAAAATATAAAACGCAACATGTCAAGTGTTTGTCTCATGTTTCATGAGCTGAAATAAAATATCTCATAAACTGTCCATATGCCCAAAACGTTTGTGCACAAATTTGTTTACAGTGAACATTTCTCCTTTGCCAAGAAAATCCATCCACCTGACGGGTGTGGCATATCAAGATGCCGATTTAAAACAGTATGATCATTACACAGGTGCACCTTGTGCTGGGGACAATAAAAGGCCACTCTAAAATGTCAATTTTGTTACACAATACAATGCCACAGATTTCTCAAGTTTTAAGGGAGCGTGCAATTGGCATGCTGACTGCAGGAATGTCCACCAGAGCTGTTGCCAGATAAATTAATGTTAATTTCTCTACCATAAGCTGCATCCAACGTCGTTGGCAGTAATGCTGTGCTCTGTCGTGAGTACCCTGTTCTGTATATGTGGTCTTCCATTAAATTGACATTAGCTGGGGGTAAAGGAGCCTTAGCCTCCGTCAGCTTTACTGCATTTGGCAGTACGTCCAACCGGCCTCACAACCGCAGACAAGGTGTATGGGGTCGTGTGGGCGAGTGGTTTGCTGATGTCAACGTTGTGAACAGAGCGCCCCATGGTGGGGGTGAGGTTATGGTACGGGCAGGCATAAGCTACGGACAACCAACACAATAGCATTTTATTTATAGCAATTGTAATGCACAGAAATACCGTTACGAGGCCCATTGTGAGGCCCATTGTGAGGCCCATTGTGAGGCCCATTGTGAGGCCCATTGTGAGGCCCATTGTGAGGCACATTTCTTTAAAGGTATCTGTAACCAACAGATGTACATCTCTATTCTCAGTCATGTGAGGTCCATAGATTAGGGCCTACTGAATTTATTTCAACTGACTGATTTCCTCATATGAAGTTTAACTCAGTAAAATCTTTGAAATTGTTGCGTTTATATTTTTGTTCATTATATTTTGACTACAAAAAAAAATGAGTGTTTACATTTCCAAACTACAAATTTGTATTTTTCTTCTGTTAAATGTAACCTTTACAATTCTTCCTTTGGAACTCTGATAATGACCTCTGGGCACATTAAACTTTTTTGTAAACAGGGCAGGGTCTTATCGAAGATGATCTACGTCAGCGATCATCAACTAGATTCAGCTGCGGGCCGATTTTGTCTTGAGCGGACGGTCGGGGAGCCGGAACATAAATACAAATAATTTGTAGACGGCAAACTGACCGCAATTTCATTTCAAACCTTGCTTACATTTGTATACGATCACATGGGAATACTTGGGAACAGATTTATTACATTAAAATCACTTGCAGCTGATTTCCTGGTGTTTTTAGTGTATTATGTCCAACAATAAAATACATCAAAATTTTTATAAATAAATACAAATGTTGCTCAGAAAAATTGGGGAACCCTACGTTATGTCATACAGCAATAACACTAGTGTGTGTCCAGAGCATCCACCATGACTTTCATCCACCCTATGTTTTCATATGTGGGGATATGAAGGAGAGGAAACATTATTGAGATGCGACTATCATTTCCTACGGAGACAACTATTAGACCCTAGTCCTGAGGGGACACTCACGGGTTTGAGCGGTGGCGTCTGGCGTCCCCGTGGGCCAGCGAGTGACACTCCTTGATGAGGACGGCCAAGCTCTGGGTGGTGTCATCGTAGCTGAGAGAGAACACGATATCCCCGCTCACCTCCACGCTGTCATAATCTCCTGCCTCACTGTAAATACTCATCAGACTGCCCAGTGTGCTCTGTGGTGGACACACACAGACAGACACACACAGTATTCTGTTAGTAGTTGGTTTAAATGCATTGATATTAACTACAATTCTAGAACCTGGAATACAAAATGATCAAAAACTGTCACAAGAAAGGTAATTGTATAATATCCAATCAAGTAACATGAACAAACTTCCTGGAAAGAACACAAATGAGGCCTGTGACAATGAAAGTCGGGGTCAGAGTCAAATTTGCATGCCCTGAAGCAAATTTTTGCGTGAGCTTTTGTTGCCATGGTAACATAATTAAGCACCAGCTCACATAGAGCACAACAGGAACCAGGATAACCTGAATTGTCTCAAAAAGTTCAGGTTCGAGAAATATGAGAAACTCTAAAAATAGCATCACACATTAACTAGAACCTTTGAAAATAGGATAAGTGAGAATCGCATGCATTTACCTTGGAGCCGCGAAGATTTGAGGTACTTGAGCCCACCTTCTTTCTATGGATGCTCACCAAGTTATCAATGTCTTCGTCGTCCTCCTCGTCATCCTGCAAGCACAGCAAACAATTTATAATCCTGAAAAAGACAACGCAACTGCATTTCTCATCAACTCTATCACTATAAGAAAGTATTTTATAGTGAAGTAAAGCACTATGCTTTAGAGTCTGTAATGAGGAAGGAGCGTTGCTCACCAGCACATTGAGCCCAGGCACAGATTTGCTTCTGTCACCCATAAAACCCTCTGATGCTTCAGCCCCCTCCTCACGCAGTTCCAGCACAGATGTGAATTCTGAGTGAAACCCATGGAGACACATTAAATAGAGCATGTCTTCGTTAACTTAAGCAGGCCTGAAGCAACATTTGAATAGAGTTTGGGAGTCAGGGCTACTGAGACGACAGACACACAAGAGTCTCACCAGAGGGTTTCTGAACTCGTCTGATGCTCTTCTTGAACAGGCTGCCGTCTTCCAATGCGATAGACCCTGTGCTGGGACTAACACTACGACGAGTCTCTACGGAGTTCTATGGAAAGAGACACAAGGGTTACAGTCATGTGTGACAGTATAATATGTATTGGCTAGAGACATGAGGACCAATACAGGGTTAGGGTCAATTCCATTATTTTTCATGTGGGCTTTTCACTTGCCGACTTGACAGACTGACCGCACTGAAATGGAATTGACCCCAACACCTGATTGTTGTTGGGTAAACGGTCTCTTCACCGTGTCTGCGTCTGAGGTGTAGCTGGGGCTACTGACGCGGTCTGCTTTGACTGGAACATTCACCCTGGACCCTGTTGGACTGGACTGACCTGTGCTCTCCTCCTTCCTGGACCATAAACACCATTCATAATAAGCAGACATCACACAAGCAGTTTTGTTAGCATGTAGCGCTAATGCTATAGGCCTATTTGTTTGGATGTAGACTTACCTTGGTAAGAAAGGAGTCCCAAGAGAGGACTCAGTCTCTGTCATGACACTGTTCCGGCTGGCTTTCTCTGCAGACTCAGTCTCTGTCATGACACTGTTCCGGCTGGCTTTCTCTGCAGACTCAGTCTCTGTCATGACACTGTTCCGGCCGTCTTTCTCTGCAGACTCAGTATCCCTGCGCTCATGCTGTTCCTTGGTCTTAACTCCCACTGATTCGTCTGAAACTTCGTCTAGCAGACTGAGCTTGTCGAAATAACAGTGTCAAAATGTTATATATTGACTTGAAACTCCATCCACATATTACAGTAACTGCATCACACTATTGATTGTAAAATCTGTGTTGTCTCCCCAGATAGAAAAAGGACTCACTCCTTGTTGGACGCTGCTAGGTCCTTCAGTCTGGGTCGGGGAACAGGGGTGGTGGGCTGGCTGGGGTTCAACTCTGTACTCTTCAACAGGAGCTCTCCCATGTTCTCCCTCTTCCTCACTGGAACAGAACACCGAGCTTTAGCATGACAGGCAACAGGTAATAAGCTGACAGTGGTTTCATTCATTCAGATAGGGAATACATTACTGGGAAGTGTCATTCAAAACGTACATGAACAAAAGCTATGCAGTAACGGAGATCTTACATATCAATTTTGAAATTTAGTAGAGAAAATATAATTCCTATGCTGCCACGACACTGACAATGACATTCCATTCTGCACCAGCAGTGAGAGTTGTTGCCCACAGCTTGGTGTTTCCTGGACTCACATGAGGGCCTCTTTTTGATGGACGTTCTCACTATGTCGTGTCCAGGGCTGGTGGAGAAGCGGTTGACTCGCTGGTCATAGAACCAGTCTCCAGTGCACTTCTTTAGATCACTGGAGAAAATAACACCACACATTAAAACATAATAAAATGTATGGACCACAACTCTCAGGGTGACAAAAACACAGCGCTTTTGTAACAGATATGCATAGCGTGCATCGCGGATCCCCACAATGTAAACCTGCTGAAAATATTATTGTCTCCTCATGGGCGTTGTAAGGTGAGAGTCTTTGAAACTAATAATAACATCACGCTTTGCATATAGATACAGCAAACACAGGGATCATCGCCATGGAGATGCTAAAGGACAGGGTGGGGTGAAGTAAGAGACTCTTACGCCTCTTTAGCACACACACTGCACACCCAGGATCCATTGGGGTGCACTGCACGGCAGTTGTCGCACACTTGGTGTTTACATGCCCTACACTGGCTGGAGCCGGCAGACAGTGGACCCAGTGGTTCCTGGCAGCGGCCACAGCTGCGTTCACTGTATCTCCCACTGCTGCGCTTGGCCCCCTTCCTCTTAATGTCCAGCAGCTCAGTCTTCAGCTTCCTGAAACAACAAGGAGGGCGTGACGTTGGTTAGACCCTTGCCTGTTGGTGTCTGTGTTGACATCTTTGCCTAACTTGATGTCGAAGGTCTAGTGACTTCCTCCATCTGAACTCGTGAAATATTGAGCTGATGAGGTGAGTGCTAAATTCCCACTAGCAACCACTGTATTTCTTTCACCTGTCCTGTCTTTTCAGATCTGTATAAGGAAATGAGACAAGGGCAGGAGGAAGCCACTTATGGAATATTGAGATGCAGCCGGGGAGGGGAGTTCTCACCGGACACGGTGCTCCTCAGCCTTCCTCAGCTCCTCGTCCCTCCGCAGCACCTCCAGGATCAACTCCCGCTCCGAGTCGGTCAGGAAGGCCACATTGATCATGTCTGCAGCCTGTGGCATGGCACCTCCGTCAAAGGCTAACCCCTCAGGGATTGTCACCCTAGGCCAGACAGCTCCTGCTAGCCAAAGAGCAGACCAGGGATGAGTTCAGAGGGCACGAAATGGGAACATATGATTTTATCTATCTATAAGGTTGTCCTTTGTGGTTTCCTGCCTGAAAATGCTTTTCTCCTGCTTTACCAAGCCCCGTAGCTACCATTTGAAATCACTCTTATGATATCACAGTCAAAACCAGTGTGAAAGTCCCTTCTAATCCCAAACATCAGCAGCATTTATTCAAAATGCAGTAAAGCTGACGGAGGCTAAGGCTCCTTTACCCCCAGCTAATGTCAATTTAATGGAAGACCACATATACAGAACAGGGTACTCACGACAGAGCACAGCATTACAGTGGACCACTTCAGGAGAGAGAGAGTGTGTTAAAACAGTGGAGGGCTTGCTGTGAGGGCAAAGGACAGAGCGCGGTAGAGAGCGGTAAATAGTTCAGGACTAGCTGTGCAGGACTGGCAGGCAGGCAGGCAGGCAGGCAGGCAGGCAGGCAGGCAGGCAGACAGGCAGGCAGACAGACAGGCAGGCAGACAGGCAGACAGGCAGGCAGACAGACAGACAGGCAGACAGGCAGGCAGACAGGCAGGCAGGCAGGCAGGCAGACAGGCAGGCAGGCAGGCAGGCAGGCAGGCAGGCAGGCAGGCAGGCAGGCAGGCAGGCAGGCAGGCAGGCAGGCAGGCAGGCAGGCAGGCAGGCAGGCAGGCAGGCAGGCAGACAGACAGACAGACAGACAGACAGACAGACAGACAGACAGACAGACAGACAGACAGACAGACAGACAGACAGACAGACAGACAGACAGACAGACAGACAGACAGACAGACAGACAGACAGACAGACAGACAGACAGACAGACAGACAGGAGGCTGTTACTCTTACCTCCTCATCTAGTGATCCTCCATGCAGAGAGGCTGCTGCTGCCACAGTGCCAGCCTGTTAGAAGCCTCTCACACTGCCTTGCTGGAGCTGGCTGGGTAATTAGGAAGATGGAGATGGCAAGCAGAGACAGACCCAGACAGCAAAGTGACCTATCTTAGAGCCAACACCCTGAGATGGCCCTGCTGCAGACAAACCAGAGGGAAGATGGACTAATGGAGGGTATAAAAACATTCCATGACAGACCAGGCGAAAGCTATGATCCCTTATTGATGTAACCTGTTAAATCCCCTTTAAATCAGTGTAAATGAAGGGGAGGAGACAGGTTAAAGAATAACTTTTAAGCCTTGAGACAATTGAGACATGAGGGGGAATGGGCGAGACAAAATATTTAAGTGCCTTTGAACAGGGTGGGAAGAATTGGAGCATTGGAGTCAACATGGACCAGCATCCCTGTGGAACGCTTTCGACACCCCGACGAATTGAGGCTGTTCTGAGGGCAAAAGGGGGTGCAACTCAATATTAGGAGTTTTGCACACTAATGTTTTGCACACTGTGTAAATCTCACCGGGACGTACAGTACTGTGTCAATCCCACTGGAGTAAACACCAAACTACAACACCTTTAATAAACTAAGCCTATAACGTTGTAGTGTGTACTGTATATGCTTACATCATGTAGAAAACAGAATATTTCTCAAAGTAGTCCTTGTGCTTTTGGAGTCAGATACAGAAGCATAAATCCAGTGGTGGAAAAAGTTGCCAATTGTCATACTTGAGTAAAAGTAAAGATACTTAAGTATCAAAAGTAAATGTAATTGCTCAAATATACTCAATTCCATATATTAAGCAAAAAAAATGTTTTTAAACAGATATCCAGGGGCTCAGACATAATTTACAAACAAAGCAAGTATGTTTAGTGATTCCGCCAGATCAGAGATAGTAGGGATGACCAGGGATGTTCTCTTGATAAGTGTGTGAATTGGACCATTTTCCTGTCCTGCTAACCATTCAAAATGTAACGAGTACTTTTGGGTGGCAGGGAAAATTACAACATTTTCTTTAGGAATGTAGTGAAGTAAAAGTCAGAAATATAAATAGTAAACTAAAGTACAGATATCCCCAAAAACGACTTAAGTAGTAGTGTAAAGTATTTATACTTGAGCACTTTACACCACTGCATAAATCAACATTTGTTGACATACAGATAGTTTTTATTTCAGCATGTCATCCTATAGCAAATTATAACAGGAAGACATGGGAAAATAGTCTCTACCTAATCTTACTTGACAGACACTGGCACACACACACAGTAGATAGATGATGACAGGATCCTTGTTGTTTTAAACCCCATAGGGAACCTCTTTGACAGGGTGAAAGTTTGCTTGAGGGAATGGAAATGCAAAAACAACATGAGCTCAGCATATCGCAGGGTTCCCACCCTCTAAGGACATAGAGCAGTGGGTGGAGTGCACTGGTTAAACCATTTGTTTAATCCTGACATCAAGCCTGTCATCGGCCATGTTCCAGTTATGAGCTTCAAGCTCCAGTTGAATCCAAAGCCTCAGAAAACATTGATTAGTCAGTTGTTGTTTTTGAGAAGTACAGTGTAGACGTTGTTAATGTTGTAAATTACTATTGTATGTTTTTAGGGAATATCTACATAGGCGTACAGAGGCCCATTATCAGCAACCATCACTCCTGTGTTCCAATGGCACGTTGTGTTAGCTAATCCAAGTTTATCATTTTAAAAGGCTAATTGATTGTTAATAAAAGAAAACTTGTGGGTTCGATTTCAGGCTCAAAATGTCCAGAAACAAATAACTTTCTTCTGAAACTCGTCAGTCTATTCTTGTTCTGAGAAATTAAGGCTATTCCATGCGAGAAATTACCAAGAAACTGAAGATCTCGTACAACGCTGTGTACTACTCCCTTCACAGAACAGCGCAAACGGGCTCTAACCAGAATAGAAAGAGGAGTGGGAGGCCCCGGTGCACAACTGAGCAAGAGGACAAGTACATTAGAGTGTCTAGTTTGAGAAACAGACACCTCACAAGTCCTCAACTGGCAGCTTCATTAATAGTACCTGCAAAACACCAGTCTCAACGTCAACAGTGAAGAGGCGACTCTGGGATGCTGGCCTTCTAAGCAGAGTTGCAATGAACTTCTGGATATCAGAACAGCGATTAATCACCTCGAACTGGACAAAGATTTTTTCTTTAATGAGTCCAACGCGAAGGATATACTGCTTCTCCGAGACCCAAATCCCTGTCATTCCTATGAAGAAAATACGGAAATCGAAGATCGGGTGCCTTGTGAGAATTCGTTGGCGAGTGGGTAACCCGCCTCTACCATCCGTTCTATTGGCCAACGTGCAATCACTGGAGAATAAACTGGATTATCTCCGTTCGAGACTATCCTACCAACGGGCTGAACGGATGGTTTTCCATCCATCGGCAGAACATTTTACCTCATTTCTACCAGCATGTTACATGTGCAACCAAAGGAAAAAAAACTCTAGACCACCTTTACTCCACACACAGAGATGCGTAGAAAAGCTCACCCTCCATTTGGCAAATCTGACCATAATTCTATCCACCTGATTCCTGCTTACAAGCAAAGACTAAAGCAGGAAGTACCAGTGACTCACTTAATATGGAAGTGGTCAGATGACGCGGATGCTACGCTACAGGACTGTTTTGCTAGCACAGATTGGAATATGTTCCGGGATTCATCCAACTGCATTGAGGAGTATACCACATCAGTCACCGGCTTCATCAATAAGTGCATCGACGACGTCATCCCCACAGTGACCGTACGTACATATCCCAACCAGAAGCCATGGATTACAGGCAACATCCGCACCAATCTAAAGGCTAGAGCTGCCACTTCTAAGGAGCGGGACACTAATTTGGACGCTTATAAGAAATCCCGCTATGCCCTCAGATGAACCATCAAACAGTCAAAGCATCAAGACAGGACTAAGATTGAATCCTACTACACCAGATCTGACGCTCGTCGATGAACTATTACGGACTACAAAGGGAAACCCAGCCGCGAGCTGCCCAGTGATGCGAGCCTACCAGATGAGCTAAATGCCTTTTATGCTAACTTTGAGGCAAGCAACACTGAAGCATGCATGAGAGCATCAGCTGTTCCGGACGACTGTGTGATCATGCTCTCCGTAGCCGATGTGAGCAAGGCTTTTAAACAGGTCAACATTCACAAGGCAGCGGATTACCAGGATGTGTACTCAGAGCTTGCGTGGACCAACTGGCAAGTGTCTTCAATTATATTTTCAACCTCTCTCTGACGGAGTCTGTAATATCTACATGTTTCAAGCAGACCACCATAGTCCCTGTGCCCAAGAAAGCGAAGGTAACCTGCCTAAATGACTATCGCCCTGTAGCACTCACGTCGGTGGCTGGTCATGGCTCACATCAACACCATCATCCCGGAAACCCTAGACCCACTCCAATTTGCATACCACCCCAACAGATCAACAGATGAGCAATCTCAATCACACTCCACACTGCCCTTTCCCACCTGGACAAAAGGAACACCTATGTGAGATGCTGCTAATTGACTACAGCTCAGCGTTCAACACCATAGTGCCCACCTAGCTCACCACTAAGCTAAGTGCCCTGGGACTAAACACCTCCCTCTGCAACTGGATCCTGGACTTCCTGAAGGGCCGCCCCCAGGTGGTAAGGGTAGGCAACAACCCATCTGCCACACTGATCCTCAACACTGGGGCCCCTCAGGGGTGCGTGCTTAGTCCCCTCCTGTACTCCCTAATCACCCACGACTGCGTGGCCAAGCACGACTCCAACACCATCATTACGTTTGCTGACGATACAACAGTGGCCGGCCTGATCACCCACAACGTTGCATCACAGCCTGGTATGGCAACTGCTCGGCAAAAACCTTACCAAGCTGTGGAAAGACTTGAAGATGAATATAGCTTGATAAAATCTGCAAGGAAAAATTAATAAATATCCCCAAATCCAGATGTGCAAAGCTGATACAGACATACCCAAGACGACTCAAAGCTGTAATTGACGCCAAAAAGTGCTTCTATAAAGTATTGATTCAGGTGCAAATTTCTAAAAACATGTTTTCACTTAGTCATTATGGGGTATTTTGTGTAGCTGGGTGAGTGGAAAAAAAACAATTTAATCCATTTTGAATTCATGCTGTAACACAGCAAAATGTGGAATAAGCCAAGGGGTATGAATACTTTCTGAAGGCACTACAGGTGCTGAGCACTCAGAGCAAAGCGTTGACTTAAAAAAATCAGGCAAGTCAGTTAAGAACAAATTCTTATTTACAATGATGGCCTACCCCGGCCAAACCTGGGCCAATTGTGCGCCGCCCTATGGGACTCCCAATCACGGCCGGATGTGATACAGCCTGGATTCGAACCAGCGACTCTAGTGACGCCTCTTGCACTAAGATGCAGTGCCTTCAACCTCTGTGCCACTTGGGAGCAATGACCCCTCCCATCCACTATTCCCAGAGTTTTAAAAGCTCCCCTCAGGGAGGAGGTTCAGGATGCCGAGGGCATCTAAGAATATCTATAAAAAGTAATTTGTCCAAAGTGCCATTAGCATATTGAATGCTTAGTCGGAACTGAAGCGCTTATGTTGTTGATAATGGTCTCGGATCCTGATGTACGTACAGTACATATGAATTATTAAATCATGTACAGAAGACCAGGTGCTCTTCAGTCTTAATGATGATGTATTTTTAATTAGGAATTCCTGATGTTGATTATGTCTTTTAGACCAATGATTATGTAATGTATAGCCATCTAACGGGAAACTGCACTTGCACTTTTGTAATTTGTACAATTTATTTATTTTGAGGATGGTGTGCTCCTGTTTTTATGTTGTGAAGCCAAATAGAAATTTCCACATTGGGTGGACAATAATGTTTTTCTAATTCTAATAATGTTGAGTGAGTTTAAAGCAGAAAACACTCTTTGATTTCAATTCATTAGCCCTCACTAGCACTGGGTGTGTGTGCTATCCTGTGTCACTCATGCAGAACTTTGGAGGAAACTTTTTCCTCATTGTTTGAACGCTTGAGGCCACTTGACTCACACTTGAGAAGTGTACACTACCTTGTAGGGCAGCTCAGCTCAGAAGCCAGCTGCCAACGTCAAGACAATGTGTGTGTCACAAAAACAAATATGACAGTGCCCTGGGATATTCCTAGATTCAACAGACACTAAGAAGGATATCAACAGGGCATCTGGAAAAGCACTTTCAGTTTATAGACTATAACCACAATAATTTTTACACAAGCAGCCCAATTCCGATCAGATCCTTTGCCAAAAGATCAGAATTGTGCTGCCTGTGTAAACACAGCCTCGTTGTGGTTATAGGCTATAATAAAGGAATGTTAATTCCAATTTAATAATGCATGAGAATAGCATAGTTTAATGTGCAATTTTCTTGACAGTAACTCAATAAGGAATGCAAGTCTATCAGCAAACATGGGACTATTTCAAAGTATGTAATTTACCTCATTTGCCAAAAAGGTTATTTGGCTCTGCTTGGACTTAACAAAAAATGCAGTATTTTTTTAACAACCAAAATGTATTAAAACAAATGTATTGTAGAGATAATGCATGATGTGGCTGGATTTAAGATTTAGTGTTGTCAACACATCCAGTTAATTGGACATTATTCACATGATCTGCTGAATAAGACAACCCGACATAAGAAATGCATTTGAATGAGTGAGCGCAAACATAGTTCATAGATGTGTCAGTCTAAAAAAAAGTATTTTAACACCTGTCCAGAGGGTGTTTTAATTCCTTTGAGAAAATCGTAAACTTCACTTCGATTGTGATTCGAATCCATTCACCATACCACTTCCGTTCACAAATCTTGGAAGGGAGGATGCGAAAAATAATAGAATGGAATAATTCCCATTTTAGATTGGTAGCGGGCAAAACAAGTGAATGTGATATCGTTTCTTCGCATTGTCGATGAATCGAGTATAGTAAATAATCCCAAGGGAGGTTTCCCATTTCAGGAAAAGGTTTTCAACAATTTACTGTTGAGTAAAACATTTTTTTGATTGCAAATGTAATTTAATTAAACAGTTTGAATGAGTGTTAAAGATCACAACAAACTCAACTTACCTCTCTACCCTTTGCTGCAATGTGTCAGCGTGACTATTCCCACAGTCTACCTTCTCGTCTCTTTCCTGCACTCTGAAACTGTTGACTTTCAGCTTTGGTTATAACCATCACATCCCGGAAGATATGGAACATTTTGTGACAGCGGTGGCGGTGCGGCGACAAAGACCTACAGACGATTTCCTCAACAGGTGCATTTCCTCTACTCTATTTTACTACTTATCTGAGAAAAAGCAGAAGCAATGCTAATTAATTCATTACCAATAGTTTCCATAAGTAAATAACCAAACCCCCTACAAATAATATTGTAAATATTAAACAATAATGTTGAGTACTATTCGATAATTAGCTATTAAATAATTTTTGTGATTGTATAGTATTTTTGTGATTGTATAGTATAGCCCTTATTTGTTCAGACATTTCATCCTATGATTACAATATTTATAAAGAAATGAGTAGCAAATGTGTCCCCAGACAGGCACTATGTGGCAAGTCAGTCATTGCATGTGATGAAACAACTACTAAATAACTGCTTAATGTTCACATAGAATAAAATAAAATAGAATAAACCTTTAAAATCATGTTTTTCAAAAAAAAAAAATCTAAAATGGATTAAATAAAACATTTTCCTCATCAATCTACACAAAAAAAACGGAAATACCTTATTTACATAAGTATTCAGACCCTTTGCTATGAGACTCGAAATTGAGCTCAGATTCATCCTGTTTCCATTGATCATCTTTGAGATGTTTATACAACTAGATTGGAGTCCACCTGTGGTAAATTCGACGGAATTGTCCATAGAGCTCCGAGACAGGATTGTATCGAGGCACAGATCTGGGGAATGGTACCAAAACATTTCTAAAGCACTGAAGGTCCCCAATAAATATATTCTTTTTTTTTACCAGCACTTGCACTTGACCCCGAAGGTCACTCTGACAGAGCTCCAGAGTTCCTCTGTGGAGATGGGAGAACCTTCCAGAAAGACAACCATCTCTGCAGCACTCCACCAATCAGGCGTTTATGGTAGAGTGTCCAGACGGAAGCCACTCCTCAGTAAAAGGCACATAACAGCCCTCTTGGAGTTTGCCAAAAGGCACTTAAAGGACTCTCAGACCATGAGAAACAAGATCTCTGGTCTGATAAAACCAAGATTGAACTCTTTGGCCTGAATGTCAAGCGTCACGTCTGGAGGAAACCTGGCACCATCCCTACGGTGAAGCATGGTGGTGGCAGCATCATGCTGTGGGGATGTTTAATTAAACAAACTTGCTTTTCTGTATACACCTCATTCTAATCAGGTCCCAACACAGGCTCAGAAACCTCCTGTGAGGGCAGGACATTTCCTAGCGACAAAAGTAATTGTAGTGCTTCTGCTGTGAAGTCTTGGAGCCCTAAAAACGTCTTAGCTGCAGATATAATGACATCCAGCTTCTTGGACTTCTTAGACACTTGTGCTGTACAATTAATAACTTTGGCTATAAATGCCACAAAATCCACCTTCTTCACAACGAGTGTATCCAGATCACCCGATTGACTTAAAATACTAGCAACTGGTTGCAATGCATCCACCGCCCTATCTTCAACTCTGTTGCCTCTTGCCCCTTCGACTCTTTTCACCGCCTCCACATAGGAGATCCGCTGCACAGCCTTGATCCTTGACACCTCGACCTCATTCACCCTAACAGGGCACTCAAGGAAGTCCAGAGTATGATCCCCACCACAGTTGCAACATTTTCCATTCACAGATTCTTCAATATCATACGTCTCTCATCTGCAAACATTTGACACGAGACCATATCCTTTACAATTCCCACACTGTAATGGTTTGGACACAAACGCTCTCACCGCATACCAAGCTTCACATATTCAGGTAGAGTCTCCTCAAACAACAATAATATCGACAGGCTTTTCTACTTCCTTCCACTTACCATACGGGTCAGGTGACGTGCACTTATGGAATTAATATCATGCCAAAATGTATTGTGAACACACAGCATGCATTTTGTATTCATGTATCAATAAGTACCAAGCCACAAACAAACACCTTTTAATTTGTATTTGTAAATCAATATATTGCATTAGAACGTTTTTATAACTTCAGATATGCAGGTCATTTCCAAGGGCCTTAAGTAAAATGACTGCCATAAAGATGTGTCCATAGGAGAGATTTGCACAAACATGACAGATATGGCAAACCTGTAACTCCATATTTGGAAGCGCTTAGGTCACCTGACTTTTGGCAGGGATTTGGCGACAAGAAAAATACAAAAAGGTTTGTACCCGTAGAATACGATTTCTATAAATCGCTGGCAGCCTCTCGTTCAACCATGTTGATGCCTGCCTTTCAAGGCTGCAGAAATTATAGTACGGAAACCATAATATGTTAACCATATGTGTAACCATAGTATGTCCAACGAAAATAATCAAAACCCTAACCCTAGATGACTCTATATTTGCAACACTATGGCGGTGTACACCCGTTCATCACACAAATAGTTGAATTAGATGGCCAGTGTGAAAGCACCACTAAATGTGAAAGATATGTCATACATTGTAAGTGATTATAATCCATCCGCTGTCTCATGTTGCACAGACGATGAGCATTAAGGAGCCATAAGTATTCAACTGTTTCCCCAGGAGAGGCATGCAACAAGTAGAGGGCAGGTGTATGATATGGGATCAGACCAACACAGCTTCCAACAACTCCTCTGTCCCAGCTGTGGCATTATATTACCCATATGTCCCTGTTCCTGTTGCAAAAGCCCTTAGTGAGGCACCTTTCAGATCACCCTTAATAGTCATCCAGTCAGTCACTTAAGGTAATTCATTTTATGTGAAGATGGACACGCGTATCTGGTTTCCCTCTCTGCTCACTGCCATCCAGCGGGCCCAGCCTTCACAGCCTCCCTATCAACAGCAGGCTATCTCGGCACCAGCTCTTGCCACAGCTAAAGAGCTCAGAGTCCGTGATGAAAACAGGTAATTGTTAATATATGACACACACTTACTGTTTGTGCGCTGGCCAATGCAATTTTGGTTTCTCTCACCAGAACACACCTCAAATACCTTTAAAAATGTCCGAAAAGGCTGAAAGGGGCTGAAATGTCGAAGTGGGTGTCCTGTGTGCTAAATAATTTTTCGAAGTAAAGAGACTAAACAAGGAGTCCATTTTGTAGTACAATCTATTAATCTGAGCTAAAGCTCACCGCAAAGGTAGTCAATGCCATGCAATGGAAATTGACAGCTGGCATTGTGAGTTATCAATGAAGTCACCATGAGACAATAATGAAAAGCTCATGAACAGTTGTTGCATTTGTATGTGAATACTTGTCGTATAACTTGCTGGTTGTAAACAATTACAAACACGTTAAAGGCTATGATAAATGTGTTATTTGCAAAACGTCACAATGGAGTGGAAAATGTTGACAACAACAGCTTATTCAATGTGTCATTTCAATAAAAACCTACACTAAAACATGCTTGGTTAAAACTTTTATTATAACACAAAGAGAGTGGTATGAGATCTCTCTCTCTCTCTCTCTCTCTCTCTCTCTCAACCTCTCTCTCAATAAAGGACAACAGAGTGCAGCAGGAAATTTCAAGGTAACAGACACTGTCTGGGTTCCTATATGGTGTATCAGGAATGGTATGCGTGTGTGCATACTTTTACCTTCCTAAACTTCCCTCTCAGTCACAATTTCCTGTACAAAGTCGACAACGTGTAGCGAAATGTAAGCGTCATCATTTCGTTGTTACTTATATTTTCAAGCAAGTGCTGGAACCTGTATCCCAGAGCTGACGTCTAATGGAAGCTCTGCTCGCCCAGTTGAAGTCAGTGCCCTGTAATGAGGCAGATTGGTTGGATATGGTTGAATAAAACACAAAATGTGAGTATGTATTCAAAAATTCATCTTTGTTGTGTGTTGTATGAATTACCTCTATATCTTCAGGATTCTGCGAATGACTAATTTCCCACAACTGGTTCGGAGTGCAGTTCTGCTCAGTGGATGGTAGTTCCATCCCTCTGTGAACGAGTACAGGTCTGTCTGAAGGCGTGACAGTAAAGAGGTGCAGGCTGTCTGCAGGGTTTAGCACACTCTCCTCCTCTAAACTGTGCAGTACATCATAATAAATGTTCAACAACACAACATAGAAATTGTTACTTTATTTTGATTTTGTAATTTTAAATTAATAAATCACACTTTTTCCAGTTACCTTTGATTGTGGACACTTTTTCCGGAGATGAAGCTTCCCCTGCCAGCTAATAGCTACCTTCTATTTAATTAGTATTTGTACCCCTGTCAGTCTGCCTGTATGTCAGGTACTGTTTGTAACTATGTCTGTTAGTTGTGGCTTTTGTGGAATAATTCAAAGGATTCACTACGGACTGGGTAAAAGCATCAGGTTTGAAGATCTGGGTTTATTCTAAGTATACATGCATTCATGAATGGGAGAGTCAGTCTGAAATAATATATGCTGGATGTCAGAGTTTAATCTGACTTGCTAGTGAGAAAGAATGAGCTCCCGAGTGGCGCAGCAGTCTAAGGCACTGCATCTCAGTGTAAGAGGCATCACTACAGTCCCTGGTTCGAATCCAGGATATATCACATCTGGCTGTGGTTGGGAGTCCCGTAGGGCTGCGCACAATTGGCCCAGCGTCGTCTGGGTTTAGCCGTTTAGGCCTTTATTGTAAATAAGAATTTGTTCTTAAATGACTTGCCTAGTTTCTGACTAAGCTACTCATCATTTGTATCCAATGAGACTCCAGCTATACCTCCTTTGGCCGGAGTCCTACTCCGAAGATCAATACATGTTACTTTTTACGTGGACAATTTTTCTAGATCCAATGCACGCTTCTTCTTGTTCTTCATCAACACAATTAACCAACACATGGACGCTTCTAGTCACATTCATTTAATTCACCTTTCCCACTGCTTTCTTCACAGTCCTCGATATTACAAATAGATTTTCTCAAATTAATATCCTTGTCCAAAAAACGCAGCCCAATAATGAATGCATTATTTGGCCGTACATGTCTTCTCCTACAACTTTTGCTCGTTTTGTTCCATTCAATATCACACAATTCACTTGCCGGACTTTCGGATTCAAGCACAGTCGCCATTTCCTCCTCCTCCCGACCTGACATGCATTCTTCTTCTTCTTCTGTGGGTTTTATGGCGGAATACATCCAAACGTTGTATTTCCGCCACCAACTGGACGGTTTGAAACCAAAATACATTTAAATAAATCCCTACTTAATATTGATACTAACAATCCGCCCTAATAAAATTGTACATTACCAAAACAAACAAAACTCCCACTTCATCCTTCTTTCAGTTTTCCATATCTCCCTTCACGGGATCTAGGACCTGAGAGGGTGGTACGTATTTGGCTAATATAACATGTAACTCCTTTGCTGTGAAATCTTTCAGCCCCAGGAACCGCTCCGCCGCAACCACAATGATTTCTATCTTCCTGGACCTTCTCTCCACCTTGGCAGTGCCGTTAATCACCATTGCAATACAGGCCACAAAATCCACCTTTTAAACCTTTAGAATGTCAGGATCCTCTTGGTGTAAGGCGACCCCTGCAGCCTGCAGTGAAGGCATATCCACTACCATGAACTCTTCTGGTGCAACATTACAACCCTCAACCCCTTTCACAGCTTCTACATATGAAATGTTCTGTACAACCCTGACTTTGGCCTCCTCATTCTCTTTTACCCTTGTGGGGCATTCGGAAGACGTGGCTTCATGGTTCCCACCGCAATTACAACATATCACATTTTCTTCACATTTATAAACACATAATATGATCCTTTCCACAACTTAGACATCTCGGCTTCTCCCCTCTGCATACACTTTCTACATGACCAAATGCTTTACAATTTTCACACTGCATTGGTATTGGAATAAATGCTCTAACTCTGTAGTTAATATACCCTAACCACACTTCGTTAGGGAGAGACTCCGTTTAAAAAAAACAAAAGGACAGATGGACTCTTCTCTTTTTCCCCCGTTTACCACACAATTCATCCAACGCCTCTATGTGACCCTCACATCCTCCACCAGTTTGGATAACTCAAAAACAGTTTCTTCAGGATTGGTGCTCTGCTCAGCTGCTCCTCACTAACAAACCGTACTCATACTAGATACGAAGGGTCGTTCTCATCACTGTACCCTACTTTGCTACGTTTTCCATTCTTTTGAACTACACTCTAATTCTCCTTGATTCCACTGCCATTGTTTTCAGAATCCACTTCATCATCGTCTTCCGCCATCTTCCCTGCTCTATCTGCCACCGGCCTTCCTCACCCCCACTCAACCTAGCTCTCCCCCTCCCTCACATCATTTTTTTTTTTTAGGAACAGTGGGTTAACTGCCTGTTCAGGGGCAGAACGACAGAGTCAATTGGAGGTGTACCTGTGGATGTATTTCAAGGCCTACCTTCAAACTCAGTGCCTCTTTGCTCATCATCAATGGAAAATCAAAATAATCAGCCAAGACCTCAGAAAAACAGGTACAAAAGTATCTATATCCACAGTAAAACAAGTCTTATATCGACATAACCTGAAAGGCCGCTCAGCAAGGAAGAAGCCACTGCTCCAAAACCGGCACAAAAAAGCCAGACTACGGTTTGCAACTGCACATGGGTACAAAGATCGTACTTTTTGGAGAAATGTCCTCTGGTCTGATGAAACAAAAATAGAGTTCTATTTTATCAACTTATTGTGGGAAGCTTGTGGAAGGCTACCTGAATGTTTGACCCAAGTTAAACAATTTGTCCATAACAATTTGTACTGTTTGGCCATAATGACCATCGTTATGTTTGGAGGAAAAAGGGGGAGGCTTGCAAGCCAAAGAACACCATCCCAACCGTGAAGCACGGGGGTGGCAGCATCATGTTGTGGGGGTGCTTTGCTGCAGGAGGGACTGGTGCACTTCACAAAATAGATGGCATCATGAGGAAGGAAAATGATGTGGATATATTGAAGCAACATCTCAAGACATCAGTCAGGAAATTAATGCTTGGTTGCAAATGGGTCTTCCAAATGGACAATGACCCCAAGCATACTTCCAAAGTTGTGGCAAAATGGCTTAAGGACAACAAAGTCAAGGTATTGGAGTGACCATTACAAAGCCCTGACCTCAATCCTATAGAACATTTATGGGCAGAACTGAAAAAGCTTGTGTGAGCAAGGAGGCCTACAAACCTGACTCAGTTGCACCAGTTCTGTCAGGAGGAATGGGCCAAAATTCACCCAACTTATTGTGGGAAGCTTGTGGAAGGCTACCTGAATGTTTGACCCAAGTTAAACAATTTAAAGGCAATGCTACCAAATACTAATTGAGTGTAGATAGATAGATAGATAGATAGATAGATAGATAGATAGATAGATAGATAGATAGATAGATAGATAGATAGATAGATAGATAGATAGATAGATAGATAGATAGATAGATAGATAGATAGATAGATAGATAGATACTTTATTGATCCCCCGGGGGGGAAATTTCATTGTCAAGCAGCTACAACAAAACACAGGGCAGGTGCAAAATGCCACAACGAAAGTACACAAAAGACAGATACACGGTACATGATACATAGAGCGGCAGTATGAAAAAGTATAGAAATACAAGATATCTGGAGTGCAAAAAAAAGCTATAAAAAGGACATTGCATAGTATGGGTGGTTGGCTGAATATGTACACTATACGTTGGTGGATGTTGGATGGTTAACTATACTATACAGGTCGATGGCAGAGAAATACTTCAGTAGCTAAAAATGCGTATGATATGAGCGAGGGTAATAATAGTTTACTTAATAGACAGACTGGGTAAATGAACAGGTAAGTGAAAATTTTGCATGGTTAAATTAGCTGTACAGTTAGGTATACAGTTATATTTACAGATAAGTGAATACTTGCATGTTTACACAAACTGTACAGGTAAATGACAGGAAGAGATACTTTAATAGCTAAATGTGTGTATGATATCATTTGGGGTAATAATAGTAATTCCCTTAAAATACAGTCCTTAGTGCGCAGGGTTTAATTACAGACAACTGCACTTATTGCACATTCGATATACTAAAAGCAATGAGAAAAGGTGCAACTGGCAGGAAACTAATATGCATTCCTGAGTGAATGCCTACGTCCAATACTTACTTACAATATTGCATGTGATATAATATAACAACTGTACATGAGTATGTATATACAGACCTGTATGAATAAATAGGTCCTGAGTGGATGAGTGCTGACGGACCAGAGTTACTCACGGATGGATGCATAATTGTTAAACTAGGTCCTAGCACCCCAACAGTTCCAGATCTATGTTGCCGACAGCACGGCACCCCGGTGAGGCATTATACAGTCTCATAGCCGCCGGCAGGAAGGACCTCCTGTAGCGCTCTCTGGCACACCGTGGTGGGATCAGTCTGTGACTGAAAGTGCTCCTCTGCGTCATAACCATAGCGTGCAGAGGGTGGGTGACGTTGTCCATGATGGCCAGCAGTTTGGCCAGGATCCGTCTCTCCGCCACCTCCTCTAGAGTGTCAAGGCTCATCCCCAGGACAGAGCTAGCCTTCCTGATCAGCTTATTTACCCGAGAAGCATCACTGGCTTTGATGTATGTAAACTTCTGGCCCACTGGGAATGTGATGAAAGAAATAAAAGCTGAAATAAATAATTCTCTCTACAGTCGTGGTCAAAAGTTTTGAGAATGACACAAGTATTGGTCTCCGCAAAGTTTGCTGCCTCAGTGTTGATGATGGCAATTTGCATATACTCCAGGATGTCATGAAGAGTGATCAGATGAATTGCAATTCATTGCAAAGTCCCTCTTTGCTATGAAAATGAACTTAATCCCCAAAAAACATTTCCACTGCATTTCAGCCCTGCCACAAAAGGACCAGCTGCCATCATGTCAGTGATTGTCTCGTTAACACAGGTGAGAGTGTTGACGAGGACAAGGCTGGAGATCACTCTAATGCTGAAGGTACAGGGATTGGACTGCTGAGGACTGGGGTAGAGTCATTTTCTCTGATGAATCCCCTTTCCGATTGTTTGGCCCATCCGGAAAACACCTTGTCCGGAGAAGACAAGATGAGCGCTACCATCAGTCCTGTGTCATGCCAACAGTAAAACATCCTCAGACCATTCATGTGTGGGGTTGCTTCTCAGCCAAGGGAGTGGGCTCACTCACAATTTTGCCTAAGAACACAGCCATGAATAAAGAATGGTACCAACACATCCTCCGAGAGCAACTTCTCCCAACCATCCAAGAACAGTTTGGTGACGACCAATGCCTTTTCCAGCATGATGGAGCACCTTGCCATAAGGCAAAAGTGATAACTATGTGGCTCGGGGAACAAAACATCGACATTTTGGGTCCATGGCCAGGAAACTACCCAGACCTTAATCCTATTGAGAACTTGTGGTCGATCCTCAAGAGGCGGGTGGAAAAAAAACCCCCACAACTTCTGACAAACTCCAAGCATTGATTATGCAAGAATGGCCTGCCATCAGTCAGGATGTGGCCCAGAAGTTAATTGCCAGCGGATTGCAGAGGTCTTGAAAAAGAAGGGTCAACACTGCAAATATTGACTCTTTGCATAAACTGAATGTCATTGTCAATGAAAGCCTATATCAGTGGAGGCTGCTGTGGGCTCATAATAATGGCTGGAATTGAGTTAATTTAAACATTATAATGAGCAGTACTCCACCCAGCAGCCTCCACTGAACTATATGTACAGTTAGCTAGATGGACAATTGTTGTTGAAAAATGGTTGTACATAGCTACATCACATCCGCCAAGTGTTTCCTAGGGGCCCCTATAATCTTTGGCTACACTGAATGTTTTCTCTTAGCTACTTAATGTAGCTAACATATTCTTGCTTCACGTATTCATCTTTGATTTAGAAGATACTGTTGCACAAAAACGCAGATGTAGGTCTACACCATCACTGGTATATTCAGGCTGTATAGCTAGTTACGCTTGCTCTGACTCATTTATTAGCCAGCCGGCGATTATCATTAGCGGCTAACAAGATGTAGCCCCAATTTACTAAGAAAATTCAAACTAGCTGTTGGCCGATATAATAAACACAAAACAATAGTGTAAGTATAGAACGCTAGTGGATTTATATTAAGAAGCAAACTAAAAACAGTCCCTTTGTCATCAACATTGTTGCATGTGTAGTAAACAATGGTTTGTTGTTAACTGAATTGCCTGGTTAAATAAATAAAAAGTGTCTCCTGCTCTAGGAACGACAAATGCGCTCCTTGAGTGACAGGGGGCGGGTCTAGGAAAGCGGATGGAGGGAGAGAGAAGTAGCGAAGTAAACTCTGAGAATGCACGCTACACACGGCGTATCACATTTAACAAACCAAACATGCAAATACCGTTATAGAAGGTAAAGTAAAAACCAAAACCGATCCATGCATCAATACCAGTATGTCCCAGTCCTAATTGTGCAAATTCAGAGACCAATGAAATGACACCACATTTAGATTCCCCACCCCACTTTTACTGCGGCACCCAGAATAGTTTTTGTTCTATTTTTTTTATTTAACCTTTTTCAAGAGATAACTGGTCCAACAGCAGCAGGGGGGACAACGTTTCAGACAAAACAACGTACATACAGTAACACAACATTGAACAAAACTAGACACATCTATAAATCAAAACGCATTCCATATACAGTGATTGACATTGGGGGCATTTATTTGACCTTGGAACATGTTTTAAAACACAAATGTGATGCAAATGTCAATTAAATATGAACAAATATGAATCGTGTTGTGTATATGTTATATATGTTTTATATAATGAATAAATACAGGTTATTGACACTTTTCTACTATTACATGGGGGACTTTTATTTGGAAATGTTCCAAAATTCCGTAACCCGGAAGTAATTTCTGTGTCGCTGACGAGACGCTGATCTCTTTCTACATTCAACATGGCGCCCGACGTAGACTATCTTCAAACGTTAGCCAGCAACTAACATGAGCAAGTAAACGGTTGCCAGTTTGACCTTTTATAATTTCGCATTAAACGGGCGATTAGCTAGTATGCAGGAAAGTAACACGCGTAATTAACTTACTCAACCGACAGATTAGGTTAAATAATGGAAACTCGAGGAATAGAACAGATGTTTGACTTCCAGCGGTAAGAACAAGAAGTGTTGATGTCAAGATAAGCTAGCTAGCAGCTAAATTACTTTATCAGTCCTCCCATACCCATGGCAAAGATTTCCAATAATCTTGCTCATAATCGGCTCTGGCTAGCAACTAGCTAGGTCACCGCCTTCTTGTCGTCAATTTAGCTTGTTAGTTAATGTAGCAAATGAGCCTACAGGATATCAATATTGTTAGCCGTTAACGCCTAGCAAGTAGTTTTGTCGGTAACAGTTACATTAGTTCCCTAGCTAGTAGTATATAATCTGTCCCCTTGGACTCAGAATATTATTCCTGTCCAGGATCACACTGAGCTGGCATTCTGTGTCTGTGTTTCAAACAGGTTGCCAAACGATGGACTGGTTCTTTTGTTGGGATTACTATACTCTCCAGTTGGCCTGTGTTTGATGTTACTACGACTATTCGTAGGTGCACATGTGTTTTTGGTGAGCTGTGCACTCCCAGACAGTCTTGCCAGAAGGTAAGGGTGGTTTTGCAACAATTATCTTACACTCTTATCCAGAGCGATGTACAGTTAGTTAGTGCATACATGTTCATACTGGTCCCCCGTGTGAATCGAACCCACAACCCTGGCGTTGCAAGCACCATGCTCTACCACCTAAACTACACGAGACTAGATAACTTAGGTTGACTCAGCAATATGACATCATACACAGTTGGCTGACTTCCTGCTTGAAAGCCCCAAAAATCTGTCAATACTACCACAAACGGGCATAAAGATGTCAGAATTCAGATATGTCATTGTTAAACCACTATTCATAGCGCTTAAACTCTATGCTGCATTCTGTCTTCTCCCTACAGTTCTCAGCGATTAACTTCGCCCATGACTGGCTCATGTGAACTACAATCCCGACGCTGTGTTTAGAAACGTCAATAATCAAGGCTTTCGAAACATATGGCCCTTGTCTTTCATCAGAAGAGAAGGAAAAATATACAATTACTGTAGCAGTTTTGCACATATCCATACAGCTTTGGGTGCCTCCATCTGATGAACTACACTTCCCGAGTTACTGTTACATACAAATAGGACCGGTGGTCGCCTCTGTGTCTCCCGTCTGTTTTCCGTAAACAATCGCAGTAGCAGAGATATGACCGTGTTGGAACACTAACCCTGTAAAAGGTGTGTAGTTATTGAACCTTTTGTATTTAGAAAATTGTTTCTCGCTGATATGAAATATATGTTCCTTATCTTTCGAAAATACTACCCCCAGCGATGCGTGTTAACGTTAACAGCAAGCATAGGGGCTCTTAACAACTCCCCCGGTCAGGAGATGCTAACGTTAATAGGCGCTAAAGCAGTTAACGTCTGAATGGGGTACACTGTCCACTGAGCTTTTAAACTATGGCTTTTTAAAATGTTTTTTTAAACATGGTTCAATGCGCCAATAAATCAGCACAATATACTTTTTCAGTTTTTCAAATTCCGGCTGAATTGGGTTCATGTAGACTTTTCTAATGACGACACACACAAAAATGTAAAGGAGAGACATGTACAATACATCAATCTTAGCAAAGGAGGCATTTATGGTAAGTGTATGGGGGCCACCATCTTTATGCACCTCCGCTATTGGCTTCTCCCATTATGGGTAATGCCTCAACCAAAGAAGGGGTGCACGTTTGGAGGCACCAATTGTGGGAAGTCTTGGCATATTTCCTGTTCATCTAGTATCTCTCCATTTTAAAACATATTCTCCTGTTTTGTGTTCGTTCACTGGATCAAACTCCCAAGCTTTCTTCCCGTTCCAGATTCATTGTGAGAATAATGTCCTCAGTCCTTGGTATGCACGTGAGACAGAACAGCCCACGTTTAAGAGACAAAAGCACAAAACTCTACATCTGCAATCACGTGACCCAGTTTGACCACAACATTGTCAATCTTCTGACTTCCTGCAATACGGTAAGTATTTTGTTGATAAAGTGAAGTTATTCATCATGTTGCACTTTGAGCTCCTTGAGTTGTTCTCAATTATTTATACATACATACATACATACATGTGAGCTAAACATACAAAATATATACAAGTATTCTTTTTTAGATATGACTAATGTTACTGTACGAACTACAACAAATAAATACTTAAATATATGTAGTTTTGTCCTTGAAACATTTAATTGAAATACTGTAGAATTCCATTCCTTCCTATGGAGGACTGCTCCTACTGGGGAGTGCCAATATGGCCGACCGGTGGCATCAAAGCCGCTCAAAGACCAATACATAGCATCAGCAATCCAGGGTTTATAAACACAATTGGTTGTTCTTGCCCAGCTGAACAAAAATATATTTTTCAAAAAAATGCAGCTGCTTTGACTCAACCTTAGACCAGCAGCCAGTGTTTGTTATTCATTTTTACCGTGACTTGTGACCTGTCTGCTCCTCTTTTCAGCCCATGCTGGAGGACTCTGCAGGCTTTGTGTGTTGGGCCAGAGGCTTCATGGAACTTGGTTCCATATCGGGCCAGGATGAGGTAGAGGAGTCCCTCAGGAGATACTGCTCCTCTCCAGGAACTCTGCCCCTGCTCCTCTTCCCCGAGGAGGACACAACCAACGGGCGTGCTGGCCTGCTCAAGTTCAGGTGAGCCACAACTCTCTGCATTATCCCTGTCATCAAGCTGATTGAGTTCTCTCTGTCTCTCTCTTTGATTTTGACGTTTTCTTTCTTCAAACCAAAAGCGTCACTGTTCCACAGCACTAGTTAAAGCATCATGTGCAGATCAGTGCTATCCATTGGATTTATCTTGTGTGTAAGACACATTTTTTTTGTATTCAATTATATCTGCCCTCTTTGTATATACTAATAAATTTTCATTTTTCCCTAATCACCAGTAGAACACAGAACTATTGCTGTTAGTAATTTAAATGGATCAAGTGATTTATTAGCAGGTGTTTAGAGGAGAATCTTTCCTGAGCAGAATGCCAACACTGCTGTAAGCTGCCTCTGTACTGCTGCTGTATTACTGATGCTAAGATCTCCACTGCTGTAAGCTGCCTCTGTACTTCTCCTGTATTACTGATGTTAAGATCTCCACTGCTGTAAGCTTCCTCTGTACTGCTCCTGTATTACTGATGCTAAGATCTCCACTGCTGTAAGCTGCCTCTGTACTTCTCCTGTATTACTGATGTTAAGATCTCCACTGCTGTAAGCTTCCTCTGTATTTCTCCTGTATTACTGATGTTAAGATCTCCACTGCTGTAAGCTTCCTCTGTATTTCTCCTGTATTACTGATGTTAAGATCTCCACTGCTGTAAGCTGCCTCTGTACTGCTCCTGTATTACTGATGTTAAGATCTCCACTGCTGTAAGCTTCCTCTGTATTTCTCCTGTATTACTGATGTTAAGATCTCCACTGCTGTAAGCTTCCTCTGTATTTCTCCTGTATTACTGATGCTAAGATCTCCACTGCTGTAAGCTGCCTCTGTACTTCTCCTGTATTACTGATGCTAAGATCTCCACTGCTGTAAGCTGCCTCTGTATATTTCTCCTGTATTACTGATGCTAAGATCTACTGAGCAAATGAACCTGTTTTCTCTCCCTCAGCTCCTGGCCTTTCTCCTTGACTGATTCCATTCAGCCTGTGGCCTTGCAAGTGAAGAGGCCATTTGTAGCTCTGGTAATACCATCTAAACTAAACTGCCTCTTTGTCATAATAGTTTAAAAGCAATACTTGTGGCATATTTAACAATCTACAGTTGGTGAGAGTGTTTGTGTAAAAAGTTGGGCTTTCAAAAGTTGAAGGTTTCCTCCAACAGTCCATAGAAGGCCAGTACTTTCTTGTAAAATTGGTTTTCACACCTGTGATAGACCCAATTGTGTTGTTGATTTTTCACTCTGCCTTTACATATTTCTGTCAGACGCATGCAGAGGATTTCCTGAAATGAAAGTACTGAAGCAGTTTGTTCCTCTTTCTCCAGAGCACGCCAGATTCCTTTTGGCTGACAGAACTGCTGTGGACCTTTTTCGTCCCGTTTACAGTGTACCATGTAAGGTACTAAATAAGTACTGTCTCTCATTACTTGTCATTGTTGTGGCTCTGGTTGGACCTTGTAAATAGTATCACATTGATAATTGTAACTTTTATGCATGTCCTTAATGTCCAGTCCATTACTCACTGGACAATTCTGAATGAACAAAGGTTTATCCTAGATATGTGATGCTCTTGCTGTTTCAGAGTTAAGATTTTGTCAGGATCAGCAGTATATTGTGTGTTGTGGTCATATAACATATAGCTTGATTAGAGGCCAAAGCAAGCTTTCATCATGGCTAAGTTTAATATCCCTTTTATACTAAAGGTGTTTTTCAGACAAATTTACCACACCGCCAACTTTTTTCCGCCTTTGCCTTATATCTGGAAGGTAATGCCAGTGTTTTTCCGCCTAACGGCTTCGTAATAATTTCATTAAACTTCTGTTTAGTATGAAATGTAGTCATAACGCTGAGGCGGCATTGACACGCGCTATGCTCTTAAACTCTTGATGGTTAACCATACTCCTGCTAGTTCTAAACTTCGCTATGCATGTCACTTCTCCCATCTCTTCGCAGAGCACACCACTGTGTTTTTTCTTTTTAACCACAACTGGATGGATCCCTAAATAAATACTGTGGGAATGAATACCACTGGTTGGAATAAAGTAGGCTAATGCAATTGAAGGCATGCATGACATTTTATGTTATGTAGTTTTAACAAGTGGATTATTTAGCTGTTCACTCTGTCGCTTAGTAGCCTAGGTCTACTCCCGACCAAAAGCCTCTGACTTCACTGACTTGTCTCAATCAATGTGATTTTGTTTCACAGAATCTCTGTCTGTTTTATGTTTGTTTGGTTTCTGACTAGGCAAATAAGCGGAGGTGGTATAGCTTGTCTGTTCATTTGCTCGTTTATCACTGATGTGAAAACATTTCACATGCGGTAATGGAGCCCAAATGAAGTGTAGGCATATTATTTTGCTCTGTCGCGGATAGACAACTCCGAAAGCCTGCGGAGGTTGTGAAATATGAACACGAGACTCGCATGCTTTTGAAAATAAGATTGCTCTTATTTTCTATCCGGCGTCATGATGAAGATACACTCATGATGAAGACCCTACGCCTGCTCCGTAACAAAGTGGCGTGAGGGTAGGAAAGAGATGAAGCGTGGATCAAACGATATACGTTTTTTTTTAATATGACAGCGGCTCCACACATTCCTCAAGCTGTGTGGGAAAAATATTTTTGGTATTTCATTCTGTTATACTCCATTATATTCTCACTACAAATATACACCGAGTGTACAAAACATTAAGAATAACTCTATGTCGGACATGGACATCCACAGGGATCCTGGCCCATGTTGACTCCAGTGCGTCCCACAGTTGGCTGGATGTCCTTTGGATGGTGGACCATTCTTGATGCACACTGGAAACTGTTGAGTGTGGAAAAACCCAGCAGCGTTGCAGTTCTTCTTGACACAAACCACTGCGCCTGGCACCCACTACCGTACCCCGTTGAAATGCAGTTAAATATTTCGTCTTGCCCATTCACCTTCTGAATGGCACACATGCAAAATGTCTCAATTGTCTTAAGGCCTAAAAATCCTTCTTTAACCCGTCTCCTCCTCTTCATCTACACTGATTGAAGTGGATTTAACAAGTGACATCAATAAGGGATCATAGCTTTCACCTGGATTCACCTGGACAGTTGATGTCATGGAAAGAGCAGGTGTTCATAATGTTTTGTACACTCAGTGTATGTGTGTTGATTGTGATTGGGGTAAGTGTGTCTTGTCAGTTTATTTAACAAAATAATGAACTATTTATTTAATTCATTTGGGTGTAACATACACTATATATACAAAAGTATGTGGACACCCCTTAAAATTAGTGGATTTGGCTATTTCAGCCACACCTGTTGATGACAGGTGTATAAAATCGAGCACACAGCCGTGCGATCTCCATAGAAAAAAACATTGGCAGTAGAATTTTTTACTGAAGAGCTCAGTGGCTTTCAACGTGGCACCATCATAGGATGCCATCTTTTCAACAAGTCAGTTAGTCAAATGTCTGCCCTGCCAGAGCTGCCCCGGTCAACTGTAAGTGGAAACGTCTAGGAGCAACAACGGCTCAGCCGCGAAGTGGTAGGCCACACAAGCTCACAGAACGGGACTGCTGAAGCACGTAGCTCGTAAAAATAAAAATAAAATCACTACCGAGTTCCAAACTGCCTCTTGAAGCAACATCAGCACAAGAACTGTTCGTCGGGAGCTTCATGAAATGGGTTTCCATAGTTCTTTTAGTTCCAGTAAAGGGAAATCTTCAGGCTACAGCATACAATGACATTCTAGACGATTCTGTGCTTCCAACTTTCAGCATGACAATACCCCCTTGCACAAAGCAAGGTCCATATAGAAATGGTTTGTCGAGATCTTTGTGGAAAAACTTGACTGGCCTGCACAGAGCCCTGACCTTAACCCTATTGAACACCTTCAAGATGAATTGCAATGCCGACTGCGAGCCAGGCCTAATCGCCCAACATCAGTGCCCAAACCTCACTAATGCTCTTGTGGCTGAATGGAAGCAATTCCCTGCAGCAATGTTCCAAAGTCTTATGGAAAGCCTTCCCAGAAGAGTGTAGGCTCTTATAGCAGCAAAGGGGAAACCAACTCCATATTAATGCCCATGATTTTGGAATGAGATGTTCGACGAGTAGGTGTCCACATACTTTTGGTCATGTAGTGTAATTCACTTTTGAAAATATTTTTTTAATAGTCTAACAATGTATCTTATGACCTGCCTAAACTAATTTATTTTTGACGGTGTATATTCACACAACTACAACCACTAATCAGGCATACCGGCATGCGCACGGGAGGTGTAAAAATGGGCCTGTTTAAGGGGGTCATGTAAACATTGCCCAATTGTTTTTTTCACAGGCAAAATACTGTAAATCCTATGTGAAAGCAGTATATGTTCACTATTACTACTCACAAGGCTTGTAGAGACCCTGTCTTGTTTACTTCCACAGATGGCTCCCCTCTGTATCTAGACAAGATGAAGAGTCCCTTCAAGAGTTTGCCAACAAAGTCCAAGAGGTATAAAACCTTTTCATTCTCATTTGTACACTTATTCTGCACTGCCTTCTATTCACTACTGCCCACATTATATCAAACAAAGAAAGCAAGTATGTATCTTATCAAAAGGTTTGTTGCATATTGCAAGGAACACCTAAAGAGAATAATTATTCTATTGTCCTCTGATTGGTCTTCGTGCCGTCCGTTTTCAGCTTCTAGCCAATGAGCTAGGCGTGGTCTCTACACAGATTACCAAAGCAGACAAAGCAGAGCACATCAAGAGGAAAAGGCACATTACACCACGCACCACAAACTCAAGTAAGTAAGGGAGAGCCTTGGAGAAACCTTCCCTGACAAATCCTCTCCTACAACATGGTCTTGGTGCAAGTTATGCTCACTTGGAGGGTGGTTGGCAGCATTGGTGATGGCGTGTATTAGCTGCTGTCTGTCTCTCCAGATCTGGGTGCCAGACCACGTCCAGTTCCCCTGGGCTTCATGGTCCGCAGCTCTGGGGTGGAGGAGCTTAGGATCAGCCGAATGGTCCAGCAGGTGAAGGAGGTTCTGCCTGACATCCCGCTCGGCATCATCACCAGAGACCTGGGTACGCCAACCTTTTTAATTTCCAGTGCAGTGGCTGGGAATTTGGCGACGAGCAGTGCACAGTGGGAGAAAAAGGCACAGTAGCTTGCAGCTTTTCCCAAATCTTTCCCCTCACCCTTTTTACAGTGCAAACCAACTGTGTGGACACAACGATCACTAACCTGCTGGAGAGCACCGAGGAGTTCCCAGTGGAGGCCACAGGCGGAGCCACGTCTGCACCAGGCCCAGCCTGGAGGTCCCTCTCTTGTTCAGCTGCACCCGCTCCCACCATTAAGGTTTGCCAATCATCTAAATGATGTCTTAAGTCCACTGGTAGTCTATTATCTTGCTCGCAAAGTTATTGAGGTACCATCTTGCTACGCTATTCTATTTATCAGGAGTTTTCTGTATAGTCTGATTTTTATCATTTTGACCCATAGCCTGCTGCCAAATCTTTTGGGAAATCACCAAGAGACAGACACCTGTCCCTACAAGAGAGGAAAGAGGCCTTGTATGAGTTTGCAAGAAGGTGAGATCATACGCTGCAATTCAATCTTGGAGTGATTGTAATTTCACCCACATTTTACACTGTCGTTGTTGTCCACCTTTCAACTCTGTTAGTTGTTTTTCCGCACTCCTTTCTCCTGTAGACGCTACATCGAAAAGCATGAACTGCAGCAGGACGACAATCTCTGAACAAGATCTGATCGCTGGGAAACGTGTTAGGAACGGCAGTCGTTAAAATCAAATAATTGTACAGACAATAAGTGTACTGGAGTGTATGCAGAGTCGAGTTTCTTTTGACCCACACGTACAGGAGGAAGACCTTATGAAGATTTCAATGGTTTTTGTTTTTTCTGCATGGCAATCATGCATGTGTCTTTATAATAGTTTTTCCTGGCAAAAAATATTATTTTGATAACAATTTCTATTAAGACCCAGTGACCGTGAAACATCTAATTATTTTTATAATGGCAAAGGGGGTGATTTTAAAAAACAAAGTCTATCTTGCTGTGCTTTCAGAGAAGACTCATCAGGTCTTAGGTTCATTATGATCTGACAGTATGTTTCTGCAGTATACATTTTTAAAGTCAATAAAATCAGTCATTTATAAATGCAAGAGATTGTCTTAACTAGAATCACATATCCAGTATTTATCTTTGATTTACCTTGGCCGGAATCAATAAGAGTGCAAAGCAACATTGGATCATAAAATCACTGTATGTCATGCTTTTTGAACTCTACTTCAGAGTAAATACATTGGTGTATAACCGTTTTTGTCATTACCAAGTCAAAAACCCAATTATAAAGACTGTAAACTAGAGCATATAGCTTTTGAAGGGAAGTGATTCCTATTGTTGGCAGTAGATAAGACATGCTGATCATCCTTGCGACGCAGGGGGTATATAATTCGCCTCTGCACCGCAGGATCATATGGCCTCCCCTTCAGCTGTTCTCCCTCTATATCCTACACTTGTTTGTGAAGTAGGCCACTAACACTACATCACCTAGTCATCTGCCAGCTATGGTCACTGTGACAGTAGCATGTGTATTAGGGCTGGGAATTACCAGTGACCTCACAATATGATATCACAATACTTGGATGCCAATAAGATGTGTTTTGATTCAATACTGTGATTTGATTGCAATTTGATGTTCCAAACATATTTCTCACCATAAGTCTGCTGCAGAGGGACACGAGAAAATAATTTTTGATCAGTCATGGAAATAAAGTGCTGAAAACAAATTGACTCCTATTTTAAAAAGATGGGGAACAAGCTATGAAGGAAAAATACTGTAGTTTTGGTGCCGGTACAGCCAACTAGTGCAAAAATAATCTTGCGATATTGTTAAAACGATACGATATCGTCAAAAATAATATCCTTATATGTAAATGTCAGGGGATAGCGAAGGGAAGAATAGGTGATACAACATTTTTATTCAAGTAGACCTATCTGTAATCTGAGATTTCATCCTGACAACGGTTAGTTAAATATTGAATACTATAACTCTTATAATTCAGATAGTGGATGACTGTCTTGAAGATGGCATTTAATCACTTCAGCAAGAGCCTCCAAATATCTTAGTCTATGCCACTGGTTTGTTGCCTCCAAGATAAAGAACCAAATCAAAGGTAAAAAATAATATAAATATGGTTATTTATAATTCCTCCCTTGATGGAGAGCTGTTTCATGATTGAATGCTGAAAACTTGAACAAATTAAAACTGTCAAGAGATAATTCAGCCAGTATTTTATTCTCGCTTCATTTTCTATGGTCCTATAATATTCAGACTATTACCACACGTGATGTCGTACTTCCAATCAGAAATCCACCAATCACGTTACTTACAACGCGGGCACTGCAACCAAACGGACCAATAGGATTGCTGTAAATTGAAGCGGTTTTAGGGAATGACCTAACAAAAATACCCTGTAAGTAACATCGAGGTATATATATATTTATTTATATAAACGCAACAGTTTGAAGATTGTAGGCGCTCGAAGAAGGAAGTAATTGAAACCAGATCAATTTTACTCCACTAACAAAATGAGAGAGATTGTCCATTTACAAGCTGGGCAGTGCGGTAATCAAATTGGCGCAAAGGTTTGTACACGTCTAGGCTTCTAAAGCCATTTTTATTTTATTAGGTCTAGAATTATTATTGGTTAAAAAAAAATCTACGGCCAAGATGCCTCACTATATTGTATTTAATGATCTTTCAAAGTGTGCGCGAAAAAAATGTAACTGTTTGGACTAGTTACAATTTCAATATCTTGTCAGATTGAGCACAATACGGCCCCTTTGTTCTCAGATGATCAATGATTGTTTGGCGGAAAATATCCTCTCGATTTTGAATTATTTGCCTTCCTGTTCCAACAAGTTCAATTATTTTAAATTGTATGTACTTGTTTTATTCGGGGAAGCGTTACAATTATCGAGGTGATGTAATTCAAGGGTGTTGACCGCCCCGCGTTGGACCAGCGCGCGTAGTTCTAATAGATGGTTGTCTGGTTCCGTTCATGGACGGGTACGCCAAGCCGGACAGCGCGCGCTCACTGCGACTACATGATAGCCGATGTTTTTAGTTTGCATTATAATTATTAATGTACTAATACATTGAGCATAATTTTCATGGTTTATATGTCCATTTAACGGACAACGTAGAAAAAAAAAACTATTTAAAATGGTGCCAACTTTAGAAACTCCATTTTGTATCTGACAGTTGACGCATGGAAGCCACAAAGCAGATTACTTTTTTTGTTGTTGTAAAAAATGACTTATTTGCTTCCATTTGTATTTAATTCAATATTTTGACTCTGGATTGGCATTAATTGAGATGTCTCCCTATGGTAGTTCTGGGAGGTGATCAGTGATGAACATGGCATTGACCCCACTGGAAGTTACCACGGGGACAGTGACCTTCAGCTTGAAAGAATTAATGTGTACTACAATGAAGCTTCAGGTGAGTTAAGTGGTGTGATGTCTTGAGCCACAATGGTCTGGCAATTGTCCAATTAGAGCTAAATGCAACAAAACCAAAAATGGATTTCCTAGTTACCGTTATTAGTCTTGTCTGATTTCTTTTTGAAAGGATTAGAATTTCTTTTAAAAGTTACGTTTGACTTTTCAGGTGGAAAGTATGTACCACGTGCAATACTTGTGGACTTGGAGCCTGGGACCATGGACTCTGTGAGGTCCGGACCATTCGGTCAAATCTTCAGGCCTGACAACTTTGTTTTCGGTAAGAAACTGTCTTGGTCGTTTGACCATAAATTAACTAGGAAGTGGTCGATGGGGCAGGATTAGTTGCATGTTACTACAATAAACCTTATTTACTTGACTACAGGAAAAACATTGGCATTGGTTACTCAAAACAAAGTGTTGCCATGTAACTTAATTAGCTTTTTAATCCTGGATTAGTGTTTGCATAATCCATCACTAGGGCCCAGTTTCATCTCGTGTTATCTTTACATTGACATTATACTTCTGTCAATTACAGGTCAGAGTGGAGCAGGTAACAACTGGGCCAAGGGCCACTACACTGAGGGTGCAGAGCTGGTTGACTCCGTCTTGGATGTGGTGAGGAAAGAGGCTGAGAGCTGTGACTGCCTGCAGGGCTTCCAGCTCACCCACTCCCTGGGAGGTGGAACCGGCTCTGGCATGGGCACTCTGCTCATCAGCAAGATCCGTGAAGAGTACCCCGACCGCATCATGAACACCTTCAGTGTGGTGCCCTCACCTAAAGTGTCAGACACAGTGGTGGAACCCTACAACGCCACTCTCTCAGTCCACCAGCTGGTAGAGAACACAGACGAGACCTACTGTATCGACAACGAGGCGCTCTACGACATCTGCTTCCGTACCCTGAAACTCACCACGCCTACCTACGGAGACCTCAACCACCTGGTGTCTGCCACCATGAGCGGGGTCACCACCTGCCTCCGCTTCCCTGGCCAGCTCAACGCGGACCTGCGCAAACTGGCAGTCAACATGGTGCCCTTCCCCCGTCTCCACTTCTTCATGCCCGGCTTTGCCCCGCTCACCAGCAGGGGCAGCCAGCAGTACAGAGCCCTGACGGTTCCAGAGCTCACTCAACAGATGTTTGACTCGAAGAACATGATGGCTGCCTGTGACCCTCGTCACGGCCGTTACCTCACCGTGGCTGCAGTCTTTCGCGGGCGTATGTCCATGAAGGAGGTGGACGAGCAAATGCTGAATGTACAGAACAAGAACAGCAGCTACTTCGTTGAATGGATCCCCAACAACGTCAAGACTGCAGTCTGTGACATTCCTCCCCGTGGCCTCAAGATGGCCGCCACCTTCATCGGCAACAGCACTGCCATCCAGGAGCTGTTCAAGCGCATCTCTGAGCAGTTCACAGCTATGTTCCGCCGTAAGGCTTTCCTCCATTGGTACACTGGAGAGGGAATGGACGAGATGGAATTCACTGAGGCAGAGAGCAACATGAACGACCTGGTGTCTGAGTACCAGCAGTACCAAGACGCCACTGCAGAGGAGGAGGGCGAGTTTGAAGAAGAGGAGGGTGAAGAGGAGTTGGCTTAAATCGTTTGTTTTCTTGCCTTGTGAAACATCTGACTGGTGTTTTTTCTTTTTCACATTTCCTGTATCTGGCAACCTTCAGCTGTACCTTTTTTTTATTTATTTAATTTTGTTTCTTTCACTTGCAATAAAAGAAATGTGGTTAAACATTTGTTTGTCATTCATTAAAATCATCAGTAATGTATAATAAGTACACTAAGTGAAGCTAATAGTAATTTCTTGGAAATGTATACTTTAACATTACAATCATTTTGTCAGTGAGGGAGTTAATGAAGGTGAAATTGGCTCGTTTCCTTTGCGCTTCATAGATAGATAGATAGGTAGATACTTCATCTACACCAAACAAAGATTTTACTGAGTTACAGTTCATATAAGGAAATCAGTCGATTGAAATACATCCATTAGGCCCTAATCTATTGATTTCACTTGGCTGGGAATACAGATATGAATCTGTTGGTCACAGATATTTAAAAAAAAGGTGATTATTGGTCAGTATTTGGTGCAACGTCCTTCGCATAGAGCTAATCAGGCTGTTGCTTGTGGCATGTTGTCCCACTTCAATGGCTTTGAAGTTGCTGGATATTGGCGGGAACTGGGACATGCGATTGTACATGTCTATCCAGAGTATCCCAAACACTCACTGGGTGAGACGTCTGAATATGCGGGCCATGGAAGAACTGGGACATTTTTTGCTTCCAGGAATTGTGTACAGATCCTTGCGACATGGGGCTGTGCAATATTATGCTGAAACACGAGGTGATGGTGGCGGATGAATGGCATGACATTAGGCCTCAGCATCTCGTCATAGTATATCTGCATTCAAATTGCCATCGATAAAATGCCATTGTGTTCGTTGTCCGTAGCTTATGCCTGCCTTATCATACTGCCACCATGGGGCACTCTGTTCACATCAGCAAACCGCTTGCCCACACAACGCCGTACATGTGGTCTACGGTTGTGAGGCAGGTTGGATGTAATGCTAAAATTCACAAAAAATATATTGGAGGCAACAGCTCTGGATATTCCTGCAGTCATCATGCCAATTGCATGCTCCCTCAATTTGAGACATCTGTGGCATTGTGTTGTGACAAAACTGCACATTTTATAGTGGCCTTTTATTATCCCCAGCACAAGGTGCACCTGTGTAATGATAATGCTGTTTAATCACCTTCTATGCCACGCCTGTCAGGTGGATGGATTATCTTGCCAAATAATAAATACTCACCTGCAGGGATTTAAACAAATTTGTGCACAACATTTGAGAGAAATAAGCTTTTTGTGTGTATGGAACATTTCTGGGATCTTTTATTTCAGCTCATGAAACATGGGACCAACACTTTACATGTTGTGTTTATATTTTTTATATTTTTGTTCAAGCCTGTGAACGGTAGTCATGTATTTGCAATAAAAAATGTTAGGTTCAATATTGGATCTCAAGGATTCTGGTTCCTAATATGCAAATAGGTGTCTGATTAAAATCTAGTAGGATAATCCCATGTTAAATGACTAATGTAGATTGTGAGCATAAAACCTAAAACAGTGACTTGGTCAAGGCCCATGCATACTGCATTTTGCACTACATTTGCACTCTGTATATAGATTTTCTATTGTGTTGACTGTACGTTTGTTTATTTCCCATGTGTAACTCTGTGTTGTTTTTTGTCGCACTGCCTGCTTTGTCTTGGCCAGGTCGCAGTTGCAAATGAGAACTTGTTATTCTCCTATTCTCTATTTGGTAAACGTTATGTAGGTAGGATTACCATATAATACAAAATGTGATATAACTTTCCTGAAAAGGGGTCACCAGCGCCCAGTTTTCCAGAACATTCAAGCCTGAACCCTCGTTAAATTGTGTTCCCCCTTCACTTTAGATTTCTCCCAAATGTCATTGGATCATATAAAATGATCCTTGTAGCATATGATGTATGTTAGAGATTTGGTTCAGTTCTCTCTTAACTAAATCCAAAAATGATGGACCAAATCTGAAGAATAAGCAGCATTTAACACTACACAATTTGGATCTGGATGAAATGTTTTGGAGAAACTGGGCTCTCTTTAACGGTTCATGTCATGTGCGAGAAGTCGGATGTCTTTTCACCTACATACCACTAGGTGGCACTAACGGTTCTTTGCCCAGAATGCCAGGGACGAGATGAAAGGCAGAGGCCAGGGTTTATTTTTTTTATTTCACCTTTATTTAACCAGGTAGGTCAGTTGAGAACAAGTTCTCATTTTACAACTGCGACCTGGCCAAGACAAAGCAGGCAGTGCGACAAAAAAACTACACAGAGTTACACATGGGAAGTAAACAAACGATTATGTTGAAGCACACATATACACAAGGCCGACGTAATGGTCGGGCCCTATAGGGCTGGTCCCGCACTACAGTACGTCCTTGCCCGTCCAGATAAAATACTGAAATATTGATAATTTATTTGACCGAGACGCGCGCGGACAGAAAGACGCACCCATCTCAGCTAAAGTAGTCCCGTGTAGCTCAGATGGTAGAGCAAGGCAGGGTTGTGGGTTCGATTCCCACGGGGACCAGTGCGAAAAAAGTATGAACATGTATGCACTAACCGTAAAACGTCTGCTAAAATGTAAATGTCTCCATATGTGTATACCATGTACCTGATGCTGTCTGGACAAACGGAGTATGGCATGTCATACTTTTTCTGGGTAGAAAGCGTCAGGTGATACTGTATATTGGCTACATTTCGTAAAACAGGGGCAGTGTTTCGCTCGAGTGTTTCAACCGAGAGGAAGAGGCGAAGCGAGAGAGCTGTCCTGAATAAACCCAATGCGTTTCTATGGGCATAATATGCAGACCTAGTTTGTGCCTGCATTTTCACCTTTACAATCTATGATTCCCGCCTTTGGGACAACGACTTGTATTGTTAGGGCGGAGACATGAGCATCTCATTATTATATACATATATATCTGGTTTCAGCCATTTGCGAGTAAGAAAGGGAAATATTTTCTTAACTCTTGAACTGCTTTGTTGGTTAAGGGCTTGTAAGTAAGCATTTCACAAATGTGACCGCTAAGATCTTTTAATATACTGTAACACAAGCATCCATGGATTCAATGTATTGAAAATGAAGGCACATATGTAAATATATTTAAACTATTATATACTGAACAAAAATATAAACGCAACAATTTCAAAGATTTGACTGAGTTACAGTTCATATAAGGAAATCAGTCAATTTAAATAATTGAATTAGTCCCTAATCTATGGATTTCACATGCCTAGGCAGGGGTGCAGTCATGGGTGGACCCGCTCGGCAGCCAGGCCCATCCAATGGGGAGCCAGGCCCAGCTGATCAGAATGAGTTTTTCCTCACAAAAGGGCTTTATTACAGAAAGAAATACTCCTCATACCCCCCCATAGGTGAAGAAGCCGGATGTGGAGGTCCGGGGCTGGCGTGATTAGATAGATAGATAGATAGATAGATAGATAGATAGATAGATAGATAGATAGATAGATAGATAGATAGATAGATAGATAGATAGATAGATAGATAGATAGATAGATAGATAGATAGATACTTTATTGATCCCAGAGGGGGAAATTTCTTTGTCAAGCAGCTACAACAAAACACAGGGCAGGTGCAAAATGCCACAACGAAAGTACACAAAAGACAGATACACGGTACATGATACATAGAGCGGCAGTATGAAGAAGTATAGAAATACAAGATATCTGGAGTGCAAAAAAAAGCTATAAAAAGACATTGCATAGTATGGGTGGTTGGCTGAATATGTACACTATATATTGGTGGATGTTGGATGGTTAACTATACTATACTATACTATACGCTTGATGCCAGAGAAATACTTCAGTAGCTAAAAATGCAGATGATATGAGCGAGGGTAATAATAGTTTACTTAATAGACAGACTGGCCAAATGAACAGGTAAGTGAATATTTTGCATGGTTAAATTAGCTGTACAGGTAAATATACAGTTATATTTACAGATAAGTGAATACTTGCATGGTTACATAAACTGTACAGGTAAATGACAGGAAGAGAAACTTAAATAGCTAAATGTGTGTATGATATGATTTGGGGTAATAATAGTAATTCCCTTAAAATACAGCCCTTAGTGCGCAGGGTTGAGCTAGCCTTCCTGATCAGCTTATTTACCCGAGAAGCATCACTGGCTTTAATTTTGGCTCCCCAGCACACCACTGCAAAAAAGATGGCACTGGCCACCACAGACTGGTAGAAGGTATGCAGTAGTTTAGTGCACACGTTGAAGGACCTGAGCCTCCTCAGAAAGTAGAGTCGGCTCTGGCCCTTTTTGTACAGGGCCCCGGTGTTACCAGCCCATTCCAGCCTGTTGTCCAAATGGACTCCCAGGAACTTGTATGACCAAACCATTTCCACATCCATCCCCTGTATAGGGACTGCAGTCAGTTGTGCCTTGGTTCTCCTGAAGTCCACCACCATCTCCTTTGTTTTGCTGATGTTGAGCTGAAGGTGGTTCTGCTCACACCACAACACAAAGTCACTGATTGTGCTCCTGTACTCCTCCTCCTGCCCACCCCTGATGCACCCTACAATAGCAGAGTCATCCGAGAACTTCTGTAGGTGGCATGTTTCAGAGTTATATCTTACACGTGGTCTGTGGTTGTGAAGCCGGTTAGACATACTGCCATATTCTCTAAAACTACGTTGGCGGCAACTTATGGTAGAGAAATGAACATTCAATTCTCTGGAAACAGCTCTGGTGGACATTCCTGCAGTCAGCATGCCAATTGCACGCTCCCTCGTAACTTCCGACATCTGTGGCATTGTGTTGTGTGACAAAACTGCACATTTTAAAGTGGCCTTTTATTGTCCCCAGCACAAGGTGTACCTGTAATGATCATGCTGTTTAATTAGCTTATTGATATGCCCAGCTTGTCAGGTGGATGGATTATCTTGGCAACGGTGAAATGCTCACTAACAGGAATGTCAACTCTTTTGTGCACAAAATTTGAGAGAAATAGACTTTTTGTGCATACGGAACATTTCTGGGATCTTTTATTTCAGCTCATGAAACATGGGACCAACACTTTACATGTTGCTTTATATTTTTGTTCGTACAGTTGAAGTCGGAAGTTTACATACACTTAGGTTGAAGTCATTAAAACTAATTTTTCAACCACTCCACAGACTATAGTTTTGACAAGTCGGTTAGGACATCTACTTTGTGCGTGACACAAGTAATTCTTCCAACACTTGTTTACAGACAGATTATTTCACTTATAATTCACTATATCACAATTCCAGTGGGTCAGAAGTTTACATACACTAAGTTGACTGTGCCTTTAAACAGCTTGGAAAATTCCAGAAAATGATGTTATGGCTTTAGAAGCTTCTGATAGGCTAATTGACATAATTTCAGTCAATTGGAGGTGTACCTGTGGAAGTATTTCAAGGCCTACCTTCAAACTCAGTGCCTCTTTGCTCGACATCACAGGAAAATCAAAAGAAATCAGCCAAGACTGATTCATCCTTGGGAGCAATTTCCAAATGCCTGAAGGTACCACGTTCATCTGTACAAACAATAGTACGCAAGTATAAACACCATGGGACCATGCAGCCGTCATACCGCTCATGAAGGAGATGCGTTCTGTCTCCTAGAGATTAATGTACTTTGGTGCGAAATGTGCAAATCAATCCCAGAACAACAGCAATGGACCTCTCTCCCACTCTACTTCCTCTCCAGGAGGACCTGAGCCTACCCGGAGGACCATGCTTCAGGACCACCTGCCCTGATGACTCCTAGCTGTCCCCAGTCCACCTGGTCGTGCTGCTGCACCGGTTTCAACTCTTCTGCCTGCGGTTATGGAACCCTGACCTGTTCATTGGACGTGCTACCTTGTCCCAGACCTGCTGTTTTCATCTCGCTCTCGCTCTACTGCACCTGCGCTCTATTGCACTGAAAAGCCAAGTGACATTCACTCCTGATGTATTTACCTGTTGCAACCTCCACAACTACTTTTATTATTATTTGACCCTGCTGGTCATCTATGAACATTTGAACATCTTGGAGAAAAAACTGGCCTTAATGGCCATGAATTGTTATAATCTCCACCCGGCACAGCCAGAAGAGGACTGGCCACCCCTCAGAGCCTGGTTCCTCTCTAGGTTTCTTCCTAGGTTTTGCCTTTCTAGGGAGTTTTTCCTAGCCACCGTGCTTCTACATCTGCATTGCTTGCTGTTTGGGGTTTTAGGCTGGGTTTCTGTATAGCACTTTGTGACATCGGCTGATCTAAAAAGGGCTTTAGAAATACATTTGATTTGATTTGATTTGTGTAAATGCTGTAGGAAACAGGTACAAAAGTACAGTGGGGAGAACAAGTATTTGATACACTGCCGATTTTGCAGGTTTTCCCACTTACAAAGCATGTAGAAGTCTGTAATTTTTATCATAGGTACACTTCAACTGTGAGTGACGGAATCTAAAACAAAAATCCAGAAAATCACATTGTATGATTTTTAAGTAATTAATTTGCATTTTATTGCATGACATAAGTATTTGATACATCAGACAAGCAGAACTTAATATTTGGTACAGAAACCTTTGTTTGCAATTACAGAGATCATACGTTTCCTGTAGTTCTTGACCAGGTTTGCACACACTGCAGCAGGGATTTTGGCCCACTCCTCCATACAGATCCTTCAGGTTTCAGGGCTGTCGCTGGGCAATACGGACTTTCAGCTCCCTCCAAAGATTTTCTATTGGGTTCAGGTCTGGAGACTGGCTAGGCCACTCCAGGACCTTGAGATGCTTCTTACGGAGCCACTGCTTAGTTGCCCTGGCTGTGTGTTTCGGGTCGTTGTCATGCTGGAAGACCCAGCCACGACCCATCTTCAATGCTCTTACTGAGGGAAGGAGGTTGTTGGCCAAGATCTCGCGATACATGGCCCCATCCATCCTCCCCTCAATACGGTGCAGTCGTCCTGTCCCCTTTGCAGAAAAGCATCCCCAAAGAATGATGTTTCCACCTCCATGCTTCATGGTTGGGATGGTGTTCTTGGGGTTGTACTCATCCTTCTTCTTCCTCCAAACACGGCGAGTGGAGTTTAGACCAAAAAGCTCTATTTTTGTCTCATCAGACCACATGACCTTCTCCCATTCCTCCTCTGGATCATCCAGATGGTCATTGGCAAACTTCAGACGGGCCTGGACATGCGCTGGCTTGAGCAGGGGGACCTTGAGTGTTCTGCAGGATTTTAATCCATGACGGCGTAGTGTGTTACTAATGGTTTTCTTTGAGACTGTGGTCCCAGCTCTCTTCAGGTCATTGACCAGGTCCTGCCGTGTAGTTCTGGGATGATCCCTCACCTTCCTCATGATCATTGATGCCCCACGAGGTGAGATCTTGCATGGTGCCCCAGACCGAGGGAGATTGACCGTCATCTTGAACTTCTTCCATTTTCTAATAATTGCGCCAACAGTTGTTGCCTTCTCACCAAGCTGCTTGCCTATTGTCCTGTAGCCCATCCCAGCCTCTTGCAGGTCTACAATTTTATCCCTGATGTCCTTACACAGCTCTCTGGTCTTGGCCATTGTGGAGAGGTTGGAGTCTGTTTGATTGAGTGTGTGGAGAGGTGTCTTTTATACAGGTAACGAGTTCAAACAGGTGCAGTTAATACAGGTAATGAGTGGAGTACAGGAGGGCTTCTTAAACAAAAACTAACAGGTCTGTAAGAGCCGGAATTCTTACTGGTTGGTAGGTGATCAAATACTTATGTCATGCAATAAAATGCAAATTAATTATTTAAAAATCATACAATGTGATTTTCTGGATTTTTGTTTTAGATTCCGTCTCTCATAGTTGAAGTGTACCTATGATAAAAATTACAGACCTCTACATGCTTTGTAAGTGGGAAAACCTGCAAAATCGGCAGTGTATCAAATACTTGTTCTCCCCACTGTATCTATATCCACAGTAAAACGAGTCCTGTATCGACATAACCTGAAAGGCCGCTCAGCAAGGAAGAAGCCACTGCTCCAAAACCGCCATAAAAAAAGCCAGACTATGGTTTGCAACTGCACATGGGGACAAAGGTCATACTTTTTGGAGAAAAGTCCTCTGGTCTGATTAAACAAAAACAGAACTGTTTGGCCATAATGACCATCGTTATGTTAGGAGGAAAAAGGGGGAGGCTTGCAAGCCGAAGAACACCATCCCAACCGTGAAGCACGGGGGTGGCAGCATCATGTTGTGGGGGTGCAGGAGGGCCTGGTGCACTTCACTAAATAGATGGCATCATGAGGAAGGAAAATTATGTGGATATATTGAAGCAACATCTCAAGACATCAGTCAGGAAGTTAAAGCTTGGTCGCAAATGGGTCTTCCAAATGGACAATGACCCCAAGTATACTTCCAAAGTTGTGGCAAAATGGCTTAAGGACAACAAAGTAAAGGTATTGGAGTGGCCATCACAAAGCCCTGACCTCAATCCTATAGAAAATCTGTGGGCAGAACTGAAAAGGCGTGTGAGAGCAAGGAGGCCTACAAACCTGACTCAGTTACACCAGTTCTGTCAGGAGGAATGGGCCAACATTCACCCAATTTATTGTGGGAAGCTTGTGGAAGGCTAATTGAGTGTATATAAACTTCTGACCCACTGGGAATGTGATGAAAGAAATAAAAGCTGAAATAAATCATTCTCTCTACTATTATTCTGACATTTCACATTCTTAAAATAAAGTGGTGATCCTAACTGACCTAAAACAGGGAATTCTTACTAGGATTAAATGTCAGGAATTGTGAAAAACTGAGTTTAAATGTATTTGGCTAAGGTGCATGTAAACTTCCAACTTCAACTGTATTTACAAATAAAATATGTTTTAATGTATTTGCTGTTGAATATAGACTTCTGGTGTCAAATTAGTCTGTGAAAGAACACCTTGGATGCTTATTGTCTTGTGACCATTTTGATAAATCATATGAAACTTCTCTGAATCATACTATGTACTTTAGTAACGCAGAATAACACATTTGTTGATAACTACAACTTTACCTTCTCTAGAGCCTGTAACGTACAAAAGTGTTTTTTTCTACACTGTTGTGACTGATGGGATTAAATGAGTTAATATCACAGAGTATCTAATCCCAGAGGCGCAACATCGAGAGACTTCCGGGAACGCTTGCTAAAGACGCTTGCTAAAAACCAATGGACGTGTTCAAGAGGATCAAATGTATCATGAATACATTGTGACTGACTGACTGATCTACGAATAATAATGAGTAGTTATTTATGATGCAAAGTTAATTGTAGATCAGTCAGTCAGAAGTCGCCTGCAATGTCGGCTGCGATGTCGAACAATCCCAATCAGAGAAGTGGGAAATGATGAATGTTAATTTTCTCGAAATCTAAAAGCGCAACCTAGATTCAAGACAATGCATTTAGTCGTTTTCGTTAAATAATTTAAAAAATAATCATATATATATATATATATATATATATATATATATATATATATATATCGAAGTAGTGTCTTTGACGGCCTGCACGTGCAGTTCTGCGCGAGACAACCGTTAAACGCGATGACGTATTTCTGCGCCGGTTTAGCGAGCCAACGTCGCCATGACGTCACCTACAAGCGTTATCGGGGATTTCTATTGGAGAAGCAGTTTCTGCCCATCTTCATAATACATATGAGAGACTGGGTTGTCTGGTGGGCGCTGAAAACTACTGGCTAATTAGTTACTTTGACACCTATTGCTTCTGATGGATGTTTCCATCCATTAGATACTCTGTGATATTAACTCATTTAATCCCATCAGTCACAATAGTGTAGAAAAAAACACTTTTGTACGTTACAGGCTCTAGATGGATGTTTCCATTAGGATTAACATGCTTTCTTGCTTACCTTTTATTTATTTTTTGGGCGAACAAATGTATCTTGCTATCTAACGTTAGCCATTAAGTTGATTTTTCATGTTTCCATGTGACGACCAACAAGTCTCAGCTGAAGTGTGTTGTTGTGAATTATCCATCGTTCTGGATCAGTCAATACTTATTTTCAGTAAATGTTTTGTCTAACGTTATTGTTGTTAGCTAGCTGGCACAACTGGTTCCATCTTGGTGTGATGAATGACACCGCGGCGGGGGATAACATTGGCAGCGAAAACATATTTGAACTAGCCACGTTTTCATTGTACAAGACCCTTGTGGTGCACAGATAGGATGGCAGACAGCGTCCGAGCCAAGAATGATAATTCAAGCCCAAGCATTAACCTCTTGTCCGGGAGGAAAGAGCCTCCACAGTCCCCTGGCTCTCGCTCAAGGTACCAGGTCAGCGCACCCGGACACTGTTTCAGGAAAGTGACTCTCACCAAACCAACCTTCTGCCACAACTGCACTGATTTCATATGGGGTCTTATCGGATTCATTTGTGAAGGTAGGTTTGTTTACGTGACAGTTGTTTTTGTTGAGTTTTTTTTCACTTGACCAGACTTTTTGAGTTGAAACCGCTCAACTGAAATGTCCAAATGTATTTGACATTGAGTCATTCACTCTGAATTGTTGAATGGATGCACAAACTGAAGCATTTTGAGCTTCAATGAAAGCTTCTATGTTCGAAACTTTTCTAGATATTGTCATCATGTAGAGTATGTTCATAGAGCAGTATTCAGGGTGACGTCATGCTTGTGTGTGTCATTGTGTGTTCGAGAGGAGAAGCTGTGTGTGTGTGTGTGTGAGAGAGAGAGAGAGAGAGAGAGAGAGAGAGTGAGGGAGATATGTCTTGGTTCTTTGTGTCCAATGAGTTTGTTTTTGTGTGGAAATTACAGCTGCTTTTAGGGCTATGCCATCATCATGATTCATTTTTGACATGTGAAAATGTTGCTCCCGTGAAAAAGATTGAAAACATGACTAGAACATTTAGTAAGTGAAGCTACCCCTCGCTTAGCACTTAAGCATATACAGTGGGGAGAACAAGTATTTGATACACTGCCGATTTTGCAGGTTTTCCTACTTACAAAGTATGTAGAGGTCTGTAATTTTTATCATAGGTACACTTCAACTGTGAGAGACGGAATCTAAAAAATCCAGAAAATCACATTGTATGATTTTTAAATAATTAATTTGCATTTTATTGCATGACATAAGTATTTGATCACCTACCAACCAGTAAGAATTCCGGCTCTCACAGACCTGTTAGTTTTTCTTTAAGAAGCCCTCCTGTTCTCCACTCATTACCTGTATTAACTGCACCTGTTTGAACTCGTTACCTGTATAAAAGACACCTGTCCACACACTCAATCAAACAGACTCCAACCTCTCCACAATGGCCAAGACCAGAGAGCTGTGTAAGGACATCAGGGATAAAATTGTAGACCTGCACAAGGCTGGGATGGGCTACAGGACAATAGGCAAGCAGCTTGGTGAGAAGGCAACAACTGTTGGCGCAATTATTAGAAAATGGAAGAAGTTCAAGATGACGGTCAATCTCCCTCGGTCTGGGGCACCATTCAAGATCTCACCTCGTGGGGCATCAATGATCATGAGGAAGGTGAGGGATCAGCCCAGAAATACACGGCAGGACCTGGTCAATGACCTGAAGAGAGCTGGGACCACAGTCTCAAAGAAAACCATTAGTAACACACTACGCCGTCATGGATTAAAATCCTGCAGCGCACGCAAGATCCCCCTGCTCAAGCCAGCGCATGTCCAGGCCCGTCTGAAGTTTGCCAATGACCATCTGGATGATCCAGAGGAGGAATGGGAGAAGGTCATGTGGTCTGATGAGACAAAAATAGAACTTTTTGGTCTAAACTCCACTCGCCGTGTTTGGAGGAAGAAGAAGGATGAGTACAACCCCAAGAACACCATCCCAACCGTGAAGCAGGGAGGTGGAAACATCATTCTTTGGGGATGCTTTTCTGCAAATGGGACAGGACGACTGCACCGTATTGAGGGGAGGATGGATGTGGCCATGTATCGCGAGATCTTGGCCAACAACCTCCTTCCCTCAGTAAGAGCATTGAAGATGGGTCGTGGCTGGGTCTTCCAGCATGACAACGACCCGAAACACACAGCCAGGGCAACTAAGGGGTGGCTCCGTAAGAAGCATCTCAAGGTCCTGGAGTGGCCTACCCAGTCTCCAGACCTGAATCCAATAGAAAATCTTTGGAGGGAGCTGAAAGTCCGTATTGCCCAGCGACAGCCCCGAAACCTGAAGGATCTGGAGAAGGTCTGTATGGAGGAGTGGGCCAAAATCCCTGCTGCAGTGTGTGCAAACCTGGTCAAGAACTACAGGAAATGTATGATCTCTGTAATTGCAAACAAAGGTTTCTGTACCAAATATTAAGTGCTGCTTTTCTGATGTATCAAATACTTATGTCATGCAATAAAATGCAAATTAATTACTTAAAAATCATACAATGTGATTTTCTGGATTTTTGTTTTTGATTCCGTCACTCACAGTTGAAGAGTACCTATGATAAAAATTACAGACTTCTACATGCTTTGTAAGTGGGAAAACCTGCAAAATCGGCAGTGTATGAAATACTTGTTCTCCCCACTGTAGGAGCAGCACTGCACAACACAACAGAAGATGATGGATAACACCCAGTGTTAACCATGCAGAGTGAAGAGGGGAGATTCAAAGCCTCTGTTGCGCATTCAGCTGCAGTGAAGTCATGACGGCATGGCAACAGAGGACTGGATGCTGGAGAGCAGAAGCAGAGCATCCAGAGCATCTCTAAAAGCATAACACCCTAGTCAAAGCATAAAAAATATATAATGCTACAATGGTGCTATATTTTAGACTAATGTGCCCACTTAAATATAGTAACAGCCTTTTTGTTAATGTGTCAAATTGATGCCAAACTTGTACCTGAAGCGTATACTGCGTGTCACCTCCATGAATGTGGATGCTTCTCATGCACTCTTGTTGTTAGACAGGTTGCCTTATTAGTAGACTTGTACTATGCTATCTAGCCCATAATATCTCGGTAGATGTATTGTGCTGCGTACAAGGAAAAGTACCTATCAGAGATGCAGTCCCTTTGATGTTCTTCAAAGAGGCCAATGGATGGACAAGGACTAAAGTCTCCCTAACCAGCTTAAGGTCGACTGCTCCTTTGTGACAAACCTCTGCTCCTTTCAACACAGTTTGAATATAGACCCCGAGCCATAACCTTGTCAGGATCCTCTTTCAGTAGTAGTTTCTATAAACCACAAGTAGGCCTATGTAATGCAATATGACTGAGTTTGAAGATATGTGCATCTATTAGGCTACTGTGAATGCTTAGAAAATACCATAATTCATTATTGGATGAAGGCATTACTAATGCATTTATAATCTATACAAAGGCAGTGTTTCCATTTGGATTTATTTCAGCAGGGTTGGTAAAAGCATAAACATTTTAATTATGTTCTCTTCCTTTGAAACTCATCTGAAAATTGAGGACAGTTTAATTGTATATCTTGATCTCAATGACATCACCAGCCAATTGTGTACTAACAAAACATTATTTAATTTTTTAGCTAGCATAACGCTACTGTATCTTAGCTCGCAGTGCGCGGCTGCTAAATGAATATAGGGTTAACACTGAAAGATGGTTCATAGACAATGTTCCAACAAAATCCAATTCTTGACTGACTGACTGTTATTTGGTGTCTCCTCCCACCTATAGTCTGTAACTTTATGTGCCATGAGAAGTGCCTGAAGACTGTGAGGACCGTGTGTTCATGCATGGCCCCGACACTGGTGCGGGTGAGTGACACTGACACCATAAAGTTACACTGCCCTCTTACTGCTTGTGATCTGATGGATGGCTGCATGCTCCTGTTGAGTGCAAGCTGGCACGGCAATCCTTTGTCCATTTGTGAACTCCAGGTCCCTGTCGCCCATTGCTTTGGTCCAGCAGGGCAGAAAAAGAGATTCTGCTGTGTGTGTCGAAAGCATCTGGAGGGAAACACTGCCGTTCGCTGTGAAGGTTGGTTTTTAAGAGCTTTCACAACGCACAATGTAAGTTTTGCAGGTTCACTTAGTAGAAGTGATGAGTGATGATGTTACAAATGAGTGAAATCTATCAAGCTAAACCTCAGCGTATGTGTACATAGGCTACACGGCAAAGTAAACACACAAAGTACATTCTATGTACATTCAACTTGTATTTCAAATTCCTTGGGGGAAATCTGATTGGGAGCTCGTCCATCAGTGGTAGTAGTGAGTTTGACAGAGGTAATGTAACCATTGGTTCTGGTTTCAGTTTGTGAGCTGCATGCCCACTCTGACTGTGCTATGTTTAGTTGTGGCGACTGCCGTCTCTGCCACCAGGATGGGAGTCAGGACTTTGTAAGTATCACAAGCCTTCTGTCTAAAAGGTGCATTCTGTTCACAACTTTTCATTTAATTCCCCCGGTGGCATGTTAAGATACTATAAACTCATTAGGCCAATAAGCAAGAAAAAAAAGTGCAGGGGTAGCACTTTTGAGTTAAATTAAAGTTACAGATTGTAGCTTTAAAAGGTCCAATGCAGCTCTTCTTATCTCAATATCAAATCACTTCTGGTGAGTACCTTACTGTGATTGTTTTCTCTGAAGCAAGATGGAGTGGTCTGAGTGGGGAGGGGAAAATTAGCTGACAGAGAGGTTTGGAACTCTTTCTTATTGGTCTGATAAGACATTTACTGCCTGTTGATGTCACCAGGCAGTTTTTGACTGCACTGGGCACTTATCCTCTTGAGCCAAAGAGTTCCACAGAGCGGCTTCGGTGCCTGATTCTGAGCAATCACACTGGAACGACCTGAGAGAAATGACCGCTATTCTGAGCAATACCAAATATGTTTTGAAGTTTGGTCCTTTTTAGACATAAAAGCACATCCAACAGGATAATGAATTTCTTCCTATGTGGTCTACTTTTTGCTTATTGCTCTGTTGTATTTTTTTAATCCTCTTGTCCAAGGATACGTTCCCCCACCCCTGGCGGGAGGGGAATATTCCTTCAGGCGCACGCGGTGAGGTCTGCCAACGCACATGTGGTTCCTCAGACGTCCTGGCAGGGATGCGGTGTGAGTGGTGTGGTATTACGGTAAGACTCAAAACAAAAATAAAAGTACAGGCACTAAAAAAAACAACCGTAGCTAATAATGCCAGACAGCATGTAGCATGTGCTTGTTTTAACAGCGATGGTGTCATACTTTGCAGACACACTCTGCCTGTTATCTCACCGTGCCCCCAGAGTGCGGCCTGGGACGGCTACGCAACATGCTCCTTCACCCTGCTTGCGTGCGAATATGCTCAAGGAACTTTAGCAAGATGCACTGCTACCGCATCTCTGAGAGCTGCCAGAATGAGCTGGGTAAGCTTGTGGTCTCCACCATCCATTACCCCTCCCTTCCCCTTACCCTAAGCCACATCCTCTCAGTTACTGTTTCACTCACAGAAATGTACATACAAAGGAATATTAAACAGTGTACACTAAAAATATACACATTGGAAACTATACTGAACGAAAATATAAACGGCAACATGTAAACTGTTGATCCCATGATTCATGAGCTGAAATAAAAGATCCCAGAAATGTTCCATACGCAGCAAAAATGTGTTTACATCCCTGTTGGTGAGCATTTCTCCGTTGCCAAGATAATCAAGCCACCTGACAGGTGTGGCATATCAAGAAGCTGATTAAACAGCATGATCATTACACAGGTGCACCTTGTGCTGGGAACAATAAAAGGCCACTCTAAAATGTATAGTTTTGTCACACAACACAATGCTACAGGTATCTTAAGTTTTGAGGCATCGTGCAATTGGCATGTTGACTGCAGGAATGTCCAGCAGAGCTGTTGCCGGAGAATTTAATGTTAATTTCTCTACCATAAGCCGCCTCCAACGTCACAACCACAGACCACGTGTAACCATGCCAGCCCAGGACCTCCACATCCTGCTTCTTCACCTGCTGGATCATCTGAGACTAGATACCCGGACAGCTGATGAAACTGGGGGTTTGCACAATCTAATCATTTCTGCACAAACTGTCGAAAACCGTCTCAGGGAAGCTCATCAGCATACTCGTCGTCCTCACCAGGGTCTTGACCTGACTGCATTTTGGCGTCGTAACCGACTTCAGTGGGCAAATGTTCACCTTCGATGGCCACTGGCGCGCTGGAGAAGTGTGCTCTTCACGGATGAATACCGGTTTCAACTGTACCGGGCAGTATGGCGTCGTGTGGGCAAGCGGTTTGCTGATGTCAACGTTGTGAGCAGAGTGCCCCATGGTGGCTGTGGAGTTGTGGTATGGGCAGGCATAAGCTTAGGCTGCCAGGAATGACAGGTACCTGGAGCAAGTGTTAACTTGTTGTTGGTCACTTGTTCTAGGTCAGGCAAGATGAGTCACAAGCCATTTGTCAAGCAAGATGAGCAATGGTAAACTGTGGTTGGCTTTAACCTGAAGTGAAAAGGGCACCGATGCTTCAGTAGACTGTTTACACACAGAAGTGAAACAATGTAAAAGTATGTGGTGGAAAACCTGTAGTAAATGCAACGCGTATTCAGTTTCCTCATTGTTTGCCTTCACGTACCTATAACTTGAACTTTGCTTCATCAGATACCTTGGAAGATGTTGACAGACCTACAAAGAAGAGCCAGCCGGCAACCGTACCAGATTCAGGTAGGTACATGATGAGTTGTCACACTGTATTTAGCCAAGCATGTCCCTTTTGTGATCATTAAAACCACATGTAAACATATACGATTATTCCCATGTTTCAGCTAGAAAATAGATTTCTGGTTTAAAGATTATTATTATTATTATTTTTTTTTTTTTATGCTTTAGCTCTGCTATTTGGAGTGTGACGCAGAGCTGACAGGGTTCCTACCGCTCCTCGTATTCGACAGCGTTCGCTAATGCTGAGTTATCAAATTAAAACCGAACTCTAATCCTAATCAAACAGGTCCATAGAATTAACCACGTTGGTCTAAAGAGTGCGTGTGTTTTTTTGGTTGTTGTTGCAAACTGCAGGGAAGCAGGTTCTCAAGGTGTTTGATGGGGACGATGCAGTCAAGCGCAGCCACTTCCGTTTGGTCTCCATTCCTCTGAAAACCAAGAATGAGGAAGTGATTCTCAGCCTTTCCTAAAACCAGATTGACACTGGTGCTTCAGTGTTTTAAGAGTGCATTCATTTCTGTTACCAGAACTCCTACTCCCACCACTGTAGTACTGCTCAAACTACTACCGAACTACTACAGCAACAACTACTAATAGTATTTACTGTATACTATCATCACCAATACTACCGCGCTACTATCACTAGTACCATCAATAATTATGATAATAACAATAGTTTAGAAAAACCTAATCCAAGCTGGCCAACCCTCCTGGAGAGCTAATGGTTATGCAGGCTTTGGCTCCAGCCCTGCTCTAACACACCTGATTATTCTAATCAAGGATGCAGCTGATTAGTAGAATAAGGCCAGGTGTGTTTCTAAGAGCAGGGATAGAGAAAAAGCAATCCAATAGGTCTATCCAGGAGGAGGGTCACCAGCCCCTAATCTAAGCCTTGTCTGCAGGAGTCGGCGTTGAGGGCTTTTTACATCCCAGATGACCCCCTGGACTATGAGCTCCAAGACAACGACCAGCAGGCTCTTCTCAGCGACAACGTCCTCAATCGTAACGGCACCCCCGACAACAAGGCCATCTTTAAGGAGAATGTGCCCGAGGTGGGGCTCCTAAGGGCCAAACCTCAGGAAACAGAGGTCCTCAAGATCTATGCCGGCTGGCTCAAGTGAGTAATGTTTTGGGACACTGCTCAGCCATGGTGCCAATTAGTGGTGCGTGGGTCAGCTGTTTGTTCACCCGCACCCACCCATAATTGCTAATAACCCATCCGCAACTGCCCAAACATATGTGATAAAGGGAAAATCTGAGGCCTGCACCCGACCCTAACACGCTAATATAGAAAATGCGCTGTAGGTTACAGTCAAAGACGGCGGAACGATTTTGACAGGGTGCAGGTTTTTGGCTCATAGATGCTTATAATTTCCAACGTTTTGATAAGCCATTTGTTAGTCAACTTGTCTATAATTAGATACAGTCGTATGAAAAAGTTTGGGCACCCCTGACAATTTCCATGATTTCCATTTATAAATAATTGGGTGTTTGGATCAGCAATTTCATTTTGATCTATCAAATAACTGATGGACACAGTAATAATTCAGTAGTGAAATTAGGTTTATTGGATTAACAGAAAATGTGCAATATGCATCAAAACGAAATTAGACAGGTGCATAAATTTGGGCACCCCAACAGAAAAACCACATCAATATTTAGTAGAACCTCCTTTTGCTAAAATAACAGCCTCTAGACGCTTCCTATAGCCTCTAATGAGTGTCTGGATTCTGGATGAAGGTATTTTGGACCATTCCTCCTTACAAAACATCTCCACTTCAGTTTGATGGTTGCCGAGCATGGACAGCCCGCTTCAAATCATCCCACAGATTCTCGATGATATTCAGGTCTGGGGACTGGGATGGCCATTCCAGAACATTGTACTTGTTCCTCTGCATAAATGCCCGGGTAGATTTTGAGCATTGTTTTGGGTCGTTGTCATGTTGAAATATCCAGCCCCGGCGTAACTTCAACTTTGTGACTGATTCTTCAACATTATTCCCAAGAATCTGCTGATATTAAGTGGAATCCATGCGACCCTCAACTTTAACAAGATTCCCAGTACCGGCACTGGCCACACAGCCCCACAGCATGATGGAACCCCCACCAAATTTTACTGTGGGTAGCAAGTGTTTTTCTTGGAACGCTGTGTTCTTTTGCCGCCATGCATAACGCCCCTTGTTATGACCAAATAACTCAATCTTTGTTTCATCAGTCCACAGCACCTTATTCCAAAATGAAGCTGGCTTGTCCAAATTTGCGTTTGCATACCTCAAGCAACTTGTGGCGTGTGTGCAGAAAAGGCTTCTTCCACATCACTCTCCCGTACAGCTTCTCCTTATGCAAAGTGCGCTGAATTGTTGAACGATGCACAGTGACACCATCTGCAGCAAGATGATGTTGTAGGTCTTTGGAGGTGGTCTGTGGGCTGTTTTTGACCGTTCTCACCATCCTTCGCCTTTGCCTCTCCGATATTTTACTTGGCCTGCCACTTCTGGCCTTAACAAGAACTGTGCCCGTGGTCTTCCATTTCCTCACTATGTTCCTCACAGTGGACACTGACAGCTTACATCTCTGCGATAGCTTTTTGTAGCCTTCCCCTATAACGTTGAACAATCTTTGTTTTCAGGTCATTTGAGAGTTGTTTTGAGGCCCCCATGTTGCCACTCTTCAGAGGAGAGTCAAAGAGAACAACAACTTGCAATTGGCCACCTTAAATACCTTCTCTCATGATTGGATGCACTTGTCTATGAAGTTCAAGGCTTAATGAGCTCACCAAACCAATTGTGTGTTCCAATTAATCAGTGCTAAGTAGTTACAGGTATTCAAATCAACAGAATGACAAGGGTGCCCAAATTTTTGCATAGTCTATTTTACATCTGATTTAATTTCATACAACTTAATATTGCTACACTCAATCTTTGTCTGGACAATACCCCAGTACTCAGCTTTCATTAGAAAATGAATGGCATGCCACTGTGATCATTTTCTGTGACGACAGAGTAAATTATTATGCAGCCTCAGAGGGGTGCCCAAACTTTTTCATACGACTGTACATGCAGCTTCTCTTCTGTCATTATATGTTGCCCTAGGAGACTAAATAACCCCTAGCTCACAAGAATAATGTCCTAATCAATAGAATGAATGCTGAACAAAAATCTAAACACAACATGCAACAATTTCTAACCCCAACCCTACTGAGTTACAGTTCAAATAAGGAAGTCAGTCAATTGAAATGGATCCATTAGGCCCTAATCTATGTATTTCACATGACTGGGAATACAGATATGCATCTGTTCGTCACAGATACCTTAAAATAAATGGGCCTCACTATGGGCCTCAGGATCTTGTCACAGTAGTTTTGTGCATTCAAATTGCTGTCGATAAAATGCATGTTCGTTGTCTTATGCCTGCTCATACCATAACCCCACCGCCACCATGGGACACTCTGTTCACAACGTTGACATCAGCAAACCGCTCAACCACACAACGCTATTCACATGGTCTGCGGTTGTGCGGCCGATTGGATGTACTGCCAAATTCTCTAAAGCTATGTTGGAGAAAGCTATGTCGGCTTATGGTAGAGAAATGAACATTCAATTCTTTGGCAACAGCTCGGGGTGAACATTCCTGCAGTCAGCATGCCAATTGCACGCGTTGTGTTGTGTGACAAAACAACACATTTTAGAGTGGCCTTTTATTGTCCCCAGCACAACGTGCACCTGTGTAATGATGTTTAAATAGCTTCTTGATATGGCACACCTGTCAGGTGGATGGATTATCTTGGCAACGGAGAAATGTTCACTAACAGGGATGTAAACAAATCTGTGCACAAAATTAGAGAGAGATATGCTTTTTGTGCATATGAACAATTTCTGGGATCTTTTATTTAAACTCCTGAAACATGGGACAAACACTTTACATGTTGCGTTTATATTTTTGCTCAGTGTAGTTGATATCAGTAAAGTTTTCTCATCTTTCACGGAGCGAAGACGTTTAGGGACCGGAGAGAAAATGAAATAACAAAACGTAAAATATTTTCTGTGCAAAATGTCCAAATGACATCAGTTTGACCGGTTGTAAGGAAATAGAACGCTGTGAAAACGACCCAACATGTTTCTGATAAGATTTCAGTTCTGCTTGGGTGCATATTTTATGTAGTTGAAATACTGTCAGCTCTTATGATGCTTATAAAGACAGGAGCTCTACAGACGGTATCTAACTGCGTATTCGCATTCTCTCAAGATGCTGAAATAAATAAATCATATTTCTCCAATCCTGTTCCCGAGTAAAAATTTTGCCTACATTTAGTGTATCATTTTACAGCAAGAAATGCTTCATTCTGTAGGAGTTCATGTTAAGGCTATGTGAGAGGTTTTAGATCCAGATTTCAGTGTCCATTTTACCCATCTGAACAGTAGGCTCAGTTCCCTTGATGTGCCATAGGCTTATTTGAAGTCCCATCTTGTGACTGTCAGATTTGTAAAGAGCCTCATAATCATCACATAGCATAACATAGCCGACCGGCACTGCTTGAATTATTTTTTGCCACTTCACCAAATCTTTCCCTAACATTACTTTCCCTAACTAACATTACTTTCCCTAACTAACATTACTTTCCCTAACTAACATTACTTTCCCTAACTAACATTACTTTTCTGGCCCTCCATTTTGCAGCTTTTCTCTTATTGTATTAAACTCCGACGTTGTCCTTTTTGCCTCTGTGGATTGACGTTAACTTTTTTCTGCCCGTTCCCAGAAGCATTTGGTGATTGGCTTGTAGGCTATTTGGCGCATGTGCACTTAGATCTTAAAGCATAGGGTTACTCACGAATACCAGGTAGCCTAAAATAATGAAAGAAAATGTGTATATATATATACATTGCACAAGAATGATAAATGTATGGATTTTTTAAATTGATTGTTTTCTCTATATTCAACCACCCGCCCCTCATCCACACAATATTTAAATAACCTAAACCCGTCCGCCCAGCTGATATAACCACATCACAAGCGCAAATCTCAAATGCGGAAATTAGTCAATCTCAAAGGACTCATTAGGCATCAGAAAATGTTTTGGTCAAAAGATTGTGGGCCAGTAATGCAAAGTTTGCTGGTTTGAATCCCTGAGCCAACAAGGTGACAGTTTGATACCTCCCATCTTTACTGCCTGGGTCTGTTTCCAGGGTTATTGTGGCGTACATATCCATCTTCAAGAACAGCACTGTGGATTCTGTCGTTAAGGAGGTCCTCACTCAACTGGGAAGACAGGTACAGCTTACCAGCAGGTCACCAACATAACACAACCACTCCACCTTAAATACAGCTTGGCACAAGTATTGTATGGGTGGCAGGTAGCCTAGCGGTTAAGAGCGTTGGGCCAGTCACTCGCTGGTTCGAATCCCTGAGCCGACAAGGTGAGAAGTCTCTTGATGTGCACTTGAGCAAAGCACTTATATGCTTCTGTAAATCGCTCTGGATAAGAGCGTCTGCTAAATGCCTAAAATGTACATACCTTGTACCCGCAAGTTTCAATTAATGGTTGAACTATTGGCTCTGACTATATAAATGTATTTGTTAATGACAACTCTAGTTCAATACTCTTGCTTGGTGATGGTCTTTTCACCAGGATGAAGACCCTTCATGTTTCAATCTTGTGGAGGTTTACATGGGCAGTAAGCAAGGTAAGGAAATAGGAAGCAGGAATATGTCTGACCTGTACATCAATGCTGGCCTTTCACATAGCATAAAAAGTCTCTTACTCTGTTTATATGCCTTCATTACTGTATCGCATCAAAGTTCAGGGACGGTTTGTGTTCTTTCTTTCTCCACATCCAGTTCAGAGACAAGTGCTGACAGGCCAGGAGCTGCTGCTGGACAAACTGCGAGAGATAAGGAAGGTACAGTGTGAGGAACTTCGACCTGACATTCAGGTTTATAGGTGATTGTGTGTACGTGTGTGTAGGTGTTTATGAACAGGTGTGTGTGTGTGTGTTTTATCTGTTTCTGACAGGTCTCCCTAAGGCAGATGAACCAGACCCGTTTCTACATAGTGGAGAGCAGGAACCAGTTTGTTCAGGTCAGCCTGCTGCTAGAGGGACTGCCTGGACAGCTGAGCAAGGAGGAATATGCAGACCTACTACAGGACCACTTGGCTATCAAGAGTGAGTCTACACGCATAAGATCACAATTACGCTCCTTTGCAAGAAATAAATTAGAAATAAGACGGAATCCCACAGGGTTCAGTGCCGGCCCCCTTTCGTTCCGCTTTACCCCAGAGATCCTCCTGAACATTATAGTTGATTTAAATGGGATTTAAGACTGTTGTTAACTTACTAGATGTGAATCTGCTCTCCCCCTGCTCCATAGGTCACTTGGTCACCATCACACATGTTTACAGAAACCAAGGTGGGTAGGTCGCCGTGGAAACAGCCAGTGGAGCACCACCCTCCCTTCTCCACCCCCCTCCATATCATCCCCCTCTCTAATCCTGCTGCCCCCTCCCTTTTGTCACACTCTCTTCTCCCCACAATCCCCTCCCTGTCCCCCTCCCTTATGCCCTCATTCCACACCATCCCCAGACGGCCTGTTCTGGGCTGTGCCTCTGCTTGACACTGCTCAAGTCGCCGCTCTGTCGGCGCAGGCCACTGCAGCAGGTTCCTGCCCAATTCAGTGTTGCACAAGTCCCTTTCTTACAGACTGTGAGTGCCCCAACTGCTGCTGTCGCTGACCAAGAGCTAAATGGTCCGTTTATATCAAGCCTGCCGTATTGTGACGTCTTTATTATAATCAACAGTATCTATGTGGAGCACTTTTGGTGTAACACATAGAAAGTGGTAAATGTCATCATAACATTGAATGTGGGCGTTCATTGAGTCTGGGTTTTGCCTTTCTATCTGTCTGCGTTGAAGGTGCAGTGGTGTTGCAGATATCGTGTTTCTCCGAGGCTGAGAGGATCTACATGTTAGCCAAAGACACGTCTGTCAGCAACCAGCAGCTCACCTCCCTAGTCCTACCAGAGATCATGGTAATGTGACGTAAACAAACCCAGATCCCAGTTGAATGTGTAACTTACGTGAACTGAACCTTTTAAAGAAGCTGGCCTGCTTTACTCCATTGACAGTGCTGCTGTTGTAAATCCTCTGCAGCACAACAAGTTGCCCAAAGGTGACTCGCCCCTACTGGTGTTTGTCAACCCCAAGAGCGGTGGGCTGAAGGGCCGAGAGCTTCTCTACGGTTTCCGGAAGCTTCTGAATCCCCACCAAGTGTTTGACATGACCAATGGGGGACCGTTGTCTGGGTGAGACAAATGGTGTCTATCCTCATTCAGCAGTGTGATGTCAGAGCTGTTGTGTTTGTAGAAGTGGGGTCTGTGTTGTGCAATGTATTTTTTTTTTCCCGCAAGGTCTTTGGAAGTTTTGTCTATCATGTATATTTGTGAGCTATGACACAGACACAAAGAATTGTCAACCAGTGAATATATGATGGACTATAAATATATATATTGTTATATACACTGAGTATACCAAACATTAGGAACACATCCTAATTGAGTTGCAAACCCCCCCCCCCCCCCCCCTTTCACAAGTGACATCACCTGGATACACCTGGTCGGTCTAGGTCATGGAAAGAGCAGGTGTTCTATGCTCTAGGCCTAATTTTCTATGCAACAGATTATATCTAACTAGTTTACTAATCTAACTAATGAAATAAACACCTTATCTCTTTTATATATTTTATTTTTCTTCTATCCTTCAGACTCCACATGTTTAGGGAGGTGCCCCGCTTCCGGGTGCTGGTGTGTGGAGGAGATGGGACAGTGGGCTGGGTCCTGGGAGTCCTGGAGGCCATCAGACACAAGCTGGTTTGTCCCGAGCCCCCCATTGGCATTGTCCCACTTGGCACAGGTGAGTTGTCTTCTAATTGCTGTAGTGTGCATAGGTTAGCTTCAATCAGCTCACGTCAGTAGTTGAACTGGATTTTTTTCCCAATGCCCCCCGTCAGGTAACGACCTGGCGCGGATCCTGCGCTGGGGGTCGGGCTACAGCGGAGAGGACCCCTACCACATCCTGGTATCTGTGGGCGTGGCAGAGGAGGTGCAGATAGACCGTTGGACTATTCTGCTGGATGCACAGGAGATCACAGATGACGGCAAGGAGAATGGCTTCCTGGAACCACCGAAGGTCCAATCACAATAATGCAGATACGATTTATGTTTTTGCAATTATAGTTTGTATTGTTTACTTTCACAATATAATAACTTGACAAACGAATAGATATAGAAAGATATGATTTATGTTATAACTATTGCCATTTAAATCGATGCATGGGTGCACTTGTTGCCGTGGCCGTTCAACTGGTGGTCTCCCTTGTTACAGAAAGTACAGATGAACAACTATTTTGGACTGGGCATCGATGCTGAACTCAGTCTGGACTTCCACCATGCCCGTCAAGAGGAACCAGGGAAGTTCAACAGCAGGTAGGAGACCACCTCCGATGAGAAGCTGCTATGAAAATATCCCCAAAAAGGGAATATCCCCAAAACAACTTTTCTTTGGTGTCTGTGTAGGTTCCACAACAAAGGTGTGTACCTGAAGGCGGGTCTGCAGAAGCTGAGTAACACACGGAACCTTCACAAGGACCTCAAAGTGCAGGTGGACAAACAAGATGTGGAACTGCCCAGCATTGAAGGCCTCATCTTCCTAAACATCCCCAGGTAAGAAATACACACACGAACACAAAACAGCTAAACGCTACAAATGGCTGACAATCAGACACTTCAAGATGCATGACATTCACTTCAAGATGCATGCTCCTGAACAATAATGTCCTCACACAATGGCTTATACACACTGGCCCCTGACCCACTCACACCGTAAGTACGTATTGATCTGAAACACAGCATTTACAACAGTGTATGTGTGTGTGTGTGTGTGTGTAGCTGGGGCGCCGGTGCAGACCTGTGGGGATCAGAGGGTGACTCGCGCTACGGGAAACCTCGCATTGATGATGGCATGCTGGAGGTGGTGGGGGTGACTGGGGTGGTACACATGGTGCGTTCATCACTCACTACAAGTCTTCCCTTACTCTGTTGAGCATGTCCTGTTACCACAAAGAAGAGATCAGCTGCAAAAAGTATCCCAGTGATACAGAATGTTTTATCCAGATCAAAACGTAAACCACTCTCATTGATACAGTGCATTCGGAAAGTATTCAGACCCCTTTACTTTTTTCACCTTTTTGTTACTTTACAGCCTCATTCAAAAATATTTTTTTCAATCATCAGTCTACACCAAATACCCCATAATGACAAAGTGAAAACAAGTTGATTGGAGAGGCACACACCTGTCTGTATAAGGTCCCACAGTTGACAGTGCATGTCAGAGAAAAACAAAGCCATGAGGTTGAAGGAATTGTCCGTAGCGCTCTGAGACAGGATTTTGTCGAGGCACAGATCTAGGGAAGGGTACCAAATCATTCCTGCAGCATTGAAGGTCCCCAAGAACACTGTGGCCCACATCATTCTTAGATGGAAGAAGTTTGGAGCCACCAAGACTCTTCCTAGAGCTGGCCGCCCGGCCAAACTGAGCAATCAGGGGAGAAGGGCCTTGTTCAAGGACGTGACCAAGAACCCGATGGTAACTATGACCAAGCTCCAGAGTTCCTCTGTGGAGATGGTAGAACCTTCCAGAAGAACAACCATCTCTGTAGCACTCTACCAATCAGACCTTTTATGGTAGAGACGGAAGCTACTCCTCAGTAAAAGGCACATGACAGCCCGCTTGGAGTTTGCCTAAAGGACTCCCAGACCATGAGAAACAAGATTCTCTGGTCTGATGAAACCAGGATGGAACTCTTAGGCCTGAATGCCAAGCGTCACATCTGGAGCGTGTGTAGCGTGTCTCCTACAGGCAGTGAATTGCTATATAATCATCAAAGCATTCATTTACCGTTCGTTTTGAACGTTAGAATGGGCTAAATGAGTGACCTAAGCGACTTTGTGTCTAGAGTTTACAGAGAATGGTGCGACAAACAAAAAACATCTAGTCAGCGGCCGTCCTGTGGGGAAATGGGTCGAAGGAGAATGGCAAGAATGGTCTACAGACAAACAGAACGGGATCTTGTGCAGAACGGGATCTTGTTACGGGTGGGCTATTGCAGCAGACGTCCACACACGGTTCCACTCCTATTAGCTAAAAACAAGAAGAAGCGGTTTCGGTGGGCACGCGATCACCAACACTGGACAATTGAGGAGTGTGAAAACGTCACCTGGTCTAACGAATCCCGGTTGCGTCATTGCAGAGTCGGGATTTGGCGTAAGCGGCATGAGTCCATGGACCCATCCTGCCTGGTGGCGGTGGTGTACCACCGTCCAATCTGCAGAAACTGCGTGATACGATCGCATCAGCATGGACCAACATCCCTGTGGAACGTTTCTGACTTGTAGAATCCATTCCCCGAGGAATTCAGACTGTTCTGAAGGCAAAGGGGGTCCAGTACTAGATGGGTGTAATGTAAGGAAGTATGGGGTGAAATCTCTTCAGATTACCTCAACAAATTGGCTGTAATTGCTGCACACGGAGGATTCGTTGACTAAAGTATTTATCTTACTGCTTATCACTTTCACCGTTGTTGGGTTCGGTTTGCCCCAGTTGGTTGTTGGTTTATTTGTTTTTTTTTAACAGTCCTTCAGAGTTGGTATGGCCTGGTATTTTATGACAGACATAAATGGTAACAATTGGTAGTGGTACTATCTGGTACTTATTAAAAATGATTCAATAATACATTTTGAAACAAGTAGCACTAAGTAGCATTTTGTACCAAGTAGTTACAATGAATCAATAAGAAACCGAGGGATACACTATATATACAAAAGTATGTGGACACCCCTTCAAATTAGTGGATTCTGCTATTTCAGCCACACCTGTTGATGACAGGTGTATGAAATGGAGCACACAGCCATGCAATCTCCATAGCCAAACATTGGCAGTAGAATGGCCTTTCTGAAGAGCTCAGTGACTTTCAACGTGGCACCGTCATAAGATGCCACCTGTCCAACAAGTCAGTTTGTCAAATTTCTGCCCTGCTAGAGCTGCCCTGGTCAACTATAAGTGCTGTTATTGTGAAGTGGAAACGTCTAGGAGCAACAACGGCTCAGCTGCGAACTGGTAGACACACAAGCTCACAGAATGGGACCGCCGAGTGCTGAAGCGTGTAGCGTGTAAAAATCGTCTGTCCTCATTTTAAACACTCACTACCGAGTTCCGAACTACCACTGGAAGCAACGTCAGAACTGTTCGTTGAGAGCTTCATGTATTGGGTTTCCATGGCCGATAAGCCGCACACAAGCTTAAGATCACCATGCGCAATGCCAAGTGTCTGCTTGAGGGGTGTAAAGCTCGCCACCATTGGACTCTGGAGCAGTGGAAACGCGTTCTCTGGAGTGATGAATCACGCTTCACCATCTGGCAGTCTGACCGACGAATCTGGGTTTGGCGGATGCCAGAAGAACGCTACCAGAATGCATTGTGCCAACTATAAAGTTTGGTGGAGGAGGAATAATGGTCTGGGGCTGTTTTTCATGGTTTGGGCTAGGCCCGATGGTTCCAGTGAAGGGAAATCTTAACGCTACAGCATACAATGTGGCGACAGTTTGGGGAAGGCCCTTTCCTGTTTCAGCATGACAATAACCCTGTGCACAAAGCGAGGTCCATACAGAAATGGTTTGTCGAGATCGGTGTGGAAGAACTTGACTGGCCTGCACAGAGCCCTGACCTTTGGGATTAATTGGAACGTCAACTGCAAACCAGGCCTAATCGCCCAACATCGGTGCCCGACCTCACTAATGCTCTTGTGGCTGAAGGGAAGCAAGTCCAACATCTGATGGACAGTCTACCTAGAATAGTAGCAACGCGGGGAACAACTCCCATGATTTTGGAATGAGATGTTCCACAGGTGTCCACATACTTTTGGTCATGTAGTGTATTTACAAGATGTAATTACCATGTAATATCAAAGTAAATACCTGGTAAAAACCAGACTGTCAAATTAAGTGTAATTAAAAGTTCAGACATCAAGCTGCTTCAGTGAGTAATTTGAATTAAAATGTCAAATAGTCTAGATTCTTGTGCTTGGTTTTACAAAGTACTAATGTAAAAAAAAAAAAAACCTTGCCAAAGTCAAAATGCTTAGATTAGAGGGGGGGAAAACTCACTATATGTCTAAAACCACACAGTGGCTATTCAATAACAATTCTATTTAATATGTTAATTTTTCATTCAACTGTATACTTTGAAGAGAATAGATATTCCAAGTGGAAGACAGTATTTTAGAATAATTGCTGTGATGCTGTAGTCACAACATAACTCCGCCCCCAAAAGCAATCTACCCCAATTGTGGCGGTAGTCCAATAGGTTTGCCCCTTTAACCCTTTTCATAAGACTGAAGAATGTCCACACCAAGGGATGTTTTAAAAAGACGTGGTAGAAGTGATGACTGATTGCTGGTAAATGCATCGGAACACAGTTTGATCATGACTATCAATCATAAGGTTTTCGATGTGTTTACCTGCAAAAGTGGCATTATTTTAATTTTATTTTCATCTCCTCAATGTTGCTGCGCTGAAAACTGCATAACAGCGTTGACGTCAATGCCCAAGGTACCATTTTTTTTTTGTGTTGAACGTCGCTTTTGTGTGTGCATATCGTAGTAAGTTTACAGCTTCTGCGTCAATTGTGCCTGTTGCTGTGCGATGAACCTTCAGGCCAAAGTGTCGTTATGTGGTGTCATTAGTACTAAACTCCACGTAGTGCCTCATTGAAGTGCTTCTAGAGCCTTGGTGGTATTACCTTTTGTGTCAAAATGTTTAACATGATGTGTGGTCCACTCCTGCTGGTGCAGTGATTGAAAACTTGAATCTAGGCATTTCTAGACCATTTTGAGCTAATGTGCCTCAAGATGACTTGTTGTCAGTTCTGTATTTTTATTTTGTTTCCCTAATAGAAGGTAATGTTTTTTACCAAGTCTTAATGGAATTTAAATGTTAAAATTAATAAATACTGCATATATATATATATATATATATATATATATATAACAAATGCTGTTTTTAGTTTAACTGTATAGTTAACAGTAAATTGCACTAAATGTATTGTTTTACAGATGCTTTTAGGTGAAAATATTTGTTTACTGTTAATGTTGAAATAACTAAATAAAAAAATATGTTTAAATAACTAAAGATATATGAAAAGATACCGTGTAACAACTGTGTCCATTTAAAATAAAATCTAGAAATGGGACATCTTATGTAGAACAGATGATGAAACGAACACTGTAAAAGTGTGCAAAAATATGATCAGTGTTATTTCCTGATAGTTGTTGGTTGAAAATACAATCTGCACAGGACCTTTTTTTAAATCAGGAGGTTTTGCATGGGTGACGTTTTGGCATGCCTGGTGACATCACCAGGCGGTATAAGTTAATAGACCAATAGCAGAGATCCAAATCTCTCTGCCAACAATCACTAGTTTTCAGGGAATACATTGATTGTACAAAACATTTAGGAACATAAGGCTCTTTTCATGACATAGACTGTCCAGGTGAATCCAGGTGAAAGCTATTATCCCTTATTGATGTCACTTGTTAAATGTTTTTTTTGTGATAGTATATTTATTGGAATTTCAAAATGTCTCCCATATTAAGAGATACAGTTAAAGATAAAATAAGAAAAACAAACAAACAAAAATCTAACACAAAAGCTCAGATTAAATAAAGTAATTAGGTACGTAGAGTGTAAGCATAATAGCTGATAAATCTGGTTATTTGTCATTTAAATAAGGTTCCCACACTTTGTAGAACTGATCTGTTTTGTAGAAAGGGAAAGGGGGGATAACTGTCAGTTGTACAACTGAAAGCATTCAACTGAATTTTTATTTATTTATTTAACCTTTATTTAACTAGGCAAGTCAGTTAAGAACTAATTCTTATTTACAGTGACGGCCTACCAAAAGGCAAAAGACCTCCTGTGGGGATGGGGGCTGGGATTAAAAATATACATATATTTAAATAAAAATATAGGACAAAACACATATCACGACAAGAGACAACACAAAACTACATAAAGAGAGACCTATGATGATAACATAGCATGCAGCAACACAGCAACACAACATGACAACAACATGGTAGCAACACATCATGGCAGCAGCACAAAACAGGGTACAAACATTATTGGGCACAGACAACAGCACAAAGGGCAAGAAGGTAGAGACAACAATACATCACTCAAAGCAGCCACAACTGTCAGTAAGAGTGTCCATGATTGAGTCTTTGAATGAAGAGATTGAGATAAAACTGTCCAGTTTGAGTGTTTGTTGCAGCTCGTTCCAGTCGCTAGCTGCAGCGAACTGAAAAAACGAGCGACCCAGGGATGTGTGTGCTTTGGGGACCTTTAACAGAATGTGACTGGCAGAACGGGTGTTGTATGTGAAGGATGAGTGCTGCAGTAGATATCTCAGATAGGGGGGAGTGAGGCTTAAGAGGGTTTTATAAATAAGCATCAACCAATGGGTCTTGTGAGGGGTCTACAGAGATGACCAGTTTACAGAGGAGTATAGAGTGCAGTGATGTGTTCTATAAGGAGTATTGGTGGCAAATCTGATGGCCGAATGGTAAAAAACATCTAGCTGCTCAAGAGCAGCTAGATGCCAATCTATACATTTCGTCTCCGTAATCTAGCATGGGAAGGATGGTCATCTGAATAAGGGTTAGTTTGGCAGCTGGAGTGAAAGAGGAGTGATTATGATAGAGGAAACCAAGTCTAGATTTAACTTTAGCCTGCAGCTTTGATATGTGCTGAGAGAAGGACAGTGTCCCGTCTAGCCATACACCCAAGTATTTGTATGACGTGACTACCTCAAGCTCTAAACCCTCAGAAGTAGTAATCACACTTGTGGGGAGAGAGGCATTCTTCTTACCAAACCACATGACCTGTTTTTTGCAGGTTAAGGGTAGAGAAAGCTTGTTGGACACTAAGAAAGCTTTGTTGTAGAGCATTTAATACAAAATCCAGGGAGGGCCAGCTGAGTATAAGACTGGCATCTGCATATACATGGATAAGAGAGCTTCTTACTGCCTGAGGTATGTTGTTTATGTAAATTGGGAAAAGCGTGGGGCCTAGGATAAAGCCTTGGGGTACACCCTTGGTGACAGGCAGTGGCTGAGACAGCAGATTTTCTGACTTCATACACTGCACTCTTTGAGAGAGGTAGTTCGCAAACCAGGCCAAAGACCCCTCAGAGACACCAATACTCCTTAGCCGGCCCACAAGAATGGAATGGTCTACCGTATCAAAAGCTTTGGCCAAGCCAATAAAAAGAGCAGCACAACATTGTTTAGAATCAAGGGCAATGGTGACATCATTGAGGACCTTTAAGGTTGCAGTGACACATCCATAACCTGAGAGGAAACCAGATTGCATACCAGAGAGAATACTATAGACATCAAGAAAGCCAGTCAGTTGGGGGGGGGGGGGGGAGGAGCATCGGTACTAGTCGCATTAGAAAGGGTGGGAGATGAGGAAATGTTGGACGGGCAAGGAGGCATGGCTGAGTCAAATAGGAATCCTGACTTAATCAAGTGGTGATTAAAGAGCTCAGCCATGTGCTTCTTGTCAGTAACAAGCACATCCTCAACTTTAAGGGACATGGGCAGGAGGAGGGTTTATTCTCCAGGTCTTTAACCATTTTCCAGAACTTCTTGGAGTTATACCCACAGAGAGAGAACTGCTCCTTAAAGTAACTAACTTTGGCCTTCCGGATAGCCTGAGTGCACTTATTTCTCATTTGCCTGAACGAGAGTCAGTCAGCCTGAGTACGTGTGTGCCGAGCCTTTCGCCTAACGCAATTCTTGAGTTGGAGTAACTCTGCAAGATCAAGGTCGAACCAGGGGCTGAACATGTTTTTAATTCTCATTTTCTTTATGGGGGCGTTTTTGTTGAAAATATCAAAAAAGAAGGTCCAAGTGTCTTCGACAGAGGGGATCAAGCTGATTCTATACCAATTTACAGAGGCCAGGTCATGAAGGAAGACTTGCTCATTAAAGTTTTTTACCAAGCGTCTATGACAAATCAGGACAGGTCGTTTCACTGAGCAGTCATTACGAACACAGACTGTAAAACAGTGATCACTACGGCCATTACAGAAAAGGCCGGTGCTGATGGAGGACGATAACACCCAGCAACAGTCAACAAATAACTATTTGAAAAGTTTAATGCTTAAAACCAGCAAATCAAATTGTTTGGGGACAGACTTGGTGGAGACAACTGAGCACTGAAGGGGATCCTTGGTAAAGATTGCCATTCCCCCACCTTTGGAAGATCTGTCTTGTCCACATTTAACCCAAACCCTCTGAATCAGAGAGGTGCAGGGGGTTGCCTTAATCAACATCCACATCATCAGAGCCCAGGGAACAGTAGATTAACTGCTTATTCAGGGGCAGAATTACAGATTTGTACCTTGTCAGCTCAGCGATTCGATCCCGCAACCCTTTGGTTACTGACCCAACGCTCCTACCCTCAAGCAGGGTTGTGTTTGCCAATTTTGTGGCCCCATTCAAAGCTTGCTTTAGGGGCCCCTTGTATATCATGACAATTTCTTTGATAGGACACACCAGTGTTCTCGTCAGTTAAAATAGAACAGTGAAAGACAGTTTTCTTACCTTACTGTCATTGGTTTTGCCTGTTGTAAGTCGTTTTTTTAAGGAACATTGTTCCATATTGGCACGATGCGATCTGCCCTTCTCGTGCTCTTTCAAGTGGCTATGAATATTCACCCACAATCGAAAGCCACTGCTGCTCAGTGTATATGTTGTCCCTCTTTCAAAGAGCTTGCAGCAAAAACAAAACACAGAATCACTGCTCATAGAATAAACTAACCAGTTAAGGGGTATTTCTTCTCCGTTTTTCATTTTCGCTTGGTAATTTTTTTAGGTAAAACGCGCGCCTGCCCTCAAGGCCACATGCCACCCTATATAATGTAATGTACATGTCAGATGTTCTAATGGCACCAATTCAAATAGTATTTTATGCCAATCCTTAATAGAAGGGACCTTGACTTGATGTCACTTGCTAAATCCACTTCAATCAGTGTAGATGAAGCACAGAAGACAGGTTAAAGGTTTTTTAATCCTTGAGACAATTGAGATATGCATTGTGTATCTGTTCCATTCAGAGGGTGAATGGACAAGAAAATATTTAAGTGCCTTTGAACAGGGTATGGTAGTAGGTGCAAGGCGCACTGGTTTGTGCCAAGAACTGCAACGTTGCTCAACAGTTTCCCATGTGTATCAACAATGGTCCACCACCCGAAGGACATTCAGCCAACTTAACACAACTGTAGGATGCATAGGAGTCAACATGGGCCAGCATCCCTGTGGAACGCTTTCGACACACTGTAGTGTCCATGCTCTGACGAATTGAGGCTGTTCTGAGGGCAAAGGGGGGTGCAACTCAATATTAGGAAGGTGTTCCTAAGGTTTTGTACACTCAGTGTATATCCCTCCCATTAGACTCCTCACTCAGACCACTCCCAGACAGTCCTAGCAAAATTCTTGTTTGAGAAATAGTATTTAGTTAAAAAGCTATTTTTTGTTGCTTTTTGAAATTTTGAATGTACTTAAGGTACACACACACACACACACTACTGTAGCTACTTAACTGATACCCAGAAAGTATTTGATATTGAGGTAAAAAAAAAAAAACTGCTGCATTGGGCCAGAAAGTGACTGCCTTTTCTTTGTCCTCTGGCCCGGGCCAGAGAAGAGGCGAAGCGAGAGGATTTGTATGCCCTTTTTGTATGAAGGTCTATGAGACGGTGTCGCATTACGTGAGGCTTATTTGATCGAATATACGTTTCGTAATGTTTAGGCTGTTACAAATGTACTGATAGAAGTGGATGCAGAAAAACTACCTAGTTGAGGCTGTTGTTCACTAACCTAAAGTAGCAGTCATAAAATAAAGGCCTGAAACTAGATTCCCTACCGTGCTAGTGTTGGGCATTTCGAGTGTTTTCCGTGAGCTGTCTCATTTGGCTCCCAAACGGCTCTTTGTTGAAAATGCTTTTTAAAAAATCAACCTAGAACCATGAATAAATTGCCAATATCCAATGTAAAGCCCAAAATGTAGGCTATTATATTGTGAAATGCACGTTAATTTCATGTACTTGTTTACCTGGCCAAATATTAAATTACCTGCGTGGACCAGACTGATGCGCTCTCCCCACAATTTATTGTTTCTGCAATGAGGATTGACCCTCTTTAGATAATTATTTTGTAGCTTATCTGCAGACAAACATTGTTTTGACCAACAACTAAAAAAAGCAGTAATAGCAGTATGCAAATCAGGGCGCCAAATAAACGTCTCTTTTACCGATGCAATTCGGTTCCCAAAGTTCAACCAAACTCGGACAACGCTGTGGGCCAAATGTGCGCTGCCCTATGGGACTCCCAATCACAGCCGGTTGTGATACAGTCTGGAATGCAGTGTCTTAGACCACTGCGCCACTTGGGACACAGACAGGTTTTTTTTCTTCTTCACCTTGTCGGCTTGGGTATTCAAACGGCCGACTACTAGATACTGGTCTTAGCGAGAAGGAAAACAAACTTTCGGGGCAGGTTCTCTTCTGCAATGTTCAACCAACCCAGTAAATGTGGAAGAGGAGATAAAATAGAGTGTCGCCAACCGACTGCAGTCCCTATACAGGGGATGGATGTGGAAATGGTTGGGTGATACAAGTTCCTGGGAGTCCATATGGACAACAGGCTGCAATGGGCCGGTAACACCGGGGCCCTGTACAAAAAGGGCCAGAGCCGACTCTACTTTCTGAGGAGGCTCAGGTCCTTCAACGTGTGCACTAAACTAATGCATACCTTCTACCAGTCTGTGGTGGCCACTGCTAACTTTTTTGCAGTGGTGTGCTGGGGCGCCAACATAAAGGCTGGTGATGCTTCTCAGGTAAATAAGATGATCAGGAAGGCTAGCTCTGTCCTGGGGATTGGCCTTGACACTCTAGAGGAGGTGGTGGAGAGACGGATCCTGGCCAAACTGCTGGCCATCATGGACAACGTCACCCACCCTCTGCATGCCATGGTTATGACGCAGAGGATCACCTTCAGTCACAGACTGATCTCACCACGGTGTGCCAGAGAGCGCAACAGGAGGTCCTTCCTGCTGGCGGCTATTAGACTATTTAATGCCTCACCGGGGTGCCGTGCCGTCGGCAACATAGACCTGGAACTGTTGGGGTGTTAGGACCTAGTTTAACAATTATGCATCCATCCGTAAGTAACTCTGGTCTGTAATCACTCATTCACTCAGGACTTATTCATTTAGGACTGTATATACATATTCATGTACATTTGTTATATCATATCACGTGCAATATTGTAAGTAATTCTTGGACTGAATTTACGTAGTCACTCACTCAACCAGTCAGTTGTATCTTTTTTCATTGCTTTTAGTATATCGAATGTGCAACAAGTGCATTTATCTGTAATGAAACCCTGCACTAAGGACTGTATTTTAAGGGAATTACTATTACTACCCTAAATTATATCATACACACATTTAGCTATTTAAGTATCTCTTCCTGTCATTTACCTGTACAGTTAATGTAACCATGCAAATATTCACTTACCTGTACATTTAACCAGACTGTATATTAAGTAAACTATTTTTACCCTCATTTATATCATACGCACATTAAGCTATTTAAGTGTCTTTCTCTGCCATCGACCTGTATAGTATAGTTAACCATGCAAATACAAATTGATCTATATCAACTTGCAATATTTGTATCATTTTTCTTCACCTAACACTCTGTAACAATGTATAGTGTACATATTCAGCCATCCACCCATACTATGCAATGTCTTTTTATAGCTTTTTTGCACTCCAGACTTCTTGTATTTTTATACTTTTTCATACTGTCTTTTGTGTATTTTCGTTCTGGCATTTGCACCTGCCCTGTGTTTTTTTTCGTAGCTGCTTGACGAAGAAATGTCGTTGTTGTTGGGGCTCTGACAAAGACTTTTATAACTAAACCAACATAGACCACAGGCTCTCGTTTCGAACAAAGAGTCATAGTGGGCAGAAAAAGCAAGGAAAAGGGCAGAGCCAAGCACGAGCTAGCGAGATCCTATTGGCGCGTTCTATTATACAAACACACATTTCCTCTAGGGAACGCCTCCTCTGAACTGCGCGTGTGCAATACCTCACTTCGCCTATGCACTTCTTCTAAACAACGAGATTTAAAAAAACAACTTTTGTAAAGTGTAAAGTCCACTCTGTTCGTAACCGATTTTAGTTTTGGGAACAGAAAACTGTATTGATATCAAATCAATCGGTCAAAATCCATCTCGTTTCATTTTCATCTTCTCCACTGCCGGCCACCTCTCACTACCATATTTGTTAGTGAGTGGAAACGCTAAGCGTATGCTTCACATCCGTTCACATCCGTGGCTCGGCCATGGCAGAAGGTAGTTTATCTGCCCTCTCATTGGCTCGAATGGTCCCACCTAATCTCGCCTCAGTCATTGAGGATCATGTATTTCCATCGTTAGAGCAGCCACTAGGCTATCTTGTCAATATAATTGATCATCTTTGCCCGGTTTATGAGACCTAGTTTGAGGTCCAAACACTTCAAAGACACACCCTCGTCCACTTACCCTCGCCTTATGCCCTTGGGGGAATCCCCGTCGCCATCTTGGGTTACGGTTCAAATGATAAACCAAGCAAGGGAAGTTTTCAATTTAAGCCCCTCAGCCCTAGTTTTTAATCGAGTTTACAATTATGTTCACTCTGGGGCCTGAAACTCCCCATAATTAAATTTGCGACGATTGTATATCTGCTAAGAAAAGTCAGCGAAAACTTAAAAACAACATCAATGGAGAAGTCAACATACAAGTTTAAGTAAAAACGAATGTAAATAAGTTATAAATTGTGCTACTAATGCACATGACGGCACAAACACGTCTCATAAAAGTAATGATGTTTTGTTTGGTTAGTTTTTGGAAAATGTAGAAAAATAAAATATTTTCCTTCTTCAGAAGTTCCAGCTATGCAGGCTAACGTTAGTTAGCTAGCAAATGAATTAGCTATCACACAGTAGGCGTATATTAATAATTATATAGTTAATGTAAATAAATATGCAATCATAATTTACTGTAGCACATATAAAACACACACAAGTTACCGGTTGGCTGAAAACACAATCATCGCGGGATGAAGGAGTGACGAATATCCGGGCAAGGGGTGGTCCGTTTAAAAATCATCCCTTCCTCCCTCGTCAGACGTCACGACACGTCATCAGAAGTGTCCACTTAATTTGAGGGCTGAGGGGATAAGGGTGTGTCTTTTTGTGTTTGGACCGCGGCCCTAGTTGTGAGCAAACATATCCCAGTTTCGACCAGCAGGGGGCAGGTGCTGCAAAAACCTTCACAAGCCTACGTCATTGGGAATTTCCAGTGGGGGAAGTGAAGTTTTCTCAACAACTGTACAAGTCGATGTTGTTAGCTACCACTGGCACATTTCATCCTCGTTTACTGATGCAAAATTATTAAACTACACGTTTTTTTTTTTTATAGTATGACAAGTTTTACGATAGATACTGTCACTGTTTGTTTCGGTTAAATCAGTTCACCAAAGCATGGAGTAATAATGTGTAAAACTCGACTCGTATGATTGGATTGGGACTTCAATTGTCGAATTTTCATGTGAATGTAGGAATCGCATTTAACCTAGGTAAGCTTTGGCTACAATATTTAAATTTAATTAAATGAACAATTACAGTAAGTAACCAATTTTAAGTTTATTGTGATAACTTGACTAGCTAGCCGTCCACTTCCTCATTGTCAAATTTGCTAAGTATATGCATGCTAGCCACAAACAAAAACATTAAGTTGAGTAGTTAGCTAGCTAACGTTGAACTTTGTCTTAATTATTTTGTTACTGTGGCGTCTTGGACTTAAGAGAGAGTGCTGTTTTAGCTCTTTTATATTAACACTTGTGGTTTAGTTAGCTAACTGTCTAGCCTATAAGATAAGTGGTTTATGCACAGCATGCCAGTAGAAAATCCTAATGTCACGAGAACTCTCTAATCAGAGCACATTTGAGATTGGATCAGATGCAGGAAATCACAAAAATCTTTCACTCTGGTAAGTAATTTTGCTATACCTCTATGTACTAAATCATATGTACACTAAACTACTGTAATGTTTTCTAAGTAGGTGACTATTCTCAAGGCCTTTGTCTTCTTTCAGACACCATGGCAGAAGAGGAGGCTTACCTGCCTCACCCGCAGGTAGGCTAGGTGTTTCATGTCCATGCTGTCTACACTGGATCTCTGTATGTGTCCTACATTGTGGGCTATATCGTTTGTCACAAAGTTTGAAACACTTCAGAACAACATAATTATACTAGTAGAGGTTAACATTGTGGCTTAAGAAAGTATTCACACCCCTTGACTTTTTTCCAAATGTTGTTGCTACAAAGTGGGGTTAAAATAGATTTGATTGTCTTTTTTTGGGGGGTCAACGATCAACACAAAATACTCTGTCAAAGTGGAAGAAAAAAAAGTTTTTCCTTTATTAATGGATAATAATAATAATAATAATAATAATAATAATAATAATACACCCATCTAGTCCTCCCTTTGCCTCCAGATCAACCTGAGTTATTTGGAGCATGGATTCTATAAAGTGTGGCATTCAAACGTTGCTCAATTGGTATCAATGGACCCAAACGTATGCCAGGTAAAAATTCCCCACACTTTGTAGAAATCCATGCCCCAGTCAGGATGGGGCCACCACACAGGCAAATAATGCACAACTCGTCGGTCCTTGTCACGGATGGGCTATTGCAGTAGACAACCACACCGGGTTTCACTCTTGTCAGCTAAAAACAAGAAGAAGCGGCTGCTTACGCCAAATCCTGACACCTCCATCAGCATGACGCAACAGGAACCGGGATTGGTCAGACCAGGCAGGTTTTTTTTTTTTCGCTCCTCAATTGTCCAGTGTTGGTGATTGCGTGCCCACTGGAGCTGCTTTTTCTTGAACTGGGTGGTGTACGTAATAAACGGGCAACTGAGTGTATCTTGATTCTATACAGTGCATTCGGAAAGTATTCAGACCCCTTGACTTTTTCAGAATTTTTTAACTTTACAGCCTTATTCTAAAACTGATTAAATTGTTTCCCCCTCATCAATCTACATTCAACAACCCATAATGACAAAGCAAAAACAGGTTTTTAGAAATTTGTGCAAATTTGATAAAAAATAAATAAATACGGATCACATTTACATAAGTATTCAGACCCTTTACTCAGTACTTTGTTGAAGCAACTTTGACAGCAATTACAGCCTCGAGTCTTCTTGGGTATGATGCAACAAGCTTGGCACACCTGTATTTGGGGAATTTCCATTCTTCTCTGCAGGTCCTCTCAAGCTGTCAGGTTGGATGGGGAGCGTCGCTGCAAAGCTATTTTCAGGTCTCTCCAGAGATGTTCGATTGGGTTCAAGTCCGGACTCCGACTGGGCCAATCAAGGACATTCAGAGTCTTGTCCCGAAGCCACGCCTGTGTTGTCTTGGCGGTGTGCTTAGGGTCGTTGTCTTGTTGGAAGGTGAACCTTTGCCCCCAGTCTGAGGTCCTGAGCGCTCTGGAGCAGGTTTTCATCAAGGATCTCTCCTGTTCTTTGCATTGTTTATCATTCCCTCAGTCCCTGCTGCTGAAAAACATCCCCACAGCATGATGCTGCCACCACCATGCTTCACTGAAGGGATGATGCCTGGTTTCCTCCAGACGTGACACTTGGCATTCAGGCCAAAGAGTTCAGTCTGTTTCATCAGACCAGAGAATCTTGTTTCTCATGGTCTGAGAGTCCTTTAGGTGCCTTTTTGCAAACTCCAAGCAGGCTTCTGTCTGGCCACTCTACCATAAATGCCTGATTGGTGGAGTGCTGAAGAGATTGTTGTCCTTCTGGAAGGTTCTCCCATCTCCACAGAGGAACTCTGGAGTGCTGTCAGAGTGACCATCGGGGTCTTGGTTACCTCCCTGACCAAGGCCTTTCTCCCCCGATTGCTCAGTTTGGCCGGGCGGCCAGCTCTGGGAAGAGTTTTGTTGGTTCCAAACTTATTCCATTTAAGAATGATGGAGGCCACTGTGTTCTTGGGGACCTACAATGCTGCAGAAATGTATTGGTACCCTTCCCCAGATCTGTGCCTCGGCACAATCCTGTCTCAGAGCTCTCCTTCGACCTCATGGCTTGGTTTTTGCTCTGACATGCAGTTTCAACTGTGGGACCTTATTTAGACAGGCGTGTGCCTTTCCAAATCCTGTCCAATCACTTGAATTTACCACAGGTTGAATTTACAACAAATTGTAGAAACATCTCAATAATCTCAATGGAAACATGATGCACCTGAGCTCAGTTTTGAGTCTCATAGCAAAGGGGTCTGAATGCTTATGCAAATAAGGTATTTATATATATATTTTTTTATACATTTGCCAAAATTTCTACAAACCTGTTTTCACTTTGTTATTATGGCGTATTGTGTGTAGACTGATAAAACGTAATCCATTTTAGAATAAAGCTGTAACGTAACAAAATGTGGAAAAAGGAAATGTTCTGAATACTTTCCGAATGCACTGTAAGTTTTTAACCCCTTGAGTCAATCCATGTTAGAGTCACCTTTGGCAGCAGTCTTTCTGGATAAGTCTCAAAAATCTCAAACCTGGATTGTACAATATTTGCTCGTTATTCTTATAAAAAATGGTCAAGCTCTGTCAAGTTGGTTGTTGATAATCGCTAGACAGCCATTTTCAAGTCTTGCAATATTTTTAAAACAGATTTAAGTCACTACTGTAACTAGGCGTCCACTCAGGAACATTCAATGTTGTCTTGGTAAACTACATTGTATATTTAGCCTTGTGTTTTAGGTCATTGTCCTGCTGAAAGGTGAATTCTATTCTATTGGAAAGCAGACTTAAGCAGGTTTTCTCCCAAGATTTTGCCTAGCTCATTCTGTTTATTTTTATCCTAAAAAACTCCCTAGTACTTGCGATGAAAAGCATACCCGTAACATGATGCAGCCACCTCCATTCTTGAAAATATGAAGAAGTACTCAGTGTAGGGTTGCAAAGGGTCGGAAACTTTCCGGTAAATTTCCAGAATATTTCCATGGGAAGTTAATTTTGCTTAAATTCATCAAAATAAGTTAGCTTATAACAGTGAACCTTTTTTGTGGGATACACAAGGCAATTTTAGGTCTTGTGGCATATTTTTGGTTAAACTATTCCCAATTCAATGGAATTGCAACCCTCTGCATGCACAGTGCATTCTTCCATCACATGTACAGCTGATTCTCAAGATCTTGCACACTAATGAGATGCTATTGAGCCCACACTACTACACTGTCTGAGCCAAGGACTACATGCTTTCTGGTAAGTTTTCATTTCAATACTGTGTGGGGTGAATATATTTTATATGATATACATGTCGTGGTCAAAGGTTTTGAGAATGACACAAGTATTGGTCTCCACAAAAGTTTGCTGCTTCAGTGTTCTTAGATCTTTATGTCAGTAGTTACTATGGTACACTGAAGTATAATTACAAGTATTCCATAAGTGTCCAAGGCTTTCATTGACAATGACATTCAGTTTATGCAAAGAGTCAATATTTGCAGTGTTGACCCTTGCAATCTCTGCAATCCGCCCTGGCATCCTGTCAATTAACTTCTGGGCCACATCCTGACTGATGACAGGCCAATCTTGCATAATCAATGCTTGGAGTTTGTCAGAAGTTGTGGGTTTTTGTTTGTCCACCCGCCTCTTGAGAATTGACTACAAGTTCTCAATGGGATTAAGGTCTGGGGAGTTTCCTGGCCATGGACCCAAAATGTCGATGTTTTGTTCCCCGAGCCACTTAGTTATCACTTTTGCAAGGTGCTCCATCATGCTGGAAAAGGCATTGGTCGTCACCAAACTGTTCTTGGATGGTTGGGAGAGTTGCTCTCGGAGGATGTGTTGGTACCATTCTTTATTCATGGCTGTGTTCTTAGGCAAAATTGTGAGTGAGCCCACTCCCTTGGCTGAGAAGCAACCCCACACATGAATGGTCTGAGGATGCTTTACTGTTGGCATGACACAGGACTGATGGTAGCGCTCACCTTGTCTTCTCCGGACAAGGTGTTTTCCGGATGGCCCAAACAATCGTAAAGGGGATTCATCAGAAAAAATGACTAAACCCCAGCAGTCCAATCCCTGTACCTTTTGCAGAATATCAGTCTGTCCCTGATGTTTTTCCTGGAGAGAAGTGGCTTCTTTGCTGCCCTTCTTGACACCAGGCCATCCTCCAAAAGTCTTCGCCTCACTGTGTGTGCAGATGCACTCACACCTGCCTGCTGCCATTCCTGAACAAGCTCTGCACTGGTGGTGCCCTGATCCCGCAGCTGAATCAACTTTAGGAGACAGTCCTGGCGCTTGCTGGACTTTCTTGGGCGCCCTGACGCCTTCTTCACAACTATTGAACCTCTCTCCTTGAAGTTCTCGATGATCTGATAAATGGTTGATTTAGGTGCAATCTTACCAGCAGCAATATCCTTGCCTGTGAAGCCCTTTTTGTGCAAAGCAATGATGACGGCACGTGTTTCCTTGCAGGTAACCATGGTTGACAGAGGAAGAACAATGATTTCAAGCACCACCCTCCTTTTAAAGCTTCCAGTCTGTTATTCTGACTCAATCAGCATGACAGAGGGATCTCCAGCCTTGTCCTCGTCAACACTCACCTGTGTTAACGAGACATTCACTGACATGATGGCTGCTGGTCCTTTTGTGGCAGGGCTGAAATGCAGTGGAAATGTTTTTTGGTTCATTTAGCAACAGCTCATGGTCCTCCTGGAATCTGAAGTTTTTTTTTACTCAATGGAGGAACGTAGTCAGAGAAATGCTGATGAATGTCTTGCCTGAGCTTTGTATGCAACTGGTTCACCTCTGATGCTCACAGCCAATGTGTATTGGAAGAGATTTCTGAATGTTCTTTGCACAGCATACACTCCTCCAACCAGACATGCTTTATCTACTAATTTGCTGGATGCAGATTTCATGTGAAGGTCAAGCAAATCATAGAGAAAGCAGACTATTGCAATCATCTTTGATGGGTGGTTGAATGTTCGTGGGCAAGGAATAATTAACTACATCATCTCCACCCCTCAACCAGTATTCTACAAAAGCACAGACACAACAGACACACCGGTCTCTACATTGCAGATGAGCTGAAGGCAGTCATCAATGACCTTGGACCACAGAAGGTATTTGCACTGGTGACAGACAATGCTGCGAACATGAAGGCTGCTTGGTCTAAAGTGGAGGAGTCCTACCCTCACATCATACCCATTGGCTGTGCTGCTCATGCATTGAATCTAACTCACCAAGCAAAGTGAGAAGAATAAGAGCACCACATTGAAGCTGCCCAGCAACACCCGTTGGGGTGGTGTTGTCATCATGTTTGACAGTCTCCTAGAGGGGAAGGAGTCTCTCCAAGAAATGGCCATATCACAGTCTGCCGATATGGACAGCCCCATCAAGAGGATCCTCCTGGATGATATATTTTGGGAGAGTGGTAAGCAGCCTGAAACTCCTGAAACCTATAGCAGTAGCCATTGCATGGATTGAGGGAGATAATGCCATCCTGTCTGATGTTCAGCCTCTGCTTGCAGATGTAAGAGAAGAAATCCCTACTGCCCTGCCCACTTCACTGTTGCTCCAAGCAGAGGAAACTGCAGTTCTGAAATACATAAAAAATGTGTAAAGACTTCTGCCTGAATCCCATACACGCTGCAGTGTACATGTTGGACCCCAGGTATGCTGGCAAGAGCATCCTGTCTGGTGCAGAGATCAACAAGGCCTATGGTGTCATCACTACCGTGTCTCGCCACCTTCGCCTGGATGAGGGTTTGGGATGGAGATGCAATATGGCAGTTGTGCCAACATATCTCATCAGCCACCTGGTGGAAGGGACTTTGTGGATCTGAGGCTCTTTTCCCTGTTGCCTCCATCATCCTCCAAATCCCACCAACATCAGCCGCCTCAGAGCGCAACTGGGCCTTATTTGGGAACACACATACCAAAGCACGCAACAGGAAAAATTGGTGGCCATCCGGGCAAGTTTGAGGCTTTTTGAGCCTGACAACGAGGCATCCTCAACAAGGTTGGAAAGTGACAGTGAAGATGAGGCCTCTGTCTGATGTTCAAGAGGTGGACATTGAGGAGGTCCAGGGAGAAGACATGGAAGCCTGAGGAAGACAACCAACCCTTTAGTTTCTAGACTATGTTGAAAACGTTTTTGGAAGATGCGATGGATCATTGGGGATCATTCAATATTCCCTTTCTTTTGTTGTTCAGTGAAATCATCCCACGTGAAGAGTCAACTCATTTAATTAAAGTTCAATTCATAACTAAATTGTTTTTTTTATTTCTATTGGAAGGATTGAATAATTTGCAATTATATCTACATATAAGGTAAAATGTTTGTTTCTGTCTCCATATGATATGGTAAATATATCCAATGCAAAAAAACATTACATTTAAATGGTATTAATATTAATTTGCATATATTTCCGTCAATTCCCATATATTCCCCACGGAAAGTTTCCACCTTTTTGAATATTCCCCAAAATGTGCAACCCTACTCAGTGACGTGACGTGTTGTATTTGCCCCAAACATAACACTTTGTATTCAGGACATAAAGTTAATGTCTTTTTTACTTTAGTGCCTTGCTGCAAACAGGAAGCATTTTTTTTGTAATATTTGTATTCTGTTGATGCTTCCTTTTCACTGTCATTTATGTAAGTATTGTGGGTAAATGCAATTTGGTTGATCCATCTTCAGTTATCACAGCCATTAAACTCTGTAACTGTTTTAAAATCACCATTGGCCTCATGGTAGCCCATTGGGGCGGCAGGTAGCCCAGTGGTTAGAGTGTTGGGCCCGTAACCGAAAGGTTGCTGGATCGAATCCCCGAGCTGACAAGGTAAAAATCTGTCGTTCTGCCCCTGAACAAGGCAGTTAACCCACTGTTCCTAGGCCGTCATTGAAAATAAGAATTTGTTCTTAACTGACTTGCCTAGTAAAATAAAGGTAAAAAAAATAAAAAAAAATGGTGAAATCCCTGAACGGTTTCCTTCCTCTCCGGCAACTGATTTAGGAAGGTCGCCTGTATCTTTGTAGTGACTGGGTGTATTGATACATCATCCAAAGTGTAAAATTTAAAAGCTGCACCATGCTCAAAGGGATATTCAATGTCTGCTTGTTTTTCCCCATCTACCAATAGGTGGTGCCCTTCTTTGCAAACAATAGGAAAACTTCAATCAAATGTTATTGGTCGTGTACACATATTTTGCAGATGTTACCGCAGTTGCTTCGGAGTGCTTACGTTTCTAGCTCTGACAGTGCAGTAATATCTAACAATACACGCATCTGAAATATAAAAACGAATTAAGAAATATCAGAACGAGTCCGGAATACATATATATTGTTACGATCCCCAGCAAGAACGGAAGGGGAAACTAACAAAGAGTCACTGACCAACAACCTAAATGAAACCGGTGGTTGTTTTTAGGAGGGGTTCTGAAAGACACTCATTGGGAGGGGGCGTCCACTGAAGGATGACTAGTAACAGCAACTGGAACCTAAAAGACAACCATTCAATTTGCCCAACAAGAGGCAAACAAAGTTAAAACCTACACCATGTTTAGACAAGAAGCAAACCAAAATGGTGGCGCTAAACAAAATCAGGGAAATCCAATAAATGAGGTCTAGAAATCAAAACTAAAGGCTTAACCCTCAACATCTCTCTAAAGAACACTGGGCCAGCCACTCTTAAATAGCACCAGGGCCAGCACAGGTGAAACACCTTCCCACTAACGAGATGGCAACCAGCACAGGTGTAACACGTACTGACTAATGAGGTGAATACAACTTATTATGTGACTTGTTAAGCACATTTTTACTTCTAAACCTATCTAGGCTTGACATAACAGAGGGGTTGAATACGTATTGCCTCAAGACATTTCAGCATAAAATGTTTTATTTGTAAACATTTCTAAAAAACACAATTCCACGTTGACGTTATAGGGTATTGCGTGTCGATCAGGGACACAATATTGAAATGTAAGACATTAAAAATGTAGGCTGTAACACAACAAAATGTGGAAGAAGTTGAGGGGGTTTGAATACTTTCTGAAGGCACTGTATCTTCAGCTGACCGGTTTGCCTGTGTCTCTTTCATAGGTGTTAGTCATATCTATATTTGTCAGTGAAATGGGATTTCAATAACCTTGTCATTTTTTTTCTTTTATTGTAGTACTTTGACATAGAGCCACTATGGGGTCCTCTGAATTACCCTCCCATGTCACACACCAACTCACTCCGGACAGGTAAGAAGTCTTTTATCTAAACCCCTTGAAATAAACCCCTTTTTAAAGGTACCGAACAGCCATTCTGAAAAGTACTTTTTTCTCATGGCTATCTACCAGGAAGTTTAAAAAGACGGGCTGAGTGGGTGGAGAGCTTTAATTCATGAGCTGACAGTTCTTTGAAACGCCTTTTGTCAAGCAACTTAGATGCAGTGAGTGTGTAGTATTGCAGTAAAATAATCTCAAGTACATTTGGTGATACACAATGCAACTCAAACAACAGTGTGTATACCGTATATGTATACAGTGCATTCGTAAAGTATTCAGACCACTTGACTTTTTCCACATTTTGTTACGTTACAGCCTTATTCTAAAATTGTATTAATAAATGAAATATTACATTTACATAAGCCGTCAGACCCTTTACTCAGTACTTTGTTGAAGCACCTTTGGCAGCGATCACAGCCTCGAGTCTTCTTGAGTACGACACTACAAGCTTGGCACACCTGTATTTGGGGAGTTTCTCCTATTCTTCTTTGCAGATCCTCTCATGCTCTGTCAGGTTAGATGGGGAGCGTTGCTGCACAGCTATTTTCAGGTCTCACCAGAGATGTTTGATCGGGTTCAAGTCCAGGCTCTGGCTGGGCCACTCAAAGACATTCAGAGACTTGTCCCGAAGCCACTCCTGCGTTGTCTTGACTGCGCTTAGGGTCGTTGTCCTTCGCCCTGTCTGGCGCAGGTTTTCATCAAGGATCTCCCTTTACTTTGCTCCGTTCATATTTCCCTCGATCCTGACTAGTCTCCCTGTCGCTAAAAAAACATCCCCACAGCATGATGCTGCCACCACCATGCTTCACCATAAAGGCCTGATTGGTGGAGTGCTGCATAGATGGTTTCCTTCTGGAAGGTTTTCCCAACTCCACAGAGGAACTCTGGAGCTCTGTCAGAGTGACCATTGGGTTCTTGGTCACCTCCCTGACCAAGGCCTTTCTACCCCAATTGCTCAGTTTGACCAGGCGGCCATCTCTAGGAAGAGTCTTGGTGGTTCCAAAAATGTTCTTGGGGATTTTAAATGCTGCAGAAATATTTTGGTACCCTTCTCCAGATCTGTGCCTCGACACAATCCTGTCTCGGAGCTCTAAGGACAATTCCTTCCTTCCTTCGACCTCATGGCTTGTTTTTTTCTCTGACATGCTGTGGGACCTTCTATAGACAGGTGTGTACCTTTCCAAATCATGTCCAGTCAATTGAATTTACCACAGGTGGACTTCAATCAAGTTGTAGAAACATCTCAAGGATGATCAATGGAAACAGGATGCACCTAGGCTCAATTTCGAGTCTCATAGCAAAGGATCTGAATACTTATGTAAATGTGATATTTCAGTTTTTACAGTTTTAATACATTTGCAAAAATGTTTTTACTTTGTCGTTATGGGGTTTTGTGTGTAGATTCCTCGCCACCTCTCTTTATGAAATATGTAGTTAAAAAAAAAAACTCAGTTTCATGATGTCATGATATAATGTAGACTACTTCTCTTTTCTCTGTCTAACTTTCACTTCTCCATTGGTCTTGAGGGCTGTTTTAAAACCAAGGTTTAATCGAGACAAGTGGTTGTTTAGGCAAGACTAATGGTTGTGGGAATGGGAATACAGTTGAAGTCGGAAGTTTACATACACCTTAGCCAAATGCATTTATACTCAGTTTTTCACAAATCCTGACATTTAATCTTAGTAAAAATTCCCTGTCTTAGGTCAGTTAGGATCACCACTTTTTATTTGAAGAATGTGAAATGTCAGAATAATAGTAGAGAGAATTATTTATTTCAGCTTTTATTTCTTTCATCACATTCCCAGTGGGTCAGAAGTTTACATATACTCAATTAGTATTTGGTAGCATTGCCTTTAAATTGTTTATCTTGGGTCATATGCTTCGGGTAGCCTTCCACAATGTCTCCTGACAGAACTGGTGTAACTGAGTCAGGTTTGTAGGCCTCCATGCTCGCACATGCTTTTTCAGTATAGGATTGAGGTCAGCTATAGGATTGAGGTCATGCTTGGGGTCATTGTCCATTTGGAAGACCCATTTGCGACCAAGCTTTAACTTCCTGACTGATGTCTTGAGATGTTGCTTCAATATATCCACATCATTTTCTATCCACATGATATCATCTATTTTGTGAAGTGCACCAGTCCCTCCTGCAGCAAAGCACACCCACAACATGATTCTGCCACCCCCGTGCTTCACGGTTGGGATGGTGTTCTTCGGCTTGCAAGCCTCCCCCTTTTTGCTCCAAACATAACAATGGTCATTATGGCCAAACGGTTATATTTTTGTTTCATCAGACCAGAGGAACATTTCTCCAAAAAGTACAATCTTTGTCCCCATGTGCACTTGCAAACCGTATTCTGACTTTTTTATATCTGTTTTGGAGCAGTGGCTTCTTCCTTGCTGAGCGGCCTTTCGATATAGGGCTTGTTTTACTGTGGAAATAGATATTTTGTTCCGGTGTCCTCCAGCATCTTCACAAGGTCCTTTGCTGTTGTTCTGGGATTGATTTTCAGGGATTTTGGAAATTGCTCCCAAGGATGAACCAGACTTGTGGAGGTCCACAAATATTTTTTTTTTTTTTTGATTTTCCCATGATGTCGAGCAAAGAGGCACTGAGTTTGAAGGTAGGCCTTGAAATACATCCACAGGTACACCTCCAATTGACTCAAATGATGTCAGAAGCTTCTAAAGCCATGACATCATTTTCTGGAATTTTCCAAGCTGTTTAAAGGCACAGTCAACTTAGTGTATGTAAACTTCTGACCCACTGGAATTGTGATATAGTGAATTATAAGTGAAATAATCTGTAAACAATTGTTGGAAGAATTAAACCTAAGTGTATGTAAACTTCCGACTTCAACTGTATATGAAAACTACTACTTTCTCGGTGGATACCCATCTCTTTACCCACAAATGGCATATTCAAGAGCAGTGTAGATGAATGGACATACACCACAATCTCTTATACTAATGCTCATTACTTTGTTAATCTTACAAGTATGGATACAGCTATCCTGTGAGGGCAATGCTCCATTCTTAGAGCTGTCAAATTTGTCAAATTTCAATGTTCGGATGAAGGTTGTCTGTTCTATAGAGAGCTGAAGCTGAGTATAATTTGGCACATAAGGTGCTTGATTGAAGTTACATCAGTGGGAGGATGTGGCTTAGGTAGCGTTCCTGCATTAGGCAGGAAGAGGAAGAGGAAGAGGCTTCTCAGCTAAGTTGTTTGAGGAACAAGATGAGACAAATAATATTTGGTAAAAGACAAAACATTGTTTTGTTGACATGGAACTAGAACTAGATAGCCCAGGCCCCCATTCCTAAAAGGCCATACCTTGTTACTTTTGTTTATCTGATTCAAAATACATCATCTACCACAGCACATGAGCTCAGTTCAAGATAGATAGATAGATAGATAGATAGATAGATAGATAGATAGGTAGATAGGTAGGTAGGTACTTTATTGATCCCTGAGGGGGGAATTTCTTTGTCAAGCAGCTACAACAAAACATAGGGCAGGTGCAAAATGCCAGAACGAAGATACACGGTACATGATACATAGAGCGGCAGTATGAAGAAGTATAGAAATACAAGATATCTGAAGTGCAAAAAAGCTATAACAGACATTGCATAGTATGGGTGGTTGGCTGAATATGTACACTATACATTGGTGGATGTTGGAATGGTTAACTATACTATACAGGTCGATGGCAGAGAAATACTTCAGTAGCTAAAAATGCATATGATATGAGTGAGGGTAATAATAGTTTACTCAATAGACAGACTGGGTAAATGAACAGGAAAGTGAATATTTTGCATGGTTAAATTAGCTGTACAGGTAAATATACAGTTATATTTACAGATAAGTGAATACTTGCATGGTTACATAAACTGTACAGGTAAATGACCGGAAGAGATACTTAAATAGCTAAATGTGTGTATGAAATGATTTGGGTTAATAATAGTAATTCCCTTAAAATACAGTCCTTAGTGCGCAGGGTTTAATTACAGACAACTGCACGTATTGCACATTCGAAATACTAAAAGCAATGAGAAAAAAGTCCAAGAATTACTTGCAATATTGATATGATATAACAACTGTACATGAGTATGTATATACAGACCTGAATGAATAAATAAGTCCCGTGTGAATGAGTGATTACTCATCTTTGTTAAGAAGAGGGGTGGCCCTAGAGAGCTACTGTTTGTTCAGGGTTTTGTTCCAGCCTTGCTCTAACACATGTCCTCGTTGATTAGTTAGTACTATCAGGTGTGTTATAGCAGAGCTGGCGCAAAAGCCTTCACACCCCAATACAGTAGGAGGAGGGTCAGCCAGTCCTGCTTTAAAACTAACGTAAACCATTGTTTATTTTGTTCTTAATTACAGCAGATGGACCCTACCTCCAAATCATTGAACAGCCTAAACAGGTAACCCTTTTCTTCAGTGTGCTCCTTCTCTCAGTTACAGCATAGGCTATGTAAACAAGGTACACTCAAAAAATAAATTGTGATAGGGATATTAAAAACGGTTTATTTGAGTATCATTCATGTCTGTTCCAGCGGGGCTTCAGGTTCCGTTATGGCTGTGAGGGGCCCTCTCACGGCGGGCTCCCAGGGGCCTCCAGCGAGAAGAACAGGAAGTCCTATCCCCAAGTCAAGGTAAGTCCCACCCATAGAGAACCGGGAGAAGCTAGTTAAGCTAGCTAGGCTAACTGAGGCTGCAGTACATGCTCTTTCTCATCCTACAGTTACAAATAACTCCAAACTACATTTATGAAATTTCCCCCCCGGGGGATCAATAAAGTATCTATCTATCTATCTATCTATCTATCTATCTATCTATCTATCTATCTATCTATCTATCTATCTATCTATCTATCTATCTATCTATCTATCTATCTATCTATCTATCTATCTATCTATCTATCTATCTATCTATCTATCTATCTATCTATCTATCTATCTATCTATCTATCTATCTATCTATCTATCTATCTATCTATCTATCTATCTATCTATCTATCTATCTATCTATCTATCTATCTATCTATCTATCTATCTATCTATCTATCTATCTATCTATCTATCTATCTATCTATCTATCTATCTATCTATCTATCTATCTATCTATCTATCTATCTATCTATCTATCTATCTATCTATCTATCTATCTATCTATCTATCTATCTATCTATCTATCTATCTATCTATCTATCTATCTATCTATCTATCTATCTATCTATCTATCTATCTATCTATCTATCTATCTATCTATCTATCTATCTATCTATCTATCTATCTATCTATCTATCTATCTATCTATCTATCTATCTATCTATCTATCTATCTATCTATCTATCTATCTATCTATCTATCTATCTATCTATCTATCTATCTATCTATCTATCTATCTATCTATCTATCTTCAAAGCAGCAATAGGCTACAGTCATAGAGCCTTGCACCATGTGGGGCAAACGTTATGAGATATGTAATAAATGGAAGATGTAATTAAAATTACAGAATTCTACGTTGTAGGAGAAGGACAGGCTACAACGACCAAGAGACAACAGGTAGGCTGCGATCGATCGAGCCTACCTGTTGTCTCTTGGTCGTTGTAGCCTGTCCTTCTCCTACAACGTAGAATTCTGTAATTTTAATTACATCTTCCATTTATTACATATCTCATAACGTTTGCCCCACATGGTGCAAGGCTCTATGACTGTAGCCTATTGCTGCTTTGATGACATAAGATTGGCAAACAACAAGCTACACTCCCCACTCTCCAAGCAAGAGCAGCAGCTTGAAAGATAAAATGTCTCTCTCTGTCTGCCGCAGTCTGTTCGGATTTGTACGGGCCATTCCGGACAAGTCAGTTAAAGTTACATATACCCGAGACATATCAGATCCGACCCAGACCTGTAACATTATTTAGAATTCTGACCTCTAATTGAGGGATTCCACCGTTTTAATGTAGTCAACTGCGTGGGACTTCATTGGCTTATCCTGCTTGGTGACCCTGTTGGAGTTATGTCCAACCGGGTCATCGGGCGCGATCAGCCAATCGTGAAGAAGAAAATGGACTACTTAACAATTGAGATTGCCTCACTGACTCTGCCAATGCTCCCACAGACGCTAAAATGGAATAGATACAAAGATGAGTCCTCTATCCATCTTTATGGTCCCACCAACATGTCCTTGCTAATGTTATTTTTTCCTTCCTTTCTTCCGTCACACCTTTTTGTCCTTCTGTCTTTCCATCCATCCTTTGTTCTTTCCTTCCTTGAGGCCGTCTGTTCGTCCTTCACTCCTTCCTGCTTTTTGATCTTTCAAATGAACACTCCTAGGAATTTTGTGTCTCACGTGTTTGAGGTGTAATTCTATGTGTGAATGAAAACTTTCGATTAGCTGTCCATCCTTACAGAAATCTATTCATGCAACTAACACCATTTTGCCACACACACACACACACACACACACACACACACACACACACACACACACACACACACACACACCACAAAATACTTGAGTATATTTAGGAAAAGTCAACTATGTTCAGACTGTACTCTGGGAAATCCCCTCTTGTTGTTCTTCCAAATATTTCCCTCAAGCAGTAAGAGTAGGTATCGTATGTTGGTGGTTAGTCACTCATTCCAACCTCTCATCTTCTGAGTATGCTTTTGTTTCAATACATTTTGACCTTTACACCTGAGGGTTTTCTGCAAAAAGGTTTTTTTTTTTTTGTGTGATCTTTTATTGGCACTAGACATGAGAATGGATAGTCATTCAATGGTCAGAGGAAAGAGGAAACGTATCTTGATTTCTTCAGTAAGTTCTATTCACATGATTGTTAGAGGCTAGTGGTTATGCACAAAAGAAGATGAAATGAGTCAAGACAGGTACGCTCCACTCCGTATGTATTTGGACAGTGAAGCTAAAAACACTTTTTTTTTTTGTTTCTATACTCAAACGTTTTACATGAGGCGACAGTGCAAAATGTCACCTTTTAATGAGTGTATTTTTATACATACTGTATCTGTTTTACTGTTTAGAAATTAAAGTATTATGTATGTAGTCCCCCCGTTTGAAGATGTCATAAGTATTTGGACACAATTCACTTAGCGTATTAAAGTAGTCAAAAAGTGTAGTATTTGGTCCCATATTCCGTGTGACTACATCAGGCTTGTGACTCTACACACTCCTTGGATGCGTTTGCAGTTTGTTTTGGGGTGTGTTTGGGGTGTGTTTGGGGTTATGTTTATCCATATAGGAAGTGAACGGTGAGTGATGACTGGAGTAGTTTTCGTTTGAAGTGAGTAGATAAGATGTTTCTGAACACTTGTAAATTAATCCTGATAATACCATGATTAAGAATAATCATTTAATCATGAATAATGATGAGTGAGGAAGTTAGAGAGACCACAACAAAACAAAACGTACTAACCTCTCACCATTACCAATAACGGGAGATTAGCATAAACCATTTTTTGGAGGGTATATTCTTACTTACAAAAGTGACTCCCAACTGACACAATACATTATTCACCGTTCTCGTCCTATTGGGCAAAACCTCATCTGAAACACAAAAGCAAAAAAAAGCTGCAAATGCATCCAACTTTGTAGAGTCACAAGTTTGATGTAGTCGTTGCGTGCTGGGAATGTGGGACCAAATACTAAACTTTTTACTACGTTAATACGTTAGAAGTGAATTCTGTCCAAATACAAATGGGGGGACTAGATATACAAAGTGGTTTAATTTCTAAATGGTAAACCCCTGTGCTGTCACCTCATATGAAACATTTGATCTCAAATCCAAAATGCTGTAGTATAAGGGCCACATTTTACAATTTTACCTTCACTGTTCAAATACATACGGAGGGGAGTGTATGTAAATCTGCCCCCGCCCCCCACCCTTCTCCCGACCATTTACTTTGTTTCAAGCCTGTTGGGAATTTCCTTGTGTCATAGAGGTAATTACTAGGGACTGTCGAGTGCCATCACCAACAGGAAAAAGTGTTTTCAGCTCGACCCACGGTCTCAGACTCCGACATGAAACGACTGCCTCAGAGTGTAAAACATAGAGGTGTCTCTCAAACCTGTTCTAGAAGCTGTAGAGGCAGACCACTGTCAATGCTGTGCTTCTGTACGTAAAGTTACACAGTACATTGATATGAGTTCTCTTTTAAATGCAGTGGCTAAAGACGTGAGTCGAGGCAAGACATTTGAGCTCAAGTGCAGGCTAAAGACTTTCCTAGGTAGGCCAATTCAAAATGTGTTCTTCAGTCTCACCCTCTGACCGCTGCGCCTAACAGCATATGTCCTATTTCTTGGAACCTGGTTGGTTTCGTATGTAGGCCAATTTTGGCTGGGAGAACCAGAAAGAGGTGAAGTGAAGGCATTTGTCTACAATACAGTATTCATTTTGTCAAGGAACCATGTGTAAGATTTCAGTGGTTAAATAGCATACTTTTACCTTTCCCAGTGTCCGTTTACATGTGTTAATATCCATAAGCATCAGTCACTCCCAGAGTTAATAATTTATGTGACGTATTATTATTGCTGCTTTAAATTCATGTTATCAGCCTTTGACAGTTCAAGCATGTTGTTTACATTGTTGTTGGATCTGTGTCGGCTTCCTGTTAGTTGGAACAGAACTCTGTGAGACGTTGGTCTATGTGTCATAGAAAAGAGTTCATCTGCATGAAATTCATATCTGATCACTGAGGAGAAATGCACGTTCTCTTTTCTGTGAAGAATGGGTGACTGATAAACTCAGGGGTTTCCCGTGAGGGGTTTTGGAAGGATGGGATCTTTTAGCTGAAGTTGTGGAAAAAGAACTTGACATTTTACTGTTGTTTTGAAAATAGCTCTGGTCACATGAAAAAGTGTACAAGGACTGAGATTCTCAACCTTCCCTAAGCCAGGGTTCTACACTGGTGGCACTGAGGCTACTAACTCTATTAGTTGGTGACACCAGCACATGATTTGGTCGCAGCAATTGTTTAAATAATTTATTTTAGAATTGATAATGACCTGGCCGGTGTCCCATAATGTGCCTGCATTCCATACAGAACCAGGGTAATAATGCCATCTTTTACATCCTTGATTTGGATATATTAACTGTAACAGCAAAGAAAAGAGACTTAAAATAAAGCACAATGTATTTATTGCAGATTTCAAAGTGCCGTGTGTTCTTTTCTGTGAAATCCTTTAGAGGGCAGACCAGACTCTTCAACACCCTTCAACAAGCACAACAGACTAGGGCAACACCCTTCAACAAGCACAACAGACTAGGGCAACACCCTTCAACAAGCACAACAGACTAGGGCAACACCCTTCAACAAGCACAACAGACTAGGGCAACACCCTTCAACAAGCACAACAGACTAGGGCAACACCCTTCAACAAGCACAACAGACTAGGGCAACACCCTTCAACAAGCACAACAGACTAGGGCAACACCCTTCAACAAGCACAACAGACTAGGGCAACACCCTTCAACAAGCACAACAGACTAGGGCAACACCCTTCAATACCCTTCAATTGAAATGGCGGGAAACAAATTAATGATCTCATAAAAACTAAAATGAAATGAAATCACTGAATAATTATTTTGGAACAGTAGAACTTCTAAATCGACTGCTAACTTCAATTCCTTTTCAAGGACCAAAGAGCCTATAGAGGAAATGTCAGATGTGTCGCACTGCCAAGTCAAATGGTCGCAGTATGGAAGGTGCGGGGGGAAGCCTTAATCGACATCCACGTCTTCTGCGCCCGGGGAACAGTGGGTTAACAGCCTTGTTCAGGGGCAGAACCACAGATTTTTACCTTGTCAGCTCGGGGGATTCGATCCAGCAACCTTTCGGTTGTGATATGTGATATACACATTTGGTTGTTATTTTACCTGAAATGTCCTTCTTTGTAGAATGTTGACCCATTTTTGAGTCACACAAATCGTGTAATCTCTACTCTACAGTTAACCCACAGATAAAGGGGGAAACCTAGTTAGTATATTCATATACAGTTGTTATATCATATCACGTGCAATGTTGTAAGCAATTCTTGGAATTAACTTATGTATTAGATAGATAGATAGATAGATAGATAGATAGATAGATAGATAGATAGATAGATAGATAGATAGATAGATAGATAGATAGATAGATACTTTATTGATCCCTGAGGGGGAAATTTCCTTGTCAAGCAGCTACAACAAAACACAGGGCAGGTGCAAAATGCCACAACGAAAATACACAAAAGACAGATACACGATACAGTATCTTTTTTCATTGCATAAAGTATATTGAATGTGCAATACGTGCATTTATCTGTAACTAAACCCTGCACTATGGACTGTATTTTAAGGGAATTATTATTATTATTATTACCCTAAATTAAATCATACGCACATTTAGCTATTTAAGTATCTCTTCCTGTCATTTACCTGTACAGTTAATTTAATCATGCAAATATTAATTTACCTGTATATTTAACCAGACTGTATATTAAGTAAACTATTATTACCCTCACTTATATTATACACACTTTAAACTATTTTAGTGTCTTTCTCTGCCATCGACCTGTATAGTATAGTTAACATGCAAATATTTTTTATTTATATCAACTTGCAATAATTTTATCGTTTTTTTTTCACCTAACACTCTGTAATAATGTATAGTGTACATATTCAGTCATTCAGTCATACTATACAATGCCTTTTTATAGCTTTTTGCACTCCAGACTTTGTGTATTTTTATACTTTGTCATACTGCCGCACTGTGTATCGTGTATCTGTCTTTTGTGTATTTCATTCTGGCCTTTTTGCACGTGCCCTTGCACCAGCTTGACAAAACAAATCAATAAAGTACCTATCTATATATGGTGGTTGGCAACCAACTTTCAGGTGCATTACTGCAACCGACTGGAGTGTGGATCTCATTCGTCTTACAATCACTTACCCTAAAAAACTGAGGAGATGGGAGAGGCGGGACATGCAGCGTGTCACGTGTCTAAAGTAGAACCATGTTCTAGTTTAGCGCCTAGCAACGTTTGGATGAAATTATTGAATAATTTATGTGTACTTTTATTTTGCAACGCTCGCCCACGCAACACAGGCAGTGTGGTCAGCATGTAACCCTGTAGGTCAAAATCTGAGCCATGTGTAAAACTGTTTTCATCCAGCATTTCCTTAATGTATTCATATGGTTGATTCATCGCCCAGAAATTGTTTACCATTTTGGACTAGCATTTTCAACAGTTTTGAATGCTGTGTGATTGTACTGTGTACGTGTTTTGTTCATGCAAGAGTGACACATTTTCCCCCTAGAGAACGTGTGTGACTAACCTAATTTGATTCATGTTTACCATTTGGACTGGGGTTTTTAAATGTTTTGAATGATGTGTGTGTGTGTGTGTAGTTGATGCAAAGTGACTCATTTTCTACCTAGAGAAAGTGTCTAATTTAACCACATGACAAACAAAGCACAAAGTTACAGTAACAGTCCAGCTCCTAACTGAGCCTGTCACTCAGTCAGTCAAGTCGTTATGACTGAACTATCTACACAGGCTAAGAGCCAATAAAAATAAATGTCTTTCTTTACACAAAACACCACCATACTATGTAAGCAGTCTGGCACCCGAGACTATCATTCTTATATCTTGTCTAAAAAGTGTCTCCCTCTAAGAAGGCCATTGCTGTTGTCTTTGCAGATCTGTAACTACCAGGGGTTGGCTCGTGTGGTGGTACAGCTGGTGACCAACTCTAAAGATGCCCACCTCCATGCCCACAGTCTGGTGGGCAAGCAGTGTGACAAGGGCATCTGCATCACAGACCTACAGCCCAAAGACTCCAGCATCAGGTGTGTCTCCACCGCTCTGTCTCGTTCTCTAGCTAGCGCAAGCATGAACACACACTAGGACCGTCGCGGTAATTGTATAATCATGGAACTGACAATTATGGATAAAGAAATAGAAAAAAATTAAATAGTTTAATACGTCATTTAAAATATGTATTTTTAATTATCTTTATTTTCAAGTATTAGATATATTTTACACAATAGCAGTAGTGTAAATTAATGATTATGAACAATTGTTTTGCTACCATAATCTATCTACAGTTGAAGTCGTTAGTTTACATACACTTAGGTTGAAGTCATTAAAACTCATTTTTCAACCACTCCACAGATTTCATGTTAACAAACTATAGTTTTGGCAAGTCGGTTAGGACATCTACTTTGTGCATGACACAAGTAATTCTTCCAACAATTGCTTACAGACAGATTATTTCACTTATAATTCACTATATCACAATTCCAGTGGGTCAGAAGTTTACATATACTAAGTTGACTGTGCCTTTAAACAGCTTGGAAAGTTCCAGAAAATTATGACATGGCTTTAGAAACTTCTGATCAAATCCCAGAACAACAGCAAAGGACCTTGTGAAGATGCTGGAGGAAACAGGTACAAAAGTATCTATATCCACAGTAAAACGAGTCCTATATCGACATAACCTGAAAGGCCGCTCAGCAAGGAAGAAGCCACTGCTCCAAAAAAGCCAGACTACGGATTGCAACTGCACATGGGGACAAAGATTGTACTTTTTGGAGAAATGTCCTCTGGTCTGATTAAACAAAAATAGAACTGTGTGGCCATAATGACCATCGTTATGTTTTGAGGAAAAAGGGGGAGGCTTGCAAGCCGAAGAACACCATCCCAACCGTGAAGCACGGGGGTGGCAGCATCATGTTGTGGGGGTGCTTTGCTGCAGGAGGGACTGGTGCACTTCACAAAATAGATGGCATCATGAGGAAAGAAAATGATGTGGATATATTGAAGCAACATCTCAAGACATCAGTCAGGATGTTAAAGCTTGGTCGCAAATGCGTCTCCAAATGGACAATGACCCCAAGCATACTTCCAAAGTTGTGGCAAAATGGCTTAAGGACAACAAAGTCAAGGTATTGGAGTGGCCATCACAAAGCCCTGACCTCAATCCTATAGAAGATGTGTGGGCAGAACTGAAAAAGCGTGTGCGAGCAAGGAGGCCTACAAACCTGACTCAGTTACACCAGTTCTGTCAGGAGGAATGGGCCAAAATTCACCCAACTTATTGTGGGAAGCTTATGGAAGGCTAACTGAAACGTTTGACCCAAGTTAAACATTTTAAAGGCAATGCTACCAAATACTAATTGAGTGTATGTAAACCTCTGACCCACTGGGATTGTGATGAAAGAAATAAAAGCTGAAATAAATCATTCTCTCTACTATTATTCTGACATTTCACATTCTTAAAATAAAGTGGTGATCCTAACTGACCTAAGACAGGGAAGTTTTACTAGTATTAAATGTCAGGAATTGTGAAGAACTGAGTTTTTAAATGTATTTGGCTGAGGTGTATGAAAAATTCTGACTTCAACTGTAGATATCAAACTGTCTCCACCTCCACCCGACACCACACACGCTCTTCTTCAAAATGCGCACTCCCTTTGATGCTGCTGTAGCCAGCTACTGTGCACGTAATTCTCTGGTTTTGTAAAGATGTAGAAAGATGCTAAAATCCGACCTGAATCGTCACTCTGTCTGCTGAAATTAGCTACCCAATGTCATTGTTGGTGAATGTGGACATTTAGAATTAAAAGTAAATCATCAATGTTATAAAAACTTAAGGTGAAATTAAATGGGCTAGAGAATGTCAAGTCTATGTGCATAATCATAGATTGTGATGGATTTATCCACGAGAGGAGAACATTTGCCTTAATTTTGCAAACTGTTACCCAACATTCCATCGTCACAGCCCTAACACACACTACTGAAAGAACCAGTTAGCTTACCAGTAAATTTACCGGTATGTTTAACATCTTCTAAAATGTTTGTTTATTGACAACATTACAGAAATGTCAGGACTTCCTATAGGACCGTTATGGATCCTTCCTTTGAGATCAAATGTAATGATGAGATTCCTCACATAGGGCTTCCCTAGCTAACTTGAATTGACCTTATGGTGTTATTTTGCACTCATTCTTTTAAAAACGTACCACATGTTAATCAGTCATTCCTTGTGAAAGTTTCCCCAACCTGGGCATCCTCCACGTGACTAAGAAGAATGTGAGTAAGACCCTGGAAGACCGCATGACTGAGGCCTACAGGATGGGCTACAACAGTGGCATTGTCATCCACCCCGAGATAGACTCCTTCCAGGGAGAGGTCCGCATCTCCCGGGAGCTCACTGGTCAGTCTCCTTTGAGATGATTAAATTAATGTATTTCTACAGAGCACTAAGAATATTTTTTTTGTTTTTCATATGTGTGAATATATGCATTGCCAACTTCACACTCAACCGTCACACGTGTGTCCTCAGATCACCAGAGGAGCATGATCTGCAGCTCAGCGTCCCAGCAGGCTAAGGAGATGGACCTTAGCGTGGTGCGCCTCATGTTCACAGCCTTCCTCCCAGATAGTGACGGGGGCTTCTCCCGTAGACTGGACCCTGTCATATCAGACCCTATCTTCGACAGCAGTAAGTCACTAAGCGCCAATTCTGCCAAATTAACTTCTGTTCTTGTGAAAATGTGCCCATTGACATCAATGCATGATTCATGCAGAATTCTGACTAGTGGGTGGATCTCATGTAAGGAAAAGGTCATTAGTGCTGTGCTTCCCAGTGAGCTGTGACCCCAACAAAACAATGATTCTAGCTAGCTAGCTATAACAGTATTTAGCCATGACCCAAGAAGAACTGTCTGTGGCCCACCATTTTGTTTCTTCTTTACATTATCAGCGAAGGATGTTCCATTACCCTTCACTGAGTCCATCTATGACAAAGGACCCCTCACCATAGAAACACACCATATTAGGCTACATGGTACCCAGTAGCTAGAAGACCAAGTGCCTCAGCTCAATGAAACTCAAGAAGGAACTACTGTTTGAACAAATTAATAGAACCACTCTTGTGCCTGTCATCACTGAATTCATGTAATTAGTCACTGAGTTGAATATGTATTGAAATAAAAACCACATTAGTGTGAACTGGTTTCATTTTCCAAGCTCTGTGCTTCCACTACGTCACATTTCTTACTCTGCTTCCACTTGCAGACTTGCAAAGTAGGCCTTCACATTCATTTTGATGCACGCCCTTTACTGTGTAAAAGCATCCACACAGTTTACTGTGTAAAAGCATCCACACAGTTTACTGTGTAAAAGCATCCACACAGTTTACTGTGTAAAAGCATCCACACAGTTTACTGTGTAAAAGCATCAACACAGTTTACTGTGTAAAAGCATCAACACAGTTTACTGTGTAAAAGCATCAACACAGTTTACTGTGTAAAAGCATCAACACAGTTTACTGTGTAAAAGCATCCACACTGTTTACTGTGGAAAAGCATCCACACTGTTTACTGTGTAAAAGCATCAACACAGTTTTTTTTAAATGAGAAAAGATTTTTGAAGAGAAACATATAAAATAGTGGTTCCAGTTTGATAGAAGTTTTTTTTTTAAAGATTTACAAGGAATCCAATATGGCTGATGCACAGCGGAGTGAAAAGTGTTTGTTACAGAGCCTTCAGAAAGTCTTCACACCCCTTCACTTTTTCCACAGTTTGTTGTGTTACAGCCTGAATTTAAAATTGATTAAATTGAGATTTCTTTGGTCACTGGCCTACACACAATAACCCGTAATGTCAAAGATTAATTAATTATGCCTAAATAAGTTCAGGAGTAAAAATTTGCATGGATTCACTCTGTGTGCAACAAGTGTTTTAACATGATTTTTGAATGACTACCTCGTCTCTGTACCCCACACATAATATTATCTCTCACTCTCCCGAGTGTTGCAGCAATCTAAGATAAAGGCGTCCTTCCCAACTCAGTTGCCGGCAAGTTTAATGGCTGTGATAGGAGAAAACTGAGGATGGATCAACAACATTGTAGTTACTCCACAATACTAACATAATTGACAGAGTGAAAAGAAGGAATCCTGTACATAATTTTAAAAAAAATATTCCAAAACATGCATCCAGTTTGCAATAAGACTCTAAAGTAATACTGCAAAAAAAGTGAAAACAACACATTACTGAGTACCACTAATATTTTCAAGCGTAGTGGTGTCTGCATCATGTTATGGGTATGTTTGTAATTGTTAAGGACTGGGGAGTTTTTCAGGATAAAAAATAAACAAAATGGAACTAAGCACAGGTAGAATCCTATAGGAAAACCTGGTTTAGTCTGCTTTCCTCCAGACACTGGGAGATTAATTCACACTTCAGCAGGACAATAACCTAAAACACAAGGTCAAATCTACACTGGAGTTGCTTAGCAAGAAGACTTGTTCCTGAGTGTCCGAGTTACAGTTTTGACTTAAATCTACTTGAAAATCTATTGCAACACCTGAAAAATGGTTTCCTAGCAATGATCAACAACCAAATTGAGAATTTATTTTAAGAATAATGGGCAAATGTTTCTCAAACCAGGTGTGGAAACCTCTTAGAGACTTACCTAGGAAGACACAACCAAAGGTGCTTCTACAAAGTATTGACTCAGGGGTGTGAAAACAAAAATGTCTAACCAACACATTATGGTGTATTGTTGTGTAGATGGGTGAGATTATTATTTTATTTTTTTAATTCAGGCTGTAATACAACAGAATGTGGAATTAGCTGCCAATAAATGAGGAGTAAAGGTGTTCTGCCTGCACTAAACAGATGATCTGAGTTGACCAATTGACCATCTCTATTCCTTTATTCTGTTTGCAGAAGCTCCTAATGCATCCAACCTGAAGATAGTTCGGATGGACCGCACAGCTGGCTGTGTGGCAGGAGGAGAGGAGGTCTACCTGCTCTGTGACAAGGTCCAGAAAGGTACAGTATGTGACAGGGGAATGGATCTGCCGTCTGTGATCCAGAGGGTGATTTATCAAGACAACGTTATCATGAAGATCCAACTGTCAGCATGTGATCTGAAGCATTCTTTCTCACTCTTACTTCTGTGTGACATCATCACACTGTTCATGAAGGAAGTCCTCCGGCCTGCTTTTCCAGGAAGAGTTTTGTAGTGGCGTATTGTCCTCTCTCTCTACCTTTTTTTGTTTTTTTTTGCCGTATTGGCCTGTTGGCAGAACATCAACAACCCTGGAATGCAAGAGCCTCTCACTGTGCATCATGCTTTGCAGAGTCAACCAGCTCTAAGACACTTGATTCAGACAAACCATACTGAAGATCACAATTTTAGATTATTTTATTGTTGGGATGGAGCAAAGGCCTGCACACCCAGCAGCTCTCCCACAACTTGGAGTTTTCTTGTCAAGGAAATGTACGGGGCAGCCAAAACATTCCAGTAGGATATTCAAATTCTTCCTTCTGTAGTTGTGGGGCTGTCAATAGTGGGTGTCACCATTTCTCGGTTACCATGGAAAGACATTGACATTTCCTTGTGGTTATGAAAGATTTTCAGCGACACTTGAAGGCTATATGCACAAACATGTTGGTTTTTGAAAATAAGTATATATTTTTTTCTAGTCAACATTTTTTTTATTTTATCCTCCAATATCTTTCACGTCACCGGTTTGTTCCTTTACTCATAGTTTGAAAGTGGGGTTGTGACCGTATCTTTTCCCCTGTCGTGACAGATGACATCCAGGTCCGCTTCTATGAGGATGACGAGACAGGGCTGACATGGGAGGCCTTTGGGGACTTCTCCCCCACTGATGTCCATCGACAGGTCAGTGACACACAATTTGCCACTAAAGTCTGTTTTTATAGTTCCTTCCCTGTAACAGTTCTATAACCTAAACACTGGTGAAATCTCCACTCCCTTCCACAGTTTGCCATTGTTTTCAAGACCCCCAAATACAGAGACCTGAACATCCAGAAGCCCATCTCAGTGTTTGTGCAGCTGAAGCGTAAATCGGACAACGAGACGAGCGAGCCCAAGCCCTTCACCTACCACCCACAGATCATAGGTGAGCTGGTCTGAAACACCCCCAGACCAGGTCCTGGAGACCCCCTGTGCAGGCTCCATCCCAACCCACTATAGTTTGTGCCATTCTTAGGGGACAGGGTTCAAATTGGAACTAACACATTATTCTGTCATCTGTCAAGTCAGTCCGCTCATCTTGCCCCTGATCTTCATCCTCAGATAAGGAAGAGGTGCAGAGGAAGAGACAGAAGACCCTGCCTAACTTCCAGGACTACAGCGGCCAAGGTGGAGCAGGGGGCGTGTACCGGGGACCAGGGGGAGGAGGCTCTGGTACCGGAGGCGGACCCGGCTCAGGGGGAGGAGGTACAGCCAAAATGTTTCTGATGAATAATCATTCATTTTAACACAACAGGAGAAATGTGATTTTTAAGGTGAACGAGACAAGCCATGTAAACTTCAAATTGGCAAAGTCTCACAAAAGTCCTCAACACAAGACTAAGTACAAGTTTAAAAGCTTTGTCTATTTAGACATGTGTAACGACTTAAAAACGACATCTTTTTCTTTAGGTTACTTCCAGGGCTATTCCAACTACAATAACTACGGCACCGGATATAGCGCTGGCTTTTCCCCTGGCATGAGTGGTGGCGGGGCGGGCATTAAACATGGTAAGTGTGTTTGTTTGTCTGCTAGATCAATTCCATTTAAGTTCAGGATAGGAATGAAAGTCAACCATGTTCCCTCGACATAGCTCCACAGGAAAGAGCGAAGGGCAGCGGTGATGACAGCGACATGGATGATGACCCGGCCTCAGGGGCAGTGGTGGCGGTCCGAGCCCAGTCGGAGGATGACTCTGCTGGGGAGACAAGTGAGGGGAGAGGGGCTGGTGTGGAGCTAGGACCAGGGGACAGGACTGGAGGTGCGCCCAACAGGGAAATTAGTATAGTGATTGGCCAGAGTGACTGTGTGTTTGTGCTGGAATCCAGGGTGGTTAATGACAGTGTTTTTATATTTGTGTCCAGAATGCGTGCTGGAGGCCAGGCTGGTGGATGTGGCTGAGAGGCAGGCTGAAGCCCTCTTCCAGTACGCCGTCAGTGGAGACATCCGCTACCTGTTGGCTCCACAGCGCCACCTCATGGCGGCTCAGGATGAGAACGGAGACACGTACGTCCCCTCTCCTACCACACAATCACTTCAGACCTACTTCTAACATAAACACAACTCAAGACTCTCACTGCATTTTTCTAACTTTTCTAACTGCATTGATTTGCCTCCGTCTGCATTCAGCTTTGCATTGATTCCAATGGGATATATGACCCTGATATGTGGCATAGTGTTTCCAGTAGCACATGCCAATCTGGGCTTGTCCTCTATTTCTCCAGTGGTCTCCATCTGGGGGTGATCCACAGCCAGACAGACGCAGTCAGGAGTCTAGCCCAGGTCCTCTCTGCCCTGCCTGGAGAGGAGGTCCTCAACATGAGGAATGACCTCTACCAGGTAACACATAAAAACACACTAACAAGCCTTGTGTTTCTGTGGTGATCTTAGTCCGTCTGTGACAGAACAGGCAGTAATATCCTACATTTGCGTCCCTCTATCCCAGACTCCTTTGCACCTGGCTGTGATAACCCAGCAGAAGGAGGCGGCCGAGGCCCTCCTATTGGCTGGGGCTGATGTCACTCTGTCTGATCGCCACGGAAACACGGCTCTACACCTGGCCACTCAGCAGAAGGAGGGAGGGATGGCGGGATTTCTACTAAGACACAGAAAGGTGGTGGAACTAGTGGACCTCCCCAACGCAGCAGGTACAGACAGGCAGACAGGCAGACAGGCAGGCAGACAGACAGACAGACAGACAGACAGACAGACAGACAGACAGACAGACAGACAGATTTTTTTCATGGTTAAGTTAACTGTAAAGGTAAATGACAGGAAGAGATACTTAAATAGCTAAATGTGCGTATGATGTAATTTAGGGTATATAATAATTCCCTTAATACAGTACTTAATGCAGGGTTTAATTACATATAAATGCACGTATTGCACATTCGATATACTAAAAGCAATGAAAAAAGATACAACTGACAGGATACTAGTATGCATTCCTGAGTGAATGCCTACGTAAGTTAAGTCCAATAATTACTTACAATATTGCACATGATATGATATAACAACTGTACATGAATATGTGTATATATAGTCCTGAATTAATAAGTCCTGAGTGAATGAGTGATTACAGACCAGAGTTACTCATGGATGGATGCATAATTGTTAAACTAGGTCATAACACCCCAACAGTTCCAGGTCTATGTTGCCGACGGCACGGCACCCCGGTGAGGCATTAAATAGCCGCCAGCAGGAAGGGCCTCCTGTAGCGCTCTCTGGCACACCGTGGTGGGATCAGTCTGTGACTGAAAGTGCTCCTCTGCATCATAACCATGTGCAGAGGGTGGGTGACGTTGTCCATGATCGCCAGCCGTTTGGCCAGGATCCGTCTCTCCGCCACCTCTTCTAGAGTGTTCAGGCTAATCCCCAGAACAGAGCTAGCCTTCCTGATCAGCTTATTTTCACCGAGAAGCATCACCGGCCTTTATGTTGGCGCCCCAGCACACCACTGCAAAAAAGACGGCACCGGCCACCACAGACTGGTAGAAAGTATGCAGGAGTTTACTGCACAAGTTGAAGGACCTGAGCCTCTTCAGAAGGTAGAGTCAGCTCTGGCCCTTTTTGTACAGAGCCCTGGTGTTACCAGCCCATTTCAGCCTGTTGTCCATATGGACTCCCAGGAACTTGTGTGACCCAACCATTTCCACATCCATCCCCTGCAGTCAGTTGGCCCAGGGTTTATTATTTGGAAAACAGCGTACCTTCCTGGTGGGTACAGAGTTGTCTACACAAAAATTGATATAGTCCGTTATGCAGTCTGTAAGTCCATCAATGCCTCACAGAGCACATCCCAGTCTGTTGTTTCAAAGCAGTCCTGTAGGGCCTCATTCGCCTCCGGGGACCATCTCCTAATGGTCCTAGTGGTCGCTGGCTGCTGTTGGACCATAGGCCTGTAGAGTGAGGTGAGGTGGACAAGGTTGTGATCCGATCTACCTAGGGGAGGGAGTGCAGTGGACTTGTATGCATCCTTCACATTAGCATATAACAAGTCCAGAGTTGTATTATTCCTGGTTGGGCACTTCACAAACTGTTTGAACGTGGGCAGCGTTGAAGAGAGAGATGCATGGGTAAAATCCCCCGAAATGGCAAAGAAGGCACTGGGATGCGCTGTCTGTAACCTCGCGATAGCAGAGTGGATGACGTCACACGCTGCCCGTAATGATAGACGGTATAGCCGGCTTGTACTTACTCAGCTTTGCCTTACACTTCCGACCTGCCCTGCATCCACGCCGTCGCCTTTTCAACTCGTCCGGAATATCAAACTTTTCCCTGGGGTGCAATAGCGCTGCGTGTGCTAAATCCAGGAGCTGGGCTCGGTTGTAAATAATTTAGGACTCGCGTGAACGTTCGGCGCTGAGAAAAATAAAAAGGACCACTAAAACCTCCGTAAAACAGTAGCACTCCATAATCCTGAACTATAATAGAACTATTATAGTTCGACACATGCATAGTAGAAAGTGAAGAGTCAACTAGAGCATGACAGTGCTTTAATCCTCCAGGATTTTGCTGCCTCCACCTGGCTGTGCTGGCCAACAGCCTGTGTTCCCTCAGGGACCTCCTGGTGAGTGAGGGCAGTGTGGAGGTCCAGGAGAGGAGCTGCGGCCGCACGGCGCTCCACTTGGCCACTGAGCTGGACAACGTCTCCCTGGCAGGCTGCCTGCTACTGGAGGTACGTACCGTAGAAGCCTTGCCTACCTCCATACCTACCACCCTGCATCTTTCTACTGGCTGGCATCTTGAGGCTAAGCAGAGTTGGGTCTGGTCGATACCTGGATGGGAGGCCTAGAGTGTATTTAGTAAGGTGAACCTTTTTAGATCGTAAAAAACTAGCACAACTCGAGTAGCCCTTTCCATGTGATGGTGGATGGTTAATGTGTGTAAGATGTGTGTTGACAGTGTTCTCTCCCTCCATAGGGAAATGCTGATGTGGACTGCTGCACCTACAACGGCTCCAGCCCTCTCCACATAGCAGCAGGGAGGGGCTCTGTCAAACTGACCGCTCTCCTCATGGCTGCAGGTATGACTACGTTTCTTCAAACTGTCCCCTTAGTTCGATGTCTTAGTTTTCTCTCAAACTGCTGTTATGTATTATAGTCCAAGCTCAAAGACAGACATGACTTTAGCAATCTTTTCATGTCTAGGTGCCGATCCTCACAAAGAAAACTTTGAGCCCCTGTTCTTCAGAGAGGATGACTGCTGTGTGGATGAGGAAGAGGAGGAGCAGGACGAAGGCTACATTCCAGGGATGACTCCTTTTAACATGGCTGCCACTCCTGAAGTGGGTTCCACTTGCACACGCTTTGATTTTCCTCCATGTTCTACCATTGTCTCACACGCCACGTATCTCACTCACTGACTAATATTGCTACAGTCTTGTGTACGCCATTTTATGACAACGAAACTAGTGACGTGATTTCACAAGTTGAAAGAACATTTTAAAAATGTAATTTGTATCTATTTGAATGTTTGCTAAATATTCTTTATTTTCCTTGTACTTCTAGGTGTTGGAAATAATGAATGGCAAAGAGTACAAGCCAGAGACCATCATCCCCGTCTTCATCCCCCCTCAAGGTTGGATCCTGCATTTTCAGTTTTAAAAAAACCCCTCTATTGTAATCTCTACGTCTTAAGCCATAGGGTTGGTTCTACTGCTGTGTCTTCTTGGTTCATGTTTCTCTAGGCGACATGCAGAGCCTGGGCTCAGACACAAAGCGGGCACTATGCCAGGCCCTTGAGTGCCAGCAGGGGAGCTGGGAGAGCCTGGCAAACACACTGGGGCTTGGCATCCTCAACAACGCATTCAGACTCAGCCCCTCTCCCGCCAGCACGCTACTAGATAGCTACGAGGTACACACACTATACCAACCTTAGGCAAAAATCTTCTTTAGGGAATTCACTTACAAACCCGTTTCTAAGAAAGCTGATGTTTCTATGGATACTTACTCCTCCTCTCTGGTGTTGTGCCAGGACACATTCATCGACATTCAGACAAAGACATGGGGGAAACATAAGCATTGTAAGATTAGACATTTCACTTTGATAGTCTCTTCTATTTTGCTCCGATTTCTCCCAACTTGAATTCAAGTCAGTACAGAAAATGAATCAATATGTTCTCAATGAAAATTGGGGACTTTTTTTTTTTTTTCAACACTTCTATTTAATTTTGACTTAATAGTTGGTTAAGTAACACTTTTATGCCCCTGTCTGTAGGTATCTGGGGGAATGGTCAAGGACCTTCTGGAGGGACTAAGGACGGTGGGAAACTGTACCGCTTTGACAGTAATGCAGGGGACACTGGGTGAAACAGAGCAGGCTCCCCAGAGCACCACAGAGTTCTTAGGTAGGCTCACAAAGAACTCAGCCAGTAGCTCAATGTACTAGCATACCTTATATGATTTACATAGAATAATCTGGGATACAGGTATGACCCCCCCCCCCCCCCCCCCTTGTCTCTCAGGACGTGTGCAGGATCTGAAGCTGGACAGACAGGAAGACAGCGGGGTGTGTGATAGTGGGGTGGAGCTCTCCACAGCGTGACTGCCAGATTGGTTAATCACACATCATGGCCCTGACCTTGTCAGGATTTCATGAGGCTTCTGCTTCCTATAAGCAGGCTACAGACAATTTCTCTCTGAAAGGGACAATCCAGCAAGCACGTCTCCTCACACATCATGCTGAATATCCTCACTTTTTATTTGGCCCAGTAATGTTTTGAAATGGGTTTTGTATATATAAACATAATATGCCTGTTATGTTTGCATAATGACATTTCAGGAAACCTGAATGTAATCTATTTGAATCTTGTTTGTATTAACATCATGAATGTGTTTTATTCAGGGGGAAACTCAGAGGTAACAGCATGGTATAAATGTGGAAAACATTTTTTAATAATTTGTAATTTGAGATTCTTAGATTCAAAATTATATGATAAGAAATGTTCTTCCCACAAAACAGTTAATTTGGAGCAGGGCGGTCAAAAATGCATCCGATTCAAATAACCAATTTTGAGTGTGGCACTCTGGACCTTGGCAAAGCCAGAGAAAAATGAGTTCAACACCCCCTGATTTACAAGGCATAGACCCCATACAGAACGTGCTTAACTGTAAGACGCTTTAGATAAACGTGTCTGACATTAACTGCCCCCTACATACAGCAGTAGTAGTAGTTGCCAAAAGGATAGACTATTATGTATCACCCACTCACAAAGTGACTTTAGCTGTGGAAATATCACGTGGATAAGCTAAACTTAGAATGGTTACTGTTCAATGGTTTGTATTGAAACCAAGCAACCACTAATACCTGCTCCTGAAATTTTTTGTATCATGTACAACAAAGTCAAATTCAATTTCCTATGGAAGTGGTGCTACCAGTGATCATTAAGCATACTGTATTCTCCGCCACTATGCACACCTGTTAGAGCACAGTCCTCAGCCTTGACTACAGTACAGAAACCACTTTTGAATAGGCTTAAGTTCATTCCTGTGTAGATCAGCTTTTCATCGTACCATTTATCATTATAAACTGTGAGGCATATACCTTTTTTATTTTATTTTTATTAAGCTGAGCTGTAAACTCACTTTTGGAAGCCATTCGTTTCTAGTTACATTTAACTTCTCTTCTCAATGTACTTGGGAGTCGGTTTAATAATTGTTTTATCGTATGTTCATATCACATTCATAGTCGGGTTATCAAATTCTGCTTCAAGACCGTGGCGAAGACATGTTGGAGAATGTGGTTTTATTTTTTTCACTGTGTTCTTCCCCCATTTTTATGTTATCAACATCCACATGGGCATTGAAAAACATTTTATTTCAATCAAGTCTGAAGCTGTTCCAACAATTTACTGACAACACTGGCATTTTTAGATTAAAATTAGTATCAGGCACTGCTTCACTTTGAGTGGGGCTTCAATATTTATACCAGTACCCTGTGAAACTGTTTTGTACAGTCATAAATGTTTGCTTTTTAATGGGTTTTGTAATACTTTTTTAATAAAATTGTTAAGTGTGTGCATGCCTTTCCCCATATTCTAGCAGCTTCATATTGGGTAATGTAGTTCGGGGACACAGGCCAGTAAATATTCACACACATGCCATGTTCTCCCAACTTGTTGTGCAAGTATCTGACCATAGAATTATAATACTAGAATGGTAATTAATCTTATGACAGTCTAAAGGTCAGCCATTTTGGTCAGTGAGTTGGTCAACCACGGTTTGCCAGTGCTGTGATAATATCTTATGTAAAATAATGCATTTTAAGAATGTATTTGTACTGTGTTTGAGGAATTATCATTTTTCAAATTAACTGCCAATGACAACATTCCATTCAAACAATGCAGTTGTTTAAGACATTTATACATTTGAGGCTATTTATAATAAACTATAAAACCTGTTTAAACTAGGCCCACCCACTGAGAATGAGTTTCCCCCCACAAAAGGGCTTCATTACAGATACTCCTCAGCACTGGGATCTTTTAGATCAGCTCATGAAACCAACACTTTACATGTCAAGTTTATATTTGTGTTCAGTGTAATAGGATATCTATGTACCAAAGTGGCTCTGGATCAGTCTGCTAAATTACAAATGTAAATGGAAAAATGTACTGATTAAAATGCAGGTATTCAGCATCCAGGTGAATCTCAATACTGAAGTGGACTTGCTCTGAAACATCAGTCTTCAGAGATTTGCTTAGATGAAAGGTAAGGAGTCTAGGAAAAGACATCGCTAATATTACATCTGAAAGGTCATAACTGCACTAGTCATGGGGGAGCCTATAAATAGCCACAGTTGAGGTTCTCAGCAGCATATCATTTTCTACTTGTAGTGCAACCAGAACAGACTAACAACAACAACAACAAGTGCCAAAATGCATCTCAATGTTCATACATTTAAAAGCAGTCCTGTTATAAAACACACCAGAACACCAGAGGGTTATTTGTTCAACTTTATTGAGAAAAAAAAATAAAGTAACCATTAAATAGAGCTATTAGTTGATCGATCAGCCATCGAGAGCTTTGAATAACGTATTCAGTGCAAAAGCGAGAACAGTGTTGTGGATGACGGATTAACTAATGGCTCCTGTTCTAAAAACAACGAAAGGGAAAAGGAGTAACAAAAAAGGTGAAACTTTAAAAAAAAAAAGTGGACACGTTTTTTCTCTTTTCGTCTCATTCTCAGCAGCACATAAACCAATTATCTTATCAACATGCATAAAATGTTTTTTTTTTTGTCCTTATTTACTGCAGATATAGCTAACTTCAGCAATTCTCCATTCAAACAGTTAAGACTAAGTGTATAATATTCACAGACCTCCGTTCTCTAACGCTATTGGAAAATCTTACAAGTGTGATTGCACCATGTTGATCCTCTCAATACAGAAATGGTGGCATTTGGAGAATCCTTATTCTTTTTAGTTGGCACCTTCTGCATGAAATCAAGAGCTCTTCACAAAAGTGGTGGTGGTTGGCTTTATACAGATACATGCTCCATTGAGAGTTCTGAGCAATTAGCATCTTTTGGAAAGAAGGGGGGCATGGATACAGTTTTCCTTGTTAAGAGCATGTAAATAAATTTATTGGGGGCAAAACAGAGAAAATTACTGCTATTGGCTGATGGTAAGGGGTTGCGGCCAAATGGGAAAAGGAATTTACAGTAATTGAAAGTTTATTTCATCTATAATGCAAGTTGTTACGACCATGACAGATTATCACATGGCGTACTTCTGAGTCCATTCCCGGGCTATTCTGTTGTACCTGTGGAGATAGAACAAATAAAAAACACAAAATCAGCAAAGAATAGACTATCAATACACAATACACAAGGTGTGTGAAGATCAAGAACGACGCCATGCGCTACAACACAGCAACCGGTTGCAAACTACCCAAGTTGAACTTGAGATGCATGATGTTCACACATATAACCCACCATAGTCCCACCAAAATGGCATTCAATATTGTCAATAAACAGTCTCAGAACCAAGCCACCATCCACCGAGGCAGATTTATTTAGAGTGGCCAAATATGTCAGCAATATCAATGTCGCAACCAATGACTGTATATATCAGCCGTATAGGCACCAGTGGGACCGGCCCACCCACTGGCGAGCCAAGCCCACCCAATCAGACTGAGCAAAAAAAAAAATATATATATATAAAATGTATATATAATTTATGAGGGGCCTCCCACAGCGGTCTAAGGCACTGCATTGCATGCAGTACCCGGGTTCAGGGAGGCAGGTAACCTAGTGGTTAGCGCGTTGGGCCAGTAACGGAAAGGTAGCTGGTTCGAATACCTGAGCCGACAAGGTGAAGAAGAAAAAAGTGTGTCCTTGAGCTAGGCACTTGACCCTAATTTGCTCCAGGGGCTGACCCTGTAGGTAGGCCGTCATTGTAAATAAGAATTTGTTCTTAACTGACTTGCTTAGTTAAATAAAAGGTTAAAAAACAAACAAAAAAAGGTAGGCCTTGAAATACATCCACAGGTACACCTCCAATTGACTAAAATTATGTCAATTAGCCTATCAGAAGATTCTAAAGCCATGACATTTTCTGGAATTTTCCAAGCTGTTTAAAGGCACAATCAACTTAATGTATGTAAACTTCTGACCAACTGGAATTGTGATATAGTGAATAATAAGTGAAATAATCTGTCTGTAAACAATTGTTGGAAGAATTACTTGTGTCATGCACAAAGTAGATGTCCTAACCGACTTTCCAAAACTATAGTTTGTTAACATGAAATCTGTGGAGTGGTTGAAAAATGAGTTTGAATGACTTCAACCTAAGTGTATGTAAACTTCCGACTTCAATTGTTTGTGTGTGTGTGTGTGTGTGTGTGTGTGTGTGTGTGTGTGTGTGTGTGTGTGTACGTACACACACACACACACCAAAAAATAAACATGTAAAGTGTTGGTCCCATTTATGTGATTATATAAAAACAATCCCAGAAATGTTCCATATGAACAAAAAGCTTATTTCTCTCAAATTTTGTGCACAAATTTATTTACATCCCTGTTAGTGAGCATTTCTCCTTTACCAAGATAATCCATCCACCTGACAGGTGTGGCATATCGAACTGATTAAACATGATCATTACACAGGTGCACCTTGTGCTGGGGACAATAAAATACCATAATAAATTGTGCAGTTTTATCACACAACACAATGCTACAGATGTCTCTAGTTGAGGAAGCGTGTAATTGGCCTGCTAGCTGCAGGAATGTCCAGCGGATCTGTTACCAGAGAATTTAATGTTAATTTCTACCATAATCTGCCTCCAACATTGTTTTAAAAAATGTGGCTGTACATCCAACCAGCCTCACAACCACAGACCCCATGTAACCACACCAGCCCAGGACCTCCACATCCTGCTTCTTCACCTGCGCGATCGTCTGAGGATGTGGAGGGGGGTTTCTGTCTGTATTAAAGCCCTTTTGTGGGGGAAAACTAATTAAGATTTGCTGGGCCTGGCTCCCCAGTGGGTGGACCTGGCTCCCCAGTGGGTGGACCTGGCTCCCCAGTGGGTGGACCTGGCTCCCCAGTGGGTGGGCCTGGCTCCCCAGTGGGTGGGCCTGGCTCCCCAGTGGGTGGGCCTGGCTCCCCAGTGGGTGGGCCTGGCTCCCCAGTGGGTGGACCTGGCTCCCCAGTGGGTGGGCCTATGCCCTCCCTGGACCACTCATGGCTGCGCCCCTGCCCAGTCATGTGAAATCCATTGATTTCTTTCTATGAACTTGGTTTGAAATTGTTCCATATTGCATTTATATTTTTGTTCAGTATCCTGTATATACACCGAGTGTAGAATACATTACAGACTGGTCCTGTGAATCAAGGTGAAAGCTATGGCTCCTTACTGATGTCACCTGTTAAATTCACTTCATTCGGTATAGATGAAGGGGAGGAGACAGGTTAAAGAAGGATTTGTAAGCCTTGAGACATGGATTGTGTGTGCCATTCAGAGGGTGAATGGGCAAGACAAAATATTTGAACAGGGTATGATAGTAGGTGCACCAATGTGTCAAGAACGGCAACACTGCTGGGTTTTTACACATTCAAGTTTCCCTGTGTGTATCAAGAATGGTCCGCTACCCAAAGGACATACAGTGAACTTGACAACTGTGGGAGGCATTGGAGTAAACATGGGCCAGCATCCCTGTGGAACGCTTTCGACACCTTGTAGAGTCAATGCCCTGACAAATTGAGGCTGTTCGGAGGACAAAAATATTAGTAAGGTGTTCCTAATGTTTGGTATACTCAGTATATATATATATATATATTATTTTTTTATGCTCTACTTGTCAGTGTTCCAACGGGACATTGTCTTTTTACCTAAAACATGCAAAACCCATCAGATAGAATTCATAGCAAGCAATGCACTGGAATGACATCTAACTGAAAGCCACAACCCTAATAAGCCAAGAATATGACTGCAATGAGGCATAAGCCAATGTGCTTCTATGGCTATATGCACCGTGCCACTGCCTACTTTATTAGTTAATTAGCAAAGAAAAAAGCCCATAATCCAGCGCCTTTATCACATTCACACCTACAGTATATTTTAGCTTTAAAAATGCAAAATTCTCTCAGCCTCGTGGCAAAATGTGTAGAATAGCTATAAAATGGCATAATTCTCTCTACCCCATGGCAAAATGTGTAGAAATGCAGGAAGTTAGCAGTTTTTTTAAATTATTTTTTTGGGCCAACGCACATTGCTATTAGGCGAATTCCTGGCCAAAGCCATCGATCATGTGACACAATTCATTCCTATGAAGACTCAATCACGCATTTGAAGTCAAATAAGTCTGTTAAGATGGCGTCTCATGTCGGAGATTTATGTAGACAAAACATGCAGTTTAAGCTACTCCAGGAAGTGACGTTGCAGGCTAGCTCAGTGCTGCCACCTCTCATTGAGTATCTCAAATTGAAGGCCGACCGGGGTACTGCAGGCTGTCATTAGCTACTAAATTATCCTTATAACATATTTTGTGTGTACGATTTTAAAATATTCAAGAAATACATCTGGTGTAGTAGAAGTAATTATTGGTGCCATGATGGTCTTTGAAATTTATATTCATTTACACGAAGATTGACCACAATCCATTTTCCCCTTCACTATAATGGGGGATCCTGTTTTCTGGAGACAATGCCTGCAGTACCGCGGTCGGCCTTGAACTTCGTGGCATCAATGAGGGGGGTGGGTGGGTCATTCTCCCCTGGTCACATCCCATAAAGCTCCACCCCAGACACACACACACACACACAGTCCACTCCCTTCAAAATGCAGGGCAGTCTTACCCTAAAGCATAGCGTACTTGTCTGTCCATTCTCTCGCTAGTCTATTATACCTGATATGGAAGGAAAAGTCCTATATTATAAGGATCTAACATGATAGGATATAACTATAATTTGGCACCCATCTCGTGCAAGTCTTGGATCAAAAAGTAGCATCATATTTTTCACAAATTATTAGAGTATGCAGTTCATGAACAAAATGTAAAAGCTGGAGACAAAGCTGGTTCTACAGTATACTCACTTTTCAGTATCTGTTTTGTAGATACGGGCGATTTCTGGCACTAACGGGTCATCAGGGTTGGGGTCACATAACAGTGAACAGATGGACAAAAGTACTGAAAAGGAGATAAAAAATAAGTATTAGTAGTGGATCTTAGGCATGTGAATTTAAATTAAGTCACGAGGTAAAAATGTGTCTCACAAAGCATGAAAAACATTGGACATCCTACCTTTAGAGATAGTTAATGCTGGAGACCACTGTGATCTCAAAATATCCAGGCAGATGCTGCCGTTACTGTTAATATTTGGGTGATAAATTCTTGTGGTGAAGGCTAGCTGCAATGAAAAAGATTGGAGCAGCAATCAAACATATGATTATACTGATCAACGTAAAACCGTACTCCTCAAATCAATACATACGTCAAGAAAATGACCAACAGAGCAGAGGAACTGGAGAGGAAATAATTACCTTAGGTGGTTTGAAAGGGTAGTCTGTGGGGAAATGAATAGTCAGGAAAAAAACACCTCCTTGGTATGGACTGTCATTCTGAAAAAGAAACAAAAAATATCAATGGCCACACTGACCGGGCCAAAACAAATGCAACTTCAAATTAATCAACGAGCAAACACTTTATAAATTATACTTACAGGCCCCATAATTGTAGCTTGCCAATGAAACACTGCCAAAACAGAAAGGGAATACAGTCAGAGGAATGTTTCCATATTGAGAATGTTAGCTCTAACAAAAGTGCTTATTTTGGCCTTACTGTCATCTCCAACGGGGCCGGCGGAACACTGTGCAGGAGGGTCCCTGGCCAGGTCGTTCAGCTCCTGAAAGAGGGACAAGACCGGAACACCATCAGTCCCACTGTTCCCCTACCAACACGGTTATTTAGTTTCTCGTCCTTTCAACTCCACCTATTTAGTTTATATCCATGGCTGTGGTTGCAAACACGTGTGCGTTGCTGCTTTTTTAGGACAACTAGAAACAAAAACGGACTCAGTGCTACTGCAGACCTCGCAGTTGTATTTCGAAGTGCATTTACATTGCTGCCGTTGCAAAGAGAAAGATGCACAGCACAGGAAGTACTTCTAAAGGTTAATTAGAGGAATCCATTTTCATAATGACACTAGCATGACTAGTCTTGGTCATGGTGACTTAACAGTTTCTTGTACTGCAGTCACTGAGCATACGGCCTCTTTGCAGAGCCAACACTTCAGGAGACCAGATCAGGTAACAACTTATTGGGCAAATGAATACAATTCTATTTGTCACATGCTATGGAAATAACAGGCGTAGACTAGTGATGTCACAATACCAATTCTGAGTAGCTTAGCGTCCTGTTCCGTCCTCTGCCCTTGTTCCGGTTTTCAAAATGTTCTGCGAATGTGCTACGCAAAAACCTGTCACTGAAATTCACACTACAACAAACTGAATTTAATTTCACACTGTATAATAGAATACTGCATAGAATAGATTTGCGAAAGCCTACATGTGATTTGGCTGGAGGAATGAATATACAGTTGGAAGTCAGAAGTTTACATACACCTCAGCCAAATACATTTAAACTCAGTTTTTCACAATTGCTGAAATGTAATCCTAGTAAAAGAATTCCCTATCTTTAGGTCAGTTAGGATCACCACTTTATTTTAAGAATGTGAAATGTCAGAATAATAGTAGAGAATGATATATTTCAGCTTTTATTTCTTTCATCACATTCCCAGTGGATCAGAAGTTTACATACACTCAATTAGTATTTGGTAGCATTGCCTTTAAATTGTTTAACTTGGGTCAAATGTTTCGGGTAGCCTTCCACAAGCTTCCCACAATGACTCAACTATAGTCCACTGATTTGACACGCACACATTTACTGTACTTTGTTCATGTGTTTCACCTAACCTCATGACCAAAAACACACCGTGCTCTAAATGCCATAACCCTCTTAAGTCTTCAGTGGTGTTGTGGACTGTGTCAATGAGCATTCCATAGGAAGTGCACCCCTACTACCAAACAAATGTATGGTTGTATGGGACATGTGAGGCATGCACTTCTATGTTTTAGTTCTACTCTCTGGGTGATCCAGACTGTGTATCTATCTTCGTTGGGCAGGATATCAACCCTGATAACATGATCTTTAACTAATTATATATTAATGAAGCGAAACAATAAATATGATGATTGTGTTGATCCGGATTCAAATTTTCCTTAAATTTACCAGAAATAAAAGTCTTATCACTTGTGATTAATATAATGTTTAGCAATTTTACAACCTGCATAGCAGTTTATCTAATTCCAAGACTGGCTTATTTTCTACCTCTCATTTGAATGCTTGCAGTCGTCCTAAAAAGCATGACCACCTTGTTCATGATCGGTCTTTGCTCAGTGATGAATTGTTGCCCTTTCAGAAATATGGTTGACTGAAGAGACAACCATGCTATATGACATGTCCCCTTATAAGAGTGGGAGGAGTGTTGACCCTTTTTGTTAATAAACATGAAGGGGACCTCGCACTTACATCTGATAACATTGATGTTGAATCTCTTTTCATAGAAATTCCTTCCGGTTCTTTTTTTGGTCATAACAAAAAAACAGTGGCCACCCGATTCTGACATTGGTGGTTTCATATCCTCGCATCAACCTTGAATTGATTTAATAATTAAGATAAAATGTGTTTTCTATTGGTGATTACAACATACATTTATTTAAAAATGTGAGAACCACTCAGTGAATTTCTTCTTCTTCTTCTCCAGCTCTCTGTATCCCTTCATCTATAAGTCCACAAGAGTGACCAGCTCATCTGCCTCCCTTATTGATAATATTTTTTACGACCTTTGCCTCCGTATTTTTTATTTTTTCACCTTTATTTAACCAGGTAGGTCAGTTGAGAACAAGTTCTCATTTGCAACTGCAATGGGAGTTGCAGCAATGGGACAAGACTGTAACTACCAATTGGATATCACAAAATAGGGGACAAAAAGGGGTAAAACAAAATATATATTTTTTTTATAAAAATCAGGCCAATGTAGAGTCTGCTTACCAGACTTATCTCACATCTTTCAACTCTATTTCACCACTTCTTTCCCTTACTTAAACCACGTGTTCTGGAAACCTTGAATTCTGTAAATTACCAAAAGTATAAGAACCAATTTACTCACTTACTTCCGATATACACAAACATTTTACTTAAATTCCAAGAATCCTTAAATAATAGTCAACTTTGAAAATCACCAATCAACTGCTGAAAATGCATCTAGAACTATCCAATATCAATTTATTGTTGGAAATAAAGACCTTTAGTGATGCTCATGTTATTTCATGTGAATTTAACTTTTTTGTGAATGTGGGTTCCTCTCGGTCAAAGAAAATTTAGAAAACTGATGGAAATCCTTTTGGTAATTCAACTTAGATATCAGCAGCAGGTTATGATGAGATTGGTGCCTCTTTGGTGAAATCATTGTCTTCCTCAAATCACTGAGCCTCTAACATACATCTTCACCAAATCTATATAAACTGGTTTTGTTCCTAAAGATGAGAAAATTGCCAAAGTTATCCCCCTCTATAAATCTGTGGATCGAAGATATTATACAAATTATTGCCCAAAATCTGTACTACCATGTTTTACCACTGAACAAAAATATGTTCATGTAAACTGTTGGTCCCATGTTTCTTGAGCTGAAATAAAATATCCCAGAAATGTTCCATACAAACAAATAAGCTCTCAAATTGTGTCCAAATGTGTTTAATCCCTGCTAGTGAGTATTTATCCTTAGCCAAGAGAATCCATCCACCTGCAAGGTGTGGCATATCAAAAAGCTGATTAAACAGCATGATAATTAAAGGTGCACCTTGTGCTATGGCCAATAAAATGTGCAGTTTTGTCACACAACAAACCCAACTGCATTTTATCAATGCCAATTTGAATGCACAGAGATATACTGACGAGATCCTGAGGCCCATTGTCGTGCCATTCATCCGCCGCCATCACCTCATGTTTCAGCATAATATTGCACAGCCCATGTTGTAAGGATATGTACACAATTCCTGGAAGCTGAAAATGTCTCAGTTCTTCAATGGCCTGCATATTCAGACATGTCACCCATTGAGCATGTTTGGGATGCTCTGGATCAAAAGCGTGCTCCGGTCCCCGACAATGTCCAGAAATTTTGCACAGCCATTGAAGACGAGTGGGACAACATGCCACAGGTCACAATTCACAGCCTAATCAACCCTACGCGAAGGAGATGTGTCACGCTGCATGAGGCAAACGGTGGTCACACCAGATACTGACTGGTTCTGATTCACAGCCTTAGCTTTTTTTTTAAGGTACAGTATATGTGACCAACAGATGCATATCTGTATTCCTAGTCATGTGAAATCCATAGATTAGGGTCTAATGAATTCATTTCAATTGACTGATATGCTTATATGAACTGTAACTCAGTTAAATCTTTGAAATTGTTCCATGTTGCGTTTATGTTATTGTTCAGTATAAAATCAGCGCAAATCCCAATAGCAAGAAGAAAAGGTAGCACCAGTAATATGGGTCTTTTTATTTTAGGCTAGAGACAAGCCGTTCTCTGTAAAGCTGCAAAGCATGCCAGCCGTGAAGCTGTGCTTAATTTACCCTCTGGCACTCAGTCTAAGTGACTGAGAACTTGCAGTGTAATCAGGCTGGACTGTGCTCATGGTTATAACAGGCGATGAAATTATACAATGTATCAACTTTACTCGCTCTGCTCCAATGTCACAAATATAACAGAAAACTCATCAGGGTCTGCATCCCTGCTCGCCATCGCAGCTAAATAATATTTTAAAAACTGATGGAGGAACAGATGCACAAGAAGAGCGGATGGAGAGAAGCAGGTGAGTGAGGGCTGGTAGGGGATGCGGATGGCTGATTACTGCTGCCATGTGGTATGCATATGAAAGTGAAGTAGATATTATTGGACTGGCGCATACTAGTGGCTTTTGCTTAAATTCAACTGAATTTAGGAACAAAAATGACTTCATAAAGCCATAATAGGTGCCAGCTGGTTCTTTAGAAGGGCTAAACAATTCTAAAGAAGGTTGGTATCATAGGTATCATGATGTTTTGGTACTGAGATAGTACCGGTATACCGTGCAACTAACAGTGAAATATTTACTTACAGACACTTCCCAATAACGCAGAGAGAAATATAAAAATTATAACAAAGGATAAATACACAATGAGTAACGATAACTTGGCTATATACACGGGGTACCAGTACCAAGTCGTTGTGCAGGGATACTTGAGGTAGATACAGTTTACATACACCTTTCCTGACATGTAATCCTAGTATAAATTCCCTAACTTGGGTCAGTTAGGATCACCACTATTTTAAGAATATGAAATGTCAGAATAATAGTATTTCTTTCATCACATTCCCAGTGGGTGAGAAGTTTACATATACTCAATTAGTATTTGGTAGCATTGCCTTTAAAATGTTTAACTTGGATCAAACGTTTCAGGTAGCCTTCCACAAGCTTCCCACAATAAGTTGGGTGAACTTTGGCCTATTCCCTTGAATACAGATCTTAGATCAGTTTACGCTTTTTCAGTTCGGCCCAAAAATGTTCTATAGGATTGAGGTCAGGGCTTTGTGATGGCCACTCCAATACCTTGACTTTGTTGTCCTTAAGCCATTTTGCCACAGCTTTGGAAGTATGCTTGGGGTCATTGTCCATTTGGAAGACCCATTTGCGACCAAGCTTTAACTTCCTGACTGATGTCTTGAGATGTTGCTTCATTAATATATCCACATAATTTGCCCTTCACAAAATAGATGGAATCATGACGAAGTGCACCTGCTTGCAAGCCTCCCCCTTTTTCCTCCAAACATAACGATGGTCATTATGGCCAAACAGTTATATTTATGTTTCATCAGACCAGAGGATATTTCTCCAAAAAGTACGATCTTTGTCCCCATGTGCAAACCGTAGTCTGTTTTTTTTTATGGCGGTTTTGGAGCAGTGGCTTCTTCCTTGCTGAGCGGCCTTTCAGGTTATGTCGATATAGGACTTGTTTTACTGTGGATATAGATACTTTTGTACCTGTTTCCTACAGCATCTTCACAAGGGATTGATATGCACTTTTCGCACCAAAGTACGTTCATCTCTAGGAGACAGAACGCGTCTCCTTCCTGAGCGGTATGACGGCTGCGTGGTCCCATGGTGTTTATACTTGCATACTATCGTTTGTACAGATGAACGTGGTACCTTCAGGAATTTGGAAATTGCTGCAAGGATGAACCAGACTTGTGGATGTCTACAATTTTTTTTCTGAGGTCTTGCCTGATTTCTTTTGATTTTCCCATGATGTCGAGTAAAGAGGCACTGAGTTTGAAGGTAGGCCTTGAAATACATCCACAGGTACACCTCCAATTGACTCAAATGATGTCAATTAGCTAATCAGAAGCGTCTAAAGCCATGAAATCATTTTCTGTTTAAAGGCACAGTCACTTAGTGTATGTAAACTTCTGACCCACTGGAATTGTGATAGTGAATTATATGTGAAATAATCTGTCTGTAAACAATTGTTGGAAGAATTAGTCGTGGCCAAAAGTTGAGAATGACACAAGTATTGGTCTGCACAAAGTTTGCTGCCTCAGTGTTGATGATGGCAATTTGCATATACAGAGTGATCAGATTAATTGCAAAGTCCCTCTTTGCCATGAAAATGAACTTAATCCCCCAAAAACATTTCCACTGCATTTCAGCCCTGCCACAAAAGGACCAGCTGCCATCATGTCAGTGATTGTCTCGTTAACACAGGTGAGTGTTGACGAGGACAAGGCTGGAGATCACTCTGCCATGCTGATTGAGTCAGAATAACAAGACTGGAAGCTTTAAAAGGAGGGTGGTGCTTGAAATCATTGTTCTTCCTCTGTCAACCATGGTTACCTGCAAGGAAACATGTGCCGTCATCATTGCTTTGCACAAAAAGGCCTACACAGGCAAGGATATTGCTGCTGGTAAGTTGCACCTAAATCAACCATTTATCGGATCATCAAGAACTTCAAGGAGAGAGGTTCAATTGTTGTGAAGAAGGCGTCAGGGCACCCAAGAAAGTCCAGCAAGCGCCAGGACCGTCTCCTAAAGTTGATCGGGGCACCACCAGAGCAGAGCTTGCTCAGGAATGGCAGCAGGCAGGTGTGAGTGCATCTGCACGCACAGTGAGGCGAAGACTTTGAGGATGGCCTGGTGTCAAGAAGGGCAGCAAAGAAGCCACTTCTCTCCAGGAAAAACATCAGGGACAGACTGATATTCTGCAAAAGGTATTGGACTGCTGAAGACTGGGGTAGAGTCATTTTCTCTGATGAATCCCCTTTACGATTGTTTGGGCCATCCGGAAAACACCTTGTCAGGAGAAGACAAGGTGAGCGCTACCATCAGTACTGTGTCATGCCAACAGTAAAGCATCCTCAGACCATTCATGTGTGGGGTTGCTTCACAGCCAAGGGAGTTGGCTCAATCACAATTTTGCCTAAGAACACAGCCATGAATAAAGAATGGTACCAACACATCCTCCAAGAGCAACTTCTCCCAACCATCCAAGAACAGTTTGGTGACGACCAATGCCTTTTCCAGCATGATGGAGCACCTTGCCATAAGGCAAAAGTGATAACTAAGTGGCTTGGGGAACAAAACATCAACATTTTGGGTCCATGGCCAGGAAACTCCCTAGACCTTAATCCCATTGAGAACTTGTGGTCGATCCTCAAGAGGCGGGTGGACAAACAAAAACCCACAACTTCTCACAAACTCCAAGCATTGATTATGCAAGAATGGCCTGCCATCAGTCAGGATGTGGCCCAGAAGTTAATTGCCAGCGGATTGCAGAGGTCTTGAAAAAGAAGGGTCAACACTGCAAATATTGACTCTTTGCATAAACTGAATGTCATTGTCAATGAAAGCCTTTGAAACTTGTGGAATACTTGTAATTATACTTCAGTGTTACCATAGTAACTACTGACATAAAGATCTAAGAAAACTGAAGCAGCAATACTTGTGTCATTCTCAATTTTTGGCCACGACTGTACTTGTGTCATGCACAAAGTAGATGTCCTAACCAACTTGCCAAAACTATAGTTTGTTAACATGAAATCTGTGGAGTGAATGAGTTGTTTTAATGACTTCAACCTAAGTGTATGTAAACTTCCGACTTCAACTGTATGTGCATATACAGTAAATTCGGAAAGTATTCAGACCCCTTTAATTTTTCCACATTTTGTTACTTTACATCCTAATCCTAAAATGGATTAAATCATTTTTCCCCCTCAATCCACACACACACAGTACCCCATAATGACAAAGCAAAAACTTAAGTCTTCTTGGGTATGATGCTACAAGCTTGGAAAACCTGTATTTGGGGAATTTCTCCCCTTCTTCTCTGCAGATCCTCTCAAGCTCTGTCAGGTTGAATGAGGAGCAACACTGCACAGTGATTTTCAGGTCTCTCCAGAAATGTTCGATCGGGTTCAAGTCCGGGCTATGGTTGAGCCACTCAAGGACATTCAGACACTTGTCCGGAAGCCACGCATGCGTTGTCTTGGCTGTGTGCTTCGGGTCGTTGTCCTGTTGGAAGGTGAACCTTCGCTTCAGTCTGAGGTAGGGCTGGGAGATATGGCAAAAAAAAAATTCGATAACGGTAATTAGCACGATATTAATCAAATAATGTTTAAAAAAGGTGCATATCTGCTTCAGATTCAAGGATGCCTGAACAAACAAGACTTTAATGTTTCTTATTTATTGTCAGAAGTATAACTCACAAATAACATTCACTTAAGTTGTAAATCCTTACAAGTCATGAGAAAGAAATAAAAAAGTGCAAGTCAATATGCATTATAACTGTTAGCCTAAGGGCACATTATAGTTTATGTTGGGGTAGCTGTCTTACAAGTTACAAGCAAGAAAGACAAGTTTGTCTACTGTCTCTAGCTTTAATGATAATTATCACCATTTTTTTTTTTATCTTCCACCAGTCCAGTGGATTTGTTTCACTGTCAGCATCAGGAGACTGGAGGTAGCAGCTGAGTTCCTTTTCTACCAGCTGGATTTCAGTAAGACCTGTGGTAGTGGAGCAGGCTTTTTGGACTCAAGAACATGTATATCTGTATAAGTGGGATCTAAGTGCTGAGTCTTCTTTCCACTGGACAAGACCTGTGAAATAGCCTTCTGATCCAGTACTCTGTATATAGATTTTCAATTGTGTTTTTGACTATGTTTGTTTACTGTGTAACTCTGTGTTGTTTTTGTCGCACTGTTTTTGCTTTGTCTTGGCCAGGTCGCAGTTGCAAATGAGAACTTGTTCTCAACTGACCTACCTGGTTAAATAAAGGTGAAATAAAAAAATAAAAAAAGTACTCTTTGCACCATCTTTTGACGTGATCCCCACCTGGTAGGCGACTCTGTCACCAACTTGTGCTGGGGTAGGTTGTGTTCTTTTTGAGCAACTGCCAAGTCTCTCTTCTTTTTCCAGGAATAGGAAAAAGGCACCTACCACTTTCTTACACACTCCAATTGCTCGATCAACCCAACCTTCCTTTTCGACTGTGCTAATTGGTAGCATGTCCTTAGCAATGCAATGCATAAAAGCATTTGTGATGTCTGTGTCTTTTCAATGTTTGCTCGTAGGGCATAAACGCTGTCAGTGTTGACTGCTTCGGGCGAACATCCCTAGATTGGCTGGTGCTTGAGGGGAGTTTATCAATACCGTGGCGCAAACTCAAACTTTCTGCAAAGTACCAAAGAGTGATTTTGCTTCAGATGAAAAAGGTTTGTCTACGGCACAATTTGCACCGAACATTGCTCTGCTCTTTGTCGGACATAAAAAAGCCCAAACAACTACTTCCAAATAAACAGTTGAACCCATTTTTCATATAGAAGCTGGTCCTTCTCCATGGCTATCACTGCCACCGTTTCCGCCTGCATCATTCATTTTTCGTGGTTAATAGTGTCTACTCCATCACAAGGTGCTAAGTGGTTTTTAGTGGGCGTATACCTCTCCATGTGCATATTGTCACTTCTATGCACGTTCCTGCTGCATCAGAGGTGAAGTGGACTGCTGTACCTAATTATTCTATATCGGCATTACCGAAAATGTATCTAAAAAGGTTTTTATATTGTTATTGAGGGAAGTAATTACCTCGATAATTAATTATAATGATTTATCGTCCCGCCCTAGTCTGAAGTCCTGATCCCTCTGGAGCAGCAAGATGCTGCCACCACCATGCTTCACCGTCGGGATGGTGCCAGGTTTACTGCCAGAGGAGTTCAATCTTGGTTTCATCAGACCAGAGAATCTTGTTTCTCATGGTCAGAGTCCTTTAGGTGCCTCTTGGCAAACTCCAAGTGGGTTGTCATGTGCATTTTACTGAGGAGTGGCTTCCATCTGGCTACTCTACCAATGGCCTGATTGGTGGAGTGCTGCAGAGATGGTTGTCCTTCTGGAAGGTTCTCCCATCTCCACAAAGGAACTCTGTCAGAGTGACCTTTGGGTTCTTGGTCACCTCTCTGACCAATGCCCTTCTCCTCCGATTGCTTAGTTTGGCCGGGCGGCAAGCTCTAGGAAGAGTCTTGGTGGTTCCAAACTTCTTCCATTTAAGAATGATGGTATTCTGGGGGACTTTCAATGCTGCAGATATTTTTTGGTACCCTTCCCCAGATCTGTGCACCGACACAATCCTGTCTGGGCTCTACGGACAATTCCTTCGACCTCACGGCTTGGTTTTTGCTCTGACATGCACTGTCAACTGTGGGACCTTATATAGACGTGTGGCAAATCACGTCCAATCAACTGAATTCACAAGTTGTAGAAAAATCTCAAGGATGATTAATGGAAAAAGGACACACCTGAGCTCAATATCGAGTTTCATAGCAAAGGGTCTGAATACTTATGAAAATAAGGTATTTCGGTTTTTATTTTAATACATTTGCAAAAGTTTCTACTCGCTTTGTCATTATGGGGTATTGTGTGTAGATTCATTATTATTTTTAAAATCTATTTTAAAATAAGGCTGAAACTTAACAAAATGTGGAAAAGGGAAGTGGTCTGAATACTTTCCGAATGCACTGTAGGCAGGGATAAAGTGATTAGGCAACAGGATAGATAATAAACAGTAGCATATACGGTGAGTCAAAAGGGTTAGTGCAAAAAGAGGCAATGCAGATAGTCCAGCGAGCTATTGGTTAACTATTTAGCAGTCTAATCGCTTGGGTGTAGAAGCTGTTCATGGTCCTGTTGATAACCATCTATATTGCATATGGGTCTAATTGGGAGTGGATGAGACAATGTTTGTCATCAAATAGATAAGTAAGAGATGTAAGCCTTGAGCAGACAGGAAGCTGTGGGCTGTGTTTCCGTCAGGCACAGGTGGTGTCTGTTCAAAGCTGAGCGAGAGTACAAACACACACAGATGTAAATACAAACCTGCTATAACCCAGTAATAAACATAGGCCTGTATAGACTTGAGTGATGCGTATGTGAGTAGAGGCAAGGAATTAGCATCTAGAAACAGAACTTTACACGATGACTGAAACAGCACTTTGCACGATGGATGAAAGCCTATCCCTGTCAAATTGTGGCAGTGTCTTACTCAAACACCTGAGTCAGAATGAGGATTGGCCTTCAAGTGGCTCGAATCCAGGCTGCATCACATCCGGACGTGATTGGGAGTGAGGGAAAGACAACAGCAGCATTGCTGTCAGTGTGTGCATTTCTAGTTATGTGTATCGCCCTTTCATAAACTATGCTGGGTTAAATTCAGTTCAACTGTGTCAGTACCTTTAAAACGAACAGACAATTCTAATAGGTTCTTTATTAGGCTAGACGTTATCTGTACAGTAACAACCAATGTTCCCCTTTATTGTCAGGCAGGCCTCAAAGGGCTTTGAAACAACATCCAGGGTTACCGACAATTTATTTTTAGCCATGGGCCCTGTCCCACTTAAGGTGAGCATATAGCTAGCATAGGCCTACACTTGTTTACATAGTCTTATATAACCCCCCCCCCCCCCCCCCCCAAACAAGTTAAGGGTACAGGCACTGGTTTAACACCTACTACAGCACTGTTATATTGGTGGCTTCATCCATGGTGTTGAAGTTTGAATGTTTGCCAATTACAATATAATTGGCATTCATGCTTAATGCCATGGCTCTATAACATTCAAAACTGAGTAATATGCTTTCAACTAACTACATTTTCATCTTGACTTCTGTGTCCAAGTCAAGTGTCAGTGCATGACACCTCTAAACCAAGATTAGGAGAGGTGCTGAATGTAGAATTTGGCTTGGGGGAGGGGGCAGCAATTCCAGACTATTATAGTAGTAATCACCACAGCAGCTAGCAAGGTCTATTTTTATGCCCGCGTTTCTGACTATAGTAGAGGCCAGAAAATAGGATGACACTTGACTTGGTCAGCTTGCATGACAAGTTTATAGTTCCAGCAAGGAACTCCAAACCGAAACATGCCACGAGTTGGTTACGTTAGTGGTATGCAAAAACCTTTATCCATCTCATCAGGTTTCGCCATAACTTGTTAAGATAGCAAACTAAATAACGTTAGCTCCAGTAGAAGTTTAGGGGATAACGTTACTAGGTAACACACTTTACACTGACTAACCTAACGTTGGACGAGTCATGTAGCTTGCATTTTACCTACTTAAGATTCCGACCTAATGTTTTGGCCAGAATCACTTTACATGTGTTAAAAATAGCTAACATTAGCAATCTAAGATAGCCATCTTAGCTAGTGGCAGCAGGGCCTAACCGAAAGACAAGGCAGCACGCTTGGCTAGCTAACGTTACAGTTGGCTAACGTAACGTTATAACGGGCTAGCTAACGTTATAGCTAGCTGCTCGCTCACTCACTGTACAACGACATTAACTAAGTAATTGTCTAGCTAAAACGACATATACTTTTTTTGTCTACATTAAGTACCAGCAATAGAACATTAATTTATTAAGCAGTGTTTAAGGCAAAGTGTCAAACAGTCAATTTACCTTGTGAATTCGTTTTAAGGCCATTCTGCCAGTGCGTATCAGGGAGCGGTTGTCGAAGAGGGAGAGCACAGGCTAGCTACGCGATGCTAACTAGCATATAGCAATTAGCTGTAACGTACGGCGAACTATCTAACGCGTTAAGTTACCTAGCTAGCTTTACATAAACTGGCCGATTTTACTTTTACAGTTGGGAAGCGGGTATCAATGTAGAATTATATTCTCGCTTTTCCTCTGTCGGCAGCTTTTGACTGCACTGATATAACGTTGCCGTTACGAAACTTGAAACCAGCCAAATAAAATACGTTAGCTAGGCTCGTTCTTCTGGTCACGTCTGTGAAGTGAGCGATATTCGCGATGGGTGAGATCAACGGTTCGCCTTCAAAAGAAAAGTCCCTCATTGAAACTGATGCAAATAGTGGAATCATGCCACAATTGGACTAGGCAATGCTAAACAAGGTTGAAATGTGCTTACATGGTTTTAACAAAATACAGTCATTTATTAATTTTACAATAAACAGTAAAAAAGCTGTTGAAATCGCCAACACCTTTGAGGGTGTCTTGACTGGCTGAATCAGTGCTTGGAATGACAACTGCACCGACCTCGATCGCATGGCGCTACAGAAGGTGATGCGGACAGCCCAGTATATCACTGGGACCGAGTTCCCTGCCATACACGACCTCTGTATGAGGCGGTGTGAGAGGAAGGGACGAACAATTGTTAAAGACTACTGACACTGGACACACAGACTATCTGTATTGACTCTTATATTGTTTGTTTTCTCTATGCATATGCGCACACTAGGCACATTCTACCCACTCACACACACATTCATACTGACTCTACACACACAAACTCATCATATACTGTATGTCCTTTAGTCAATCACAAGTGTGTGTGTGTGTGTGTGTGTGTTTGTCTGTGTGTGAGCTTGCGTGAGAGAGAGTTTGTGGTGATATAGTTCCATATTAATGGATTGGAGAGTTTTGTTGATGTGAGTTGGTGCCTATTTGATGGCATCTGGTTGACAGATTGAATTAATTGATTCATTAAATTAAATCCATTGAAGGGGCAATCTGGGATTTGTACATACATTTTTGGACATTTAAAACATAGCCATTGAGTTTTTAATAATGTAACTTAGAAATGCTGCGTGAGCAACACGTCTTACCCCATCAGAACTGACACTTTGGTGTAGAATGATCGGGAGACAGGCGCAGGAATGTGCAATAAGGGGTTTTAATGTATACCCAAATAAAAGCACGTACTCAAAACACAGGGTTGAAAACCCAAACAAAAGAGGAAGGAGTACATCGAATAAATACACGGGACGAGACCCGAAAACACAAGTGTACAATGATACAACACGGGACGAGAACCGTAATCATACATGCACAACAACACGCGGCAGCGAAAGACCACATAACAAAGCACAGGTACTCACACGACCAACGGACATTGTAACAATAATCGACAAGCACAATGGTGAACAAAGGGCACGCTTATACAATTACTAATCATGGAATGGGAACCAGGTGTGCGTAATGAGAGTTCAATCACGCCTAGAGGCCGGTGACATAGACCTCCGGAACTGGTGCAACAGTACCGGAGGGATCCGTGACAGCATCTAATCAACAATGGCATTACTTTAATTTAAAGTACTGGTTTACCCAAAATCCAGAAACTACCAAGTGATTCCATATATTGAAACTAGTTCAGTGGAGTTTGCCCTTTCAGGAACGGAGATTGTGGCAAGGCAAGAACAAGATGTATGTCAGGAGTATTGCAGTATTATCATAAGGAGAGTTATACTTGGAATACGGAGGAGGAATGAAAGGAAAAAGAGAGGCAGAGGTGGTTTAAGAGAGAGAGTGAGGAAGAGGGTGAGTTTGAGTCGGTTAAAAATGGCATAAAAAGGGAGATGGTTTGTTAAAGAAGAAAGGAAGAAAGTGTAAGCAGAGTGAGTTGAAGACAGGAGGAGAAATGGAAGAGAATGAGGGTGAAGTATCGGAGGTGGTAGGTGTGGTGAAGTTCTCGGAGCCCGAGTCTTGGGATAAAGATGAGTCTGTGACAGTAGGGGTGAAATGTTTGGAAAAAGTGGACCCTTGCCTTTTGGCTGATCCATTTGTAGTTTCAGGGTGGGTCCTCTGAGTCAAATACATGTTAGAATCCCCTTTGGTAGTAGATTTAAGTCAAAACTGTAACTTGGCCACTCAGGAACATTCACTGTCTTCTTGGTAAGCAACTCCCGGTTAGATTTGACCTTGTGTTTTAGGTTATTGTCCTGCTGAAAGGTGAATGAATCTCCCAGTGTCTGGAGGAAAGCAGACTAAACCAGGTTTTCCTCAAGGACTTTGCCTGTGCTGAGCTCCATTACGTTTATTTTTTATCCTGAAAAACTCCCCAGTCGTTAACGATTACAAGGATACCGATAACATGATGCAGACACCACTATGCTTAAAAATATGGAGAGTGGTACTCAGTAATGTGTTGTATTGGATTTGCCCCAAACATAACGCTTTGTATTCAGGACAGAAAGTTAATTGCTTTGCCACATTTTTTTGCAGTATTACTTTAGTGCATTGTTGCAAACAGGATGCATGTTTTGGAATATTTTTATTCTGTACAAGCTTCCTTCTTTTCACTCTATCAATTAGGTTAGTATTGTGGAGTAACTACAATGTTGTTGATCCATCCTCAGTTTTCTCCTATCACAGCCATTAAACTCTGTAACTGTTTAATAAAGCCACCATTGGCCTCATGGTGAAATCCCTGAGCAGTTTCCTTCCTCTCCAGTAACTGAGTTAGGAAGGAGTCCTGTGTCTTTGTAGTGACTGGGTATAATGATACACCATTCAAAGTGTAAATAATAACTTCACCATGCTCAAAGGGATATTCAATGTCAATTCTGTTTACCCATCTACCCTTCTTTGGGGTTGCTCTTCTTTGCGAGGCATTGGAAAAACCTCCCTGGTCTTTGTGGTTGAATCTGTGTTTGAAATTCACAGGGACCTTAGAGATAATTGTATGTGTAGGTTACAGAGATGAGGTAGTCATTCAAAAATCATGTTAAACACTATTATTGCACACAGAGTGCAATAATAATAGTCCATGCAACTTATTATGTGACTTGTTTACTCATGAACTTATTTAGGCTTGCCATAACAAAGGGGTTGAATATTTATTGACTCAAGATATTTGAGCTTTTCATTTTTAATTTCCACTATGTGATATTGTGGGTAGGCCAGTGACAAAAACAAAAAAATCTTAATTTAATCAATTTTAAATTCCGTCTGTAACAGTCAAGGGATGTGAATACTTTCTGAAGGCACTGTATGTATGTTTTTCTGCAGGGAGACAGAGAACTAGTAAATAATAAAAGTATTGTTGCGCAATGCGTACTATAAGGAGCCGCCCATTTTGTGAAGTAAATCTTCAGTCAGTCTGTCAGTCAGTTTACCCTTTACTCACTTTTAATAAAGAGTTGTGTAGAACGGCCTTTACAGCAAAAAAACATCCAGGGAGCCCAGGGAGCCAGGGATCCTTGGCCCAGGGATCCTTTCCCTACCATTAAGCGGAGGTCCGGATGTGGAGGTCATGGGCTAGTGTGGTTACACGTGGTCTGCGTTTGTGAGGCTGGTTGGATGTACTGCTAAATTCTCTAAAACAACGTGGGAAGTGGCTTATGGTAGAGAAATTAACATTAAATTCTCTGGCAACAGCTCTGTTGGACATTCCTGCAGTCAACATGGCAATTGCATGCTCCCTCAAAACTTGAGACATCTGTGGCATTTGTGACAAAACTGCACATTTTAGAGTGGCCTTTTATTATCCCCAGCACAAGGTGCACCTGTGTAATGATCATGCTGTTTAATCATTTTATTGATATGCCACACCTGTCAGGTGGATGGATTATCTTGGCAAATGAGAAATACTCACTAACAGGGATGTAAAAAAAATGTGTGCACACAATTTGAGAGAAATAAGCTTTTTGTGCGTATGGAACATTCCTGCTATCTTTTATTTCAGCTCATGAAAAATGGGACCAACACTTTACATGTTGCATTTATTTTTTTGTTTAGTATAAAATCATAGATTGAAGAAGGAACGGGGGTTAGTTACCAGTCATAGAGAACGATAGACGACTATAGTGCCGAAAAGCCTGTTTTAACATGGCCAGCACCATTGAGGAGTTTCACTATTTTGAAGTAGTCAACTGGGTGGGACTTCCTATGTGTTGAGGAAGGATCACATAATTCCATCCAGGTCATCAGGAGGGGTCACCCAATTAATTATACTTGTGAGCAAACATTCCTTTTAGTTTGTTTACCAACTCATAGAAGTAGTAGAATAATAACTTGTACTACTCCTGAGCGTTTCAAAGACAGATGATAAGCGACAGAGACATGGGGTACTGTATGTAAAGACAAGAGGCAAGCAGAGATAGGGGTCTGTGTGTTTGTGTGTTAGAGAGAGGGGTACAAAGTAGGCCTACAGATGGCACTATACTCAAGTACACAGATAAATGAAGCACTCAGCAATACCCGGAGAAACATGATCTTTTTGAGATAACTCTCCTTCGTAAAGTATTTAAGGTCATTATTGTAATTGTCAAAACATTCAAACAACACTGCATTACCCCATTCCACCTTTAAAAAAACAACCAACCCCCACGGGAGTTTTACCCTTGCTCTATTTGGCCATAATAAACACACCCATAAATGTTGAATGATTGACAAGGAGAGCCAACCAATGGGCTTCCCTATCAGTGTCCCTATTCGTGAGGTGGGCGGAAACTACACAGTTGGCCCTGTTTGAGATCACTTACAAAGTCCAGACAGCCAGAGCCTTGAAACTGCCGTAGACCGTAGACTAGAAGAGACATCCGATTGGGCCCAGTCAAACCCAATATCTGCACGTTGGGTGATTTGTATATCAAATAATCTGCCCATCACCTTGGTAGAGTTTCAGGTCGTATTTATATAGTTGCGCTGCCCACTTTAGAAGATTGCGATTTGCAAGACTCCAGGCGTTGTATTAAATCTTTTTTTTTTTTTAAGACAACCTGGAACGCAGCAAAGGACGCAACTTCGCTCATGCGCATAGCATACGAAGAAGACGCAGTTAATGATCTTAACGATGCTATGATCATCCACTATATGGGCTTGTAATACATTTAATAATATAAAATAATAGTAGGCTATTGTGTTTTGCTGTCGTGTCATAGGTGAGTGGAATTGTAGGCATAATACATCTTAATTTTATTCCATGTTTGTTCTAAATAGCTAACTGTTAAACATGTTGTTGTCGTGTGCTGTAGTTGAATTCTGTCGATAACGGCCTAATACAATATTATTTTAACTATCTCAGCATCACAACTCGTGTGGAATTCGGAGCAGTGAAACGTTCTAAAACTAGACTATTAGCACCACCTTGTGTAGTTGATTGATGGTGAACGGTGTTTGCTGGCTCGGTAATTGTGGGGAGTAGGGCTGAATGTCAATTATGGACATTGGTGTTTTTAACTAACGGTGACCTAGGCTACTAGTTATGGTCGTGTAGTGGTGTTTTTCACTCATCTTTCACAGTCGAAACGGAAAGCGGCTTATTGTTGTTAGGTGAAACTCATGGACCGTGAATCAACGGCAATACTATTCTTGTTTTCTGTAGCCTAGTTGTAAAGTGTGCAATGGTCATCATTCACTAGAGATACATTTTCTAATACCGTATTACCTAGCCTATTGTATTTAAACGATTGTTGCCTGGTCACTTTAATAACATGTATGGTGTCTAACACATTAAAATATGTATAACAAATCTTCTATAGGATTCTATAGGCTACAAGTGATATTTAATAGGCTCTATGCTTTATACCGCCTCCCACATTATTTTACTTCCTACCGGGGTGCTGACTTCCGGAGTGACTTCCGCTATTGTTTTTATCATTAGCTTTCTAGCTAGCTAACTGTCGTCGATGCATTTCTGACTGAAATTGTTCGCAATGGCTACGTTTAAATTACATCCCAGCGAAGAAGGTGCTAATGAACATTGTTCAGAGCCTCTGTGTTCAGTTTCTTCAAAATGTAATTGTATTAAGCGCTTCCATAGTTTCCCGGTCGAAAAAGGTGGTTGGTGGCAGTACGTCGTAACTAGTTAGCTACAATCATATTAGCTAGATAGCTAATTGAACTAGTAACTAGATAGTTACTTCGTAAAATTACTAACTGACTTGCCTAGTTAATAAAATTGTTGGACTACACAATGAACGTTAGCTAGCGAATCAAGGGTTGAAACTAGCTAGCTAGATAGATAACGTGAGCTAGCAGGAATTAAAAGCTAGCTAATAGCCATGGCAAGCAACGTATGAATTAAGCTAGCTAGCCTGTTACGCTAACGACGACGCTAGACGTTAAGTCATCAAGTGAAATACATAACTCTGAGTCTGGCTTGCACTGACAGGAGAATAGAGTCAAGTTAAATACAGCATGGTGAAGGGGAATTAAATTCTTAAACATCTTGCTAGCAACATTAGCAAAGCCAGCTGCAGTCACATATTGGCTACCTAGCAACATTACATACTTTATTTTGGAAGCAGTGGAAACTCAATTTCAACTAGTCCACCAAGTCCAGCCCAAACTGGATTGACTTCAAAGTGCCAATGGAAACGGTTTAAGTGTACTACAATATGCATGTAAAGAATGAGGGGTATAGGGCTGGTGAAATATGATCATCTACCCTTGGACTCTGGTTAGAGAAGACAGGCAGAAATGTAGTTATGAGTCTTTACAAATGTACAAACTACATCTCTTAACGTAGCATATATTCAGATGGTACATGGCATGAAAGGTTGTTCCAATGGATTGAATCACAGTACAGTTGAGCTAGATGAGAAGATTGACAATTGACATTTCAGTCGGCATTGGTCTTATCCTTGTCTTGGATTGGCTTTGGTTAGAATTGACCCGCCGGTAAGGTTTTCTGCATGGAGACAGAAATAGCATCACAATGCATAATTACTTATAAACTTTTATAATATTAATAAATTGCTATATGAATACACTAAAATAGCAATACGCAAAATCCAAATATTGTAGCTAGCTATATCTGTCACTGACTTAGTACTCACCTTCATTGTTGTCTATGTAGCTTCCTATATACACTGGGGGCCAAAAGTTTGGAATATTACTCATTCAAGGGTTTTTCTTTATTTGCACTTTTTTTCCATTGTAGAATACAATTGAAGACATCAAAACTATGACATAACACATATGGAATCATGTAGTAACCAAAAAAAGTGTTAAACAAATCAAAATATATTTAAATTTGATTCTTCAAATAGCCACCGTTGCCTTGATGACAGCTTTGCACACTCTTGGCATTTTGTCAACTAGCTTCACCTGGAATGCTTTTCCATCAGACTTGAAGGAGTTCCCACATATGCTGAGCACTTGTGGGCTGCTTTTCCTTCACTGCAGTCCGACACATCCCAAACCATCTACATTTGGTTGAGGTTGGAACCAAAAATCTCAAATTTGGACTCAGACCAAAGGACAAATTTCCACCAGTCTAATGTCCATTGCTCGTGTTTCTTGGCCCAAGCAAGTCTCTTCTTCTTATTGGTGTCCTTTAGTAGTGGCTTCTTTGCAGCAATTTGACCATGAAGGCCTGATTCACACAGTCTCCTCTGAACAGATGTTGTTGAGATGTGTCTGTTACCTGAACTCTGAGAAGCATTTATTTGGGCTGCAATCTGAGGCTGGTAACTCTTATGAACTTATCCTCTGCAGCAGAGGTATTTCTGGGTCTTCCATTCCTGTGGCAGTTCTCAGGAAGCTGCTTGAGAGAATGCCATGAGTGTGCAAAACTGTCATCAAGGCAAAGGGTGGCTACTTTGAAGAATCTCAAAAATAAAATATATTTTGATTTGTTTAACACTTTTTTTGGTTGATACATGAATCCATATGTGTTATGTCATAGTTTTGATGTCTTCACTTTTATACTACAATGTAAAAAATAGTGCAAATAAAGAAAAACCCTTGAATGAGTAATACTCCAAACTTTTGGCCCCCAGTGTTGAACCACTTTTCGTGCTTGCTAGCTGGAGTCTCGGAGGCTGATTTAACAATTGGATGTACATCATTAATATAAATTTGAGGCAAGTCCTGAAGACACCTTGTAAAAAAAACGGTGACATAGTGGTATTAATGTTATATTGTCGATAACAACTAGACTTGACTTCCGTTCTATAGTATGCGCCACCGGAAATTACCACACCGGTAGGAAGTGTGCTTAGAACGTCTGGTCATGGAATATGCATAAGGGCTATTAGAACTATCTATAGCCTACCGCCAACCCCCCTGACCCAATGGGTGTCTCTACAGCTGTCTTGTGTGTGTCCTCAGAACATGCACCTCTGTATCCTAGTGAGTGCCCTTCTCAGCATCCCTTTCTCTTTGGGTGAGTTGGACTGTTTGCCATTTTATTATTATAGCATTTGCATCCAGTTGTAAATGGTTGTTCAGCCTATGATTACGTTACAATTGTAATATGTTGGCTCCATTCTCTCTCTCTCCCCCTAGCTTTCTCTTTGGGTGGGTCCAGTGTTGTTGTTGTCTCACAAAAATTGAAAAATTCTGTATTTTCTTTTGATAATGTCTGGCCATGACCTTTTTCCTCCTCCCATCAATGTTTTTCATTGCCTCTTGTCTCTCTAGTTGTCTCTCTTTTTTTTTCAGGCTGGAATGAAGACTTACAGATAGTGTGTTCTGGTCGAGAGTTCCGCCTGCCGGTCTACTCAGGGTCAAGAATCGTGACCTTTACCCCTAGCTACCCTCCAGGACCAAGAAGAGTGCTTCTGGAGAACAACAATGTAGGTTGTGGGGGTTGGTTCTTCTAATGTCTCCGCAAGGATAGTAAAACAAGGAAAATTCTCCCTAATGGGGACTTTTCCCACGAAAAGGATATTTTAAGCTTAGGCGTTAGGTTTAGGGTTATGGTTAGAATTAGGGTAAGGGGTTAGTGGTTTAGGGAAACTAGGATTTTTAAGGGAATTCATTTTGGGTCCCCACGAGGATAGAAGAACATAATGTGTGTGTGTGTTCTCGTATGCTAAGCCCTATTGTGTGTTTGTAGTTGAAGGACCCACGGTTTGAATGGACGAAGGATAGGACGTTGTTGCTGAAGGACGTCACACACCGTGACCAGGGGCTCTACTCTATCAAACTGTCCTCTGGATTCACTTACGAGACCGTTCGCCTCACTGTCTCAGGTACAACTCAGCCGCAGGGAATACCTCTCTATTTCGTTCTATCCATTCTCTCTCTAGTTCTTGCTCTCTATTCTGTCTTTCTCTATTATATTGTATAATGATTCATTGTATCTGTTGAAATTGATTGTATGAACTTTGAAACATTGTATAACTCTCAAGATCATCTCTCTCTGTTTCTCTTTCTTTCACCCTTTCTCAGAATGTATAAAAACCTTCCGACTGGGCTATGGGGAAACCTTTCAGCACAACATCCCTAAATATGGCTCCATGCTGGAGTTCTCTCCCCGGGGCTCCCCCCCTGACTCCCAGCCAGTATTACTGTGGAACCGGACGGACCCTGAGACCAGCGATGCGGGCCGGGGGAGGCTAGGTTCAGATGGGAGGGTCTGGGTGGCAGAGAGGGTGACCCAGGCAGACCAGGGAAACTACACCATCCGAGACGAGAACGGGAAAGTAATCTCCCGCAGCAAATTGACTGTCAATGGTGAGCACTTGAAAGATCAAAGAGATCTGGATGAAGGGGGGAGAGAAATGAAAAGGGAGGTGGAGAGAGAGAGGAGGAGATGGGATTGGAGGCTAGGAGAGAACAGATTGCGATATTAGATCTGACTCTTAATCCAAACTGATTCTTAATTGTATCTGATTCTTTCTTTCATCCTGATGCCATTCTCCCCTCATCGTCCTCATTTCCCCTTCTTAATTTTTCCTTTCCACTCTTTCCCATTCTCTCTCTCTCTCTCCTCATTCCCTGTGTGGGTGCAGGGCACAACTTCAATGTCACCCGCTTCTTCAAGGAGTCTCTAAACCTTCCCCTCTTTCTCCCTGTCCCTCATGTACACCTCATTTTTACTCCATCCCTGCACTCCTCCGACCTCTCCAACCCCTCCAACGTGCCCCTTGACTCCCGGTACTCCCGCCCCGTGCAGCTGATCAGGGATGGGCAGATCGTGGACCAGGACCCCCGGTACTGGGGCCTCATCTCTCTGGGGAGAAACGGGACTGTCAACGAGGTGGTCATCACCAGGCTGAGTGCAAAGCATGATGGGATGTATGAGATCCGAGATCAGGACGGCAACCTGGTGTCGTCCACCGTTCTCCATGTGGTCGGTGAGTGACAGTGAAAGTGTGTATCTGTGTGAGCAACAGCTTTCCCCATTACATGATGCAGAGATAATATCTGTCTTGATCTCCCCGCTCACTCACTCACTCACTCTTTCTCCCTTCCTTTTTTTCTCTGCAGATAAGACTGCTAGATGGAGAGCAGTCCTCAAGTCCATCAGTGTTCCTTCTGGCATGTTTGTGACTTTGGCTGGTTTCATCCTGTTTATGAAGCGCTACCCTAACTGCAGCCTCACTATGATCATCAACGGCTTAAGAGGTCACCATACAACGGCAGCTAACCCTCCGAGAGTTAATGTCCAGGTGAGGGGATGTTCTGAATGAGCTTGACGGCTGTAGAGTCAGAGGGGTTGTGAGAGGTTATTGGAGGGTTTGTGTGTGTGCAATGCTATGAGCCTGTTGTCATGGTACTATGTTGTCCATCTATTTCTACTGTGTGATATTATAGCATTCTGAAGTGAGTGTCAGAGTAAAAATAGAACCAGTCCTTTGTGCCATCTCAATCTCAGTTTAAATTGGGTCAATGGTCACATACAGTTTCATGCTTCTCTGTGGTGTGTGTGGCTGTGTGTTCCCCTGTCTGTCTACACGAAATATAGTGGATTTGATATTTACATAGTAGTTTTGTTTATGTAATCTGCAGGACTACAGTCCACCCAGCCTCCAGCCTTACGGTCATTCACAGCAGATTGTAATGCCAAAAATATGGAGTCCCAGACCTACACATTCGGTAGGTTGGCAGTGAAGTTGTAAATATAGGCTCTTTTTCTTTTCACCATTATTCTAGATTTCTATATTGTGTCTTCCTCAGGGTTACACTCCTGTCGTGGACAGTGGACCACTTTCCCCTGAGCCAGTGAGGACAGCGAGACAACAGGAGACCGATAGACTTAGAGTTGAGACTGACACTACTCACACTCCCAGTAAAGAGGTACAGTTGAAGTCGTTAGTTTACATACACTTAGGTTGAAGTCATTAATACTCATTTTTCAACCACTCCACAGATTTCATGTTAACAAATTATAGGACATCTACTTTGTGCATGACACAAGTAATTCTTCCAACAATTGTTTACAGACAGATTATTTCACTTTTAATTCACTATATCACAATTCCAGTGGATCAGAAGTTTACATACACTGTGCCTTTAAACAGCTTGAAAAATTACAGAAAATGTCATGGCTTTAGAAGCTGCTGATAGGCTAATAGGCATAATTTGAGGTGTATCTGTTGATGTATTTTTTTTATTTAACCTTTATTTTACTAGGCAAGTCAGTTAAGAACAGTGGGTTTTCTGAGTCAGCCTAGGAACAGTGGGTTAACTGCCTTGTTCAGGGGCAGAATGACAGATTTTTAACTTGTCAGCTCGGGGATTCGATCCTGCAACCTTTCAGTTACGGGCCCAACACTCTAACCACTAGCCTACCTGCCGTATTTCAAGGCCTACCTTCAAACTCAGTGCCTCTTTGCTCGATATCATGGGAAAATCAAAAGAAATCAGCCAAGACCTCAGAAAAAAATGGTAGACCTCCACAAGTCTGGTTCATCCTTGGGAGCAATTTCCAAATGCCTGAAGGTACCACGTTCATCTGTACAAACAATAGTGCACAAGTTTAAACGCCATGGGACCACGCAGCCGTCATACCGCTCAGGAAGGAGACGCGTTCTGTCTTCTAGAGATTAACGTACTTTTGTACGAAAAGTGCAAATCAATCCCAGAACAACAGCAAAGGACTTGTGAAGATGCTTGAGGAAACGGGTACAAAAGTATTATATCTACAGTAAAACGAGTCCTATATCGACATAATCTGAAAGGCCGCTCAGCAAGGAAGAAGCCACTGCTCCAAAACAGACATATAAAAAAAGCCAGACTACGGTTTGCAACTGCACATGGGGACAGAAATCGTACTTTTTGGAGAAATGTCCTCTGGTCTGATGAAACAAAAATAGAACTGTTTGGCCATAATGACCATTGTTTTGTTTGGAGAAAAAAGGGGGAGTCTTGCAAGCCGAAGAACACCATCCCAACCGTGAAGCACGGGGGTGGCAGCATCATGTTGTGGGGGTGCTTTGCTGCAGCAGGGACTGGTGCACGTCACAAAACAGATGGCATCATGAAGAATTGAAATTATGTGGATATATTGAAGCAACATCTCAAGGAAGTTAAAGCTTGGATCTTCCAAATGGACAATGACCCCAAGCATACTTCCAAAGCTGTGGCAAAATGGCTTAAGGACAACAAAGTCAAGGTATTGGAGTGGCCATCACTAAGCCCTGACCTCAATCCTATAGAACATTTGTGGGCAGAACTGAAAAAGCGTGTGAGAGCAAGGAGGCCTACAGACCTGATTCAGTTACACCTGTTCTGTCAGGAGGAATGGGCCAAAATTCACCCAACTTATTGTGGGAATCTTGTGGAAGGCTACCTGAAACATTTGACCCAAGTTAATCCATTTAAAGGCAATGCTACCAAATACTAATTGAGTGTATGTAAACTTCTGACCCACTGGGAATTTGATGAAAGAAAGCTGAAATAAATCATATTCTCTACTATTATTCTGACATTTCACATTCTTAAAATAAAGTGGTGATCTGAACTGACCTAAAACAGGGCATTTTTACTAGGATTAAATGTCAGGAATTGTGAAAAACTGAGTTTAAATGTATTTGGCTAAGGTGTATGTAAACTTCTGACTTTTCTGACTCACAATGGACAAAGTTCTATTCTGTTCTTTCTTTTTATCATTGACTTCCTCTCTCTTCTCAGGAGACTACTGACGGAGAGAGGGAGATCTCCTTTTCCATTGCTGGCACCTCAGACTGCCTCCACTCATCTGAAGACTGCTTTCAGTTCCAGATCAAAAAAGAGGGAGACAAGGAGAGATGGAGCAAAGCACAAGACTACTTCTCCACACTTCCACTGGATACAGATACCTCGGAGACTTGCAGCGTCTACACTTCTGACAAACTCTACTTCTTATAGAGCACAAAGAGGAGTGAATGAAGGCAAAGAGAAAGAAAGAAAGAAAGAAAGAAAGAAAGAAAGAAAGAAAGAAAGAAAGAAAGAAAGAAAGAAAGAAAGAAAGAAAGAAAGAAAGAAAGAAAAAGAAAGAAAGAAAGAAAGAAAGAAAGAAAGAAAGAAAGAAAGAAAGAAAGAAAGAAAGAAAGAAAGAAAGAAAGAAAGAAAATAGTGAAATTGTTGATTTTGGCTGATTTTTGTCACTTTAGTGCCTTCACTTTCAGAACCATATTTGGACCTGTTTAGGTATTGTGTATTACTTAATATAATTTCTTTATGATCATGTAATTATCCTTCCTTTTAAGCATGAGATGAGCAATATCCTACATTTTGGCATGCCACTCCTTTGTACAACTGGATAGGGAATGTTCCCAAAAATCAACCCGCTGATGACTTTGCTGCTACCTACCAAGGAACCCTCAGGACCACACATTTAAACCTGTACTCTAAGCTATAGATGTCTGTATATATATATGTATATGTGTGTGTAAATATATGGAAGTCATGTTAGGATGGGGAAGAGATGAGGAATTGACAGATCTCGTAATAGAATGATATATGGAATTGCGTCTCAATTTAAATGCATATCTAACTGCATGTTACCTACTATTAATCAAGTAAATAACACAGTAATAAACAATTAATATTTTATTAGATTACACATTTTTATGTAAGATGTGTTTGTTATTGCCATAAAATGGGGTACATTATTAAATTACTGTTACATTATTTTCACCAATTATTCACATTGTCATTGCGGTTTTTATAGAATGGATTGATTTCTTTATTGGTATCAAACTGAAAGTGTATCAATATGATGTTTGAAGTCATATACTTTTATCAATGTTTTATTGTTTTACCGTATCATTGGTTTGTTAGTCAAGTAATGAATGAAGATGAAGAAAATAAAACTAATTCTATTTATGTAAGTTGTCGTAGTCATGAGAGTAGGGGGAACGAAGAAGAGCTCTCAGTGGAGGACTGATGCTATCCCAGCATGCACTGTTTTTGAAGCGGCATTGAAACGCCAGCGTGCGAACGTGGAACAAAACAAAAATAAAGTAGGCCCAGTAGTGGCCTTTTAGGCAAAAAGTTTCAAGATCGTTTGCCATCAAAAGTAACACAAAAAAAGTATTTTTTAGCTGCAGAGAGACGTGCACTTGAAATATGTCTTTGGTTTGCGCAAGTAAGTTGAACATACTTCGGAAGTTGAATTAGCTAGCTTACCTTAGCACACTGTTAGCTAGTGCGGCTAACTAGCTAGTAACTGATGCATTGTATTTGTAGTTTACTGTCACTTTTCTGCAACATGGTATTCATGGTGGCGTACTAGTTACATTAGCTAGCCGTGGCCGCTCTAATATATTAATGAAACGATAGCTAATAATTGTATGTATCCACTTATGTTCCCCCACTCAGTTTCCAATGAAGTCCCGGAGCACCCCTGCGTGTCCCCGGTGTCCAACCAGGTGTTCGAGCGCCGACTGATCGAGAAGTTCATCGCGGAGAATGGAGTGGATCCCATGAATAACCAACCACTGTCGGAGGAGCAACTTATCGATATTAAAGGTACACAGAGGTCGGGGTAGACTGTCAACGAAATCGGTCGAGTCGATGTATTTATGTACGGATTTTAGTTTGGGCTCAGAAGGACATTTGATGAGACGTTTTTGAAATGCATTTGAATCAATGTTGTGCTGCTTTTCTTCTGTTACCCAGTGTCTCATCCTATCCGACCGAAGGCTCCCTCTGCTACCAGTATCCCTGCCATACTCAAGTCTCTGCAAGATGAGTGGGTGAGTGTCTAGACAGTCAGGAGTTTGTAGTCTAGCTTTGGACAGTGTTACAACAGAATACTATTTTCTCAGTATTATTAAATATTTCCCTTAATGTCTTTCTCTTTCAAGGATGCAGTCATGTTGCACAGTTTCACACTGAGGCAGCAGCTGCAAACGACTCGCCAGGAGCTCTCTCATGCCCTTTACCAGCATGACGCAGCCTGCAGAGTCATTGCTCGTCTTACCAAGGAGGTCACTGCAGCCAGGGAGGGTAAGAGAGGATCAAGGGAACTCTAGTGGGGATCTCTATAGTCTGAAGTCGCTTCCTCATCTTCTCTCCTTCACTGACCTGTGAAGGCAAGTGCTTACTCTGTGCCCGTTCTCCCATTCAACAGCCCTGGCCACACTCAAGCCCCAAGCCGGATTGGTCACCCCTCAGGCTATGCCCTCCTCTCAGCCAGCCGCAGGGGTGAGTGATTAGCGCTGATTCCCAGCCATCAAACAGGATTCCTGTCCATCAGAGATTGAGGAAGGAAGTTTTCTCTCTCCTTTTTTAAGTCACCTTCTCTGTTGTTTTTCCTCTCCCTTTCTCAGGGTGCTGGTGGGGAGCCCATGGAGGTCAGTGAGCAGGTGGGAATGACTCCAGAGATCATCCAGAAGGTAAGAGCTAATTTCCTCTTCTTTTTACCCCCTTGTGATTGGTGTTCTCAAAATAGGAATGGATTTGTGATTCATTGAATGCTGACAAGTCTCTTTCCTGCTCCTCTACTGTTCTGTCTTCAGCTTCAAGATAAGGCCACTGTCCTCACCACAGAGAGAAAGAAGGTAATATTTTAATTCAAGAAAATGTCTGTGTAATGCGTTGTGGGATTGCAGAGATGGATGATAAACCACTCAATCTTTTAATACACCCTCGTATTTTGTCCCGTCTTATGTTTGCTCACTCCTCCCTTTCTCTCCCTAACCAGAGAGGCAAGACCGTGCCGGAGGAGCTGGTCAGGGCTGAGGATCTGAGCAAGTACCGCCAAGTGGCTTCCCACGCTGTGAGTACTACTGTCTGTCTGTCTCTAGGACTGTAATAACCTGTAGTTGGACTGACTGTGCTGCTTAGCACTGCTATCTGAGGTTGCCCTCAGCTGTCTGTCCATATAGTGACCATGTTCTTTTGAATGTCTCAGGGACTTCACAGTGCCAGTGTCCCAGGAATCCTGTGTATGGACCTCTGTCCTTCAGACACCAACAAAGTACTCACTGGTAGGCACCCCCTCTTTTTCTTCTCTCTCTCTTTCTCCATCTCTTTCTCCTGCATATCTAAATAGAACTGTCAATCAAATTTAATCGATGACTGTATGTTGTGTTGCCAGGTGGGGCTGATAAGAATGTGGTGGTGTTTGATAAGAAGGAGGAGCAGATCATTGCCACCCTCAAGGGTCACACCAAGAAGGTGACCTCTGTCATCTACCACCCCTCCCAGGTAACAGACCTATCTATACACCTGTCTAGCTCCTAACATTTGATGGAAATTAACTCAATGATGCTCTATATGGCACTTTTCAACATTGTGTATACAGTGAAATTTAAAAAACACATTTAAACTTGATTTGTGGTATCTATATACCCCGGTTTAAAATGTGCTGTGTCATTGTTTGTAAATCTCACTTGCCTAATTTCCTTCCACACTTTTGTTTTTTATTTTATTTGTATTTTCCGTCTTTCTTTCCCTCTCCAGTCTGTGGTGTTCTCTGCCTCTCCAGACAGCACCATCCGTGTGTGGTCTGTTACTGGGGGCAACTGTGTCCAGGTGGTGCGAGCTCACGAGGCAAGCGTGACCGGGCTGTCACTTCACGCCACCGGAGACTACCTGCTCAGCTCTTCTGAAGACCAGGTCAGTCCATTGTAGGAACACCTGAGTCCACTGGTCTATTGAATAGAATGGTACCAGCTGTACTGTTGTCAATAGTAAATGTAATGGTACCTCTGTGTGTGTTAGTGGATGTATGTTAACACTGCATTCCCTTCTCTCACTCTCTCAGTACTGGGCCTTCTCTGATATCCAAACTGGCAGAGTCCTTACCAAAGTCACAGATGAGGCTGCTGGTGTAGGTAAGTGTGTTTGTGGTCAGGTCTACGCATATGGACACGAAAGCTGGGTTACTATTTTTGTCTCTTATATCTCTGCCACCTCCTCTACCCAGCTCTGACTTGTGCTCAGTTCCACCCTGACGGTCTGATCTTTGGTACGGGAACTGCCGACTCCCAGATCAAGATCTGGGATCTGAAGGAGCGCACAAACGTGGCCAACTTCCCCGGCCACTCGGGCCCTGTCACCTCCATCGCCTTCTCTGAGAACGGATACTACCTGGCCACCGGTCAGTCTCTTTCCAACCTCACAAAACTGTAAATAATGTTGGATTTCTCATGGATTCCCTGACCCAGTCTCTCTCTCTGTGCTCCAGGTGCGCAGGACAGCTCTGTGAAGCTGTGGGATCTGAGGAAACTGAAGAACTTCAAGACCATCGCCCTGGACAACAACTATGAGGTCAGAATGAGAGACAGTGCAGAGTCTGTTAGCTTCACACTAATTAATTTAATTAATTTACTGCAAATAACATGGTTATTTCTTGCAGAGTTTTTAATTGGAACTTTATTTACTCTCTCAGGTTAAGTCTCTGGTGTTTGATCAGAGTGGTACATACTTGGCTGTGGGTGGATCTGACATCAGGGTGTACATCTGCAAGCAGTGGTCTGAGGTCCTCAACTTCAGCGGTGAGAAAAACAACCCGAACAGAATATCTAAAATCAACCTTCATGGTTAGGAAAAACTCTGTGTGCTATGGCATGTGTCATCTTACACCGAGTCACCTTAAAAAAAAAAATGTCCATCTTAAAACATTTCTCTTCTTCTTTTTCCAGACCACTCTGGCCTGGTGACAGGGGTGGCGTTCGGAGACAATGCTCAGTTCCTTTCCTCCGCTGGAATGGACAGAAGCCTCAAGTTCTACAGCCTGTAGATTTAGTACAGACTGATGTATGAAGTGAGCGAGGATAAGATTGGAGGGGCTGGTTAGGTCTAATCTTGAATATAGACCGGGTGACCATTTTGACTCTGCTACACAGCTTTCCGTTTTGAGAAATATGGTTGAATCCTTATGATGTATTTGATGTTCCTGTATTGCTGAGATCAGAATCACTATCAGAGGTGCGTTCAATAAGGGAAATAGTTTGTGAACGTTAGCTAACACATTCCATTCGTTTTGTGTAAGCCGTTCGCTAACAGTCTGAGAATATAGTGTGCTGCGGACATAAGTGTCTGTTTCGAGTCTAAGCTGCCGCTAAAAAAAAAAATCAAGTGGCCAGGTAGACTTTCTACTATATTTGGTAGGAATAGGTAAGCCGTTTTCAGTTGGAATATTGTTGCTAAAAAGCCACAGTAATCTTTACAAAAAGTAGCTGTTTGATGTTTCACCGTAACATTTTGGAATGTTCATTCAAATTGTCCAACTGTAATCGTTACTCTGGCAACAAGCCTTGTTGAGCCCTCCTCTGGCCTAGGCAGGAGATTTTTACCAGCAGTTTATCAACTTAGAAAATTGATCAGTAGTTATTTAGGATTCCAGGGTGGGTGGGTGGAGGAACGTTCTTCTCCTTTCGGTGGTTAGACTAACAGTTCTCAGCTGTTGAAATATAATTTGTTTTAACTAAGTTTTCACATTGTGTAAGCCAATTATTTTATATTGCTGTGTTGTTTATTCTTAAGCATCCTTTCCCTTCCACCCTTTTTACACCTCAATAAATCAAGTTATTTTTTTAATAACAGCCAGCGATTTGCTTGATCAATGGAATGTATTGTATCTGCCTCAAGTTGTTGTTTCAGCCTGTCTGAGGCGCCAGTATGACTTTGATCCCAATAGACTGTGTGCTCTGTTTGTATATGTTGTCTCTATGGCAGGGGCGGATTGGTCATCTAGCTGGTCGAAATTGACACAAAATATTGCTGGATAAAAAAAAAAATGTCTGTTATACTAATCTGTAATGAGCCTTTGACTGATCGGTGGGCAACGGCCGGTGTGGTGGTACTGATTATTTGTCACCAGTTTGTTTATATAGCAGGTTAGCTGAGCGGTTAGAGCATTATGCCAGTAACCAAAAGGTTGCTAGTTCAAATCCCCAAGGTGAAAACAATCTGTTAGAATCCCCGAGCTGACAAGGTGAACAATCTGTCGATGTGCCCTTGAGCAAGGAACTTATATAAATATAAGCACCCACCAAATTATTATTATTATTAATGTAGCAGGTTAGGAGAATGAGGTTCCAGCCATTATGAGCCGTCCTCCCCTCAGCAACCTCCTGTGGTTAAGGTTAGGAAAAGGGTTAGGCTTACAGGTGTCCGCATGCTTCCCAGCCAAAACAGTTTGGTAGAGTTTGCGTATATTATGATGACATTTTGTGACGTTTTTGGACTTAGTGGAGTTTATTTTTAGGCTGTTCGTGCACACCTTTTTTCTGGAGGCAAGCCAAAGTTCGGAGCCCTCCCCGAAGTCTACGATCCTTCGTCGGTGATTGGTCAGCAATAGGGATTCTTCAATAAATCTTTGTTGTCATTCAACAAGAGACGACTGGTTTTCATGCAATTTCTTTCTTTGAAAATACTGCACTAAACATTTCCGTTAATGTAAAATTGCGAGACTAAGATCTCTAAGGCAAAAACATAAACTAATGACACATTTCTTAAATTATCTAAGATTAATTCTGACTGGCTACAGCATCTCAAAATGTACAAACGGTACTATTGCTGTTTGAGATCCTATACTTTGTTGAAGCACCTTTAGCAGTGATTACAGCCTCGAGTCTTCTTGGGTATGATTCTACAAGCTTGGCACACCTGTATTTGGTGAATTTCTCTCATTCTTCTCTGCAGCTCCTCAAGCGCTGTCAGGTTGGATGTGGTGCGTCGCTGTACAGCTATTTTCAGGTCTCCAGAGATGTTAGATCGGGTTCAAGTCTGGGCTCTGGCTGGGCCACTCAAGGACATTCAGAGACTTGTCTCGAAGCCACTCCTGCGTTGTCTTGGCTCTGTGCTTAAGGTCGTTGTCCTGCTGGAAGGTGAACCTTCGCCCACAGTCTGAGGTCCTGAGCACTCTGGAGCAGGTTTTCATCAAGGATCTCTCTGTACTTTTCTCTAATCATCTTTCCCTCGATCCTGACTAATCTCACAGTCCCTGCCGCTGAAAAACATCCCCACAGCATGATGCTGCCACCACCATGCTTCACTGTAGGGATGGTGCTAGGTTTCCTCCAGACATGACACTTGACATTCAGGCCAAATAGTTCAATCTTGGTTCTCATGGTCTGTGAGTCCTTTAGGTTCCGTTTGGCAAACTCCAAGCGGGCTGTCATGTGCCTTTTACTGAGGAGTGGCTTCTGTCTGGCCACTCTACCATAAAGGCCTGATTGGTGGAGTGCTGCAGAGATGGTTGTCACAGTTATAGTGTCACAGTTATAGTGGTGAGTTGTATCTCCAGACAGAGACACAGTTATAGTGCTGAGTTGTATCTCCAGCCAGAAACACAATTATAGTGGTGAGTTGTATCTCCAGACAGAGACACAGTTATAGTGGTGAGTTGTATCTCCAGACATAGTTATAGTGGTGAGTTGTATCTCCAGACAGAGACACAGTTATAGTGGTGGGTTGTATCTCCAGACATAGTTATAGTGGTGAGTTGTATCTCCAGACAGAGACACAGTTATAGTGGTGAGTTGTATCTCCAGACAGACACAGTTATAGTGGTGAGTTGTATCTCCAGACACAGACATAGTTATAGTGGTGAGTTTTATCTCCAGACAGAGACACAGTTATAGTGGTGAGTTGTATCTCCAGACAGAGACAGCGAAATGCTTGGTTTCTAGCTCCGACAGTGCAGTAATATCTAACAATTAATATCAAACAATTTCACAACAATACACACAAATCTAAGTAAGGAATAGAATTAAGAATATATACATATATGGACGAGCAATGTCAGAGCGGCGTAGACTAAGATACAGTAGAATAGTATAGAATACAGTATATACATATGAGATGAGAGAGAGGGAGAGGTGGAGACAGGGAGTCACAGAGCGGAGGTGAGAGAGAGAGGGAGAGGTGGAGACAGGGAGTCACAGAGAGAAAGTGAGAGAGAGAGAGGCGGAGTGAGTCATCACTGTGTTACCTGTGCTAGCTCCATTTCTATGTACTTAGAACCTCAGCTAGTGTCACAAGTAATAACTTATTACTCCGTCAGACTTTTCAACACTTTTTCCCCTCTTGAAATAAAATGCAAATTCTCTCCGCGTCTCTCCCTCTCTGTGTCTGTAGGAGTTTGATGCTGCTGATGTGTTCATGCACATCCACACCATAGAGTACTGTCTAGTCTAGGCTGCAACACAGCCTCCTACCTTCGACTGTGGGCCCTCAGCCTCGCACATGCGCGTGAGTCACACACACACTTTCCCCACTGATTTACAGTGACTAACTCATTGCACACTGACTCATTTCTTTAAGAGTACTAACTCATCCTAGCGCCTACTCAGTGTGTCCCCTTTCCCCCTCCGTACCTCCAGAGCTGTTTTTTTTGTCTCTCTCCTAGGGTGGAGTTCTAGAATAAGTTCTACAGTGGAACGGGTTACAAGCTGAACCCTTTCTCCTTCTCTTCCCCAATCCACGCCTTGTCCGCTACGTGATCATTTAAACGATCAATGAAATATGATTGCCAAATGGTTATTATTATCTTGCTCTGCACCTATCACAACCCACACACTTCAGAATGATTGCTGTCTTTTTTTTGTAAGCTTGGTGTTTTGTAAAACGTGTTCAATGCCCAAGAATGCATTGAGGCCTATGCACTGTGGTATTGACTGTTTATGTGCCTATTTCAGCATGCGTGCTGAGTCATCAAAATCAGAATTTCATTCTTGTACCTTGTATGCACTGATCATGGGGTGCGTTCGTAAATTCACTCTGGCTATCTTCCCCGATTTCAGAGCACTCTCGTCTGAGTGTGCCAGATCGCAGAATAACAGGAATTTACGAACACGCAACAATGTAAATGACCGGTGTCTGCAAAAAAACATAATTAAATTGTTGCCAGCGGCACAGTTACAGTCACCAATGCCCTAGATAACATGGACACAGACTAAAGTGAGTAAAATGGTCAGAGTGAGGTGTTCTCTCATTTGTGTCTGGAAGTAGCTATCAAGTTAGTCAGCGTTAGCCAGTTAGCTTGGGTGCTTGACTGCCGTTGTGCGGTCAGAACGCTCAGATCAACCCTACTCCTCGGCCAGAGTGTCCAGTGTGCGCTCTGAGAGAGAAACACTGAATTTACGAAAGGACAATCTGACAATGCTCTGAGTGAATTTACGAACACACCCCATGTGTCCCAACTTCCAGTAATGTACATTTAAATAATATGTTTAAATAATATATTAACAGTAATACATTCACATCATCTCCCTTTATCGTTCTAAGCATGATTTGAAAAGGATTGCAATATCTTCATAGTGTTGTTTGGTTGAATAACTCTGGAAATGGTTGCTATTGACTTTCACACATGACCGTGATCTCAGTCAGTAAAGATTAGGGGCACACCAACATTCTTAACTCATCTGTCGTGGCCTTGAAGAGATCCACACATGATAGCTGTGCTAATTTTGTGGTGATGGTAACATGAACGACCCGTTATGATACTCAACACCTCTTTCTTATGTCATATTTGAACACGGTTAAAAATTATGGAAAGGGAAACTTGTAAACTCATGTATGTCATTCACATTCTGTGTGATATGAGCAGAGAACCATCTGAATGGAAATCAATGTTTTGCCAGGAATTGCTTATATCGATATGATTTGTGTTCCTTTTATGAGCCCATCTAGTTTTAATGTTTGGAATCTGAGGCCTCATATCTGTTCTTTTGAGTCAGGAAGTGCACACTCAGTGCTAGAGGCATCACTACAGACCCTGGTTCGATTCCAGGCTGTATCACAATCCGGCTGTGGCTGTGAGTCCCATAGGGCGGTGCACAATTGGCCCAGCATCGCCTGGGTGTAGCCGGGATAGGTGTCATTGTAAATAAGAATTTGTTCTTAACTGACTTGCCTGGTTAAATAAAATCCTGGAACATATTCAAGCCTTATGGAACAATTGTTAGTCTGCGTATGCTGATTCACATCATACTGTCTGTTTGTTTGCACTATCACTGTGTTAAACTCTAGGGCTGAAATGAAATTTAAAGCCAATTTTTTCCCCTGAAGGTTCTTGTGGATTTGACTTGTTGTTCCTATTGTAGAAATTTGGCAAGTCTGCCATTTTCTTAAAAAATATGCACATTAATCAATATTGGTCGCATTTAATCAAAATTAAATTATTTCATTTTCAATTTAATAATTGTATAAATCAATTTAAGCCTATAGAACCAGTTAGTGTGGGGAAAATGCACGTGAAGCGCAACAGCGTCTCTCTGTGGTTCGAGGAGGAACCGGAAGTTGTCAAATATGACGAAAAAGGAAGCAGTCCATGCAAAGTGCCAAAGATGGCGGCGCACTTGTCAAGGCGAATGCTGCATAAGTAATAGCCACAATAATCCAGTTTTCTATATGATATGAGTCGCTAAAGTGGATAATCAAGTATAGACTGCACTTTGTTACTCATATGACCGCATAAGGAACGAGGAGATGGCAGTTTTGGGTGTATTAAGTCGAAACGTGCGGTTATTACTAGGTCAAATTCAAAGGTGCGGGCAGAGTGGTTCTGCAATCAACCAATATCTGAAAACAGGTAAGAAAACACTGCTCCACGTTGATGCAAAATATGTTATGTTTAAATCATCATGTTTATGAAAATGTATTGGGTTAGCATATTCCTAATGCTGCTCTATACACCACCATGCTGTTCTCTTGATCCCCCTCCTCTCTCTCCAGTCCGTTGTATGAGCCTGGCGGCGCCCAAGCTCCAGCCTACTGTAGATGATAATGAAGCAGTGAACCCGACATTTGTGAACAGAAACCCGCGAAACCTGGAGCAGATGGCTCTAGCGGTGAAGGACAGGGGCTGGAGAACAACCTGGCCCTCCCAAAAGTTCTACCACAGGTGTGTGTGTCTCTGTGTGTTCATACTTTGGATGAAGAGATTGACACTAGATAGGCAGACACAGATTGACACTCCTTTTATAACTCATATTTGGTCTTTCCCCTACTCTTCTCTGCCATCTCTCTTCATGCCCTTACCCCTGGCTTCTCCACCAATCCCCTCTTCTCTCCTCCTTCAGGTTGGTTTTCTCTCGCTCCCAGCACCACGTAACAGCTGAGGTGTTTTCCAACGGCGATCCAGTCCCTGTGCTGTCGTGTTCCACCAAAGAGTGGGCCCTGAAGCGTGAGCTGGCTTCTACCCGTTGTGTGGCAGCCAGCCAGGCTGTGGGCGAGGTGCTGGCACAGAGGTGTCGTCAAGCTGGCATCACTAGGATGGTGTACAGACATATCCCCTGGCAGTATCGCTCTGATGCTGTAAGTAGAGGCGGTTGGGGGGGGGGGGGGTGACATCCCTTGACAGTACAGGTAGAATGCTGTGAGTACAGAGACGTGTGTGTGTAAAACAGTAGTAGTTCGACACAGCCAGAGCCCTATACTATGAATCTGGTTTGAGGAGTTAGCGAGGTAACTTTGGTCCACCTTTTAGCCAGGTCAATTTCTATGGCAATGAATCCTTCATAGCTAACCAACTCCGGGGCAGGCTAACTCCACTTATCCTGAATGAAATGTTTGAGCCGTGAGTTGAGGACCAATTTAAGTATACTGAACAAAAAATATAAATGCAACAATTTCAAAGATTTTACTGAGTTGCAGATAATATAAGGAAATCAGTCAATTGAAATAAATTCATTAGGCCCTAATCTATGGACTGTGAATACAGATAAGCATCTGTTGGGCATAGAAACCTTTGAAGAAAGTAGGGGCGTGGATCAGAAAACCAGTCAGTATCTGGTGTGACCACCATTTGCCTCATGCAGAGAGACACGTCTCCTTCGTATAGAGTTGATCAGGCTGTTGATTACGGCCTGTGGAATGTTGTCCCACTCCTCTTCAATGGCTGTACGAAGTTGCTGGATATTGGCGGGAACTGGAACACGCTGTCGATCCAGAGCATCCCACACATGCTCAATGGGTGACATGTCTGGTGAGTATGCAGGCCATGGAAGAACTGGGACATTTTCAGCTTCCAGGAATTGTGTACAGATCCTTGTGACAAGGGGCCGTGTATTATCATGCTGAAACATGAGGTGATGGCGGCGAATGAATGTCCCACCCCTTCCCAATTTTGGCAGAATGTCTGCCAAAATCCATCTCGTTCCATCTTCTCCCACTGCCTGCCAGTGGGCTTCGTGGAAACGGCAAGCAGATGATTCACATTTATACATCAGGTGAAATGTCTCATTGTTCTGTGGCTCTACAGCTTCTTAGACTTGCTTTCAATGAGAATGCTGGATCTAGAACTCAGATGTACATGTGTATTTGGTGGGGTTACACATTGTATTTGGTGGGGTTACATATTACAGCTTTAAATATTTTATTAATCAAATGGAGCGGCATTTTGACAATTGGCTGCCGCCATCCAGCTCTATTACACCGCTGGCGGCAGCCAATTGTCAAAATGCCGCCTCCAATTCAAGTGTCGCCCTAGGCGATGGCCGAATTTAGCCTAATGGGCGTCCGGCCCCGTGTTTGTGTTTTAGAGTAACATCCAAATACATATGCGCAGTGTAAGACAGCACTTCTAATAGCCCATTTAACTTTTTTAAAAATGAAAATGGGGTACTAACTTGCCCATGGATTGAGGTTTCAAGCAGTGTCTCAATGAAGAGTTTGGCGTCCGAGGAGCCATGTGCGACATGAACGCACAGTTACAAGCCCGGCTCTTGAAAAGCGGCGGGTGCACGTAACATGGATGAAGCTTGAGCTGGAATGTGGCGCTAACTGAACCAAGCTAATTTCAGAAAAGCCTAAGTACATCTAGCTCCATTTGTAGTATTACCCCTCAGGTGTTCGTTTCTCTTTTTCAGGTTCAGGCTTTCCGGACAGCAATGAAAGAGGGAGGAGTCACCCTCAGTGAACCGCGGCAGAAATTCATCGGGAACTAACCGCAAAGGCTCCTATAAACAAAATATTATCCCTTTATGTTGATACAAAATGCCCATTTTCACAATTATTAAATCAGTGTGTAATTCAATAAAAAAGGCACAAATATGTAATGGTTTCAGTATAATCATTTATTAATTCACTCATACAGTATAGCTGTAAACGTGTAAACGCAGCCATAGATGAGATACAAGTCGATCTTAGTACAGCAGAAGTTGGCTCAGGCAGTCGATGGCATTATGTGGTGGTGGAAACCTGATTTATAATGGTTTAATTGTGAATATAGAAAGAAAAGAAAGCGGCTGCTCAACCAACGTGAGTAGAGGCGCAACCTAAAAATGTGTAAACATCATTGGTGAATATACAAATCACGGCCAGCTGAATACATAAACTAATTGCATTAGGTCCACCCAGTCAACTGAGGAAAGTTCAGAAACAATCACCATAATGCTGAAATCTACCTCAAATGTCCCAAAGACAAACATTCATACATTAAAAACCCTACCCTGACACCCCCCCCCCCCCCTACCCCACACACCCCAAAACATCACGTAGACACATGTGCCTTGGTAATAACCAGAGGAACACAATGCAAGTTGCCACATACTGCACAATAACATGATCCCGGTCAAGCAAGGAACACGACTAAATATTTAACAATATGACAAAAATGCCACCACCTCAGAGAAATAGCAATATACTGTAGATAGAAGTTATTTAAATTGAGGTCTTTCAGGAAAGAACTGGGTTATTTTGCTCCCAGGTCCAAGGCACTCGTACAGCAAGGCTATTTGTGGAATGACAGTGTTACAAAGAAGAAATAATTTAAATCGCTTCAAAAGGGATTTAACGTCCGAGATTAAGGATGGTAGGAGTTTTCTAAAGATCCTCAGTAAATATGTTGTCTTGAGATTACCTCATGGACAGAAAGTTAATTGGCACAGAGGTACACATTGGCATACAGTTCGGTGCCCTTGGATTGGTCCTGAATAACACCGTTTAAAACTGTCACTCAATATCATATCTCCCAGTTGTCGATACTTTTGAATGACATGCTATTTTGAAACATCTCAGTGGAGAAAATTCAAGTTGAAGTATGTATTAGCATGCAATTTTCAAAAACATAAAAATCTATTAAAATGAATAGAGAATGGCACTTAACGCATACATTATCAACCCCAACTGGCAGCATACAGCCTCAAACTCACAGAGAAGAAAGACATTAAAGTAATCATTGCATAGATATCATTAAACCATAGAGACGCCATGAGGAGAGAGAAGGGCGGGCAAACTCCACATATGCATGTGGTTATGATACGTACTGAAATACAGATGAAAATTAAACATACATTCCAACTTCTATGGACTGTAGGTAAGTCTAACCAGAAATACTACGTTTTTTGTCATACACATATTGGTAATGTAATACTGCAGTGACATTAAAACAATGAGCCATCACTACCAATGGAGTGTAAATGGTTTGGTGAACAGTGATACATTAAAACAATTGTCACCAACCTTTGAGTCAAAATGCATGCCGAGATCTACCACTCAGAAAAAAAACAACAACATTAAACCAATTAAAAACAGTTATGTAGCAATGAGGTTTGTACAGTAAGCTATAGGCCCAATACATTATCACTGCATATTGGCTACCCCTGAATTGCCCAGCCAATGTTGTGGTTCTCAGACCATTTTGAAATTATGTTAAAAAAAATTGTAGGCATATGATCACACAGGTAATAGATCATTTGTTGTATTACTTGTAGGGCACAGTTGAGTGAGCACTGTGTGATCACGCTCTCCGTAGCCAATGGGAGTAAGACCTTTAAACAGGTCAACATTCACAAGGCCGCGGAGCCAGACGGATTACCAGGACGTGTACTCCGAGCATACGCTGACCAACTGGCAAGTGTCTTCACTGACATTTTCAACATGTCCCTGATCGAGTCTGTAATACCAACATGTTTCAAGCAGACCACCATAGTCCCTGTGCCCAAGTATTTTGATTCGTTTAACACTTTTTTGGTTACTACATGATTCCATATGTCATAGTTTTGATGTCTACACTTTTATTCTACAATGTAAAAATTTTTGCAAATAAAGAAAAACCCTTTAGTGAGTAATATTCAAAATGTTTGGCCCCCAGTGTATATATTTTTTTCTGGACTGATGGCCTGCTTCTGATGGTCAGTCTGAGGGGAGGAAGGGAGCAGCGGTCCCTCTCTCCGCTGAGAAAAGGGGAAAATCCATCCGATGGTGAAGTTTAAGTCGCACTGCATTATTTCTGCCACATACACCAATTCATGTTGACCAGAGAAAGTGAAATATTCCTCGATATTAAAACGGACACAAACAGCAAATAACGTAAAGCTTATCGAAACACGCATTTTATAGATCTTTTAAAACGGTTGAACAAAATGTTGACAGCGGAGGCTGGTGGGAGGAGCTATAGGAGGACGGGCTCATTGTAACGACTGGAGTGGAATAAATGGAACAGAGTCAAACATGTGGTTTCCATGATTGACACCGTTCCATTAATTCCGTTCCAGCCGTTACAATGAGCCCGTCCTCCTATAGCTCCTCCCACCAGCCTCCTCTGGTTGACAGTTCTGAGTAACAACATGCACTTCCTCAAAAACAGCAGCTCTGTTATATTCGTTGAGTCCCTCTAGTCATGGTTTTTAAATTTCACATTATCAACTTTTGAGGCTTCTTTTTACAGTCTATGACACGAGGGAACTGCAGACACGGTGATCTGAGCTATCCGTTTGGGCAGCGGTAGGCCTATAGGTGCTCTCTGGGCCTGCCGAGTAAGCAGAGTTCTACCTTCAGACATATAAAATGGTTAGAAATGTGAACACTTTGCTTTCCCGGTGCTAGGGTTGCTGAATCAAGTGCACCTACAGTCAACAAAAATATTGTTTTTTTTTTTTACATGTTTGGTGATCGACTAGAATGGCTTGGTTGGTGACCACTGCATTAAAAGAACCAATCAGGAAATACTGTGCTAAAGGCATGACTGTTAAATAATCTATTATATAATGATGATAGTTGGAGTCTAAGGTCTGATGTATATAAATATTAAGATCATTCTTTCATGTTTATAGCTTGAAAGTGGGCAGAACATTTAATCTCTTCCTATAAGTGTCTCCTCTAGGCTTCTCATTCTCCATCCCTTCTCCCTCTCCCCTCTTCCTCTTCTCTTTACCGCCCCTCCGTTGTCTTGGCATCTCCTTCACCGGTCTCAGGTTTGCTTGGTCCCACCCCTTCCCAGTCCTGATAGGCTGCTTGGCTCAGGTGAAAAGTCCACATGGGCCCTCTGATGCATGAGGCCTTTCCGTCCATAACTCCGCCTCCGTTGCCCTGGAGACCTCCGGTGACTGTTGGCAATCTACGCCAGCGAATGATAAAAAAGGGTAAGAAAAACTGTCGCTCTTTCTTTTCTACTCTTTCACTCCTTCCCCATCTTTAATTTATCTTACCTGTTCATTCCTTAGGTCCTCGTCTTCCAGGTCGTTGATGGACTGCATGAGAGAGAAGAGGTTCATCCTGCCACTGCGACTGGGGCTGGGAGAAGTCATCTAGAGAGGAAGGATATTAGAGATGGATAAACAGTTTGGTTTTGACATTGATTCAGTGTAATATAATGTTAGAGAAGGCATTGCCATGTCACTACACTTGTGAGAGAGGTTGCCCACCTTGTCACTGTCCTGTACAGTGATGAGGGGATTGGATGCAGCCGACTCCGTGGGCGGAGCAGCCGGCTCCGTGGGCGGAGCAGCCGGCTCCGTGGGCGGAGCAGCCGGTTCCGTGGGCGGAGCAGCCGGTTCCGTGGGCGGAGCAGCCGTGTCAGTCTCAGACTTGGGGGCAGGCTCTTCAAATTCCTGGTCAAGCGAGAGATTTATGATTGCTTCAAATATAATACATTTCCACAAAATATAACAATATCATCCTAACCATTAATATTTCCTAACCTTCATCTCTTTATCTGCCTCATCAAATTCATCCAGACTCTCCATCTCTTCCTCCTCGCTTTCCTCCTCCTCCTCCTCCTCCTCATTGCTGTGTGAAGCAGCAGACTGCGCTCTCTCAATCTTTCTTTGCTCCTTCTCTGCCCGTGACTTCCACCTCCAGAGAGCGCTGTGGCGCTGCTGACTGGAATGAAGGGTACAGTAAACATACAGGTGATGTTAGGTTACACACACACACACACACACACACACACGTTAATTAACCTAGCGTTGAGGATGCCGCTGTAGGTGTGGAGCTGCTTCATGAAGCCGTCGTTGGGCTGGACGATGGTCCTGCGGTCCCTGACGTAGGACAGAGCCACGTCCAGGGGCCAGCGCTGCTGCTTCATGGCGTAGGCCACCACCGTGGACCCAGAGCGAGACACGCCCATCTTACAGTGCACCAGCACCGCCTGGCCACTCTGCCTATAGAGAGGGCAGAAAGGGGTGGTGTCATCGTTTGTGGGACTAAAATGGACACAGTGTCATCCTTGAGACTTATTCAGGGTGACACATCATTAACACAACATACAAAACAGTAAGACATTTTTCTAGAATAGACATAGATTTCAAATCCTTATAGTGCAATGCAGGGAGAAGGTCTAGGGTTGGGAAGAGGAGGGTGGGACTACCTGGCTGTGTTGATGAAGGTGTATGTGTCTTTCCAGTGTGACAGCAGGTCTGTAGCCTCCACGTCGTACACTCTAATGTTCTTGTAGCTGAAGGATTCTGGGAAGAAGTTGTCAATCTCCCGCGTCACATTCAGGATGTAGCCCACACTGCAATGTCATTGGCAGACACTTAGTTATCCAGCAACAACACATTGGCTTGCTCTTTTGCTTACGCACCTTATATAAGTCAATAACAAGCGTACACACACACGCAGTAAAGTGAAAGGTTTACTTGTTTTTCTGTAGCTCTTCAAAGTTGGCAGCATTCCACTCAGAGCCCTAAAAGACAGAGAGAGACACAGAGCCTTATTCACCAGCCTGGACGTCCCTGAGGTTTCTCTACAAATTAAATCCCCTAGAGTTCATTGACACACCAGTGCATTAATCCAAGTTAATTAATACAAAAATATTCCCAACAGAATTAAGCTAGAGCGTTTTTTTTTTTTTTTTTTTTTTTTTGCACGGGCTACATCTCAATCCACCGCATCCACCTATGTCGACCCTTCTGCAACTGCGGTGGGAAGTGGCAGATCTATAGCGCTGTTTATCAGACCTCGAGACATCCTGAAAAATCTGTCTTCTCACAAAAAACGTCTGTAGCATTTCGAACGGTTTGGCCTAGAAATTAATGACTCTACGACCCCACAAGTGTCACAGGACTCCTCATGATCAAGGGTAGGATTTGGGATCGGGTAAGCTGATCAGATCTGTAGTTACGGGCTACTGCTGTGAGGCATAGGTCAAAGGTGACATTGTTAAGGGTCAGATGGGACTCGCCAGGAACAAGTAGTCAAATATTTTGGAGGGCTTGTCCATCTGCGCCATGGTGACCATCATCTCATTGTCGATGTATTCCTTGTAGTTCTTCATGTCCATGCCTATCCTGGTCTCCAGGGCACTGCGGACCTGGGGGAGGAGACAGGAGGACGATGGTCAACTGAAGAGTGTGAAGCTATGTTTGCTCTCAATGAGCATTCAATCCGCCCATGAGGTTAAAATGAGCTATTGAGCTCTGGTTCAGACTTGGCCGGTTTAAATGGCTTGGTTTGCAGGTAAGGTGTCATAGATACAGACACAGACTCTACAAGTAATTTAGGTCATAGACGGTAGACTCCATAATCCATCTAGTAATATACAGGATCAATTCTATCAAGTGATCTACTTCCACATTTGGTTGCATTTCAGCCACCTATGGCGGCTATTGCCTTCGCCAGTGACCTTGACAAGTATTGGGCTAATTTCATGAAAAGTATCTCTGTGGTACCTGTTTGGAGGTGATGTTCTCTAGATCTTCTGTTCTCATGATGTCTCGAAGCTCCTCTTTGATCTGTCGCTCCACAGACACCCTCTCTGTCGAGCTACATTCAGACAAGACAGAGAGAGAGACAGAGTATGACTACCTGCTTCCCCTTCCACATTTAACCGACACACACACACACACACACACCTCTGTCCGGCGCTGTCCCTCCTGAGTGACTCCAGGCCCGTCATGGCTCCCCACTCGTTGAGACAGAGACGGTCAGACTCCACATGACCATAGTAGTGTTGGGCCCAGTCCAGCCCACAGCCTGGGATCACCGCCCCCTTCACCGCCCGCTCACAGCAGCCATGCAGCGCCTGCAGCACTGACCTGGGGACAGCGGCGAGACGCACGTCAGGGTCTACACAGTGGAAGAGGCTAAAGACGCAAATTCAGACAAGGCCATTATGGATGGAAGCGTAGAGGTTTTAGGTCATCCTATTACAGTACTGAAAGGGAGTATCGTGTGTGTTTACTGTATTTGTCAGACAATATCCAACCTAACAAAGTCTGTATGGAAACAGAAACAGGCTTGAATAAAACCTACCACATAGTCTGTATAGAAACAGGCTTGAATAAAACCTACCACAGTCTGTATAGAAACAGGCTTGAATAAAACCTACCACAGTCTGTATAGAAACAGGCTTGAATAAAACCTACCACAGTCTGTATAGAAACAGGCTTGAATAAAACCTACCACATAGTCTGTATAGAAACAGGCTTGAATAAAACCTACCACATAGTCTGTATAGAAACAGGCTTGAAGATTCTCGTCTTTTCTGCCGACGTGACACTGAAACCACTGAGAAGGTGAGAAAAAAATTAAAAGGGAGGGGTATTGAGAGAGAAAGAGTGCAAGACAGATGGATGGTGTGATCCTGAAAACAGCAGACACCCAGTCAGTGGGTGTGACAGACACTTCACAGAGACAGCATGTGAGCCATATTACCTCTACACAGAACAAGACATCAACTTAAAGCTGTTTCTTACTCCTGGTTAAGATTGGCGGTGGAGTAATCTGAACCTAGATCAGTGGTAAGCGGAATCTTCTCGCTCGAGCCGACACTGCTGCACACCCAGGTCAATGAAGCAACACATTCCCACCACACACCAGAACAGCCAAAACCTCTTCATAAACTTTAGTCAACGCTTAAACACATTGTGAACAAACTATTGAAATAATGGCGCCAGAAGGGATGGCCGCCGTACTCAAAGCATGCTCTGACAAGCTAGCAAGTGTCTTGACTGACATTTTCAACCTCTCCCTAACCCAGACTGTAATACGTTTCAAGCAGGCCACCATAGTCCCTGTGCCCAAGAACGCCAAGGTAACCCGTCTAAATGACTATTGGCCAGTAGTACTCACGTCTATAGCCATGAAATGCTTTGAAAGGCTGGTCATGGCTCACATCAACACCATCATCCCAGACACTGGACCCACTCCAATTCACATACCGCCCCAACAGATCCACAGATGACGCAATCTCTATTGCGCTCCACACTGCCCTCTCCCACGCGGACAAAAGGAACACCTATGTGAGAATGCTGTTCATTGACTACAGCTCAGCGTTCCAACACCATAGTGCCCTCCAAGATCATCACTAAAATAAGGACCCTGGGATTAAACACCTCCCTCTGCAACTGGATTCTGGACTTTCTGACAAGTTGGTGAGTGTAGGCAACAACAGCCATGCTGATCCTCAACACGGGGGCACCTCAGGGGTGCGTGCTTAGCCCCCTCCTGTACTCCCTATTCACCCACGACTGCGTGGCCGCACACGACTCCAACATCATCATTAAGGAAACAGAAGGCCGAGCACGCCCACATTCACATCGACGGGGCTGAAGTGGAGACGGTCGAGAGCTTCAAGTTCCTCTGTGTCCACATCACTAAGGACCTATCAAGTTCTACAGCTGCACCATTGAGAGCATCTTGACTGGCTGCATCACCGCTTGGTATGGCAAATGCTTGGCATCCGACCGCAAAGCGCTACAGAGGTTAGTGTGTACGGCCCAATACATCACTGGGGCTGAGCTCCCTGCCAACCAAGACCTCTATACCAGGCGGTGTCAAATGAAGGCCCTAAAAATTGTTAAAGACACCAGCCACCCCAGTCATAGACCGTTCTCTCTGCTACCGCACGGCAAGCGGTACTGGAACACCAAGTCTGGGACCAAAAGGTTCCTGAACATCTACCCAAAAGCCATAAGACTGCTGAACAGTTAATTAAATGGCTACCCAGACTTTCTACTTCTCAACCACCCCCTACCTACATGTATATAGTGCTTCAATCAAACACCTTACCAATCATACAGGTAAATATTACCTTAATCAATCAATCACCCTAACTGCCTCGTGCCCCAGCACACCGACTCGGTACCGGTACTCCTTGTATACAGCATCGTTAATGTTATTTTATTGCGTTATTATTTTATTTATTTGTTAATTTTCTTACTTTTTAACTGCATTGTTGGGAAAAGGGCTCGTAAGTAAGCATTTTACGGTAAAGTCTACACCTGTTGTATTCCCCGCGCATGTGACAAATACAATTGGATTTGATTAGAAAGTACTTATGCGGTGAATGCAGATGTTTTAAGTGTTGACCTAAGGAGTGACATAGTGACAGAAACAGATTGAGAATGATCCAAATTATATCATACACACATTTAGCTATTAAAGTATCTCTTCCTGTCATTTACCTGTACAGTTTGTGTAACCAAGTATTCACTTATCTGTAAATATAACTGTATACTTACCTGTACAGCTAATTTAACCATGCAACATTTTCACTTACCTGTTCATTTACCCAGTCTGTCTAATAAGTAAACTATTATTACCCTCGCTCATATCATACGCATTTTTAGCTACTGAAGTATTTCTCTGCCATCGACCTGTATAGTATAGTTAACCATTCCAACATCCACCAATGTATAGTGTACATATTCAGCCAACCACCCATACTATGCAATGTCTTTTTATAGCTTTTTTGCACTCCAGACATCTTGTATTTCTATACTTTGTCATACTGGCGCTCTATGTATCATGTACCGTGTATCTGTCTTTTGTGTACTTTCGTTGTGGCATTTTGCACCTGCCCTGTGTTTTGTTGTAGCTGCTTGACAATGAAATTTACCCCCCGGGGGATCAATAAAGTATCTATCTATCTATCTATCTATCTATCTATCTATCTATCTATCTATCTATCATAAACAGAGAGAGATTACTCATTGGTATCACTATATCTGTCCAGCCACCAAGAAGCCAGACCCAGGCCAACCGTGCTGTGGCATAGGCTCAGCTAGCTGCTACTTCGTTTCCTCATTTGACTCCTGCACACTTTCAGTTTCTGCATCCCTCCATCTTTCTCTTTCACTCACAACACGCTTTTTTTTAAACTCTCACCCATCTCCGTCCAGATAGCGTTTTTAACTCTTACCCATCTCCGTCCAGATACACTTGTGTGTCACTCCATACGGGCACAACCAGACCGATAGTACACTGACCACTGAAAGAAACAGAGACAAACTGTTATCATTAATTTCCCTTAGTTTGGCAACACTTACTAGATTTATTTTCCATCAATGTAAGTCATTCTCTAGACTGGTTTAAGGTAGGGCTGGGCGATATGCCCCAAATATCATATCACAGTATTTTAAACAAATTGGACAGTATTTTATGTTTTTGAATAATACAAGTTCTACACTTGCTTTGAGAGTAGTGGGTGACCCTAGGGTGGCAACACATACATTCTAAGTGATTTCAATGGGTCTTTCTCCATACTTTTATGATGTTCAAATACATTTCAGCATTTTGCAACCATTTCTGCATTTCCTGCACCCATTTGAGATCATTTCCGCATTGCTACGTAGGGCTGCACGATATGGGCAAACAATACAGGCATTATCTTTAACCAAATGTTGCACTTACGACTTAGGTTAACTGTTGGAATTATGGAAATTATTATTGTAATTCTTTAGTTAGAATATAAATAGTGGGCACTTTGAATACAGTGTTGTTTGACATGACAACAAAAATGCCAGGGAAGAGTTATTGTGACAGGGTAGGAACCAAAGTGTTATGTGTTTCCTAGGGGACCCTATAATCTTTGGATACATTTCATGTTGTTTTCTTTTAGCTATTTCATGTAGCTAACATATTCATGCTTCACGTATTCCTCTTTCATTTAGAAGATACTGTTGTACAAACATGCTGATTTAAGTCTACGTTTTAGCCCTTTTTCGTGATATCTAAAATGGGTAGTTATAGTAATTTCCCATCGCTGCAACTCCCGTACGGACTCAGGTCGAGAGCCGTGCGTCCTCCGAAACACGACCTTGCCAAGCTGCACTGCTTCACACTGTACAACTGGCGACAGTGTAAGCATGCATGCGCCCCGGCCCGCCACAGGAGTCTTTAGGATGCGACAGGACATCCCGGCCAGCCGAGTCCCCTAAGCCGGACGACGCTGGGCCACGTGTGTGTCCCTTCATGGGTCTCCCGGTGGTGACACAGCCCGTGATCAAACCCAGATATGTAGTGATGCCTCAAGCACTGCAGTGCCTTAGACCGCTGCGCCACTTGGGACTAGGGGCGAATAAGATTTAGGCCTAACTTGCTAAGAAAAGACAGACGCGCTGTTTGCAGATGTAAGAAACAAAAACTAATAGTGTAATTATTAATTATGGATTTATATTAGGAAGCAAAGTGAAAACAGCATCGTCGTCAACATTGTTGCATGTGCCGCATTGTCCATGCAGACTGAACGCTAGTGTCTCGTGGTCGAGGAACAACTAATGCTCCTTGACTGACAGCGGGCGGGGCTACTGAGTGGATGGAAATCCCACTGCAATGGTTTATCACATTTAACAAACCAAACATTCAAATACCGGTATAGAAACCCAAACCGGTCCGTGCATCAGTAACAGTAAAATACGGTATACCGCCTAGCTAAAGGGGTCTAAGGTAACCACAGCAACCGCTGTACACCTCTCTTCTAAAACAGTGACAACAGCACACACCTGTCTGTGTCGGGGAAGTCCATCCCCAGTAGAATGCTCTCCTGTTTGTTACTGAAGGTGGAGACTATGATCAGATACCGCACCCTGACTGGACTCACTGACTCCAACCTCACCGCCTGCATGAAGATAAGGAGGGATAAGGGACAACATGTACAGGTAGGGTTGAAGAGAAAAAGGGAATGTATACACTGAACAAAAATATGCAACAATTTCAAAAGGTTTACTGAGTTACAGTTCATATAAGGACATCAGTCAAATCTAAATAAATTCATTAGGCACTAATCTATGGATTTCACATGACTGGGAATACAGATATGCATCTGTTGGTCACAGGTACCTTAAAAAAAAGGCAGGGAGCCTGGATCAGAAAACCAGTCAGTATCTGGTGTGACCACAATTTGCCTCATGCAGCAAAACACATCTCCTTCGCATAGAGTTGATCAGGCTGTTGATTGTGGCCTGTGGAATGTTGTCCCACTCCTCTTCAATGGCTGTGCGAGGTTTCTGGATATTGGCGGGAACTGGAACATGCTGTCGTACACGTCGATCCAGAGCATCCCAAACATGCTCAATGGGTGACATGTCTGGTGAGTATGCAGACCATGGAAGAACTGGGACCTTTCCAACTGCCAGGAATTGTGTACACATCCTTGCAACACGGGGCCGTGCATTATCATGCTGAAACATGGCGGGTTAATTGCTCAACAATGGGCCTCAGGATTTCGTCACGGTATTTCTGTGCATTCAAATTGCCATCACTAAAACCGCTCGCCCACAAGTCTGCCACCGGGATTCATCAGTGAAGAGCACACTTCTCCAGTGTGCTAGTGGCCATCGAAGGTGAGCATTTGCCCACTGAAGTCTTTTATGACGCCGAACTGCAGTCAGGTCAAGACCCTGGTGAGGATGACAAACACGCAGATTAAATCCCCCGAGACGGTTTGTGTTTAAAATCTTTGGTTGTGCAAACCCATAGTTTCATCAGCTGTCCGGGTGGCTGGTCTGCAAGGTGAAGAAGCCAGATGTGGAGGTCCTGGGCTGGCGTGGTTACACGTGGTCTGTGGTTGTGAGACCAGTTGGAAGTACTGCCAAATTCTCTAAAATGATGTTGTAGGCAGCTTATGTTTGAGAAATTAACATTAAATTATCTGGCAACAGCTCCGGTGGACATTCCTGCAGTCAGCATGCCAGTCTCAAAACTTGAGACATCTGTGGCATTGTGTTGTGTGACAAAACTGCACATTTTAGTGGCCTTTTATTGTCCCCAGCACAAGGTGCACCTGTGTAATGATCATGCTGTTTAATCAGCTTCTTGATATGCCACACCTGTCAGGTGGATAGATTATATTGGCAAAGTAGAAATGCTCACTAACAGAGATGTAAACACATTTCTGCGCAGAGCTTTTTTCTGCGTATGGAAAATGTCTGAGAACTTTTATTTCAGCTCATGAAACATGGGACCAACACTTTACATGTTGCATTTATATTTTTGTTCACTATATATATATATATATATATATATATGTGTGTAGGTGGATGTTACTAGCCTGAGTGCCAGTGTGGCGTGCTATAACACCTTGGCAAACAGGTTGGGTTTGACAATGAGTAATGGAGTTGGCAAGAGCACAAACAGATCTGGGTACACCAGGCTAGGATGTTACATGTTGGAGGTGTATAAGGGTGAGTTACCATCCTTTCTATAATGTAAAGGCACTTGAAAAGCATTACATGAACGTGACCCATTAGTAGAAGCTTTTAATATGACATTACTCAATGCTCCAGGCATCACGCCTGTTCTAGCCATGCTAATGTAACAGAGGTAGTTAGGTGAACCACGCATCAGTGATGATCCCTTGCCTGGGACCTGAAGACTTCCTGATGCCCAGGCATTATCTAAGCACTGGTGTGCAGACTGCAGATTACCCAGGTTAAAACCCAGTCCTTCACACAATGCCTGTCCTATCCTTTGTATGCTTATTCTATACATTCTACCTCTGGGCATGTGGCTGCTGGCGGGTCTCACCAGTTTGATAGTGTCCTCTTGTCTTAGTAGTGACACCATGGCATGCAGCTGTCTGTGCTGTGAGTCTGAAGCTCCGCCCCCCAGCTTCAGTGGTGAAGGTGAGTGATTGGGCAACGTCTCTTCGTGTGGCTCCTCCCTCTCTCCCTCTTCCAGGAGAAGGACGGCCCCTTTGACCAGAGCAAAGCTCTCTCTGTTATGGAGGACGGAAGACTGAATTGTTACTTTGAAAGATGTTTGCAATGAAACTTCTATATGATCACATCCAAACTACAGTGCATTCGGAAAGCATTCAGACCCCTTGACTTTTTCCACATTTTGTTAAGTTACAGGCTTATTATAAAACGGATCAAATTGTTTTTTTTACCCTCAATCTACGCACAATACCACACAATGACAAAGCAAAAACAGGTTTAGACATTTTTGCTAATGTATTTCAAATAAAAAAGTGAAACATTTACATAAGTATTCAGACCCTTTACTCAGTACTTTGTTGAAGCACCTTTGGCAGCGATTACAGCCTTGAGTCTTCTTGGGTATGATGCTACAAGCTAGGCACAGGTGTATTTGGGGAGTTTCTCCTATTCTTCTCTGCAGATCCTCTCAAGGTATGCCAGGTTGGATGGGCAGCGTCGTTGCACAGCTATTTTCAGGTCTCTCCAGAGATGTTAGATCAGGTTCTGGCTGGGCCACTCAAGGACATTCTGAGACTTGTCCCGAAGCCACTCCTGCGTGGTCTTGGCTGTGTGCTTAGGTTCGTTGTCCTGTTGGAATGTGAACCTTCACCCCCAGTCTGAGGTCCTGAGCGATCTGGAGCAGGTTTTCATCAAGGATCTCTCTGTACTTTGCTCCGTTCATCTTTCCCTTGATCCTAACTAGTCTCCCAGACCCTGGCTCTGAAAAACATCCCCACAGCATGATGCTGCCACCACCATGCTTCTCCATAGTGATGGTACCTGGTTTCCTCCAGATGTGACGCTTGGCATTCTGGCCATTTGTTGGTACCCTTCCCCAGATCTGTGCCTCGACACAATCCTGTCTCGGAGCACTACGAACAATTCCTTCAACCTCATGGATTGGTTTTTGCTCTGACATGCACTGTCAACTGTGGGACCTTATATAGACAGGTGTGTGCCTTTCCAAATCATGCCCAATCAATTAAATTTAACACAGGTGGACTCCAATCAAGTTGTAGAAACATCTCAAGGATGATCAATAGAAACAGGATGCACCTGAGCTCAATTTCCAGTCTCATAGCAAAGGGTCTGAATACTTATGTAAATAAGGGTATTTCTGTTTTTTATTTTTAATAAATGTGGAATAATAAATAAAAAAAAAAAAAACTTTTTGCTTAGTCATTATGGGGTATTTTGTGTAGATTGATAAGGATACATTTAAAATGAAGAAAGCTGTAAGGTAACAAAATGTGGAAAAAGGGAAGTAGTCTGAATACTTTCCGAATGCACTGTATATACAAATTTAAATTCACAACCCAAAACAAAAAAAAGGAATCTACCTTTTCTGAAGTCTCCCTCTTCTTTGGATGCTTTCATCCTTCAAAAAATGATATGAAAGATGATACATTTACTAACACAAACTCCTTAGCCCAGTGGCGTAACTACATCGTCACGGGCCCCTGTGCCCTCAACGTAAATCAGAAGAGCAACTGAAAGTCAAAAGACCAGATGAACTGGAAAGACATTCACACTTACAGGTGGCCAAAAATAACTAACTGAAAGCCACACCACCAATACGCTACAATATCATTGGACAGTATTTGCTTATTTTCCAGCAATCTTAAAACACAATAAAGACATTGAAACTGTTCAGTGGAGGTTTGTTATGTGAACCAAATATATGTCATCATAATTTTGTGTGATAAAAAAAAAGTAATAATTAAAGAACCATGACTTGGATGGTTTGTTATGCAAATCACTTGTAGGCCCATTTCAGATTTTAATAGAAAGGTCAAAGACAACAGCCACCCAAGTCATAGACTGTTCTCTCTGCGACCGCATGGCAAACGGTACCGGAGCACTAAGTCTAGGTCCAAAAGGCTCCTTAACAGCTTCTACCCCCAAGCAATAAGAATGCTGAACAATTAACCAAGTGGCCACCCAGACTATTTATGGGTGGCCATTTGGAAGACCAGTCGCAAATGGGTCTTCCAAATGGACAATGACCCCAAGCATACTTCCAAAGTTGTGGCAAAATGGCTTAAGGACAACAAAGTCAAGGTATTGGAGTGGCCATCGCAAAACCCTGAGCTCAATCCTATAGAAGATGTGTGGGCAGAACGGAAAAGGCGTGTGCGAGCAAGGAGGCCTACAAACCTGACTCAGTTACACCAGTTCTGTCAGGAGGAATGGGCCAAAATTCACCCAACTTATTGTGGGAAGCTTGTGGAAGGCTACCCGAAATGTTTGACCCAAGTTAAACAATTTAAAGACAATGCTATCAAATGCTAATTGAGTGCATGTAAACTTCTGACCCACTGGAAATGTGATGAAATAAATAAAAGCTGAAAGAAAAAAATCTACTATTATTCTGACATTTTTAAAACATAACCTGTTATTCAACTGACATGTCCAGACAGACACAAGAAAAAAATGTGTAGAGGATGGGCTGGAGAGGACAGGAGGAGCGTTGAGGGTTTGAAAGGAAGAGAGAGTTAACAGTGGCAGACCTGACAGAGTAGTAGTATGCAGGGGGATGGAGGAGGGCAAAGTTACAGCGGGTGAAATAAGTATTGAACACGTCACAATTTCTCAGTAAATATATTTCCAAAGGTGCTATTGACATGAAATTTTCACCAAATGTTGGTAACAACCCACGTAATCCATACATACAAAGAAACCAAAACAAATAAGTTCAGAAATTAAGTTGTGTGTAATAATGTGAAATGACACAGGAAAAAAGTATTGAACACAAAGAAAAGGGAGGTGCAAAAAGGCATGGAAAGCCAAGACAACAGCTGAAAACTATCATTAATTAAAAAGCAATCCAGCCCCCTGTCAGTGCAAATTAATATCAGCTGGTTCAGTCCCAACTGATGGCCTACAAAAAGGTCTCATAGCCAAGGTGTCACACAAGACACATCTCATGGTGGGTAAAAGCAAAGAGCTGTCTCAAGACCTTCGCAACCTAATTGTTGCAAAACATAATGATGGCATTGGTTATAGGCGCATTTCTAAGCTTCTGAATGTTCCAGTGAGCACTGTTGGGGCCATAATACGGAAGTGGATTTGCCTCGACCAGGTGCTCCTCGCAAGATTTCTGACAGAGGAGTGAAAAGAATAATCAGAAGAGTTGTCCAAAAGCCAAGGACCACTTGTGGAGAGCTTCAAAAAGACCTGCAATTAGCAGGTACGGTTGTCTCAAAGAAAACAGTAAGTAATGCACTCCACCGCCATGGCCTGTATGCACGCTCACCACGCAATACTCCATTGCTGAAAAAAAAGCATGTTGAAGCTCGTTTAAAGTTTGCTGCACAACATTTGGAAAAGCCAGTGAAATACTGGGAGAATAAAGTGTGGTCAGATAAGAGCAAAATTGAACTGCTTGGATGTCATAATACACACCATGTTTGGAGGAGAAATGGCACTGCACATCACCCTAAAAAACACCATACCAACAGTGAAGTTTGGAGGTGCGAACATCATGGTGTGGGGCTGCTTTTCAGCAAATGGTACTGGCAAACTTCACATAATTAAAGGAAGGATGAACGGGCAAATTTACCGAGACATTCTTGACAAAAATCTGCTGCCATCTACCAGGATGATGAAGATGAAACGAGGGTGGACATTTCAGCAAGACAATGATCACAAACACACAGCCAAGGAAACTCTCAATTGGTTTCAAAGAAAGAAAATAAAGCTGCTAGAATGGCCCAGCCAATCACCTGACTTAAATCCCATTGAAAATCTATGGAAAGAACTGAAGATCAAGATTCATAGAAGAGGCCCACGGAACCTTCAAGATTTGAAGACGTTACAGTTTGTGTGTAAGAATGGGCCAAAATCACACCAGAGCAATGCATGCGACTAATTTCTCTATACAGGAGGCGTCTTGAAGCTTTCATTACCAACAAAGGCTTTTGTACAAAGTATTAAATAAATATCAGTAAGTTTGTTCAATACTTTTTCCCTGTGTCATTTCACATAACTTAATTTCTGAACTTATTTGTTTTGGTTTCTTTGTATGTATGGATTACTTGGGTTGTTACCAACATCTGGTGAAAATGTCATGTCAATAGCACCTTTGGAAATATATTTACTGAGAAAAATGGTGACGTGTTCAATACTTATTTCACCCGCTGTATGTCAAAGTTATGTCTGCCTATCCGGGGAAGCTGGGAACAGAGAAGTGAGAATGTCGCCTGATGTTACATTCGTAACATACTAGCGAGGCCTTGGAAGTGACAAAGTTTAAATGAGCCTGTTAAAGTTTAAAAAGAGAAGTGAAAAAGAAATACAGAGGGAGTGAGGAGACATGGTTGAGTGAGGTTATCATTTGAAACACTATCAGTGTGGCAGGAGTCGTCGATTTGAAAACTTCAGTCACCCACAAATACAGATACTCTATGACGTGTATCACACAGATGGGATGGATGTGGAAATGGTTGGGTCATACAAGTTCCGGGGAGTCCATATGGACAACAGGCTGGAATGGGCACCGGGGCTCTGTACAAAAAGGGCCAGAGCCGACTCTACTTTCTGAGGAGGCTCAGGTCCTTCAACGTGTGCACTAAACTACTGCATACTTTCTACCAGTCTGTGGTGGCCAGTGCCATCTTTTTTGCAGTGGTGTGCTGGGGCGCCAACATAAAGGCTGGTGATGCTTCTCGGATAAATAAGCTGATCAGGAAGGCTGGCTCTGTTCTGTGGATTAGCCTTGACACTCTAGAGGAGGTGGTGGAGAGACGAGTCCTGGCCAAACTGCTGGCCATCATGGACAACGTCACCCACCATCTGCATGCCATGGTTATGATGCAGAGGAGCACTTTCAGTCACAGACTGATCCCACCACGGTGTGCCAGAGAGCGCTACAGGAAAGGCGGCTATCACCGGGGTGCTGTGCCGTCGGCAACATAGACCTGGAACTGTTGGGGTGTTAGGACCTAGTTTAACAATTAGGCATCCATCCCTGAGTAACTCTGGTCTGTAATCACTCATTCACTCAGGACTTATTCATTCAGGACTGTATATACATATTCATGTACATTTGTTATATCATTTGACAATCAATATTGTAAGTAATTCTTGGACTGAACTTACGCAGTCATTCACGCAGGACTGCATTTTAGTATCCTGTCAGTTGTATCTTTTTTTTCATTGCTTTTAGTATATCGAATGTGCAATAGGTGCATTTATCTGTAACTAAACCCTGCACTAAGGACTGTATTTTAAGGGAATTATTACACACGCACATTCAGCCATTTAAGTATCTCTTCCTGTCATTTACCTGTACAGTTAATTTAACCATGCAAATATTAACTTACCTGTACATTTAACCAGACTATATATTAAGTAAACTATTTTTACCCTCCCTTATATCATACACACATTTTGCTATTTAAGTATTTATCTGCCGTCGACCTGTATAGTATACTTAACCATGCAAATATTCCTTATTTATCTATATCAACTTGCAATATTTGTATCTTTTTTTCACCTAACACTCTGTAACAATGTATAGTGTACATATTCAGCCATTCACCCATACTATGCAATGTCTTTTTGCACTCCAGACTATGTATCATGTATCTGTCTTTTGTGCATTTTGCACCTGCCTTTTTTTTTTTTTGTGGCTGCTTGAAGAAGAAATTTCCCCCCAGGGATCAATAAAGTACCTATCTATCAAATCTAGATACTCTATGACGTGTGTATCACACAGATTATGGCATGTTTGCCCACTACTTACTTATGTCATCTCTGCTTGTCAATACAATATAATCACCACCTTGGCTACCAGAGATCATAAAATACCCTTTACACTACCAACAGTCTACAATACTGTGGTGATGACATATGAACACGAATGAACACACCTAGCAGGTTACTGGACAGACTCAGGCAAAGATTGTTGTTCATTAACCAAAGGATGGATGATTGATATTAGGCAATAAGAGGCTTGGCCAGTGTACCGAATCGCACACTGTAAAGCAGAGTATCATATGATGTGAAGTGAAGGCGCTGCCATGGAAAATAAGAGGCTAGTAAAGGTGCATGTGTGGGGCTTGCGGGAAAGGGGACTCACCGGAGCGGTGTAGATGGACGGTGACCGATGCAGGGTCAGAAGAGCCATGGCAAGGCACCGCTCAGTCGGTTTTTCACGCGCACGGTTCAAAACAAGTGAGGCAGGTGGTTCCCTCAAATGTGTGGGAGGGTGGGCAATAGGATGTATTCACACAAATCTGGAACCAAGTTGGAGCTGATTATTAAATACCAGTTTATAAAAAATACAGTATTATCTGCAGGCACAGTGGATTGCGGAGGAGACACAAATGGACATCTGACACGTAACGTTATAGGCATTGATGGAAGATATAGGCATTGTAGTTTACATGCAAAGCATTCCTTCACAACGTACGGTTATGAAATTAATGTGCGCTGCACTGCGCCCGAGCGCACGTCATAAGCAACACATCTACAAAATAAATAGAATGTTGCTACAATTAAACGTTTCTGGAAAATAGCAACATCTGAGAATCTAGAGTTAATTCATATGCTAGATGTCATATGTAAAGCATCAATTCAGTTAGAGTGGTCTGCAAATCAACAAGCTGCTAACTAGCTAGCTAAAAACGAGATGTGAGATGGATAACGTTAAAGACAGAGCAAGAAGTCTTTTTTTTTTTTTTTACCTGCTTCGGTAACAATGTCTCCTTTTGATGCTTCTCCCTCACACGCAGTGAGCTTGGATTGAAGCTATTTTTAATCCTTCGCTTTGGCAAAAGTTATGCTCCACTCCGACATCCAAATTAAAGGAGAGTTTACTATTTCATGGAACCAGGAAGACGTCGGCAAATAAAACCAAACCAAAGAAAAACTTCAAGGAGGGGCATGGAGTATTGGTTTTCTTAAAGGGAAATGGTAAGATTTCCATCATGAGGAATATCCTATAATCTCTCTTGATTTAGGTTGTTTTGCTTTTGCTGCTGTAGGTCCGTAAGAGCATGGCAATTGTAATGCCAGGGTTGTGGGTTCGATTCCCATGGGGGACCAGTACGCACTCACTACTGTATGTCGCTCTGGATAAGAGCGTTTGCTAAATTACTAAAATGTAAAAACGTATCAAGGCACTTGATGCAAATTGCTCCAGGATTGCCATTGATAATGACAGACCCTAGATGTGATCCCACCCTCCCCTTCATCTACACTGTTTGAAGTGGATTTAACAAGTGACATCAATAAGTGATCATAGCTTTCACCTGGATTCACCTGGTCAGTCTGTATCATGGAAAGAGCCGGTGTTCATAATGTTTTGTATACTCAAGTGTAAAGGCACTACTGCTGCGTTCGTAACCAAGTGGAAGGTGGGAATTGACCCGTTGTGAAGTCGTAAATACCAGTTGGATGCATTCAAATTCTTTGAACTTAAAGTTTTGTTGTTGCATTTAACTGCCAAAAATGCTGTTATCAAGGTAATTTCCTTAGTAGGTGACGTCAGAGGTCAGCATGTGGGAGCTTATGTCATGTTCAAAACAACTAGGAACTGGGAACTCTGAGCTCAGAAATCTCCAGTCATCCAACTTCAGTGCGTTCAAGACCACTGGGAACTCTGAAAAGAACTAGCTCCGACCTGGAAAAAGCGTTTTGAACGGTAATCCAACACGGAATTCCAAGTCAGAAACTCACACATCTAGAGCTCAGACTTTCCGACCTGAAGATCACTGACGTCATGATTTGACATGTTTTTTTCACCCCGAGTTCCCAGTTGTCTTGAAAACACCAATAGGATGATAGATTAGTTTCTCACTAGTAATTGCCAGTTGGAGGGCCGTTCAAGTGTTTTTTTCCCAGTCCTATGTGGTAAATTCCCACTTCCTACAAATGCAGCATTAAGCTACAGGGGATGCAAATGAAAGTGGTATTTCAAATCTCTCTCTAACCAATTAATTGTACACACGTTATGTTTTATTCCGACTTGTTACCTGTTTGAACGAGGCACGTGTATAACTACAACCAGTTAGCATGTCGGACATTTCTGACTTTCCTAGTCCCGACTAGCACGTAAATGTGACATGAGCGCTGCAAAAACATCCAAGAGAAATTCTTGTTTGGGCAAAATACCGTCCTCCACCATCTCTCCTCCGTGACCCGGACACGTAGAAGTGGTCGAGGAGTGTAATTTCGTTAATAGGGCCGCCACAAAGTCACAAGCCAAAAATATTTCTTCAATGTACCTTTTTTAAATGTTATTTTAAACATAACCTTAACCACACTGGGCTGGTAACACCGGGGCCCTGTACAAAAAGGGCCAGAGCCGACTCTACTTTCTGAGGAGGCTCAGGTCCTTCAACGTGTGCAGTAAACTACTGCATACCTTCTACCAGTCTGTGGTGGCCAGTGCCATCTTTTTTGCAGTGGAGATGGTGGCGGAGAGACGGATCCTGGCCAAACTTCTGGCCATCATGGACAACGTCACCCACCGTCTGCATACCATGGTTATGATGCAGAGGAGCACTTTCAAACACAGACTGATCCCACCACGGTGTGCCAGAGAGCACTACAGGACAGGCGGCTATTAGACTCATTCACTCAGGACTTATTTATTCATGCAGGTCTGTATACTCATCTACAGTTGTTATATCATATCACGTGCAATATTGTAAGTAATACTTGGACTTAACTTACGTAGTCATTCACTCAGGAATGCATTTTAGTATCCTGTCAGTTGTATCTTTTTTTTTTTTTTTTTAAGTATCTCTTCCTGTCATTTACCTGTACAGTTAATTTAACCATGCAAAATATTCACTTACCTGTTAATTTAACCAGTATGTCTATTAAGTAAACTATTATTACCCTCGCTCATATCATACGCATTTTTAGCTACTGAAATATTTCTCTGCCATCGACCTGTATAGTATAGTTAACCATCCAACATCCACCAATGTATAGTGTACATATTCAGCCAACCACCCATACTATGCAATGTCTTTATATATATTTTTTGCACTCCAGACTTCTTGTATTTCTATACTTTTTTATACTGACGCTCCATGTATCGTGTATCTGTCTTTTGTGTATTTTCGTTTTGGCATTTTGCACCTGCCCTATGTTTTCGTTGTAGCTGCTTGACAAAGACATTTCCCCCTCAGGGATCAATAAAGTACCCATCCATCCATCCATCCATCCATCCATCCATCCATACATCCATACATCCATCCATCCATCCATCCATCCATCCATCCATCCATCCATCCATCCATCCATCCATCCATACATACATCCATACATACATACATATGCCTAACCCTAACCTTAAATTGAGACCAAAAAGCACATTTTTGTTTTCACGAATTTGTACGATAATAGCCAATTTTGACTTTGTGGCTGTGCTATCTAGAGGAAACCCTTTTGTAGGCAAACGGAAGTGTCCTCTCCTCAATAGCCATCTTTCACCGAGGTTACTCATATGTCTGCAATACTTCTCTAATTTAACGTTATAACTAATTTAACTGAAGTGTTCTGTCTGATACTCTGGCCGTTTTTTTTTTTTTTTTTTTTTTTATTATAATTTTTTTTTTATATACACATTATTGGTTACTTATATGATATTTGTTCCACTTCTCTATTCATTGGCTGATGTGTATTTATCTGTTTGTTTGTTTATTTATTTATCTTAATGTTTTACTCCTTATGAAAATATGTTCTGTAACTAAATGATTTTGTATTACAAGTTCAATTTATTTTTCCTGCAATAAAAAAAAAAAAAAAAATTAAAGCTTAAAAAAAAACAAAAAAAAAAAAAAACCGAGGTTACTCATGTAAATACTACCGCGGAAGTGTTTTTAAATCTGTACAATTGAGATTCTCCCCATGCCTCTCGTTCCGGAATCGAATGCAGTACTGCACTTGCGCAATGTTGTTTGCCCAACGCACTTCCTGGTATGTGGTGCCAAAGAGCGCACTGTGTGAAGTGTCCCTGTAGTGCACACGTCGAAATGTAATTGTGAACACTAAACAAATCAGCAAACTTAGCTACAACTGTAGGGATATTCGGGCCGTTATTTGAAGCAGTTCTTCTTACTTTTCCCGTCCTTTGGAGGATGCACACTGCTCAGAAGATTATGAAGGTTTTCATAACAAGACGCATCCCACAGGAGGGAATGAAGATTCTGTCACAGGCTGGAGTGTATGTAGCCAGCAGATCCGAATTGCTTGCTAACAGCTGCACTAGCGTAGGACAGCATTCCTGTGAATATTATGACACTGCAGAGCTGGCATAAGATAGGGCTTGGAAAACGTACCTCAATCCAGGGATGAGAAATGCATTGAACGCCAAATTGCCCCATTATCCCAACCGTTACACCGAGAAGATTGAATGACCTCATTTTTGGGAAACTGGCATTTTCGTCCTCATGCTACGTAAAAGAAGCCACAGCAGCCATTTTCGAATGGTAGTGTCAGCCAATCAGCTCATCTGTTGTTCAACGCGACCTCATATTCCATAATGGCTGCTGTTGCAACTGCTAGTTAGATTGAGGATGAAAACGGCAGTTTATTTAAATCCTCTTGGTATTGAGGTAATGGGACAATTCGGAATGCTGTCAGACCCTAGTGCAGCTGTAAGCAAGCGGATTAGATCTGCTGGCTAGAGTGTGGTAGGCTATAGCCAAGTACAACTAATATAGCCAAGTACATCTCAACTCCACAGACTTGAGATATACTTGGCTAACTAGCCCAATGAGTTTTTCTTGCACTGTCACTTTTCATCTATCATGCATGCGTGTGTCTGTGTGATGTCTACGGAGTTGTGTCATAATAGTGCTGCTTAATTCTAGTGCTAGTCTACTTAATGCTGTATAAATGCATTGCACACACATCAGAAGTGGAGGGTAAAGTTACACCATGTGTTGTAAAAGTTAAAGTTCACTGGAGTAATGTGTGACCTTTATTCCAGGTCACACATTATAGCGGGTACTCTGAACTTGTAATAAGGTTCTTAAGGCGTTATAACACTTATAAACATCTATGTAACATTTAACAAAAGGTAAAGAGATATAATAAAGATTAAAGCTAAGTGTAAGGTAATCTGTTAGGGGGAGAAAAAGAGACTGACACCTTGAAAAAACAAGACCGACAATCCAGGATACATTGAGAATACTGTACTATGAAGGAAATGTTCTAAATTGTTTTTGACTCATCTTAATCTAGTCTCTCCCCTTTTACCTGCCCACTCCCTCGTTTCCATGGAAACAGATGTAAGGTTTCACTGTGGGACTCGGATGAGCCTGTTCCAAGGGCGGAGCTTCTGAAGGGTGTGGCGGGGGCCCATGGGCTGTTGTGTCTCCTGTCGGACAAGATCGACACTGAAGTTCTGGACGCAGCAGGTACACTGGACATCCAGTGCATTCGGAAAGTATTCAGACCCCATTACTTTTTCTACATTTTGTTACGTTACAGCCTTATTCTAAAATGTATTCAATTGTTCCCCCCCCCATCAATCTACACACAATACCCCATAATGACACAATACCCCACAATGACACAATACCCCATATTGACACAATACCCCATAATGACAAAGCAAAAACAGGTTTTTGAAATGATTGCTAATTTATAAAAAATAAAACACAGAAATATCGCAATTACATAAGTAGTCAGACCCTTTACTAAGTACTTTGTTAAAGAACCTTCGCCAGCGATTACAGCCTCAAGTCTTCTTGGGTATGACGCTACAAGCTTGGCACACCTGTATTTGGGGAGTTTCTCCCATTCTTCTCTGCAGATCCTTTCAAGCTCTGTCAGGTTGGATGGGGAGCGTCGCTGCACAGCTATTTTCAGGTCTCTCCAGAGATGTTCGATCGGTTTCCGGGCTCTGGCTGGGCCACTCAAGGACATTCAGAGACTTGTCCCGAAGCCACTCGTGCGTTATCTTGGCTGTGTGCTTAGGGTCGTTGTCCTGTTGGAAGGTGAACCTTCGCCCCAGTCTGAGGTCCTGAGCACTCTAGAGCAGGTTTTCATCAAGGATCTCTCTGTACTTTGCTCCGTTCATCTTTCCCTCGATCCTGACTAGTCTCCGAGTCCCTGCCACTGAAAAACATCCCCACAGCATGATGCTGCCACCACCATGCTTCACCGTAGGCTGAGGAGTGGCTTCCGTCTTACCACTCTACCATAAAGGCCTTTTTGGTGGAGTGCTGCAGAGATGGTTGTCCTTCTGGAAGATTCCCCCATCTCCACAGATGGACTCTGGAGCTGGAGCTCTGTCAGAGTGACCATCGGGTTTTTTGTCACCTCCCTGAACAAGGTCCTTCTCCCCCGATTGCTCAGTTTGGCCGGGCGGCCAGCTATAGGAAGAGTCTTGGTGGTTCCAAACTTCTTCCATTTAAGAATGATGGAGGCCACTGTGTTCTTGGAGACCTTCAATGATGCAGACATATTTTGGTACCCTTTCCCAGATCTGAGTCTCGACACAATCCTGTCTCTGAGCTCTGCGAACAATTCCTTCAACCTCATGGCTTGGTTTTTGCTCTGACATGCACTGAACTGTGGGACCTTATATAGACAGGTGTGTGCCTTTGATCAATGGAAACAGGATGATCAGTGGAAACAGGAAGATCAATGGAAACAGGATGATCAATGGAAACAGGATGATTAATGGAAACAGGATGCACCTGAGCTCAATTTCGAGTCTCATAGCAAAGGGTCTGAATATTAAATTTGCAAACATTTCTAGAAAAACAGTTTTGTCTTTGTCATTATGGGGTATTGTGTTGATTTGATGAGGGGGGGAAAGTATTTAATACATTTTAGAATAAGGCTGTAACGCAACAAAATGTTGAAAAAAGGAAGCGGCCTGAATACCTTCTGTATGCACTGTAATCTGGACCAGATTAACTCAAACAGCATCTCTCAGTATTTTCCAATATATGGAATTTATGAGGGCTAGACATGTATTATACAGTAAATCTGTTGTATGATAGTTCCTATTCCGTCTTCTCCTAAGATGTAACTATGGATTTGTGTTCAGGTCCAAACCTGAAGGTGATCAGTACCTTGTCTGTCGGATTTGACCACATGGCCATGGCTGAGATCAAGAAACGGTAAGACTAACTATCAACTAACTTGTATAAACAAATGCCAGCCTCACATCTAAGTCAGCAACTCTCACTGTGCCATCCTCTCCATGTTCTGTGCAGAGGGGTGCGTGTTGGCTACACTCCAGACGTCCTGACTGATGCCACAGCGGAGCTGACCGTCGCCCTGCTCCTTGCCACAGCTCGGCGGCTACCAGAGGGCGTGGTGGAGGTTAAAAAGTCAGTGCCCTATAAACACACATTTCCCTCAATTAGACAGCAGCTCCAGATGTTCACTCTGACATGTTGTACAGTGATACTTTATGGATGTGATGCCTAACCTAATTTAAATCTAAAACTAATATGAGTACAACAGAATGTGTTCTCTCTCTCTCTCTCTCTCTCTCTCTCTCAGTGGAGGCTGGAGTACCTGGAAACCTCTGTGGTTGTGTGGTTATGGTCTATCAGGCAACACTGTCGGGGTAATCGGACTGGGACGCATAGGTAGAGTGACAGTGATTGATCGACCTACTGGATTCTGTGACCATACTATCCATATAGTAGCTGAAAGGTCAGGACAAAAGTGCTTATTCATTGATTGATTGTCTGGAGTCGATGCTGTTTTCCCTCAGGTATGGCCATAGCCAGGAGGCTGAAACCTTTTGGGGTGAAGAGACTGTTGTACTCTGGGAGAACAGCCAAATCATATGCTGCTGAGGTGGAGGGTGAATACGGTGAGCTGGGGGGGAGGGGCTAGGGAAAACAGGAAAGTATGAGAGAGAGGGTGAGAATCAGATCAGATGTTTATTTGAATGTTTCTTCACCCTCCTCTCTGTTGCAGTGCCCTTGGACACGCTGGTCTCTGAGAGTGATTTTGTCGTGGTGTCCTGCGCCCTCACACCAGAGACCCAGGGGCTGTGTAACAAGGACTTCTTCAGCAAGATGAAGGACACTGCTGTCTTCATCAACACCAGCAGGTACTCCATTAAAACACGTAGAGCAGTGCTGGGTTTGGAAATGAACACAGTTCAAAGCTATAAATATAGAGCCAACTTCCTGTGTGTGTGTGTGTGTGTGTGTGTGTGTGTGTGTGTGTGTGCTATAGGGGTGCAGTGGTGAACCAGGAGGATCTGTACCAGGCTCTGTCCAGTGGTCAGATAGCCTGTGCTGGGCTGGATGTCACAACCCCAGAACCACTCCCCACTGACCACCCCCTCCTCACCCTCAAAAACTGTGGTGAGTTAATGGGGTCATGAGTGAAGGCAGTTTACTGAGGCATCTCTGTTATGTTGTCTAATGGTTTCTCTCTGATCATTGTTGTGATGTTTCCAGGTGAATCAATTATATATTTTCTTAAATCTTCTTATTCAAATCAACTAGTTGTTTTGCGACCAAATCTCTGCAGTGCGATCATGTCCCTGCTAATACTTCTCCCTCCTCTCTCCACCTGCAGTGGTCTTGCCCCACATTGGCAGTGCCACCTACTCCACACGTGGCATCATGGCAGAGCTGTCCGCCAACAACCTGCTGGCAGGCCTACAGGGCACAGACATGCCCAGCGAACTCAAATTCTAGTGCTGCCCTACAACTATTCAACTCTGCTTCTGTCCTCCTCAGAATGATTTTTGTCACCCAATCAGTAGTCGTTACCAGGAAGGTTAGAGCCGTAAGTGACCAGGAAATACATCTGTGTTGGGAGTATTGCAGTTGTATTAACATGCTCTCCTAACATGAAGGTAAACTTTGGCCTCTTGCTCTTAGATCTTACAATGTTTATAAGAAATAAATAATTAAATAAATCTCCTATTAATTTGTTTCAGATTCTATGGTAAAACACTCCATCTGTAGTCTAACACATCATCATTCTGGCTTTGTTTTTAATTAGATAGATAGATAGATAGATAGATAGATAGATAGATAGATAGATAGATAGATAGATAGATAGATAGATAGATAGATAGATAGATAGATAGATAGATAGATAGATAGATAGATAGATAGATAGATAGATAGATAGATAGATAGATAGATAGATAGATAGATAGATAGATAGGTACTTGATTGATCCCCGGGGGGGAAATTTCATAAAGCTTTACGTTCAATGTAGAAATGTGTGAACATATTGTTTTCCCCGTAAAAATAATTCTAGATCCTTGAGTAAATGAACAATGAATAAAGTTATATAGACCATTAAAAGACAGTAGTCAGGGATCAGTGTGGTTCCAATGTAGTTTTATATCCTCTTCAATAGTGATCCTACTGAGAAATAATTTGTGATGTAAAGATTCTCTCAGAGTTCCATTCTCTCATTTTATGTAACGGTCATCTTCTAGAGTAGACAGTACAGTACGTACAGTGCATTCGGAAAGTATTCAGACCCTTTCCCCTTTTTCCACATTTTGTTACGTTACAGCCTTATTCTGAAATGGATTAAATACCCCATAATACCCCATAATGACAAAGCGAAAACAGTTTTTTTGAAATGTTAGCCATGAGACTCGAAATTGAGCTCGGGTGCATCCTGTTCCCCATCCAACCTGACAGAGCTTGAGAAGATCTGCAGTGAATAATGGGAGAAAATCCCAAAATACAGGTGTGCCAAGCTTGTAGCGTCATACCCAAGAAGACTCGAGGCTGTAATCGCTGCCAAAGGTGCTTCAACAAAGTACTGAGTAAAGGGTGTGAATACTTATGTAATTGTGATATTTATTTATTAATATTTTCATAAATATACTAAACTTTCTAAAAAAACAGTTTTTGCTCTGTCAATATGTGGTATTGTGTGTAGATTGATGAGGAAAAAAGGCAATTTAATCCATTTTAAAATAAGGCTGTAACATAACCTGTAAAAAGTCAAGGGGTCTGAATACTGAATACTTATGTACATGCTTTCTAAAATCATCAATTGTGTATGGGAACATTATTATAATTGTTTAAATCAATGTAAAACAGTGCAAAAGTGGGTCCACTTTGTGGATTCATTTGTAACAAGCACCAGACCAACAACCCTGATCAGGCAGAACATTTTGAAATGGAAAATGTCAATGAGCTTTCTGACTGGTAGCACCGGCTATGTTTCACAACGTTTCCACCGGATTTCCCTGTCTCTCAAAGCAGCGTGGCAGGCAGGTGATTGCTCTGCCAGCGCAGACAGGTGGTTTTAGAATGTTTGTATAGGTGGGTAGACTGACTGAAGCGTTTGCCACACTTGAGGCAGGCGTAGGACTTCTCCTTTGTGTGGACCCGGACGTGTTTCATACAGTCTGTCAAGGTCAGGAAGCTCTTACAGCAGATCCGGCAGGTGTACTTCCAGGCCCCCTCTACTACCAGGACGTTGTGCTTCGTCAAGGCCTTCTTACATTTAGACAGTACTTCCTCTGATGCTCTGGTGAGGGCAGGCTGAGGAGCAGCGTCACCCCCTACTGGACCGGAGGAAGAAGAGGAATCCTGAGACTGGCCATCTATCTGGCCTTCAGAGTTCGGGGGTCACTTTAGGGGCAATGCGACGGTAAGATGGCGCCCCTAAACTACCCCTTACACCAGTTATGTCATCCCGGGAGAGGGAGTTGCTCAGACTGAGGCTGCCCAAGGTGCCAACATTTGGCCTGACGCCCTTTACAAAGCCCACCAGAACGTCCTAAGTCTGGGTGGGCTGGAGGATGAAGCCATCGCTGAAGCTGTGGCCCTCGCCGGCGAGGAGCTGCTGGAAGGAAGAGGACACAGAACACAAGGGAGGAAGAGGACGCAGAGCAGAAAGAGGAGCCATTTGTTGCCTCTATGCTTTGAAGTGATCTAACAGCCTCATTGCTTTCTGCCTGAGTTTAAGAGGCTGTCCTCTCCTAATGGCCCACTGCCAAGCTGCCTTCTGGGATTGAGAATGAGGAAAGGCCCAGGTCTTGGTTGCTGTCCAGGCCCTCGTTCGTCGGACGGCTGATCTCCTCCATCCATGTTGTCATGGAGTGGGTATGTCTCTCTCTGAGGATCAGAGCTAGATTGGGGGTTGGATGCACACGATGTGTTTCTCATCGTTTGCTAAATCATCCTGATGACCACCAGTGTCCTCGGATGGGAATGGAGGATCATTGGAGGATCATTGGACACACCTGGTGTGTCTGGATAGGAGGAGTTTGCCTGCTCACTCTTCACCACTACATCCATCTTCTGATCCTCCTCTTCTTCTCCCTCCTCTCCCACTTTCACTTTAAACACGATCCCTCCATTCACCAGAGAACCCTCTGTGTGACCCTCTCCTCCATCCTTCCGTGTCCCTCCCACGCTACTATCTGATTGGCTAGGCAGCTGTATCTCTTCTTGTATTACTACTCCACCTGTCTCATACTTCTTCTCCACCTCTTCTGCGCCTCCTCTCTCCAGGCAGAGGCCCTCGTCTGTCTTTAGGGAGTCAGGGGAGGGAAGCCCATTATTCCTGGTCACCCTTGGCGAGTCCTCCTCGTGATTCTCCTCAGAGAGCCCGCCCCCTTTCTGCTTACTGTCCAGCCACTCCTCCTGGAACACTTGGGGAGAAGAGTTCTTCCGTTTGTGAAGACGGTATCTAGGGAAAGCTGCTTGTTACTCAATTCCTCCATCCGCTCCAACCCCTCCATCCCTGCATCCAGCCTGGCTAGCCTCCGCCCCAGTCTCCCTGTTGTCGAGGCTCCCTTCCAGAGCTGATGTGACCAGGCTGAGCCCCAGCTGCTGGAGCAGGACACATCTCTGCTGCCCGTAGTTGACCCAAGCCATAGCTCCTGCCTGGGATGGAGACTGCCTCAGGTGCTGCTGGTCCACTGCATGGCTGAACTGCTGCTGCTGCACTGGTAACCTCCAACCACGCGGGGGTGATGTGGGGAAATTGGGTAAGGTGGAGGTGAGGTGGTGCTAGCAGACCTTGAGCACAGTGTTGAGGTGCAGGTGGGAGGCAGCCAGGAGCACGTCCATTACATTAGATCCCAGAGTGAGAGCGGAGGTGTAGATCATGTCCAGCAGGACAGAGAAAGCCTCAGGAGTCGCCACCTCTGGGTCAAGCTCCATCACACTGGTTCCTTCAGCACCACCTCCTTCATCACCCTCCACTGCATTAAGAAGGGCCATGAAGTGTGTACTGCAGGCTGCCAGGATGGAGCGGTGGGCCCTGAAGTGTTGGCACACCATCACAGTCACAGTCACAGAGCTGACCGCTGACACGCTGGTGGTTCAACTGCTGGAAGATGTGCTCGAAGTGACCAGGGAAGTCCATCTAAGCCTGAGGATGAACATGAAGAATGGTCAAACTGAATGGTCAGGCAGAGACAATAGTGAAGTGTCAGTGAACTGGTGTAACTCTTGATAGATCTCATAAGAACTAACCCCAGACAAGCTTGCGTAACGGGTAACGAGCGTTTGGCAGCTCTGTCACAATAGATGCAATGCTAGTAATAACAAAACACTATGATGCAAAATGTAATGTCTATGGACTCATTTGATTGGTCTAAAGGTCTGACACTGTAGACCACTTCTTTCCTTAGAAATATCAGTTACTAATTACATGAAAAACTGAAAAAAACAACAAGCAATTTATCTTGCAATATCCTGATACTGATGTCTGGAATAACCTATGAAACTACTTCCTGGTGGCAGTCCCATACTGTTTTTGAATAGGCTTCTAGTTTATATCATCAAATTCATGAGGACGTGGTCATTTAAGATTTTATGTAAAATTATATTCATATTCATGGATTAATTTACTTCTACATGATGCCTTTCATGAAGTTTTTTGATTGTGTTTTGTGTTTTGTTTTGAAAACCTTCATAAAAGTCATCATGTAGAAGTAAAGGTACATTTATCCACAAATACGAATATAATTTTACATATATCTTAAATGACCCCATTTCCATGAATTTGATGATATAAGCTTGAAATACATTCAAAAACAGTATGGGACTTGCACCAGGAAGTAGGCGGGACATTCATAGGGTGGTATACAAGGACTATTCAAATACTGTATATTCTTAGGGGGGGCAGATTTGAAAAAGGTTATTAACAGGGTGGCCGGACATTTTCTATATGGAATTACTCTTCCTAAAACCAGTATAAAAATCTATGTACAAAGACAATTATAATCTTATGAAGTACTTTTATTAAATAAAATGTTGCTAAATTAAAGAAATTTAAATAATGGAACATATTTGTATTTATAACGCAGTTGACCTGCATCACATTAATTAATTACTACTTTCCTGTCCGTTTTACATACAGTTGAATTCGGAAGTTTACATACAATTAGGTTGAAGTCATTAAAACTCATTTTTCAACCCCTCCACAGATTTCATGTTAACAAACTATAGTTTTGGCAAGTCGGTTAGGACATCTACTTTGTGCATGACACAAGTAATTCTTCCAACAATTGTTTACAGACAGATTATTTCACTTATAATTCACTATATCACAATTCCAGTGGGTCAGAAGGTTACATATACTAAGTTGACTGTGCCTTTAAACAGCTTGGAAGCTTCTGATAATAATTTGAGTCAATTGGAGGTGTACCTGTGGATGTATTTCAAGGCCTACCTTCAAACTCAGTGCCTCTTTGCTCAACATCGTGGGAAAATCGAAAGAAATCAACCAAAACCTCAGAAAAATAAATGGTAGACCTCCACAAGTCTGGTTCATCCTTGGGAGCAATTTCCAAACGCCTGAAGGTACCACTTTCATCTGTAAAAATAATAGTACGCAAGTATAAACACCATGGGACCACGCAGCCGTCATACCGCTCAGGAAGGAGATGCGTTCTGCCTCCTAGAGATGAACGTACTTTGGTGTGAAAAGTGCAAATCAATCCCAGAACAACAGCAAAGGACCTTGTGAAGGTTATGGAGGAAAAGGGTGCAAAAGTATCTATATCCACAGTAAAACAAGTCCCATATCGACATAACCTGAAAGGCCGCTCAGCAAGGAAGAAGCTTGCAAGCTGCAGAACACCACCCCAACCGTGAAGCACAGGGGTGGCAGCATCATGTTGTGAGGGTGCTTTGCTGCAGGAGGGACTGGTGGACTTCACAAAATAGATGACATCATGAGGAAGGAAAATTATGTGGATATATTGAAGCAACATCTCAAGACATCAGTCAGGAAGTTAAAGCTTGGTCGCAAATTGGTCTTCCAAATGGACAATGACCCCAAGCAAACTTCCAAAGTTGTGGCAAAATGGCTTAAGGACAACAAAGTCAAGGTATTTGAGGTATCACAAAGCCCTGACCTCAATCCTATAGAACATTTGTGGGCAGAACTGAAAAAGTGTGTCCGAGCAAGTAGGCCTACAAACCTAACTCAGTTACATGAGTTCTGTCAGAAGGAATGGGCCAAAATTCACCCAACTTATTGTGGGAAGCTTGTGGAAGGCTACCCTGAAACGTTTGACCCAAGTTAAACAATTTTAAGGCAATGCTACCAAATACTAATTGAGTGTATGTAAACTTCTGACCCACTGGGAATGTGATGAAAGAAATAAAAGCTCAAATAAATCATTCTCTCTACACATTCTTAAAATAAAGGGGTGATCCTAACTGACTTAAGACAGGGAATTTTTACTAGAATTTAATGTCAGGAATTGTGAAAAACTGTATGTAAACTTCCGACTTCAACTGTACATACCTTGTTCTTTTTTTTTTTACACATAGGAAACCTTTTATGCATGGCATATCTCAGTTGACTAGCTTTTTCTGAGACTACTCTCCCCCTACACCAGCAGAGAACGGGTCCCTATAACAAACTGCACCACCTCTTTGGGGACTTAAAACTCCTCAAATCTCGTTGCAAAACTTTAAGTTTATCAAAAAACTCCTACATCACGGGAGTGTAGGGACATTTATCGGTTTGTTTGGGCTCAAATCAGAGGAGAAAATAACACATTTATTTAGAAAATATGTACGTTTTTCAATAATGTCAATAACTATTGTATCCCTCCCATGTAGTCGCAAATTAAGTCCATTCAACTGATTGAAGATGTCTCTCCCTAAACTCACATAGGCTGCTTTCTTGAGATTATTACTACCCTTGCTTAGCCACCGAAAGACATTAAGTAAAATATTTTAGGAGTAATGGGGTTGAAGAGCCAGGATTAAGTGAACTGCAGGGGAAATCTTCAGGGGATGTAGTATTCAATTATGTATTTGATTATTGGGTAGGACCTTCACTGTCTCTGATCCACACTCCAGTCCAGTTGGTGGCGGTAATGTGCCTTAAAGTTGGTTGCCGACCGCCATATAAAATCCACAGAAGAAGAACCCATCGTGTGATTGGTTGAGCCCTCTTGACTGCGTGTATGACTGAGCCTTACCAAAACAAGTTGAAATTAAAATACAATTTGACAATAACATTGTCGCCGAGGAAGACTTGCTAAAGAGCTACAGCTACATGTATGCACTAACTAAATCGCTCTGGATAAGAGCGTCTGCTAAATTACTAAAATGTAAATACCAGTCCGTTTGACCCGCCCCCCTATTTAATTTGTATCATTCGCTGAATGAATGATGGCTCAGTTATATTTTTACAAGGTGTTTATATAATGTATTGTCTGTATCCCCCTGACTGATGTTTGTGTACTGCGTTGTATAGTTTGTTCTATATATTTAACTAGGCAGGTCAGTTAAGAACAAATTCTTATTTACAAAGACTGACTACCTACAGGGTACAGGTTTTTCACCTTGTCGACCCGGGTATTGCGACCTTTCGGTTACCGGCCCAACGCTCTAACCGCTAGGCTACCTGTCGCCCTATATTGTACATTTTGAATTGCTTTACAATAAAATATAACAACTGTTAGCTACATTTACTAGCTATCGAGCTACTAACATTGTTAACAAAGCGGCCAACGCAAAATAACAGCAATTGGCTTACTTTACCAGAAAATAGTATTTAGCCTGCAGAAGTAGTGTATGTTTGCGGCAGTAATCGGGGTCTCATCCGAGTGGCGGTCCACTGCATGGCCTGCTGCTGCACTGGTAACCTCCAACCACGCGGGGGTGATGTGGGGAAATTGCGTGAGGTGGAGGTGAGGTGGTGCTTGCAGGCCTTGACCACAGTGTTGAGGTGCAGGTGGGAGGCAGCCAGGAGCACGTCCATTACATTATATCTCAGAGTGAGAGCGGAGGTGTTGATCATGTCCAGCAGGACAGAGAAAGCCTCAGGAGTCGCCACCTCTGGGTCAAGCTCCATCACACTGGTTCCTTCAGCACCACCTCCTTCATCACCCTCCACTGCATTAAGAAGGGCCCTGAAGTGTGTACTGCAGGCTGCCGGGATGGAGCGGTGGGCCCTGAAGTGTTGGCACACCACCACAGTCACAGAGCTGACCGCTGACACGCTGGTGGTTCAACTGCTGGAAGATATGCTCGAAGTGACCAGGGAAGTCCATCTAAGCCTGAGGATGAACTCTTTCAAGGCATTTATACTTTATGATAATGAACAAAAACCATGCAATCAATATTTAAATATGTCTTCCCTTTATTGCATGTGATGACCAACAAAATTCTAAATGTCCAATTACACAACACTAATTCGTTGAGAGACCATGGAAAAGATCGCCAAAACACTCAAAACAAAAATCGGATGTTTTTCTCTTATTAAAAGCACAAACATAAAAGGCAACCATTAAAAATAACAGTTGACACGTCGAAACTACAACATCTTAGTGCTCAAGTGCAATGGAGGACACACAGTGCAATGTCTCCATTGTAGCCTAAGAAGAAGTCATCCATACAAGATCTATATGATGGTGTTTAGCTCGCAGCTCGTCCCTTTGTGATTTGTTCCCGGTACGGTGACATCCATAATCCTTGTTGCATTAAACTGCCTGAGTGTGGGAATACTGGAGGTGGATGGTCTCAAATGCTGTCCAACTTCTTCAAGATATATGGAGCTGCATTGAGACAAAGGAAAGCAGTAGTCAAACAAAAACATAACTTAGGCCATGGTCATGGTCATAAGAGATATCAAAGACCTTGGGGATGCTATCTAGATGAATTAACATTCATTTTCATGCAAAGACAAGAAAGCCGGCTCCCAGGTAAAGAGGGGAACCATGTTTAGGGGTCATTACTTGATGGATGATGTCATTGATTCTGTGTACATTCTCTGAGCGCTGAGACATGCATTACAGTCCGTACTATCCTGGATCCTTGGTAACTCCCTACCCCCATTAAAGTTTACATTATAAATGGTTAGTATTAGGCAAGGGTTATATTTATGGTAAGGGTATGTTTAGGGATATCACTGACCCATGTATTACACAATATATTGTGAGATAATGGCAGAGTTCGAGAGATTCACAACCGTAATGTATCATGGTTAAATTGTGACTGGCTGACTGATCTACAAATAATAATGAGTAGCTATCTATGATGCAAGGTTCTTCGTTAAATCAGTCAGTCGGCCTGCGCCTGCCAAGTCAGCTGCAATGCAGAACCAGCCCAAAGTGTGCAACCCGAGAGCAATGTGAAGGCCGATACTTACTTGCTCTGAGAAGGGCAATATAGATTAGAAAATTGCGCACGGATGAGACGACATCCTGTCGCATCTTCTTCTTCATCTCCTCTGGGTCCATTTTCGGCTCTAACCCCTCGAGTTTAAACATCTTGGCGTTGTCTGTAAAGGTTTTATAACCTACCTCTCACCTGGTTGTGATTTTTCGGCTGAGGTTTCTCTGCACATTGGTATTATGCTCGCCCTTTGGCTTGATTCTCGGAGTCCGACGCGTGCTTGTTGGCGGAAGCGTGACTGTTTAACCCGGAAATTACGTTGAAGGATTACTTTAACTACAAAGGCCGTAGATGTACAAGCCATACGATGGGTGGAAGGCAAAGCAATACATATTTATTTATGAGGAATTTCTGATAACCCAAGACTTGCCTATTTATATATTTAAAAGTCTGTCTGAAATATATATTTTTAGATATTACTAACACTGTAAAAAAAAAAAAATATATATATATATTTTGTGATTGTTTTTTATTATTGCTTATTACAATATACTGACATTCTTAATTGTTTACGGCCTTAGTTTTTTTTCTCATAGTAATATAATCTTTATTGAATGTGTTAATATTAAACATGATCTTCCTTGCCTTCAATCAAACTGACCTTGTTAGGGAGGTCCTCAAGGCCGACGGGGAGGGAGCGAACAATGACGAGTGTGGAGGAGAGGGAGGAACATTTGAGAGAGCGAAAGAGCAGGAGAAAACGAAGGGAGGGATGGAGTGGGTTATTTCTGAGCTCAGGGCCGGGGATTAAGCGGTCGAGAACACTACGATGACAACACGCACCACACCATCCGGGACACGTATTCTACCGATTCTGACAAGATATTATGTTTGCTCTCTGTCTTTAGTCACTTCATTTGGCCCTCCAGGTTCACACTCCTGATCTGTCTCTTTCTTTAGAACACGAGGTGAGTTCGTTTTTCGTGATTTTATTCTGCTCTTTATTGTCAAAATGTCTGTGGACGAATGGTGGAGAAGCCAGTTGGGGTATACGCTTCTGCGTGCACCTTGCATTGATTGCAATAATCTGGTACGATATCTTTCACATAGAAAAAATATTGATTATTTCTGAATTATTTGGACCTCTTGCGGGTCCCGGCCACTCGTGCCCCTGTTTCGAAGAGGAGGAATAGCGAGATATAAATCGGATTAATATTATTTTAGGAAACAACAAAGATGGAGCAATTTTTTTCTTTGTTTATGGGCGAATCTGGCATGACTGTTGTGCTGTCACCGATTATATCTCGGGTCAGTGTGGGTCCTTGAAGGTGAACAATACGAACAGAGCATAATACACGTTTATATCTGGGTTATAAAACATGTCAGTATTTGATTTTGACCTATTCCAAAAATGGCTAATTATTTGGGGATGAAACTATTGTGCGATGGGCTGTTGATATTATATTCTATTTCGTTTTATTATTGCATGCTGAGCAGCGCACCCCCTTGCATTTCGGATTGCCATTGTTTTATTTTTTTTGTTATTCATCCATACCCATCCTCCTCTTATCCATCTAGGATACTCAACACATGCATTCTGCACGGCCAGTACGCTACGCAACCAGTGGGATTCTGTGCAGCATGAAATTGGTGTCACTTAATGCAAATGGACAGAGAGTAGAAATTGAATCAGAGTAGATTCAGAGCTGGTGGCCGGTGTCTCTAGTGCTGGAGTAAAACGCCTTTATAGTAAATGGCCAATATGTCGGACCGTCGGGAGGTGTGGTGAGACAGAATCAACCTTTTTCCTCATGCGCGTATCCATAGGTTTGTGAAAATGCGACGTTCATCCAATGCATTTTTCCATGCCGAGCGAAGGGCGCAACACAACTAGACCGGAACAAACACAACTAGACCGGAACAAACACAACTAGCCCGGAACATGCCCTTTATTTAATGCATCTCATTATTTAATATGACCACTGATTCTGATTATATATAGGCCAGACATGTGCTCTACTGTACATCAAATGTACATGCTGCCCAGGAGATTATGTATTTAATGTCACAGAATATTAGGCTATCGCTGACTGGTTAATGTTCACATATGTACCAACATTCCTACTCACACACGCTGACACACAAAGCCTGCATCATCTCACACATGGATGGTTGTTGCTCTGGTCTTGTGCTGCCCTATGGGTGTGACTGCTCAGTGTGGGTTCTTGAGTGTGTGTGTGTGAAGGTGTGTGTGATTGTGTGAACACGTGTGTATATGTGCAAATGTGCGTGTGTGTCTGTGTGTTGCGAGTGCTGCTATGCCAGTGCTGCAGGCGTTGTGCATGATGACTCAGGGATGCATGAAGACTCAGGGACGTATGGTAGGACATGTGATGGAACTGTTGCTCTGAGGTCACTCAGCCAGCGGAGAAATGCGACTGGGAGGACTCACACATCAGGAAAGATTCGCTGCCTGCCTGCCTCCCTCCCTCCCTGCCTGCTTAACTGACTGCCTGCCTCTCTTCCTGCCTGCCTGTCTGTCTGCCTGCCTGTCTGCTTGTCTGTCTGCCTAACTGTCTGCCTGCATGCCTGTGCTGGGATCTACCCCGCTGAGTGCTCTTCTGCCCTACTTACGGCTTTCTCTCTCTTACCCTGGAGCCACCACATCTCAAATGGCAGCCTATTCCCTACATAGTGCACTACTTTCGACCCAAGCCACATGGGCTATGTGGGAAATAGGGCGTCATTTAATATATAGACCTTGTTGTCTCTAGGGCAGATTGAGTTGTGTGCTGGTGTCTGTTCCAACCGATCAGTCAGCCAATCGATCACCAGACCAATCAATAATGATAGTCATTAAGTAATTAGATGCATATTGTGCAGTACCCCAGACACAGTTTGGCAGCCAGAGACTGTCGGGTCGTCGGGTCGTTGTTTATCTGAACACGAATCCATTTAATGGTTGAGCTATCTGTCTGTGTGTCCTCTCAAAGTGTTATAATGGGTTGGGTGGCCAATGAACCGATCCACTGGGACATACTGTATACGATAAATCCACTCTAAACTCCAGAGTCCCTTCCAGACATAAAAGCACCATGATCTATGAACATGTAAAAAGGTCTGGCCTAGACATAAGAGAAGCCGAGGTCACTCATCCCAGACTTATGCCCAATCCCAAATCAACCCCTAGCCCCTTGTAAACGATTGGATAGGTTAAGATTAAGGTAACTTTATTTGTCAATTGCACACAAGGTCCAACCAAAATTTGACTTCCACTTTATTCCAAACCCTCCGAAACACACATACAGGTTGGAGAGGTTGGAGCGGTTGGAGCAGTGGCCTTCCACACCGGAGAAGTTGTTGTGGGGGGTTAATTACCTTGCTCAGTGGCACAACGGCAGGCAATCGCATATAGGATTTGATACTAGCAACCCTCCGGTTGCCAGCACACTTCCTGCTGGATCTTTGACATCAGACACAGGATTTGAACAGGCAACCTTCCGGTTGCTGGCTCACCTCTCTAACCCACTGAATACCTGCCACCTCTCTAACCCGCTGAATACCTGCCACCTCTCTAACCGCTAGGCCACCTACCGCTCCATAGGTGCCAGCAATATAGTAAGAATTCCATCTTGCCAGTCAGTGGGCAAGGTGGAACTGTTTATAACCATTAGTTGAGATCAGACCTGTATACGTGAAATGCCTATAGACCGGGCTAGGAACAAGGGGTTGATTTGGAATATGATTTCGATCCACCCACTTACTTCCCAAGCTCTTCTTCCGAGACAGATAGTGACCTCAAATATCCAGGGAGTCTGACAAATAACTGGAATACAGCAGACTATTAATCTTCCAGTGGCCTAGTATTTAATGCAGTCCCTCCAGTCACCATTGCAAGTGAAGATGAAATGAGTGGTGCACGGCAGGTTACGTCTTAATAATGCTAATGGAATGAGCTGACAGGCGGAACGCAGAACGGGGCGGTAGATTTGATTAGGTCTGGAATAGAGGAAACGGAACGCCAACCAAACAAACAATAACAATCTAACGGAGAGCTCCTGGTAAATAAACAACAGGAGTGGTCAGTCTTTAATAAAGTTTCCTATTCATTAATCATCTCTTTATTTATATTTTTATATACAGTCATTTGATTTATTTGGTTGTTTGCACAGTTATATGTCTTTTTAAAGGCATATTATATTATATAACACAACCATTTAATGTCTGGTTTTGTAAGTTGTGCCTGGATACAGTCCTTAGCCGTGGTATATTGGCCATATACCACAAACCCCTGAGTTGCCTTATTGCTATTATAAACTGGTTACTAATGTATACCAACGTGGTATATGGTCTGATACACCACGGCGGTCAGCCAATCAGCATTTAGGGCTCGAACCACCCAGTTTATATTATATTATATTAAACAACCATATAGTGTCTGGCTTTCTTTGATGTATTATTTTGTACTCTGAACAGCCCCTCGTCTACTCAGGCAGAAATAGGCCTTAGACGTCAATAGCAGAACTGGTTGATGCCAAAAAATAGCTGTTTTTTTTGTCATAGGCCAAGGCCACATGCAGCCACACAGTGAAAGGGTTTGTATTGGAACATAAACCACTACTCTCCCACGTATAAAAGCTCATTAAGGATTAAGGATAGGATATTGACGTTAATCAAGGTTTTTAAGGATTGGGACTTCTCCACTTTTAGTGATTAAATACTGTATTTAGGGTCGGTGTGTGGTTACATGTGTGTATCGCCTTTTACTGAAGTTTGGTGACCTCCTCAAAGAGGTTTTAGTGGAGAGGACACTTTGGCCAATTCTGATCTTTTTTTTTTCACTAATAGTTTTTTTTGACCAATCAGACCAGTTCTGAAAAGATCTGATGTGAAAAGATCTGATGTAATTGGTTAAAAGACCAATTAGTGGAAAACAATATCAGAATTGGGCTGTCTGTGTAAACGCAGCCTGGAATATTGCAAGATTAATAATAAATAATAATTGCAGTCCACAAAACACAGAAGGATTGTCTCTGTGCTTCATCTTCATGTGTACAAGATGAATGACATTGCAAAATCCTTTACTGCTGAGAACATCAAGCAGGTGATTAGGTCTTCCTGTCAGTTCCCATCATATCAGTCAATGGGACAGGGCCTGTGTGGGACCCCCAGAGGAGGCAGGGCCTGGTAGAAGAGCTCCATGTATGGGACTCCCAGAGGAGGCAGGGCCTGGTAGAAGAGCTCCATGTATGGGACCCCCCGAGGAGGCAGGGCCTGGTAGAAGAGCTCCATGTATGGGACCCCCAGAGGAGGCAGGGCCTGGTAGAAGAGCTCCATGTATGGGACCCCCAGAGGAGGCAGGGCCTGGTAGAAGAGCTCCATTTATGGGACCCCCCGAGGAGGCAGGGCCTGGTAGAAGAGCTCCATGTATGGGACCCCCAGAGGAGGCAGGGCCTGGTAGAAGAGCTCCATGTATGGGACCCCCAGAGGAGGCAGGGCCTGGTAGAAGAGCTCCATTTATGGGACTCCCAGAGGAGGCAGGGCCTGGTAGAAGAGCTCCATGTATGGGACCCCCAGAGGAGGCAGGGCCTGGTAGAAGAGCTCCATGTATGGGACCCCCAGAGGAGGCAGGGCCTGGTAGAAGAGCTCCATGTATGGGACCCCCAGAGGAGGCAGGGCCTGGTAGAAGAGCTCCATGTATGGGACCCCCAGAGGAGGCAGGGCCTGGTAGAAGAGCTCCATGTATGGGACCCCCAGAGGAGGCAGGGCCTGGTAGAAGAGCTCCATGTCAGGCCTTTCTGTAGATAGATTTCTCCTGTACTCTCTGTTGTTGTGGTTTTGACCCTGTGCGGCCCGCCCCTGTCCGGTCTTGGCCTGGCTTGTCTTACCATGCCTAATTGGATTTCAACTAGATGCTGTTTCCTGTCCAGCTGGCAGCGCCTCCCGTTCAACACTACCTCTCCGAGAGAGAAAGAAAGAGCGCTAGAGAGAGAGAGAGAGAGAGAGAGAGAGAGAGAGAGAGATAGAGAGAGAGGGAAGATAAACACAGACTTAGTGTCTCTATGTATGCATGTTTGTTCATTAAAAGCTGATGCGATTGAGCTAGTGTGTCACAAGAGATGCTGTGTGGGTTGGCAAACAGGAAACCTTACCGAAATGGATTGTCCCATGGTTGAGAGTGAGAGGAGAGTGATATTGAGTGAGAGAAAGAGAGAGTCCAAGACGGTGAAAGTGTCAGAGAGAGAACGAGAGAAAGTTGAAGGGAGAGAGAAGGAAAGAAAGCTAAAACAGGTTGCAAGCTATACTAATAACGGTCTAGATGGAGAAAGTGCAGAGAAAAAGAGAGAGAGAGAGAGAGAGAGAGAGAGAGAGAGAGAGAGAGAGAGAGAGAGAGAGAGAGAGAGAGAGAGAGAAAGAAAGCCAAGGCAGGCTACAAGCGGTACTGATGAATTCTGTGGAGAGCTTGGAGGACACTTGCTGTAAACACAGCAGTCATGATTACTATTGATTCACAGCCAGATTAGGAAGAGTCTTAGATCCACAGAAAGACAGACAGGCTTTAAAGTGGGATAAAGTACTGATCTCACATTATTACGATGCATTTACTTCACTTAAAAAGCAACCCCTGGATTTCCACATTATGTCTCTGTTCGTTTTTATAGGTCAGTGTGCATTTGAATTGCATGTACATTTTTAGTATCCGGTTTTGAATGTACACTATAAAACCTCACGCTTCAGGAAAATGACAGCATGAAGTGAATAGTGTGTTTTAACAACGCTGAATGTAATTTTTATCAAAAATGTATTTAACGATTGATCATACATCAATGTCCGCTGCTGGGCTTGTACTTTATTGTGGAGAAATCTTACAGTGATCAGCCTTTCCTCCTCAATAAAACAGCTAGCTGTTATTTAAAATTCTCTCCCTCTTTCCCCCTCACTACAAACCCCCTCCAACATCCTGTCCTTTTCTCTCTCTACCACCTTCCCCTTCTCTTGGGCCCCTTCTCCCCCCTCTCCCCCTTCTCCCCCTTCTCTCTTTCTCCCTTTCCTCTCCTCCTTTCCTCGCTCCTCTGTTGGTGCGTGTGTTGGCAGAGGAGGCTGGAGGAGGTAGGAGGCCTAGCTAGCTGCATTAGCTCTATGCATTATTCATCTGCCCTGCAGTCTGTGTGGGTCTGGGTCTTTTCCGAGCTACGCACTGGGGACCAGGCCTGGTGGAAGAGCAATGTGTTTGGGACACAGGGCCTGGTGATGGAGCCCCTGAAATGAGAGAATAGAGAGGCACCAAAGGAGTGTTTATTCATGTGTATTTATTCGATAAGGTGAACATTTATTCAGATTCAGAGCGTCATATTTGGGTCGCACAATGTTACCCTACTACTTATTACTGTAGCCATGTTTGTTCGAGATGCTTGGTCTGTGTCTGAACTGGGTTGATATTACATTTTTATTCAGACAACCCGACAGAGCTAGAGGGCCTCTTCTACATCACACCATCATGTGCTTTTCAGGCTGCACTGCTTTGATTGGAGCATGGAGGCCTGGGGGTGGGGAAAACATTAGTGGCCTCTTTAATAAAAAATCACAATTCTGCTTATACTGGTTCTAACAGGAGGATTAAAAACGAAATGTCTGCTTGTTCAGTAATCTTATTATGATAAACATATGTACTGATGACATAGCACTTTTGCATCGTATCACTTGCCCCAGAAAATTGATTGATTTGTTGTTCCATTCTGTTCCATTCTGCACAGGTGACTACCGGTATTACAAATTCTGATTGGTCCTGATGATCACAAGGGCCCTCCTCCACCTTTTCTCCGCCAATCCAGATGGGGCTCCGGAGCTGATGTCACAGAAGGCAAGAGGGTTTTCCTGTTCGGGAATCCAGAAGAGACAAGCCATACCACGGTGAGTGACAGACAGAGTATATGGTCAGAATGTGGAGTATCTGGTGATGGCACATTTACTAAATGTTTCAATTCTTTGAAATGGCTTCTTCATCTCTTTCCTTAACTTCTGCAGTATATTATAATATATTAACATTAGCATAACAGTCTATATGCTCCTATATGCCGATCGCTGCTGGAGTATTTGAGAGAGTTTAAGGAGTGAGTAACAAGCTACAAAAGTTAATTGTGTATTACTTTGCCAAAAATCTGAAAATACATGATGTATTGTATAGCCAAAATGCATAAGTAAAAAAGCTGTCTGCTAAGAGAGTTGTGGCAGCAGTGAACACACTCATCCAGTGATCCAGGTGATCATGTATTTATGGATGGTGTCTGCAGCACCAAAGAGAAACTGTCACCCAAGATTACTTCCTGACTCGGCAAGGGCAGAGAGAGAGAGAGAGAGAGAGAGGGGGATAGAGACAGGTTACACCTGAGTCAGCACTGCAGTATGGGATACAGACACGTACTAACAGATATATCTGCACACACACACACACACACACACACACACACACACACACACATTTAACTAACCTTGTGGGGGGACACACAGTTTATAACCATTCAAAATCCTATTTTCCCTAAACCTAAATCTAACCTTAACCGTAACTCTAACCCTAAACCTAACTCTAATCCTAATCCTAACCTTAACCCTAAAACCTAACCTTAACGCTAACTCCTAACCCTAACCCTAATTCTAACCCTAACACTAATTCTAACCTTAACCCTAAACCCCCTAGAAATAGCATTTGACCTTGTGGGACCAACAACATGTCCCCAGTTGGTCACATTGTTGTTCGTTTATTATTCTTGTGGGGACTTCTGGTCTTCAAGTATAGTTAAACACGTCCACACACACACCTGTTCAGCACAGTGCCCATCTCAGATTGATTTATCCGAACAGGTTTGAATAATGTGTGTCTCAGAAGCAGCGAGTCTTTCAGGCCCAGCTGTCAGCAGCGAGTCACCCCTCATCCACATCAATCTGGATCAATCCGAATCGATGGGGTGCCGAAGTTACACCAGGTCCAGAGAACATAATCCTCCTACAGACCCACAGCATTGGCTTCAATGAGGGCAACGCCATAGGGCTAGCCTTACCTTAGCGCCTACGCCCATTCACTCCAATGGGTAATATGTTAGCAGACAGGACTAGCCTTACCTTAGCGCCTACGCCCATTCACTCCAATGGGTAATATGTTAGCAGACAGGACTAGCCTTACCTTAGCGCCTACGCCCATTCACTCCAATGGGTAATATGTTAGCAGACAGGACTAGCCTTACCTTAGCGCCTACGCCCATTCACTCCAATGGGTAATATGTTAGCAGACAGGACTAGCCTTACCTTAGCGCCTACGCCCATTCACTCCAATGGGTAATATGTTAGCAGACAGGACTAGCCTTACCTTAGCGCCTACGCCCATTCACTCCAATGGGTAATATGTTAGCAGACAGGACTAGCCTTACCTTAGCGCCTACGCCCATTCACTCCAATGGGTAATATGTTAGCAGACAGGACTAGCCTTACCTTAGCGCCTACGCCCATTCACTCCAATGGGTAATATGTTAGCAGACAGGACTAGCCTTACCTTAGCGCCTACGCCCATTCACTCCAATGGGTAATATGTTAGCAGACAGGACTAGCCTTACCTTAGCGCCTACGCCCATTCACTCCAATGGGTAATATGTTAGCAGACAGGACTAGCCTTACCTTAGCGCCTACGCCCATTCACTCCAATGGGTAATATGTTAGCAGACAGGACTAGCCTTACCTTAGCGCCTACGCCCATTCACTCCAATGGGTAATATGTTAGCAGACAGGACTAGTGTCTGAGAGCATTAGCTTCAAATTGTTAACGGTCTAGTCTTGCTGTCAGCACTTTCAGTGTATTGTAGCAAATGGCTAAACAAGTCTGCTCGCTACACAGTTTCTGTAGAAAATATCTTTGTTGAATTATTACTCCATATCCCTCTATTGATCAGAGAAAGAAATACAAACAGTCTGCTGCGCATCATTCAAAACCTAAATCAGTGAACATCAAGTCTGATATCACCATATATATATATATATCACCATATAATCCCTCTGACTGATAGAACATTATCCTGAAGTTGACAGTTACTTTCTTCCTCTTCAGCCGGCTCCTTTGTCATTGTACGGCATGGCACGCATGACCAGACACAGAGGTTGGCTGAAGCACAGACACTGGGACTGAACCAGGCTAATAGCACTCAGGTGCTTTAGTTACTGAAGCAGAACAAGCAGACTGGAGGTTCCTGAAACCGACAGTCAGACTGTAACAATGACGTCTTCGCTCTGAAGCTCGAGGGAAGTTGATCATGTTTTTGTGGAACTGATTCGCTACTTCAGCTGCAGATGGAGGTGGTAGTAGAGAAAAGGCTGTATTTTTTTATTTTATTTCACCTTTATTTAACCAGGTAGGTCAGTTGAGAACAAGTTCTCATTTGCAACTGCGACCTGGCCAAGACAAAGCAAAGCAGTGCAACAAAAAACAACAACACAGAGTTACACAGTAAACAAACATAGTCATAAACACAATAGAACATCTATATACAGAGTGCAAAATGTAGTGCAAAATGCAGTAAGGTTAGGGAGGTAGGACAATAAATAGACCATAGTGGTGATATAAATTACAGATTAGCATTAACACAGGAATGAAGGATGTGCAAATTATGATGTGCAAATAGAGATACTGGAGTGCAAGATTAGCAAATATAATAAAAATAAATATGGGTATGAGGTAGTAGTGTGGGCTATTTACAGAAGGGCTATATACAGGTGCAGTGATTGATAAGCAGCTTTGACAGCTGATGCTTAAAGTTAGTGAGGGAGATAGGAACCTCTAGCTTCAATGATATCACTACATTAATTATCGTTAGCCACTATTGACCTCTCTCTCAAAAGTGAAATGAACAAAAAAAAATCAACAGTATCATTACACTCACAAACGTTCCAAAGGAATAGAGACTGTATACAGTGTTGTAACGATGTGCAAATTGTTAAAGTACAAAAAAGAAATTAAATAAACATAAATATAGGTCGTATTTACAATGGTGTTTGTTCTTCACTGGTTGCCCTTTTCTTGTGGTAACAGGTCACACATCTTACTGCTGTGACGGAACACTGTGGTATTTCACCCAGTAGATATGAGAGTTAACTAAAAATGTTGTTTTCAAATTCTTTGTGGATCTGTGTAATCTGAGGGAAATATGTATCTATACGGTCATACATTTGGCAGGAGGTTAGGAAGTGCAGCTCAGTTTCCACCTCATTTTGTGGGCAGTGTGCACATATCCTGTCTTCTCTTGAAAGCCAGGTCTGCCTACGGCGGCCTTTCTCAATAGCAAGGCTATGCTCACTGAGTCTGTACATAGTCAAAGCTTTCCTTAGGTTTTGGTCAGTCACAATGGTCAGGTATTCTGCCACTGTGTTCTCTCTGTTAAGGGCCAAATGGCATTTTTTTGTTAATTCTTTCCAATGTGTCAAGTAATAATCAGCTTTAATTTGAGGGTATTTTCATACATATCGGATGAACCGTTTAGAAATTATAGAACCTTTTGTACCATTTTAAGGTACAAAAGGTTCTACAATTTCTAAACGGTTCATCCGATATCTATGAAAATACCCTCAAATTAAAGCTGACAGTCTGACAGTCTGTACTTCAACCTCAGTGTCAGTGTATCCTTTCAAACTCAAAGTGCTAGAGTACAGAACCAAAATAACAACAAAATGGTCGCTGTCCAATGAATTATGGTTATCACTGTAAGTTAACGTTACCAAAACGAGTGAAGTAGATAATAAACAAAAGTTAAATAAACAATCAAAATTAACAGTAAACATTACACTCTCTCTCTCTCTCTCTCTCTGTCTCTCTCTCTCTCTCTCTCTCTGTCTCTCTCTCTCCTCTCTCTCTCTCTCTCTCTCTCTCTCTCTCTTTCTCTCTCTCTTTCTCTCTCTCTTCTCTCTTTCTCTCTCTCTCTCTCTCTCTCTCTCTCTCTCTCTCTCTCTCTCTCTCTCTCTCTCTCTCTCTCTCTCTCTCTCTCTCTCTCTCTTTCTCTCTTTCTCTCTCTTTCTCTCTCTCTCTCTCTCTCTCTTTCTCTCTCGTTCTCTCTCTCCCTCTCTCTCCGTGTAGTTAAATGGAGGAGAAGGAGAGGAGTAGGAGCCGGTCTCCATCTCGTAGCCGTAGGGCCAGCCGGGTGCAGCAGGTGGTGGGGACTTTGATCAGACGCACCCGAGAATCACTCAGCAGGTACAGTATCAACAAACACACAGACATAAACACTGAACAAAAATACAGTTATGCTTCTGTTGGTCAAAGATACTTAAAAAAAAAAAGGTAGGGGCGTCGATCAGAAAACCAGTTAGTATCTGGTGTGGCCATCATTTTCCTCATGCAGCACAACACATCTCCTTTGCATAGATTTGATCAGGCTGTTGATTGTGGCCTGTGGAATGTTGTCCCACGCCTCTTCAATGGCTGTGCTAAGTTGCTGAATATTGTCGATCCAGAGCATCCCAAACATGCTCAATGGGTGACATGTCTGGTGAGTATGCAGGCAATGGCACTCTGTTCACAACGTTGAGCGATCCGCTCTCCCACACGATGCCATACACACTGTCTGCCATCTGCCTGGTACAGTTGAAACAGAGCACACTTCTCCAGCATGCCAGTGGCCATCAAAGGTGAGCATTTACCCACTGAAGTCGGTTACGACGCCAAACTGCAGTCAGGTCAAGACCCTGGTGAGGACGACGAGCACGCCAATGAGCTTCCCTGAGATAGTTTCTGATAGTTTGTGCATATATTATTTGGTTTTGCAAACCCACAGTTTCATCAGCTGTCCGGGTGTCTGGTCTCAGATGATACCGCAGGGGAAGAAGCCGGATGTGGAGGTCCTGGGGTGGTGTGGTTACATGTGGTCTGTGGTTGTGAGGCTGGTTGGACGTACTGCCAAATTCTCTAAAATGACGTTGGAGGCGGGTTATGGTAGAGAAATGAACATTCAATTCTCTGGCAACAGCTCTGGTGGACATTCCTGCAGTCAACATGCCAATTGCACACTCCCTCAAATCTATGACATTGGTGCACATTTTAGAGTGGCCTTTTATTGTCCCCAGCACAAAGTGCACCTGTGTAATGATCATGCTGTTTAGTCAGCTTATTGATATGCCACACCTGTCAGGTGGATGGATTATCTTGCCAAACGGAGAAATGCTCAATAACAGGAATGTAAACAAAATTAGGTACAAAATTTGAGAGAAATACTTTTTTTGTGCGTATGGAACATTTCTGGGATGTTTTTATTTCAGCTCATGAATCATGAGACCAACACTTTACATGTTGCGTTTATATCTCATCTCATATGTACAGTTGAAGTCGGAAGTTTACATACACTTAGGCTGAAGTCATTAAAACAAATTTTTCAACCACTCCACAGATTTCATGTTAACAAACTATAGTTTTGGCTAGTCGGTTAGGACATCTACTTTGTGCATGACACAAGTAATTCTTCCAACAATTGTTTACAGACAGATTATTTCACTTATAATTCACCATATCACAATTCCAGTGGGTTTCCAATATCGGAATTCCAGTTTTATTGACTTCAACCTAAGTGTATGTAAACTTCCGACTTCAACTGTATATACAGTACCAGTCAAAAGTTTGGACACACCTACTCATTCAAGGGTTTTTCTTTATTTTTACTATTTTCTACATTGTAGAGTAATAGTGAAGACATCAAAACTATGAAATAACACATATGTAATCATGTAGTAACCAAAAAAGTGTTAAACAAATCAAAATATATTTAACATTTTAGATTCTTCAAAGTAGTCACCCTTTGCCTTGATGACAACTTTGCACACTCTAGACATTCTCTCAACTAGCTTCAACTGGAATGCTTTTTCCACTGTCTTGAAGGAGTTCCCACAAAGGCCCTAAAAATTGTATATGTAAATATAGTGCTGCTGGCCTAACATCCTGTATGTATTCATCTCTGTTCACTTGAGATTGAAATGTAAAAATGTATCATGTCCTTTGCAATGTAATATGAAAGGGCTGCAGTGAGGTCTTGAGCATGTTTTGATGTGGGTGCATAAGCAGCCTGCCTTTTAAATGCTTGCTGGAGTGTCTGTGTCACAACTGTAGAGGAGGAACCAGTAGCATCACTGGGTTTGTCTGCTGCCACGCCCACTCTGTAAACAAGGGAATAGAACATGTATTATTATTATTATTATTGTGTTGTTACATTATAATTATTATTATTATTATCTCACTCACACACTATCTTCTGTGTAGAATTTGAGTATATGCAATGACCCCATGCACAATTTACATAAATACAAATGTGTCTTATGAAGACAGTGATAGTAATTACAATGAGCCCAACAATTGACATAAATACAGGAGTATTGGAGTCTATAGTGTTTCTCCTGTTGGAACACTTTTACAACCAAGTCGACGACTGCTGGATTTTAAATGATCAAAATATGTTGGTTGGGTGACTGAACTACATAACGTGTTATCGTGAGCAATGGGTGAATAGAGTCTGCAGACACACGACGCATACAGCAGAAAACAACATGTAGTGTTTTTACAAGAGTAGGTAACACTGAAAGCTTCAGTTTACATTATTGACAAGCTATTAGCAAGTTAGACAGACAAACCATGACATGTTCCCCCATTCCGAAGTCCCCACATCATGCATTGAGCTAAAAGTTAACTTACCTTGCATTCGCTATTGTAGTGGCGGGTGATCACGAAGATGTCTCAAGAGATTTGAAGTTTTGCACCCTTTCACTGAGATAATTTTTTTTGCATGTTCTGCAGACAGGGTGACCATCTTCGATTAAGTTTCCCTCAGCACTCTTGTAAAACCCAAAATACGACCACACTTCAGATTTGGTCCTCTTAGAAGGCTGTAAAATCTCCAGAGCGCTGTCACTGCCTTCCGACATGTTTCCACACAAAACAAAACCCACGTTGATGCTGCGATGCATCAGACTGGTGCTAACTTCGGTTGATGCTGGACAGTATTTACCGTGAGTTTTTCAAACCGCGGTAATCAAACACGGTTTTAATGATGATTACAATTCGAAACGGTAATACTAACTGTTGTGAATTTTACAGTGGTTTATCGTGAAACCGGTAAACGTTTTATCCCTAACCGGTACCCCGTATATAGCTTCGCTACTGTTAATTTACTATATTTGATCTATTTTTTACTTAACACTTATTTTTCTTAAAACTGCATTGTTGGTTAAGGGCTTGTAAGTTAGCATTTCACTGTAAGGTCTGATTTGATTCATATGCTGAGTTGTTGGCTGCTTTCCCTTCGCTTTGCGGTCCAACTCATCCCAAACCATCTCAACTGGGTTGAGGTCAGGCGATTATGGAGGCCAGGTCATCTGATGCAGCACTCCATCACTCTCCTTCTTGGTCAAATAGCCCTTACAATGCCTGGAGGTGTGTTGGGTCATTGTCCTGTTGAAAAACAAATGATAGTCCCACTAAGCCCAAACCAGATGGGATGGCGTATCGCTGCAGAATGCTGTGGTAGCCATGCTGGTTAAGCGTGCCTTGAATTCTAAATAAATCACAGACAGTGTCACCAGCAAAGCACCCCCACACCATAACACCACCTCCTATATACTTCACGGTGGGAACCACACATGCGGAAATCATCCGTTCACCTACTCTGCGTCTCACAAAGACACAGCAGTTGGAACCAAAAATCTCAAATTTGGACTCCAGACCAAAGGACAGATTTCCACCAGTCTAATGTCCATTGCTCGTGATTCTTGACCCAAGCAAGTCTCTTCTTCTTATTGGTGTCCTTTAGTTGTGGTTTCTTTGCAGCAATTTGACCATGAAGGCCTGATTCACGCAGTCTCCTCTGAATAGCATTTTCTGAGGCTGGAAACTCGAATTAACTTTTCCTCTGCAGCAGAGATAACTCTGGGTCTTCCTTTCCTTTGGCGGACCTCATGAGAGCAAGTTTCATCATAGAGCTTGATGGTTTTTGCGACTGCACTTGAAGAAACTTTCAAAGTTCTTGAAATTTTCCAGATTGACTGACCTTCATGTCTTAAAGTAATGATGGACTGTCGTTTCTCTTTGCTTATTTGAGCTGTTCTTGCCATAATATGGACTTGGTCTTTTACCAAATAGGGCTATCTTCTGTACACCACCCCTACCTTGTCACAACACAACTGATTGGCTCAAATGCATTAAGAAGGAAAGAAATTCCACAAATTAGTTTTTAACAAGGCACACCTGTTAATTGAAATGCATTCCAGGTGACTACCTCATGAAGCTGGTTGAGAGAATGCCAAGAGTGTGCAAAGCTGTCATCAAGGCAAAGGGTGGCTACTTTGAAGAATCTCCAATATAAATCTAAATATAAAATACACTTTTTTTGGTTACTACATGATTCGATATGTGTTATTTTATAGTTTTGATGTCTTCACTATTATTCTACAATGTAGAAAATATTAAAAATAAAGAAAAACACTGGAATGTGTAGTGTCCAAACGTTTGACTGGTACTGTATACGTAAACTATGTGGATGGGCCATTTGTTATTCATGCTTAGTAAACATGCCAGAAACAGCTGACACAGGGAGGGAAGCAGAGGGATGACGAGCCACCTGTAGTGAGTCTAATTGAATGTTTAACACAAAGACTTTCCTCACATAGTATCACACCAGCTGCTCTAAACTCTGTTTAACTCCTGTTTGACCTCTCAGAGAGCGAATCCTTGGGGATGGGAGGTCCAACCGGTCAGGCAGTGTGTCCAGTCAGAACTTCCCGGTGAGGCTAATGGTTCAGATCGTCAGAGACCCAGTGTTGGACTCCAGTGGTCATGGGTTCATCCTCTCCAAACAACACCCCCTGCTGGTCAGGGACGTGGCTACAGGTACGCTGTGTGTGTGTGTGTTGTTGTTGTTGTTGTTATGGAATTGACTAGACAGCCTACTCGGTACTCACTAGGTCTAGGGGTTCTAGGTTTGCCTAATGGTTCTGTAACGTGAATGAATGTGTCCATTAATGTGATAAGTAAGCGTATGTGACCAGGTGTTGAATGCATACACCCAGGAGACAGCTGCTTTACCTAGGTCAAGGGCCAGATCTGCCTTGACTCCTTTTGGTTGGCCAGTGCAAGCAGATTATTATTTGTTCAGATGGGGACGAAACAAATATGTACAAAAAGGAAAAAACGTAAGACTCAACAACAAATGAAAGGCCTCATGGCCACCAAAACAAACGATCAGCTTCACTGCTTGCAAACTGGGACACTGACTGAACAACCCCTTAATTGGCAGCATCTGCCCATATCAAGGCTTGGCAGCACAACACTTTGACTTGTTTGCTGGCTGCCGGCTGAGTGTCGAAGTGGTAGTTGTAGTGAACTGTAGTGTGCTGTCTAATAACAGTGTGTGTTTGTTTTAGGACTTGATACATATCAGTCATTTTGATCTATCTTTTTCTGTAATTGAAATGTGTGCCTAATTCCCAATTTACTTTTTATGGTGTGTCTATGTCTGTAAGTTGTTATGTCTGATATTTGTCTCAAACATTGTTCCCCTTTGCTGCTGTCTTGGTTGGACCGGGTCTTTTAAAAAAAAGATTTTATCTCAATGAGACTAGCCTAAAATAAATAAAAAGTGTCTGAGAGAGAGAATGCTCTCCCTCAAATATGGCCACCTGCTTCATCATGCCACAGTAGACTCAGCAAGACAGATTTACGCACGCATGCACGACCACACACACACACACACACACACACACACGTGCCCATGCGCGCACACACACCAACCATTTAGAATGCCAGGCACCGTGCCAAAAAAGCTACATAAACAAAAGAGCCACCTGCTCATCCTATTTAGATACAATCACTCATTCACTCTTCATTTAGGTGGAGAAACACGCACACGCACACGCACACACACAGCCTTGCTGAGCTGTGTCTTTTCTCTAGAAACATCTGATAATTTCCCTGAGGAGTACCCTGCTGCCCAATAGTCACAACCTGCTGCCAGAGAGAGAGAGAGAGAGAGAGAGAGAGAGAGAGAGAGAGAGAGAGAGAGAGAGAGAGAGAGAGAGAGAGAGATGGGGTGTGGGACTGAGAGGGAGGAGAGAGAAGGAATAAGAGAGAGGTGGGGGTTGTAAGACACAGAGAGAGATTTTCCATTTTGTACTTTAACTATTTGCACATAATTACAACACTGTATATACTGTAGACATAATATAACATTTGACATGTCTTTATTCTTTTGGAACTTTTGTGAGTGTAATGTTTACTGTTCATTTATTATTGTTTATTTATTATGTTTCCCATGCCAATAAATCCCCTTAAATTGAATTGAAATTGAGAGGAAGAAGGGAGAGGGGAGGGAGTGAGACAGAGTGAGACAGAGTGAGACAGAGTGAGACAGAGTGAGACAGAGTGAGACAGAGTGAGAGGCAGAGCGAGAGTTTGAAGGGAGGAGGGGCACCACCTGAGGGAATCACTAAGGTCCTGGCAGGGCAGCATAGAGGGAGAGAGAGAGGGAGAGAGAGAGGGAGAGGGAGAGAGAGAGGGAGAGAGAGAGGGAGTGGGAGAGAGAGAGGGAGAGGGAGAGAGAGAGGGAGAGGGAGAGAGAGAGGGGGCGGGGACTGAGGGGAGCACAGGTTGACGTTTATGTCACGAATCTTGCCCTGGAGGCAGAACTGAGCGATTTCCGCAAGATGGGCAAGCTGAAAAGTTAAAATTGTCTATATTGTAAAAATTAAGTAAAACAAAAGCTAGTTTTTTGGTCTTAATTTAAGGTTAGGGTTAGGCATTAAGGCGCTGCATGGTCAATCCGACTGCATCGGCTGTGCAGCGTTTACGGTGATATGGCCTATTGTGGAGCAATAAGTATGAATAAGCCCTCACCTACCGTCAACCAATCATGTCAATGATTTAGCTTTACGGAGCCCTCCGCATTGTTAAACATTTTGAGAGACGCACGGCAGTAAGGACGCAATTGCGTCACACCCTCCATACGGCGCCTCCGACCACATGTGTGTGTGTGTCACAGTGCCATATTGCTGTCAGTGGTATGGAGAGTGGGATCAGGGTCAGGGCTTTGCTGTGTGTGTGTGCGTGTGTGTGTGTGTGTGTGTGTGTGCGTGTGTGTGTGTGTGTGTGTGTGTGTGTGTGTGTGTGTGTGTGTGTGTGTGTGTGTGTGTGTGTGTGTGTGTGTGTGTGTGTGTGTGTGTAGAGAGAGGAGGCAGCAGTCCTGCTCTCTGGCCTGAAGACAAATGAGTATAAATAACCAAAACAAGCAGAGAGGCTGGCAGAGAGGCTGGCAGAGAGGCTGGCAGAGAGGCTGGCAGAGAGGCTGGCAGAGAGACTGGCAGAGAGGCTGGCAGAGAGGCTGGCAGAGAGGCTGGCAGAGAGGCTGGCAGAGAGGCTAGCAGAGAGACTGGCAGAGAGACTGGCAGAGAGGCTAGCAGAGAGACTGGCAGAGATTGGCAGAGTTAACCGCTCATGCCTCTGCAGGGGAGCTACTGTAAGCACATGTGACTGTCTTGAATTATATAGCAAATGTTCTCTTCTGTGTGTGTGTGTGTGTGTGTGTGTGTGTGTGTGTGTGTGTGTGTGTGTGTGTGTGTGTGTGTGTGTGTGTGTGTGTGTGTATTGTAGGTGGCCCAGCGGAGGGCATACTGTACCCTGGAGACCAGGTGTTACAGATGAATGACCTGGTGGTAGATGATCTCAGCTATGAACAGCTGCACGACATCACCAGGTAACTAATGCTCTATTTTCTCTCTTTATTCCCTTTGTCCTCAATGTTCCCTCTACTTCTCAGTCTGTATTCTAACTAGATAGTAGAGTAGTTAGTCAGGTTACTGGGACTCCCTTCCAGTGTATCCAGTTCTGAAAGCATACTTCCAGTGTATCCAGTTCTGAAAGCATACTTCCAGTGTATCCAGTTCTGAAAGTATACTTCCAGTGTATCCAGTTCTGAAAGTATACTTCCAGTGTATTCAGTTCTGAAAGCATACTTCCAGTGTATCCAGTTCTGAAAGCATACTTCCAGTGTATCCAGTTCTGAAAGCATACTTCCAGTGTATCATGTTCTGAAAGCATACTTCCAGTGTTTCCAGTTCTGAAAGTATACTTCCAGTGTATCCAGTTCTGAAAGGATACTTCCAGTGTATCCAGTTCTGAAAGTATACTTCCAGTGTATCCAGTTCTGAAAGTATACTTCCAGTGTATTCAGTTCTGAAAGCATACTTCCAGTGTATCCAGTTCTGAAAGCATACTTCCAGTGTATCCAGTCCTGAAAGCATACTTCCAGTGTATCATGTTCTGAAAGCATACTTCCAGTGTATCCAGTTCTGAAAGCATACTTCCAGTGTATCATGTTCTGAAAGCATACGCATACGCTTGTGTGTGTGTGAGTTTTAGCGTGTCAGGTCAAATGTCAGTGTGGTGAAAATGCATACATGACAGCTGGACAGAAACGTCTTCTCTCTGTGTTTCTTCAGGGACTTGGAGGACTCTGTCACTATGACAATCTTAAGGCACATGACAGTAAGTGTGTGTGTGTGTGTGTGTGTGTGTGTGTGTGTGTGTGTGTGTGTGTGTGTGTGTGTGTGTGTGTGTGTGTGTGTGTGTGTGCGTATTTGAATGTGTGTGTGTGTTAATGATGACGTAACGTTGTCTTCCTGTGTCAGGGTCCTAAGTCGTCCATCATGTCAGCAGAGAAGAGGGCTCGTCTGAGGAGTAACCCGATCAATGTACGCTTCGCAGAGGAAGTGGTCGTCAACGGTCACACTCAGGTCAGGACCATACACACATTCTCTCTGGTCTCTCTGGTCTCTCTGGTCTCTCTGGTCTCTCTCTCTCTCTCTCTCTCTCTCTCTCTCGTTCTCTCATTCTCTTCTTTTGGTTCCTACAGGGAAACTCTCTTCTGTTTCTGCCCAACGTTCTGAAGGTCTACCTGGAGAACGGACAGACCAAGGCCTTCAAATTCGACGCTACCACCACCATCAAGGTATGGATGGAACATGTATAACATTTTACCTACGAATATCACCGGTGCTTGTAAACCTGTGTCGTCTGCATGACTCAGTAGCCACCTAGCGCTAGCCCACTAGCGCTAACACAAGTATTCAGTTGTCAAGCAACATTAAGACAGCATAACTATACAAATACCGTGTTGTTTTGTTGCAGGACATTGTTCTGACTCTGAAGGACAAGTTGTCTATCCGCTGTATTGAGTACTTTTCTCTGGTGCTGGAACAGCAGTATAGCATCACCAAGCTACTGCTGTTGCATGAGGATGAGCTTATACACAAGGTGAGGAGAACACACACACACACACACACACACATCCAACCTGTGTAACCAGTGCAGTCAGTCAAACCAGTAGACCGCAGCTCACCTAGGAGTAGCCGGCAGCTCACCTAGGAGTAGCCGGCAGCTCACCTAGGAGTAGCCGGCAGCTCACCTAGGAGTAGCCGGCAGCTCACCTAGGAGTAGCCGGCAGCTCACCTAGGAGTAGCCGGCAGCTCACCTAGGAGTAGCCGGCAGCTCACCTAGGAGTAGCCGGCAGCTCACCTAGGAGTAGCCGGCAGCTCACCTAGGAGTAGCTCGCCAAGCAATTCTGAAAGTACATGCATTTTTTTTATGTGTTCTATTGCAAATTGTCATAAACCTCATAGACATTATCCCAGCCCTGGTTAGCCACTATTGGCTGAAAAAGCCAAACGTAACACAATATCTGGCCATTAATTTGACCCTTGACCCATTCCTCTCTTTCTAAATGCTAAATCAAAAGGGAATCCACATGTGTTTATTTTTTCTCCAGACCTCAAAATGGGTCTTCTGATGTGATTCAAGCATTTACATGGATGTAGAACATACATTGTTGTTGTTTTTCTACGAATAATTGTAATAGTGAGAGAAATTTTACAGAGAAACAGAATTCTCGAAACATATGTGGTTTGCGCCATGTTTCGTTTTTTAAAAGTAGCTCTCATGCTAGAAAAGGTTGGAGACCCCTGCTCTAGACTGTGTATTCACCTCAATATAACCCTGCGTAATGTGTATGTGTTTGGTCACCTCAATATAACCCTGCGTAATGTGTATGTGTTTGGTCACCTCAATATAACCCTGCGTAATGTGTATGTGTCTCCAGGTGGTGCAGAAGAAGGAAAACAGCAGCCATGACTACAGGTGTCTGTTCAGGGTGTGTTTCATTCCCAGAGACCCTCTGGAACTGCTACAGGAAGACCCTACCGCCTTCGAGTACCTCTTCCTCCAGGTGATCAGCTAGCCATATCTAGCTGTAGGCTTAGATTACCATCTTTAGTGTCTGTAATTAGTCAGCCTGTACTTTCACCTGTACATATAGCCACGAGACCCTGTTTAACTAGCTCACAGGTGAGCAGTGTTTGTAACGTATGGCGGCGGTGCTTCACAGGGGTGCTTCAAACCTGCGTCCGCGTGATTTATTGCAGAGGAAATAAAATGTGTTTCATAAATTGTGTGTGTCATTCTGCCTTTGTGTTTGTGTGGGTATATACAGTGGCAAGAAAAAGTATGTGAACACTTTGGAATTACCTGGATTTCTGCATAAATTGGTCATAAAATCTGATCATAAAATAAGTCTGCTTAAACTAATAACACACAAACAATGATACTATTTCATGTCTTTATTGAACACACCGTGTAAACATTCACAGTGCATGGTGGGAAAAGTATGTGAACCCTTGGATTTGATAACTGGTTGACCCTCCTTTGGCAGCAATAACCTCAACCAACGGTCAGGAGGATTTTTGGACCATTCCTCTTTACAAAACTGTTTCAGGTCAGCAATATTCTTGGGATGTCTGGTGTGAACCTCTCTCTTGAGGTCATGCCACAGCATCTCAATCGGGTTGAGGTCAGGACTCTGACTGGGCCACTCCAGAACGGGTATTTTCTTCTGTTGAAGCCATTGTGTTGTTGATATACTTCTGTGTTTTGGGTCATTGTCCTTTGGCACCAACCAACTTCTGTTGAGCTTCAATTGGCAGACAGATAGCCTTACATTCTCCAGCAAAAAGGCTTGATAAACTTGGGAATACATTTTTCTGTTGATGATAGCAAGCTGTCCAGGCCCTGAGGAAGCTAAGCAGCCCCAAACCATGAGGCTCCCTCCACCATACTTTACAGTTGGGATGAGGTTTTGATGTTGGTGTGCTGTGCCTTTTTTTCTCCACACATAGTGTTGTGTGTTCCTTCCAAACAACTGAACTTTAGTTTAATCTGTCCACAGAAGTTTCATCTGTCCACAGAATACATCCAGATGCTCTTTTGTGAACCGGCAATGCCATTTTGTGAGTGTTTTTTTATAGGGCAGGGCAGCTCTAACCAACATCTCCAATCTCGTCTCATTGATTGGACTCCAGGTTCGCTGACTCCTGACTCCAATTAGCTTTTGGAGAAGTCAGTAGCCTAGAGGTTCACATACTTTTTCCAACCTACACTGTAAATGTTTATATGATGTTTTCAATATAGACAAGAAAAATACAGTAATTTTTGTGTTATTAGTTTAAGCAGAACTCCAGGTAATTCCAAAGGGTTCACATACTTTTTCTTGCCACTGTATAATGCTGTATGCGTGTGTATAACGCTCTCTCTGTGTGTTTGTGTGTGTGTGTGTGTGTGTGTGTGTGTGTGTGTGTGTGTGTGTGTGTGTGTGTGTGTGTAGAGCGTCGGGGACGTTCTACAGGAGAGGTTTGCTGTGGAGATGAAGTGTAACACTGCACTACGTCTGGCTGCCCTGCACATGCACGAGAGACTGGACAGCATAGGCTCCACCCGGACCTCTATCAAGAACATAACGTGAGACACACACACACACACACACACACACACACACACACACACACACACACACACACACACACACACTAATAATGTCTCCTGTGTGTACTGTGACAGGAAAGAGTTCGGTCTGGACAGCTTCATCTCTCCCACTCTGCTTAGTAACATGAGAGATAAGGACCTTAGAAAAGCCATCAGCTATCACCTCAAGAAGATCCACTCACTGCTGGAGCCACGACAGAAGGTATGGCAGGAGGGAGAGATGAAACGTGCAATACGTTTTTCTTGTTGTTGTCAATGTCGTTCTCACTCTCTCTCCCCTCTCTCTCCCCCTCTCCCTCCCCCTCTCTCTCTCTCCCAGGTGATCTCAGGCACTCAGGCCCGGCTGGCCTACCTCACCCAGCTTGGAGAACTCATCTCCTACGGGGGCCGCTCCTACACAGCCACCATGATGGTTAGTGTGTTTGAAGCAACTTACAAAGGATCATCAAAGCTTTCAATCATTCTCTGACTCTGCCCCAATTTAGAGAGCTGTTATTGGCTGGACAGGATTGTCCCCGCCCATTCTGGCCTCGTTTCACCCTGTGATGATTCAGTATGCATTTCAGACTGTATCAACTTCCCTCCCTCTCTTCCTCCTTTTCCTCTCCCCATGCCCCTTTCTCTTTGTCCCTCTGTCCACCTCCCCCTCTGTTCTTCTCCATCCTCCCCAACCCCAGTTGCAGGACCGGGAGGCAGTGGTCAGTCTGTTGGTGGGAGCGCGCTATGGCCTGAGTCAGGTGGTCAACCACAAGCTCAACATGGTGTCCACCCTGGTAGACTTCAGCAGCATCAGTAGAGTGGAGCTGCTCTCTGAGTCGGACAGAGTCAGCCTGCTACGCATCTCACTGCACGACATCAAGGTAGGATACAATACACACTGTATATGATACAAATACACACACAGAGATCCCAAACACACTCTCTCAGACACACGTTTGCTCATAGCTACGCTTAGTTCACACACAAATACACTGGATGGAAAATACAACATGCATTCTCTCCCCCCCCCCCTCCCCCACCAGCCTTTTGCCTTATTGATGGACTCTCTGGCAGCCAAAGACTTGGCGTGTCTATTGGGGGGCTACTGCAAGCTCCTGGTGGACCCCAGAGTGTGTGTGTTCCGTCTGAGACGCCCCAAGGTGCGGGTGCACAGGATTCCTGCTGAGGAAGGTGTGTGTGAAGGGAGGATCACCATTATAGAGGGAATTTGCTATGAATCGCTGACAAGTGAGCATCAATGTTTAACTATAATTGTTCATTTTTGGCATTAATCATACTATTTATTTTGGCATTGATACGTGGATATCAGCCAGTATGGATAGTTGATACAGATCAAACATATTCATTTGAGACTACTGTTATTCATGTAGTAAACTTTATTATGTACCTGAGAATACACGTGTTTGTTTTTTGTCATTCCCAGGCTATGTGTCTCGCTGCTGTAGTGACTACGATGACTCGTCAGACGAGGACTACCCCGCCGAGCCTCCGCCAATGCACACCCGCAAACGCCACGCACCCGCCAGCAAAGACAGGGAGGGGTGGAGGAGAGAAGATGAGGAGGTGAGAGGAGCGGAGGGAAAGAAAGAGAGAGCTGAGAAAGAAGACGGAGAGAAACAGGAGGTAAAGATCATTGTGACGTCAGAGAAGGACATTGAAGTAGAGGAGGAGAACGGAAGGGAAGTGAGAGGAAGAGAGAGTAGTAAAGCTAACGTAGGAACAGTGGAACAGGACATGGTGCTGGACACTAACTGGTACCACAGAGACCCGCGGGTCAACAGTAGCTTCTCCAGACTGTCTAGTGGCTCTCTGAGAGCTACCTTGGAGGAGAGCAGCTCTATAGCTGTTGCCAGAGGAGGATGCCCAGCCAAGGCCTCCTCTCGCGTGGTCGCCCTGCGTGAGGACAGCCCCTCTCTCCGGTCCCAACGGCCAACTCAGGGGATCACCACACTGGATGTCCACCACCCGTTCCTCATGGAGGTCACAGCTCCCTCTCCTCAGCATCAGAGAGAGGGCGCCGCCGGCAGCACGGCCTCCGCCCCCGTACGCCCCACCAACCTGAGTTACCGTAGCAACAACAGCTCGTGCCTGTGCTTCACCGAGCTCTCCAAGGGCAGCTACCTCCCCAGCCCCCCCGAGGCCACCAGCGACGAGGAGGAGACGGAGGAAGTTGAGGATGAGGTGGAACTGAGACGGCTCTCTAAGATACCCAGTCACATAGACCTGCGCCTCATCGACAAGATCTGCGCCCGGTCTAACAAAACTGCTTCCAACAACAAGTTAGACATCCCCAGAATCAGGAACAACCACACCTCCTCCTGTACAAAGAGGGCGGCTTGTAGCTCCATCCACAAAGGGGAGGAGAGCCTATCAAGTCACTCTGGAGATTCTGGGCCTTTCCTAACGCCGTCCCCTAACGCTCCTTCTCATGTTGCTAGGGAAAGTGCCTCAGATTCAGACGATGAGTTCTTCGATGCCCAGGAGCGGTTCACTCCTGATGGCACAGGTGGGTTGTTGACATGACTTCTTCACTGACAGAGTAACTGTGTATAGAGCTGTTAAAGTGAAAGTGTTGAATGATTTCTGTCACCCTTTTAACACCCCCATCTCTCTCTCTAACTCACAGAAAACAGTTTGGATGCGGCTGACAATTATAGACACAGTAAACGCTGGAGTGTTACAGGGAATGGACTGCCAGTGGTACCAGAGAGGGAACCTCCCTCACCCCTCAAAAAGAAGCACTCCTCACCTGACCCCTCAAACCAGTCTTCCACTCAGAGTGTCGATGCCAAGACCAAGCCTCCACCATTGCCCCCCAAGCCCCAGCTACCCCCCAAACCTGAACTGGCCCCTAAACCTGAACTGGCCCCGAAGCCCCAGATAGACCCCCAGAGGTCTCCCAAGCGCGGGGGTCCATACTCCCACTGTAACGGGGATGCTCGTGGGGGCCACGCGGGGCTCCTGGAGATAGACACCATGGAGCCAGAAACAATGGAGTTTAAATCAGTCACCTCGGGGGCGGGGGGACCTCTGCTCGCCCCCCCCCTCATCACGGCTGTACGGAAGAACCAGCAACCTCCTGCTGGACCTCAGGCTTTGAAGAACGGTTCTAAGATAGAGAACGGGCCTAAAATAGAGAACCGTTCTAAGCAAGAGAACAGTTCTAAGACAGAGAACGGGACTTCTAACGTGCTTCCTAAGGATTGTGTTCTGGTCACTGCTGACAAACAGACAGCCAGGGTTGAAACTAAAACAAATGGGATTTCCCTGCTGAAGGGAAAGGTCCGAAACGTTGTTGGGGTGGACCCCCCGAAAAAGCTGCAAAGCTTGTCCCCCATTCCACGTTCGGCTTCAGGAGATGAGATCAGGTTGAGACTTACCACCCCTCCACCACTCTCTCCCAGAACCCCCCCTGCTTCTCTTCATACCCTAACAGTCCTCCCCATCCCAGTCTCACCGAAGGAGAAAGAGGGGGTGTCCCCCCCGAACGGCCTCCACCCCTGGGGCAGTCGCAATGGGAGCGCTCAGTCCGGGAGGAGAGTCTCTCTGAGTCATGAGAACCTGTCGCCCAAAAACGCAGACGGTCCTCTCAGTCTGACCTCCCTAACCACCTCCTCCTCTAAAGGGACAGCAGGAGGCCCAGAGAGCACAGGGAAGTCAGGGTCAGGTTCAGACCTAAGGGTCAGTTCGTCCAGCCTGGGTGGCCGTCTGCCTACCTCAGCCCTGAGAGGGAGGATTCAGGCCCTGCCCTGGTACATGACCCGCTCCCAGGAGATCCTGGGCACCCTGGACTACCCCTCCACCAGCTCTGTCAACGAGGATGTCACGTCCGGGTACGGCTCCGTTCTGTCGGTCAGTGGAGCCTCCGAGGTCAGCAAGGCGTTAGGTGAGAATGCGACTGGTAAAGGGAAGAAAGAAGTGCTGGAGGATGGAGCCGAGGTCGTCATAGCGACCATCAAAGAGTTCCAGGAAGTGACTCCCCGTGTGAAGGAGGCCAATGGGACAAACGGGTCGCACACCAACCAGCTCCTGAGAGAAAATGTGGCGCAGGTCCCTGAGCCCTTTGGGTTTCTGGGCTCCTGCAAGTCGGAGCAGCCCCAGTCCAGGCCCCACTCCGAGGTGGGGTTAGGGGGTGGGTCAGGCCCGCCCCTAGAGGGGGACTCTATGTTGCACACCCCTACCCAGGCCCACCGCGAGGCTTGCGGCTGTCGCACCGTCTACGCCAACTGCTTCAGCGGCGACGCGGAGGACGGCTGCGGCTTTGACGAGGAGCTCACAATCTACGAGTTCTCCAAACGCACGCGCCCCAAACAAGTCCACTCTACACCCCTGCCCTCCCCCACATCCCCTGTTCCCTCCCCCAACATCCTGTCCCTGCTGAGGGACACCCCTCGCCCTCTCTCCACCCTTTCCACTGCCTCCTCTGAGCTCAGCCCCCTCCTGTCCCGTCCCGTCTCCACAACGCCTCCTATAGGTGCCCTGCGCTCCCTCACCAACAAACGCCACGGCGGGCTGAAGGGAGGCTTTGCTTCCCTGAGGCAGGACATCGATCAGCTACGCATGGTTCTGGAGAGAGGCACGGATGGGCCACCACCATCATCAGAACCCTTCAAAACAGACCAGGATGGGGGTGGAGAAGGGGGACCCAACCCAAACCATGACGTAGGGCAAGAGGAGGGTCCGACCCCATGCTGTGCAGGGGCAAGTCCTCTGCCCATGACAGAGGCTGAGAGGAGTTTACTCCAGGCAGAGGCCCGGCGTTTGGCAACAGGGTGCCAGCGTGCCACACGTGTGGGCTGGGCTCCGGAGGAGGCGCTTCGTTCCTTATCCAACAGCTTTAGTGCCCTGGTGCAGCTCTCCGCAGCCTGCCTGAGAACACACCCCTGTCCTGGCTGTGACATCTGCCAAAATGGGGGTCAGATCCAGAGCAGTGGTGATGAGGGCCAGGAGGAGGCTCTGGACAAGCTGAAGGAGATCGTTGGGCTGTACCAGGAGTTTGTTGGGGCTGTGGAGACGGCTGAAACCAGGGCTGGGGCTGGCGGTGGGACTGGGTCTGGGGATGGACAGGGGCAGGGGGAGGGCGAGGGAGTGAGGCTGCTGGCCAAACGCTGCACGGTGCTCATCTCTTCCGTCTTTGTGCTCACGCAGCTGTTCAGGACGCACTCTCCGGACACGACAGACCTGCCGGGTCAAACACCTCTCCACTTTTGACCTCTGAACTTTTAAAACACCTCCTCACCACTGAGGTGAGATGAGGGGAGGACTTAGTAAGAGAAGGGAGAAGGATGGAAGGCTGTTGACATAGTGGGATCTGGTGTGTGCCCCTACATACAATGCAGTACATACACACTTGTACAGTAAGTGCCATGCACACCACAGCACACAGAATACACACACACACACACACACCAAACACATCCATAAATGATGAGAAGAACCTCTTCCACTGACTGCCATTACTGCTAGGTCTCCCGATACTCATCTGGATTATGCATTTGTACATAGGTATTTTATAACTATCTTATTTTATTATTATATACTGTATGTGTATGTATGAAATATGTATGTACGTACTTAAGTATGTTTGCACCATGGTCTATGATGTGAAGGGACCTGCTGGTGTAAGACCCTGTGGTTGTCACATGATTTTCTACCCACCCCCTTTCCTCTGGCCGGGTGTCTGCTGAGGAGACAAGAAAGCGTTGCTTTATCTTCTGTTATTTAATGATTTTGTGGATCCAGTTAAAGATCAAATCTGTAACTTAGATGTTTCCAGTGGGAAAAACCTGTTAAGCCAAACAGTAAAACACAACACAAACTTTTACATTCGCCAAGACCCACAAATGCAAAAGGAACACACCATGCATGAAAGAAAGTTACAGTTTGCACCTTTAAGAAGATATGTGAGCCCTGTGAAAACACATTTTATTTCTGTTCCATTATTGGCTCCGGACTGTGAGAATGCTTGAATGGAGTAAAACCCTCAATAACCCAAATGCTTATGCAGTAATTATTTAGTACATCAATTCTGAATCTAAAGGATACATATAATGTTCTGGGGTAAAACGTTTTTGACAAGGCACAAGGAAGGCTGACTGTTAAAACTAACTAGATGTAGCTACGATCCAAAGCTATTTAACACTGAGCCACAATTGTTCTACTTGCCCACGTTTAGCTCTGCGGACGGACGGACTGATTCTGTTTGTACCAGAGCTGTTGATAGATATACGTATATATATCTATGTTAGTGTTAGTTTGATTTTGTCCTTCCTTAGTTCATGGCTATGCAAACATAACCACTACTTTCCTGTTCTCTAACATATCATTCTCTGTTACAATTGAGTTAACATTAAAGACAAGAATACCTGCATATGTTTTAAAGTCATTGTTAATGGAAATACAGAGGGGAGATCTGGATTTGGATCACAGGTATGTTCAGGATTGCAATGCTCTGCAATGTTGCATGTAACGGGATGCAACGTATCTCAACAACGGCCTCCAACCTACCGTGTTGTGGGTCAAATGCAGAGTTGTTTTGTGACTGGAAACTGCCACAACTCACTGATCCTGTCAAGATGCTGGTGTTTTGCCTTTCGTCTGATGGGACACAGATATTGGATTGTCACTGTAATTTTCCTCCTTTTTATTCAAGCTAAGCACATATTTTCCTTGTAGCATCAGATTCAAGCACATTCTAAAACGATTTTAATAGGTATTTGTGCAGATTTCAGATGACAGATATGGAATCAGTCTCTTTTTGGTACTAATGTCACTCCATTTAACTATCTGGATGGCTTGGCTTATCCAAAGTGTTGCCCACTAACAGGCTCATCTACATCTGATGCCACCTGATGATCTCCCTCAGTTGAATCCATTAGATCTGGAGAGACGTTAATACTGTACCTATGACAACAATGGGATGACGTCATATCCACGCACAGGGCCGGACTACCACATCTGGAGCGGTTACGTCTCTATCCTAATCAATGTGTTCATATGCTATCTGGGGGGGCCCGACCTCCAGGGGGCCCCCAATCGATGCGTTCATATGCTATCTGGGGGGGCCCGACCTCCAGGGGGCCCCCAATCGATGCGTTCATATGCTATCTGGGGGGGCCCGACCTCCAGGGGGCCCCCAATCGATGCGTTCATATGCTATCTGGGGGGGCCCGATCTCCAGGGGGCCCCCAATCAATGTGTTCATATGCTATCTGGGGGGGCCCGACCTCCAGGGGGCCCCCAATCGATGCGTTAATACTATCTGGTGGGGCCCCAACATCCAATAATTTTTGGTTGGGGGCCCCCTGGAGGTCCGGCCCTGTCCACGCATGTCTTCCATTAACTCGCAAACCTGATAAGATGATTAGCGCAGCTGGAGCCTGGATATTTACGGCATAGATGGTGAATAGGACATGCAGTCCGACAAGGGATGGTGACACTGTATCATGTGTTTCGATCAGTGAAAAGGCAAAGAAACGGAACTAGAAGCCACTGTAAGTGTTGAGATCCATTGTTGTGCCACAAATATCGGTTGGACAATAAAGTTTTGATGATAATCGTGATAATCATTGTAGCATTCTGGCCACAGAACCTGACCTCGTGCAACTGACTCATATATAGGACATTATAGAATAGAAGCCATAAGCTGATCAGAAACACACTGTATAGTGCTGTCAGTGGATTATATGCCTCCATGCACAGATCACTGGGCAGCCATTTCTTGCTGTAACATTTTGAGATAAACAACCTGCAAAAAGGTACGTGAGATCTAACTCCTGTCTCTGCCTCTGGAAAAGGGAGGTTCATCAAGCGTTTCATTCGAATGCACTCTACAGAGAATGCGGTCCCTGGCTTTCTTTTATGTCATGAAACTTCATGAAGGCACAATCCATTTTTTTTGTTGCATGTCATCGTTCACTAACATTGATCTCAATTAAAATATTGTTGGAAGATAAATGTGATGATCTCATATTTTGGGCTGTTTTGGTCAGTAGCCTAGATCTTATATTCACCTTCCTGATTGTGATAACCTCAGGCACTATGGAACTGGTTGTTGTTATACACGTGCCTCGTTCAACCAATCAGCAAGTCGAAAATGTCCTAGTTTCCTAGTTCCAAAGAGCATATGAATGTGGCATAAGCCAAATCATTGGCCCAGTTTACTATGAATTGGGTACAGTGATTTTGACATGCCATTGAACCCAGGGGTAAATATTTGTAAAGCAGAACAGCACTTGTGAACGGGTCTTGTCAAAAATACTGGGCTTCCTACCATCCGTCCTTCATCACTTTAACATGAGTCATCACTTACCCAACACTGTATAAGAGAAAACAATATGGTGGAAACGAAGAAAGCTAGACAATGAAAATCCACCTCTGAATGTAACCAAGTCAAACTGCACTTTCCTATTTAGTCCTGACTAGTGATCCCTGATAGAAAGACCAAATACCTTTCAGAAGCAATCTACAGAGGGAAGCCCTGGTTGAACTGCCTGGGGTGCGTCTCTGTCGTCTACCCCGGTCAATTTCTCTCTCCAGACCAAAGTCCCCATGTCAGATTGCCCTTAATCTGATCACTTGTCAACCCAGCAGTCAAATCCAGGCCCTCACATAAGCCACACTAACATAGCCCAGACCCAGTTCTCCTGACTTCCCCAGTCGCAGGCTGTAGCAGGAAGACTGTTCCATTAGTTTGGGAGGATGCCAAACCGTTGCTGCCGTTGAAATTGCTACAGTATGATGCCATAGCATGTAGACGCACCATTCATTGCGTTGATCAGAGTTATGGTTTGTAAGCTTATATGGACACATAATGAAACTGTTTTGAGTAGCATGCAGGATAAGGGTTTCCCGGTGATTTGTCAACAGGGATTAGCTGGCTGTTTGGGTAAGAACACCGTGAGTAGTAACAGGTGACAAATGACTGAAATGGAAGGTCTGAAGCGTGAAGTTCACAATGATAGTGTTGACTCTCTCACACCCAAATGACACTGATACACACCCGTTCAAGAAGCATTTCACCTTTGTAAAAACATTTGGATGTCTTCTGAAAATACACAGTAAGCAAAAAGTGAATTATCATTGATGAACATCATGACTCGTTCGCAATGGAGGGGGTGGGGGGACTTTAACAAACAGCTTATTCACTAATGGACAGAATAAGCCTATGATTTCTCTTTTAGTCATGTTCAATATTTGCTGGCCTGGTTAGCATTACATTGATGTGAAATCTGTGACTAACTCAAGTGATTTGCTATTTACTTGGAAATGTTCTATGTAGCCGCCTAGTCACATACAGTTGCCTGAACCTTTCAGTAAAACATACTTGTACCTTCAAAGCTAGAAAACCAACTGAAAACTGTACTGATCTTGTTCAGCGCTGATCATTTTTTAGTTGAAAATACAGACATAGACCGCATAGGGCCAAATTAAAAGGCAGATATCGCTTTCTGTGCCACAACACACTACTCTCTCACACTTTTCGAATTCTCTCGCTTTCATCTGCATTCAGTCTCCCTCTTCTCTTGCTCTCTGCAGTCCTGTCTCAATCGCCTAGCAACATGCCTTTCCCATCTGACCTGTCATATGCAGTGTGGTCCGCTGCATGGCGACTGCCTCCACTCGAGCACGAACTTTGAGCCCATTATGTCAACAGGGGTTATGGGCAGAGAGGAGAGCGGTGTGCAGCAGTCAGAATGAAGCGAGAGGGAGAGAGAGAGAGAGAGAGAGAGGAAAGCAAGGAATTCTCAGAAGGGAAAGAGAGACAAATATGGAGGGGAGAAGTGAGAGTGTAAATGAAGGGCTAGAGCAACAGGGTGGAAGTATAAAATGAAAGGCAAAATGCTTGTGTTCCTGTATTCTTTCTGAGTGTATTTTTTTTCGATCACAGTTGTGCATGTTTTGTATGAGGAACAACATATTTGGCCATGTCTTATTGCCTCATGCTTTTTTAGTTCATCTCATCAAGGAAGAGACAAGTTATGGGTAACATGTACATTTTACTTATGCTTAAACCAATGGGCACTTTAACAGACACACTACAAGTAGCACTTCAGGAATAAGCTCATTACAGACAAATCTTTTACAAACATTTTCAAGATACGCTTTATAGCGACATTGATTGGTCATAATAACTGAGTGAAGAAATGGTTAATAATAGCACTTTCCTAGTCCAGTTCCCATGTGCGTCTGAGTATACTACTATTTCCAGGCGTCTTTCAAGTAATATCTACAGGACAAACAGCTGCTAGCAGTTAGGCTAGTACCATAGAGATGGAAAGAGGTCTTATTATTTTTTTATCTGTGCCTTTATGGTATCTGTGACAGCAACTCATAGGAATCCCCAACCAGTTGACTACTTTTTAAAAGTAGTCAATTTTCAATATTAAAGCTAATATTATTAAAGCTAATATTGGTGATTTACCGCCACCTGTAGCACTGGAGTCCTGAACCAAATAGTGTCATTCATTTATTGTGGCCACTAAGTCGACCGCCACTTGTAGATGGCGGCGACTTCGCTTAAAGCAATTTACAAATCAAATCAATGCTGACCATTGGCTGATCCCTCCCAACAATAGGATTCCACACTCAGTTCCGTACTTTAAAATGGTGGAAGCCATCAATGGCAACGTCCATGTTGAAATGTGTTATATCCAAGTTGAGTCATCTAACTATCTTTATGGCTAGTACACTGGACAGAGTTGAATCATAGAGACAGAGGACTCCTCTTTACATCCATGCTATAATAGAGTCTGTGACAGAATGGGCAGTGCCGTTGAGGCCACAACTCAAAGAGCCCCACAGTGGAGGTGTCCTAATACCCATAAAACCTAGCGGTCAAACAGGGAAATGGTTCCAATAATTTTTCCACTTCATTCTTCGGTAACACTTTATTTTAAGGTATCCTTGTTACAGTGTACTTACACTTGTAGTTACACTGTGCTGTAACTACGCGTAACAATCACTGTTACACTGTAACAACGTAATGCAACTAGTAGTTTTACAGTTTGTAATTACACACGTGTAACAACAAAATTTTGTTACCATGCTCGTTACAACTATTGTAAATGAATGTACTAACTCATTGTTAAACATGCTTAAATATAACACTTGTTACCAAAGAGGCACACGTCTACTGAATTCAAGAATTTTAAAATATTAGGGTTATTATCATTAGAACATATTGATGGAAAAAGTTCAGGCTTTTTAGAGTGTGCTATCATATCCTGCACACCATGTGCATCCACAATGGATCAGATCCTTTTTAACCAATGTTAATTAATCAAATTATGATGATAAAGTGAAATACTAAATTCTTGAATTCAGTAGACATGTGCCTCTTTGGTAACAAGTGTTATTTTTTTAAGCATGTGTAACAATGAGTTAGTACATTAATTTACAATAGTTGTTTGGTGTAGGCTTACCCTGGCGTGACGTTTTGATAACCATGTAAATCTCTCTGGGTCAAGGTGACTTTTATCAATATAATCGGCTCTATTTACTCTCAAATTCAAAAACGGTAATTAGCGTCGAAGTAGACATCATGCAAAACTACAAATCCCTGCACATCATCTCTAGCTGACACCTTCGCTACCAGGCATTGTGTCAATTTAAAACTTGCACAAGACAGTTCACAGAATTGTGAATTTAAAGAAATATAGCCTATTTATTCATTACTACATTTAGCTATCAGATAGGTAATCCAGAGATTTGTAGATCATCATGGTATTTGTAGTTCTTTATGATAGCAACATTAGCAGCTAATTAGCATTTCATTTTTTGAGGGTAAATTCAGGCGAATATATTGATTCAAGTCACCTTATCCTAGAGAGATTTACACTGTTATCAAAACGTCACGCCAGGGTAAGCCTACACAAAACACAGTCCATACTTTAAGCGTTTGAAAAATGAATGGTAGAAAAGCAATTGGAACCATTTCCCTGTTTGACCACTAGATTTTATGGGTATTATGACTAGCATTGCAAAATACTAGTAACTTTCCTAAAATTCCCTGGTTTTCCAGAATTCCTGGACGGACCATTCTGTATTTCCTTGGACTATTTCAACCGGGATTTCTGCTAAATCTGGGAATTTTGGGAAAGTTACCGGAATTTTGCAACCCTAATTATGATTCATACTGATACTGGTAGTCTATGGGAATTCCCACCAAGTTGACTACGTTGACTACTTTAGAATGGCGGAAGCATGGTGGAAGCCCTCAATGGTGCTGCACATGTTAAAACTGCCTTTTGGCCACTAGAGGACTCTATCATTCTCTATGGGTCAAATCAGTGCATAATCCAATATGACCGACATGGTAAATAGTTGGACAACAACCAGTATACCAGAGTTCACAGTAAGAGGACCAGAGTATGGAAAGGAGAGGGGTTGAAGACTAATAATAAATGCACACAGATCAAAGCACTGGTCAACACAATGAATAGTTCTTTGAAAGGTGCTCTTGGTCACTCAGAAAAGGCTTACCCCCCTTAAACTGCCTCTGACACTTTCTGCTGGGTACAACACCAGACTACACTGGGAACGGTGTTTACCAAACGTCAATCACTTTAATTAAAACATTTCTGAAAAAAATGTATTGAAGAATTTCAATAACTTTTTCACAAGGCTTTTCTTGTATGTTGGACCCAGACGCAGGCCTTGTCTATGTGCGAGTCTCACTTGGGTACTATGACTCTAAACAAGACAGTCAATTTATCTCACACTGACTGGTGACCAATTTCTCTCACACTGACTGGTGACCAATTTATCTCTCACTGACTGGTGACCAATTTATCTCTCACTGACTGGTGACCACTGTCAGTAGCGCACTTTCTATCCCCACTTCAGTATCAGAACACTTTGAGCAGAAGCTCATATGTGGCGTTGATGATGCCCCAGGAGAGAAGGGAGCGGTGGTAGTTGAGGTGTGCCCCTCTGAACAGCATGGCCACGCTGCCGCCCCTTTCCCTCCACACTGTCATCAACACCTCCCCACAGGGGCGGAAAGCACCCCCCACCTGGGACTGGGCCCGCGACTTCACCACATTCAGCGGATAGAACATAATCCCCAGCGCCGCCCCCAGAACCCCTCCACACACAAAGTTATTGACCAGGTGGCCAGCCCGGCTGGAGGCCTCAGGGAGCTGCTCCTTGATGGGCCCGCGGAGCCCGAAGAACAGCACGTTACTAGGCCCGTTCCTTATCAAGACCGGCACCAGGCCGCGGTAGCACTCCTTCACACCGTACTCGCTTAAGAGCGTCCGGAAGGTGTGGGCCGTGTTGTGGAAGCGGCCATGGTGCCGGTGGTCCTGGAGGAGAGTCTGCACTCGCTCAAACGGCGTCAGGATAGCCTCTGCCGTGCCCGCCAGTGCCGCTGCGAAGCCCCGCGTCACCATTTCGGGAATGCCGCTGCCAGTGGGCACCTGGTCCAGTAAGACCCGGGAGAAGTCCTCGTACAGGCCGAACATGATGGCTACAGTGGTGGTCTTCTGGAGGAGAGGAGGGAGCAGCCCCCTGTAGAGTTTCCTTACCCCATCTCGTTGGAGTTGTATGACGGCCTCTCTGGCCCGCACACCGTGAAGCTGCTGCCTGAACAGAACCTTCTGGATGGGGAAGGTCACCACGATGTTGGTGAAGGCAGCAATGGAGCCATACGCGTAGTGCTTCCCCCGAGGGCCAAGAGCAGCGCCCAAACCCCTGCCAGATAGCAGGGAGCCCCCTCCTTTACCCAGGGACCCCTGGGGCTGTGACACACGGGCTGACTCTGGGTCCATGGTGGTAACAGCCATGGGAGATGAGACGCACCCTGAGCCTACGCCAACAGCATCACTGCTGGGGAGACAACCTCTAGGATGATTTTACACCTGTGGAAGGGAATTACAAATTATTTTAAACTGGCTACAATATTATCTATTGGTACTAAAACAGTGTGTGAATTGAAGATTTTTGTTCCTTTCAGCAAAATATGCATTGTCTATAACATAATGGATGGTCAACCAGTCTACAAAAACTCCCTCATGATTAGTGGAGAAGAATTGTGTAACAATGAGGCTTATATCCAGAAGGCATCAGGTTGTCTGCACTGGGTTAGGACTTCAGTTTTGCCCAATGATAAGACACCGGTAATATTCTACAAAAAAATTGAACAGCTTGCCAGTGTAACAAGGATCTTGTTCAGTGCACCACAGACACAATCCAGGTCTGTGTACTGAATCTATTGAAACTTGGCTACAACTCTTGTTTGCTGCCATTACTACCTCAGTGATAAGAGATACTGCATATCTTGATTCTAATGCACGAGGTGATATTTACTCTTCAGAAAGGGTTTTAAAAGAGACATGCATCATCATCATCATTTTATGCAGCCTAGAAGTTGTCCAGAAACAATTTTAAACCAAGCGCCACACTCAAGTGCCTTCTAAATATAGGTCAGAATGTGGTGGAACTGTCACCGGAGGGTAATTAGAGGTCAAGCTATGAAAGCAGATTTCGTCAGAAGTGCTTCTGCCAAATGCAAACCGTTGATAATTCAAATGAGTTGAGTCACCCAGTGTAGATGAACTGTCAGTGACCAGGAGGAACAGTCAGTTTACCAAACGGGTTGTTAAGTCTGATCATCAATGTACTCTGGTTTGAGGGCCTTGAGTATCACCTCCCAGATTATGCACACATGAAATGCTCAAATCGGCATGGTCAATTGAGAAAATGTCAAGAAAGACATGCTCAAGGCAGATCCGAGTGGGAATCTCTCCAGCTACCTTCAGAATGTATCCCAATGATTAAACACTGGCACAGTAACGTTAGTCTGCTAAACCTGTCTTCGTTCTGGACTAAATGTTTCCTGATTGCATGTCAAAGGCTAACATCATTTTCAGGGCCTTCTTTAGCAGCCAGAGACATGGCTAATCTTGACAGTCAAAAATGTCATTCGCAAGCTATAGTTAACAGGAGTTTGACTGAGCTGGCGATCTAGCAAGTCGTCTCCTTTAAAGGCCTTTTTGTATCCAGCTAACGTTGGCTAACAAGTTGGCAGAGTCAAAGAGGACAACTGGCTTTCACCTGGTTGTTTTTGACAAACAGTCGCGGGAGAGAGACAGCATGCCTATTCAAGGCTATCGTTGTTAAATGTAAAACGATTAAAAACCACATTATGTAGACTATTTCAACACTAGGTCCCTAGCGTTACTTGTCTTTTACCTTGCCACGAAGAAACCGTAGTTTAAAAGGTAAATGGAGCTTGCTAGGTCGCGCCGTCTGCTGTCGATCGCAGATGGATAGGGAAGCAGATGAAAGCAGGAAAACCAATCGAGATGCAGATAGCTGGGCATGTAGCGGGCGTGCCCTGCCACCACGGCGCCTGCGCAAATCAACTAATAATAATAATACACAGAAATAAGTATCCCTGTATAGTTTGTGGGTGAAGGTTTCAAACGTATCGATTTAGACGGATTTTCTGATACACACTAGAGGGGCTATTTAGTTTCATGTAGTCTCTCTTGAATCATGTTACAAGTACAAGGTGTTTTTGATAAATAACATTTGCATCTCAATTAGATTATATTTTGAGGGTTAACTCCATGACTAGAATACTAGCCCATGCTTTTTGTGATGCTCTTTTTTGCAGTGACACGTTTTTATCTGGTCGTGTGATCTGCCCTACATTTTCTATGTGCAATATTCTGTCATGCACCAGGTGGCAGCATTTACCAAAGAGGATCCCTGTCGTCACTAGTTACCACAGCCACAAATGGCTAAACCCCGCCCATTTCTACAATTTATAATCTGATTTTAACCTAACGCTAACCTTAACCACACTGCTAACCTTATGCCTAACCTTAAATTAAGATACTTTTGGCTGTGGATCAGCTCTAGTCTACTAGTGACTGTTCCATTGTTGGTCCACTTTTACTCCTGTGACATTACATGACATCACTTCTCTGTTACATTCTTTGAAATCCTCATTTTGTCCTATGGATGTTGTTCCTACTGTGCTATTTGTACAAGGTTTTGACTCCATTGGCCCCTATATTGTTGAGATGCTTAATTCTTCACTTTTAACTGGTGTCGTTCCTAGTTTTTTTTAAACATGCTGTTGTTAAGCCTGTACTTAAAAAACCAAATTTGGATCCGCTACAACCTAAAAGCTTCAGGCCAATATCTAAACTTCCATTCATGTCAAAAATTCTAGAAAAAGTTGTAGCAGAGAAACTCACCCTTTTTCTAGACAAACATGAGTTGTTTGACAAATTCCAGTCTGGTTTCCGTAAAAAACATTCCACGGAAACGGCGTTACTTAAAGTTTCTAGTGATATTATGATGTCAGCTGACTCTAAAGAATATTCAGTGTTGGTTTTATTGGACCTCTCATCGGCTTTTGACACTATTGACCATAATATTATGATAAATAGACTTCGTGATCTGGTTGGGATGTCTGGATCAGTTTTAAAATGGTTTTCATCCTACCTGTTTGGCAGAAGTGTTAGTGTTTATGTGAATCAGATCATGCCTGAAACTGCAGAGTTGTCATGTGGGGTACCTCAGGGTTCTGTCTTGGGCCCTATTCTGTTCCTCTTGTACATATTTCCTCTCGGACAGATAATTAGTCAGTATAGTGACATATCTTACCATCTGTATGCGGATGATATACTACTGTATCGCTCCTTTAAGGAAACTGAGTTCTCTAAACTGTCTTCCCTAATCAACTGTCTGACTAGTATCAAACAGTGGTTATGTGACAACATTTTGCTTCTGAATTCAGACAAAACAGAAACACTAATTATCGCCCCTGAAAGTAAAATCCCAAAGATAATACAGCATATTGGTGACTTAGGCTCGTCTGTCGAACCGAACCTTAGGAGCTTAGGTGTTGTTTTTGATTCAGCTATGTCCTTGGAGCTCCACTCTAAACAATTAGTTAGAAACTGTTTAGATTACTGTAACAGTCTTTTTACCTGTTTGAGTAAGAAGGAGCTTTATTGCCTCCAGGCTGTTCAGAACTCTTCAACTGTAGCACACAACAGAGCAGCGGAATAAATCAACAGGCAAAATTTAATGAAGTGTATATTAAAAAAGTTTCTAAATAATTGTGAGATTGTTGTAAAGTTGACAAATGTGAGTGTATTTTTGATATTGTTAGATAACATTTTTTTTTTTTATAATGCTGTAGGAAAATAAATCGTTTATATGAATTCTCCAATAAACCTGATTGGTTGGAAACAACAGTTGTTTATTGATCAAGATAGATAGATAGATAGATAGATAGATAGATAGATAGATAGATAGATAGATAGATAGATACTTTATTGATCCCCCGGGGGGGAAATTTCATTGTCAAGCAGCTACAACAAAACACAGGGCAGGTGCAAAATGCCACAACGAAAGTACACAAAAGACAGATACACGGTACATGATACATAGAGCGGCAGTATGAAAAAGTATAGAAATACAAGATATCTGGAGTGCAAAAAAAGCCATAAAAAGATATTGCATAGTATGAGTGGTTGGCTGAATATGTACACTATACATTGGTGGATGTTGGATGGTTAACTATACTATACAGGTCGATGGCAGAGAAATACTTCAGTAGCTAAAAATGTGTACAATATGAGCGAGGGTAATAATAGTTTACTTAATAGACAGACTGGGTAAATGAACAGGTAAGTGAAAATGTTGCATGGTTAAATTAGCTGTACAGGTAAATATACAGTTATATTTACAGATAAGTGAATACTTGCATGTTTACACAAACTGTACAGGTAAATGACAGGAAGAGATACTTTAATAGCTAAATGTGTGTATGATATCATTTGGGGTAATAATAGTAATTCCCTTAAAATACAGTCCTTAGTGCGCAGGGTTTAATTACAGACAACTGCACGTATTGCACATTCAATATACTAAAACCAATAAGAAAAGGTGCAACTGGCAGGATACTAATATGCATTCCTGAGTGAATGCCTACGTAAGTTAAGTCCAATAATTACTTACAATATTGCATGTTTGTTGTACAATGTTTGTTGTACAATGTACTGTTTGTTGCATTTGTATGATTTGTAAGTTAATCACAGAAATTTGATTTCTCCACAACTCTGCTCCCCCCTCCACCATTTTCTTCACCAATTTCTCTTATTTTCTCTCTCCCTCTCACTCATCCATGTCTCGTACAGGTGCAGTGGGCAGGTCAGCCTGCAGTGCAGCCCTGAGATTGGCCCAGAACAGCCTGTGCTTTCCCCTGTCCTGGGGCCACTCCAGATAGGTGTGTCTGCCCATCATGGCCTTCAGCTGATAGTACTTGGAGGGGATCATGTACAGAGGCAGAGGCTCCAGGAGCATCAGGATCACACTGTCAGACCCACGGGTCAGCCGCTGGTGGCTGGCAAAATACAGCTCATAGTGGCACCATTCGCTCTGGACGAAGTGACCAGAGAGGACGAACACACAACGCAGGCTCCTCTCCACGCATCGGATGATGTTCTCCACGATCGTCTTCCCTGGGACGAAGTCCCTCTCATGGCGGCAGATGTGGAGTCCCCCGCCGTCGCCCTCCAGGTTAGGCAAGAGCTGGCCCTTGACCCAGTCTGCATCATGCTGACTGTAGGACACAAAGGCATGGAACACCACCCCCTCCAGGTCCTCTGGCCTGACCTGCTGGGTCCTGGCACGGTGCTTGGCCCGGGTCCACTGAAAGATCATGCCCAGGTACCACGGAACGTCCAGGTGGTGGCACAGAGTCACCATAACAATGATAACAGCCACTGCTGGGCACAAGATGGCCGCTGCCAGCAGGCCGACATTGCAGGAGAGCTCAGGGATCTGGAAGCCCTCCAGTGTGGAGTTCCTCCAGGCTTCAGGATAGCTGCAGCGATAGGCTCCTGGCCAGTGGAGAAGTTGGATTGCAGGGTGTCCGCTGCCCAGCCCAGTCCCAGCACCCAGATCCCTGAAGCCCCTAAGGCCACACGTACAGGTGAAGGGGTTTCGGCTGGCATCTAGAACCTGTAGAACAGGGCAAGTCTTCAGAATGCTCACAGACGGGGCATGGAGGGAGTTCTCCCTGAGCAGGAGATACTTAAGGTGTGGGAATCCAACGCACACCGGGAGGTCCCTCAGCCGGTTGGCACTCAGGTCTAGGGCCAGGAGGGAGTCCAGGGCCAGCAGGGTCTCTGGCACAGTGGAGATCTGGTTGTTCTGGAGGTCCAGGATGGCGGTGCCATTCGGCAGGCAGCTGAATACCGACTCGCTCAGCCCATTGGAGGATAGATTCAGGTGGACAATGTTTGGTGGCCAGTGGCATTCCTGGCCGCTGTAAACCAACAAGTTGAGGCTGAGGTCTAGGTGACGCAGAGAGCTCATGTTCTGGACCCTCTTGCTCAGGGTTTGAAGGTTCTTGAGGTTGTTCCCTCTCAGAACCAGGATGTCCACTTCATTCAGGGTTGTACACTCTACAGTGACTTGCTGTTCTACTCTGGAGAAGACCGTATCTGTCAGGGCGCAATCTGAGAAGTCTAGCTGCAGTATCCCGCTGGGCGTCTTGGGGCAGGTCATGTGTATGATGGATGTCTCAGTCATCGCCAGGTGCTCCACGGGCATGTTGATGAAGAAGTTACACAGGGCTTCCAGGGAGAATATAAAGGTAATCACTACCGCTCGTCTGATAGAGAAGAATTTAGTGTGGGATGTGTCTCTTCCTGTGGTGTCCTTGAAAGGTGGAAAGTGGATAGCCACGTCTGAAGTGCTCAGGTGGGTGATGGGGGATTCGAGCACAGCGTTTATGGTGTTTGTCAGGTCCTCCCAGGTGATGGCCATACCAGTCAGGTAAAGATGTGAGGTGTTGACTGCCCCTCTTTCCTTCACAAGTTCCACCAGGTAACTGTGGCCCTTGAGGTTCATACCCATCAGTTCGACCTCGTCGAACATCAACAGGGCGTCTGCGATCAGATCTCGATCGGTTAGTTTGTTCGTCAGGCCGATGCTGACCTTTTCCACCTGGACATCACTCAGGCTACCGCTCTCATAGGCTGTGAGATTCTCCAGACGAAGGGTCAAAGTTTGCAGGTGTACGTCAGTGATGCTTTCGAAATCCTCCACCATGATGATTTTTGCTCCCAGGCCCAGTCTCTCCAGCTTCGTCAGGCTGTGGAACTCCACCCCCAGGGTCATGGTGTGGAACATGTTAAAGGTCAGATCTAGGTCTCTGAGGTACTGCGCTAACAGCAAGTAACGTTGATCAGATAGGTTCTGGAGCTGGTTGTGTGAGAGGTCCAGACTCTCCAGGAGCGGAGTGGGATGGAACGTCTCCGGATTGATATCCTCCAAGACATTCCAAGACAGGTTGAGGAACTTCAGGTGAGTTGTGACTTGGAAATCCTCATGGCCAAGTTTGTGTATGTTGTTCTGGGAGAGGTCCAGGGCTTCGGTGCCTGGCGGTAAGTTTCCGGGAACAGAGGATAAGTTTTTGGAGGAGAGGTTGACAATAATGGTGTGGATTTCTGAAGAGTAGGGTGTGGAGTGATGGACTCCCATTAACACAGCCACAGCCCAGAGGGTGACTGCCACAACCCTCATCACTGTTGAGGGACAAGATGTAACAAGGTTTGTTTAAAAGAGGTAGTCTATAATATTGTGTGTCATGTGTGCTGTGAATCATAATAAAATCAATAGGCTTCCATTAGAATGTGAAAACGGTTTTGGTTCACATAAATCATATTCAACTTGCAGTGTTCTTAGGGTATTCGCAAAAAAAAAGGAGCTTCCTTGTTTTATTATAGACTCTTAAATAGACTAATTATGGTCTAGAGTACAGTACAGAAACCCACAAATGTCTTTAAAACACACACGCACACAGAAAGAGGGAAACAAAAGGAAACACTTACCGGTCTTTTTCAGTGTCCTATGGCTTTTCAAGTGATAATGTTCAGTCAGTCACAGTCGTTAATCTCTCACTTTCAGATAAATCTATCGCTATCTTTGCGATTTCTCTCATTCACACTCGTCCTGTCGCCCCTATCACTCCCTCTGAGCATACAGTAAATGTTGACAAGAGGGGAAACAGATGTGTGAAACCAGGCCTTTCAAATGTGCAGGCAACTTCTGTTCCTTCTTCACTCACATCTCTTTCTCACTTCCCTTTTAATACACAGTGATGGGTAAGGAATTGAGTGCTTGACGGGAAATTAAGTTTAACCACATGTCGGAATTTGGCACAGATAGTGGCTATGAAAATATATTACTTAATGTACATTCTTAGAAAAAGAAGTGCTATCTATAACCTAAAAGGGTTTTTCGGCTGTCCCCATAGGAGAACCCTTTGAAGAACCCTATTTTGGGTTCCATGTAGAACCCTCTGTGTAAAGGGTTCTACATGGAACTCAAATAGGTTCTGCCTGGAACCAAAAAGGGTTCTTCAATGGGTTCTCCTACGGGGACAGCCGAAGAACCCTTTTAGGTTATAGATAGCACCTATACTTCTAAGAGTGTATGGCTTCATTAAAATAATATCGCATAGGACATTTTAAGGAAGATCTAACTTCATGTTATATTGATTTACAAAAATGGGTGGGTTGGAGGATATAACAACTGCATAAGGCATTGGTTAAACGGGCCAATTCTTTCTTGAGCGAATGTATGCAAAATATATATATTTAGACTGCAAACAGACTGCAAGAAGCTCACACAAATATAATATTTGACTAAAACACAATCATTTCAAACCATGATTACATTTGGGGATATTGTCCTGCGTAGGGGACGTTAAAACGGGTGCCCTGACTCTCTGTGCTTCACTCAAAATCCTATGGTACTTATAGTAAGACTAGGGGTGTTCACCCCGGTGTCATGGCTACATTCCCAACCTGGCCACATTCCATCATGGCCACCTAATCATCCCACCCAATCCTAATGGGCACATATCACTCCTCACCCCTCCACCAGATAGCTGATGTGTGGTGAGCGTTCGGGCAGAAAAATGGTCGCCGTGCCTCACTGAGGTGGGTGCAACACATTGATGGTGAATGAGGCGAGTTTCCCTCTACTATGTAAAGCGCTTTGAGTACCTCGATTGGTGGAAAAGCGCTATATAAATCCAATTATTATTATTCAGTATCTGATTTGTAGATGATCACGTCTCTGTTATGCGTGGGAATACTTGGGAACAGATTTGCAAAATTAGAACCACTTCGAGCTGATTTACTGGTGTCCAACAATGAAAATTATATTTAAAAAAAAAGTAATAATAATTTGCTCAGAAAACTTGGGGTGCCAAATAAAACCACCTGCGGGCCAAATTCAGGCCACCAGTTGGGGAACCCTAGAGACCAATGAGCCCTGCTGATCCTGAAAAGCTTGGGTATTTTAAGTCACCCATTACGCAAGACAGGGCTTTGGGTGTGAGAGGTCCAGGGTTCAAATCCTGGTTGAGCCCCCTTCTGAAAATTAGGGCTTTCAAGTCTGACCCCTTGCCACATTCACAGTGTGCTTCTAAACACTCTCACTTCACCCCTCCCTTGGCCCGAGGGCGTTGCTGACTTTACAGTGAGCTGCCCACTCCCTTTGACGCATGGATTCAAGTGCTTCTCCAAGATTATACACCATATTTTCATCCCATATTCAGCAGTTGTAAAGTCACCAATGGGAACTGATAGCTTCAGTCTAGCATCCCAAGATGTATCCCACAATATACCATCACTGATCTCCTGTTTGATATACTTTATACATTTTAGCAGCTCAAAGGTACAACATCATACCAGTGCAGTGCTTTTTGGGGTAGGCCTACATTTGTGCTGTACCATTGCAACCATGCTGATGTCAGGTCAGATATAGGTGAAGGATATCCATTTTCCAGCTAAATTGATTTAACCTAATAACGCCTGTGACACATTTAATGATAAGGTGCTGTATTGCCAACCACCACTTTATAGCAACTGGCTTTTTCAAAGCTACACAAACAAAAACATTAAGGATTTGGCAGATGGAGTTGTTTCTGTTTTATTTGTATTTCCTCAGATTAGATCAAAGATAGGTAAACACACACGCACACACAATTTGCAGAAGTGAATCAGATCAAGAAGAACATCCTGTCTGTTTTTACCTGTCATCGCCTTTAATCAAATCTAGGATAACAGTGAGGCCAGACTGATTTGGCCATAAAACCACAGAGAACTCTCAAATTTTCCCAGTATTATTTGTGCCCCATGGCTAAACTGTATTCTATTTGACACTGAATTCAAAAATTCAATTGACATGTGGGTTTTATCTTGTGGATGTCCACAGCTAAACCCTTAACTCAACCTTATTGTGGCTATTTCTCAAACAGGACATTTTGGGTTTGAATAGCTGCAAGAACAAGACATTTTCCGTTTTTATCCATTAGGTTGTAACGATTGCAATATGACGGTAAGATCGATGAAATGAAGGGTAAAGCGATAGAGGGAGTATAAGGTTTAGCAGGAGAAAGTGATTGTGAGATAGAGATGGAGAGAGAGCGAGTGAGTAAATGCGAACCACATCTCAGTAATGGAGGTGAGGATCAGAGTTCAAGCTAATCATTGACAAAATTATCAAGCGTCTGCCTCAAAGGTGTGTGTGGGTGATTGTGTTCCTGAGTGCATGAGTCAGTGTTTGTGAGTGTGGTTGTGTGTGTGTACCATGTACCTTATGTGTCAGAAAGAGGGAGGGGGGAGAAAAGGAGGGAGGGAGAGAGGGAGGTAGAGAGAGAGATAGGAAAGTCCAACCAGGTTAGCCTGTCAGATGGATCCTGCACCCCTCCTGGGCTCCACATGTAGACGTCTCTGTCTCCTGTACTAGTTCACTTCAATCCCTTCATTTTCTGCTCTTTCATCATGGCTCCCTCACCTTCTCAACATCCGGACCCCTGATACTTACACAGGATCAGTCCCTCAGACAGAGACCACCTTATTTCTTCTAAAGGATTTTGGAAAACTCTGGAGAGGATCATTCTTGTTCTTCAGGCTCCAATATGGCAACATACCTTCTCTCTCTCCTCCTCTCCTTCTTCCTGACAGTGATGGTCTTGGGCGGGGCTTTCTGTTCCCTGGGGGAGGGCAGGAGGCAGTGGCAGCAGCCCTCCACTCCAGAACCCTTCATCCAGAGCCAGTCCTTCCACTATGGAACCTTCCCTCCAGGGTTCCTCTGGGGCACAGGGACCTCTGCCTTCCAGACCGAAGGGGCCTGGGACCGTGACGGTAAAGGCCCCTCAATCTGGGACCACTTCACCCACTCAGCCCCCCACCGAGGTGATGGTGGTGTCGCAGACACAGCCAGTGATGGCTACACCCGCTGGGAGGAGGACGTTGAGGCGCTGGGGTACCTTGGGGTGCGCTCCTACGCCTTCTCCCTCTCCTGGCCCCGAATCTTCCCAGATGGGGTTGCCACAGGTCAGCCCAATAGGGTGGCTGTGGAACACTATGGGAGACTGCTCGACAGGCTCCTGGAGAGGGGAATTGAGCCTGTGGTCACCCTGTTCCACTGGGACCTTCCCCAGGCCCTGCAGGAGCACTACGAGGGCTGGAGGAATGACACCCTGGTGGGGTTGTTTGACGCATATGCTGCCTTCTGTTTCCGAACGTATGGGGGCCGTGTGAGGTACTGGATCACCATACACAACCCCTACCTGGTGGCTGTCCAGGGGTACGGGACGGGGGTGCACGCACCTGGAGAGACAGGAGACGCCACCGCCCCCTTCAATGTGGCCCACAACCTCATCAAGGTAAGTCAGGGTCCAGGCTTAAGGGTTTGAGGATGAAGTTGCCCCCAGTCGTTGATCTTAGGTCAGTTTTGTGTTTTCCCTCCAGGTTAAGATTTCAGAAGGAAAAGTTTTGCCTAGTTTTGTGTCAAAGGGCAATGACTATCTTTACCCATGTGGGAAGGGGGTCGGGGGGTTGTGTTGAAAATTAGATTGACTCGTGTGAAAGGGTCTGTTGAACAGACCATAGTACAGACTGAGACCCTGTTTAGTCAGACAGAATTTTTTTTTATCCCCTTTTCTCCCCGATTGGTAGTTACAGTCTTGTCCCGTCGCTGCAACTCCCGTACGGACTCGGGAGAGGCGACGGTCGAGAGCCGTGCGTCCTCCGAAACGCAACCCCGACCCCGCCAAGCCGCACTGCTTCTTGACACAATGCACGCTTAACCCAGAAGCCAGCCACACCAATGTGTCGGAGGAAACACGTACACAGAGTGTATGCGCCCGGCCCACTGTGCGTTGCCTCATGGGTCTCCCGGTCGCGGCCGGTTGCGACACAGACGAGTCTCGAACCAGCATCTGTAGCAACGCAGCTTGCACGGCAATGCAGTGCTTTAGACCACTGCGCCACTTTGGAGGCTATACTGCATTTTTTATGACTATACACATAACAGACAGAACAGGTTGAGGGCAGAACACACACCAAACCCCCCCAACACCCCCATGCTCTAACAGAACACACACGGATCCCAAATGACCAAACCAAACCCCCCCAACACCCCCATGCTCTAACAGAACACACACGGATCCCGAATGACCAAACCAAACCCCCCAACACCCCCATGCTTTAACAGAACACACACGGATCCCGAATGACCAAACCAAACTCCCCCAACAACCCCATGCTCTAACAGAACACACACGGATCCCTAATGACCAAACCAAACCCCCCCAACACCCCCATGCTCTAACAGAACCCCACCCCAAAATACAAAGACATTATAAAACAAAAGGTTTAAAACGAATACAAATAATGCTACACCATTCTAATTTTGGTTGGGTTATGGAGCTGTGAAATTGTAAATGTCTTCTACTAAGGATAGGAAAGGAGGACAGATATTATAAAATGTAATTGCAGATCCCTTAACGGAGTAGCGTATTTTGTCTAACTTGAGATGTTGCATAACTTCCTTTATCCAATGGTTAAAAGTAGGAGGAAACCGATCCTTCCACTTAAATAGTATAAGAAGACGACCTGTCTTTGAACTTCGTACTTCTGTGGGTTTTATCAGCTGATGTGGTCAATGAATGTGTCTTTCATTGGGTTCAAGACATTGCAAAGAAAATGAGTGAAGCCATGGTACATGATGTGCTTTATTCAGTCAATGAGGTTAAACCAATCCAAATGGTTTTATGATGTGTTATTCAATGTTCACTGTGCTCCTTCAGCAGCTATTAGCAGTCGTTGACCTCTTGTTAAAAAGTGTGTTTACCTTCTGCTATGAGAGGTTTATTACACTGGGATTAGTAAACAGGACACTTAAGGAGACACTGGGGGTCAAAGTCTGTGACATCAGCAGTTTTACAGCAATATGACAGGATTTTAAGAAGGCTTCATTAATAATCAGTTATGTCCCAGTGCATATTCACACATATTCCATTTTACTCCTCCCGAGTGGCACAGCGGTCTAAGGCGTCACTACAGACCCGGGTTCGATCCCGGGCTGTATCACAACCAGCCGTGACCTGGAGTCCCATAGGGCGGTGCACAATTGGCCCAGCGTTGTCCGGGTTAGGGGAGCGTTTGGGCGGGGGGGCTTTACAAGTAGGCCGTCATTGTTAATAAGAATTTGTTCTTAACGGACTTGCCTAGTTAAATAAAGGTTAAAAATATGTATTTATTTATTTTCATTTCCAGGCTCATGCCAAAGCATGGCACACCTATGACACCTACTTCCGCCCGACTCAGAATGGTCAGGTGTCCATCGTCTTGGGATCCCACTGGATGGTGCCTAAGAGAGGCCAAGCCACACCTGTCAATATCGAGGTCTGCCAGCAGTCCATGGAGTCAGTGCTTGGCTGGTTTGCCAATCCCATCTTCGGGGATGGGGACTACCCAGCTTCCATGAGATCCACTCACAGGGGGCTTCTGCCTGAGTTCACTCCAGAGGAGAAGCACTGGGTGCGGGGAACGGCTGACTTCTTTTCCCTGTCCTTTGGGCCTAACAACCTGCGTCTGGGCCGGAGTCTGGCCAGCTATGGGCAGATTGTGTCCCCGGACATGAGGCAGGTGCTGGGCTGGGTGAGGCTGGAGTATGGGGACCTGCCTGTGTTGGTGGCGGAGGGGGGCTGGTTCTCAGATGCAGCTGTGGAGAGGGAGGATACAGTGGCCATCTACCTGATGAAGAGGTTCATCAACCAGGTGCTGCAAGGTGAGGAGGGGGCAGGGAGGAGGGAGGAGGGGGCCAAGGAGGGGGCTGAGAAGGGGGCAGGATTAGGGAAAAAAGAGAAGGTCAACAAGAGAGAGTGCATTTGACTGATTTACCCTGTAACATACATTTAACCTCTGAACTGTTGCTATTTGTAGTTATGTGATAACAGTGCGTCCCCATCTCCTCCTCTCTGTGTTTGTTGGTATCCAGCGACGGTGTTTGACGGTGTCAGAGTGTTTGGCTACACAGCCTGGTCTCTGGTGGATGGTTTTGAGTGGAACTACGGCTACAGTGTGAGACGAGGTCTGTTCTACCTAGACTTCAGCCAGGCCAACAGAACCAGGGTTCCCAAGACCACTGCTCAGTTCTACAGGCAGGTCGTCAAGGACAACGGTTTCCTCAGTGATGAGATCACCGGAGAGGTCAAAGGGCGTTTCCCATGTGACTTCCACTGGGGCGTAGCCGACTCCACCCTACAGGTGAGGGGAAGAAAGAAAAGAGAGGGTGATTTTATTTAGCAAAATTGCAATAAGTAAGCTAGATGTTGCAAACGTATGAAATATATACAAAAACATATATACTTTCTTCTTTTATCAAAGGTCCATTTCTATCCCTTCTCCCCTCAATTCACCGACCCTCACCTGTACAGCTGGAACCTGACAGGGGACGGGGCACTGCGTCCTGTCCAAGGGGTCAAACTCCACATCATGGGGGCACAGTGCACTGACTACCTGGCCATCAGTGGTCACCTGGGCCTCTTTGAGTCCACAGGGGCCTCTCACTACCGCTTCGCCCTCAACTGGTCCCTAATCCTTACCCGAGGAGATCTGTCTAATGTGGACACAGAGGCCCTGAGGTAGAGACACAAACTGAATAATGCATTCAAATGTTTAACATACATGCACACATGCAAACACGCACTAAAATGCACGCCTGTATGCATACACATACTTTGCCTTTCAAACTCTTTCTAACAGGTACTACCGCTGCTTCCTCACCGAGCTCCGCAAGCAGGGCCTGGAGGCTGTGGTCACCCTCTACTACCCCACTAACAGAGTCCCTCTGCTGGGCTTGCCCGGCCCGCTGCATGCCTCTGGCGGCTGGCTGAACCAGAGCACGGTGGAGGCCTTCAAGAGCTATGCAGCCCTCTGCTACAGGGAACTGGGGCCCTGGGTGAGCTACTGGATCACCATCAATGAGCCCAACAGACTAGTGGATGCCTACAGGAGTGGGGAGGAGCAGCATCTGGCAGCCCATAACCTCCTCCTGGCCCACGCTAAGGCCTGGAGGCTCTATGAGAGGGAGTATCTCAGCCGACAGGGAGGACTGGTGTCCCTGGCCCTGCACGCAGACTGGGTAGAACCCGCCAACCCCTTCCTGGAGTCACATGCAGTCGCCGCTCAGAGATTCCTATTGTTTGAGCTTGGTCGTTTCCTAGACCCACTACTAGGGGTCAGAGAGTCTGAGGGTAAGAGTGGTAGGTACCCTCCAGAGATGAGGGGGTACTTGGAGGAGAGGGCGAGGGTGATGGGCCTCCCTGGATCCCCGCTACCACACTTCACCGTCCAGGAAAAAGAGGAGCTAGGAGGGGCGCTGGGCTTCATTGCCCTGAACCACTTCACCACTCGTCTTGTGTCACCACGCCCCAATTCTCCTCAGACGGCCCCACCTAACCCCCAGCAACCTCAACCTCCAGACAATGACTGCCTGCTCATGTCTGACCACACCTGGGCCTCCTCTGGTCTGGGGCAGGCAGTGGTCCCCTGGGGCCTCCGGAGGGTGCTGCGTTGGGTGAAGGAGAGGTATGGAGGGGCCCTGCCTGTTGTAGTCACAGCCAGCGGGGTGGACGACCAGGCCCCTGTAAAGGATCTGCTCAGGCAGCACTACATCAGGAATTACCTGCAGGAAGCCCTCAAAGGTGAGCCTCTCTCTAACCCCCTCAAACTCCCTTCAAACCCTCCAACTCCAGTCCAATGATAAACCCACTAGTTTGTTCTTGTCATCCATATCGTTGAGGTTCTATTCTTATTTCTATTGTTATGAAATAAACAGACCTCCTCTCTGCAGTATCTTCTGCAGAGAGGTAGAGTAGCAACTTTAAGTATGAGAGGTCAAAGGTAACTTTTCTCACAGATCATTTCCTAACACACCACAGCACACAGCCTCATCACATGAGCCCCCTCATAAAACGTATAGACTTTACTGTATAAGGAACCTTTGAGATCATAAAGTTAATCCCAGTGAGAACTGTCCTGCCCTGTACTGAACTCCACAATATAGTTTCAATTGGTTTATCTATCTCTGTTGACATTGTTTTTCTGTATGTCGGAAAAAAGGGGTTCTAACCTCACTTCTCCCTGTTTTCGCTCCCCTCCAGCTCGTCAGTTGGATGGAGTCAACCTCAAGGGCTTCTATGTCTGGAAGCTGCAGGATCGACACGTCCCTCAGTTCGGCCTATTCACCTCTTCCCACCACCAGTCCCGACCCAAAGCCTCCATTGCAACCTACAGAGAGGTCATTGAGCGCAGCGGTTTCCCTGGCAACAACGTCACATCCTCCTGTAGGATCAATGACCGCAGGACGGTGTGTTCCATCTGTGCTGGCATCTCAGAGAACAAACTGCTGCTGTTCTTCGCTGCATGTCTCCTTCTTACGTTAGCTATGCTGATGGGGGTCATCATCGTCACCATCAGGAGGAAGAGGACTAGGAGGAGGAGGGTGGGCTTGCCGGTGTGTCCCGTCCCGCACAGGAGGAAGTGTCAGCCGTGGGAGAGAGTGTCACTACAGAGTGTGGCGGATAGGATACGCGTGGTCCGCCGTTAGTCATGGCCTCATTCATACAGTGTTTGTTCCTGTTGTAGTGGCCTGCGGGTTTTACACACCAGCTTCTGGGAGAGTACGATTGTCCCCTTTTGAGTAGTGGTTCTTAGGGACAGGTCTAGAATCAGCTTACCCTCCCCAAAGCCTAACCTTGAACTTAGAGGGAAAACTAAAAACTTACTTTAGATCAGTGTCTAGGGGGCAACTGCATTATACTCCACAATCCCACTGGGACTGTGCTCAACGCAGCGGGATCAGCAAGGGCCAAGGGGTCCTCTTTACCGAGTGACAAGTAGAGTCTGTCTGTCTGAGCCCTAGAGATCCTACATATTGATAATCAATCTATCGACCTATTAACATAATTGACTGTATGTAGCCTATACGTTATCACAGACAAGAATATGATGTAGCCTTGGGACTGTTTTGTTGTTTCGTTGTCAGGAGTTGGCTATAGCTTGGGATCTTCTATGAATGCTGCTGTTGTGATGTACTGACCATGTATTGTGTGCAAGACTGGCCTGTTAGTATGACTTGTTGGTGTGTCTTTGTGTGTCCTGACCCGTCTTATTATTTGGTGGGTCCTATTTCACAAGTGATTTTGTCTGGGAATTAATACGTGTGAATTTGAAATGTTTTCTTTGCATATCCCTCCCTGAGACACCCTCTGAGAGTCTTTGTACAGTTGTAATAGGGAGTTCCTAAAATAGGGAGTATGGACTGATGCCAGAAACAAAACCACTTGAACATGATATCTACAGATGGCCAACTCAAGCACTTATTATCATTTATTATTGTCAATGATTGTGCTACTTTTTTTGTGAAGATGATGTGCAATGTTTGCTGAGTTCAAAACATTTTATTCTGTCAATTAATCAAAAATAATTTGTTATTTATAAAATAAAACGAAATACAACTGTATTTTGCAGCTTTTTACTGTTTTACTGTCTGCTGTAGAAGCTTTGTTGTGCCAGAAGTTGCTGCTCTATGTGGGCACTGTTTCCTTCAGACACTGCTGCACCCTAGTGGTGGTTTTATGTCCTCAAACTTGTTCAGGGCACTTGATAAGAAAACAGTGAGAGAGAGAGAGAGAGAGAGAGAGAGAGAGAGAGAGAGAGAGAGAGAGAGAGAGAGAGAGAGAGAGAGAGAGAGAGAGAGAGAGAGAGAGAGAGAGAGAATGAGAGTGTGAGAGTGAGAATTGATAGAAAGAGAGAGAGAGAGAGAGAGAGAGAGAGAGAGAGAGAGAGAGAGAGAGAGAGAGAGAGAGAGAGAGAGAGAGAGAGAGAGAGAATTGAATTGAGAGAGATGAAGAGATGGAGAAAGAAAGAGAGAAATATTAAATATTGTCAAAAGTACTCTCAGACCAGGGTTTCCATTAGGAAAATGTTATGCCCGACCTGGAAGATTTAAAGATAGATAGATAGATAGATAGATAGATAGATAGATAGATAGATAGATAGATAGATAGATAGATTTCGTTTCTTGTAGCCTTCCACAAGCTTCCCACAATAAGTTGGGTGAATTTTGGCCCATTCCTCCTGACAGAACAGGTGTAACTGAGTCAGGTTTGTAGGACTCCTTGCTCGCACACGATTTTTCAGTTCTGCCCACACATTTTCTATAGGATTGAGGTCAGGGCTTTGTGATGGCCACTCCAATACCTTAAGCCATTTTGCCACAACTTTGGAAGAATGCTTGGGGTCATTGTCCATTTGGAAGACCCATTTGCGACCAAGCTTTAACTTCCTGACTGATGTCTTGAGATATTGCTTCAATATATCCACATAATTTTCCTTCCTCATGATGCCAACTATTTTGTGAAGTGCACCAGCCCCTCCTTCAACAAAGAACCCACACAACATGGTGCTGCCACCTCCGTGCTTCACGGTTGGGATGGTGATCTTCGGCTTGCAAGCCTCCCCCTTTTTGCTCCAAACATAACAATTGTCATTATGGCCAAACAGTTCTATTTTTGTTTCATCAGACCAGATAACATTTCTCCAAAAAGTATGATCTTTGTCCCCATGTTCACTTGCAAACCGTAGTCTGGCTTTTTTATGGCGGTTTTGGAGCAGTGGCTTCTTCCTTGCTGAGTGGCCTTTCAGGTTATGTCAATATATATATAGATACTTTTGTACCTGTTTCCTCGAGCATCTTCACAAGGTCCTTTGCTGTTGTTCTGGGATTGATTTGCACTTTTCACACCAAAGTACGTTAGTCTCTAGGAGGCAGAACGCGTCTCCATCCTGAGCGGTATGGTGGCTGCGTGGTCCCATGGTGTTTATACTTGCGTACTATTGTTTGTACAGATGAACGTGGTACCTTCAGGGGTTTGGAAATTGCTCCCAAGGATGACCAGACTTGTGATTTTCCCATGATGTCGAGCAAAGAGGCACTGAGTTTGAAGGTAGGCCTTGAAATACATTGTCAGGCTCTGATCATAGGGGAGCCTTTGGCTCAGAGCCTGACCGATTCTAGTTACTATGTTTCTATGTTGGTTTTGCGTTGGTCCCCAATTGGAGGCAGCTGCTTCGCATTGTCTCTAAATTGGGGGCCATATTTAAGTTAATGTGTTTGGTGTCTCAGTGTGGTTTATTGTTTTGGTTTAGCGACCTTTGTTACGGCCGTGTATTAGTATCGTTGTTGTTTTGTTCCGTTCCAGTTTGGTATTAATAAATTATGTCGAACTATATCAACGCTGACTTTGGCTTCTGGACAATGAAAGAAAGTTGATATGTAAACCAATATAAAAGAAGAGAAATGTAATAGTGGTGGGTCCAATGTGGAAGTAAATGTGCCATAATTATATAATTGTTCCTGTCTATACAGAAATAAATAAAATACTTCAAAATCCCCACAAAGCACAACTTAGCCACAGAGGTTTGGAGTACCATTTTTATGTTTATAATTAGAATAGATCACTACAGTAGAAGGGCCGCCCTGTTCTTCATTCACAATTGGTGATTACGTTCTGGCATTTTGCACCTGCCCTGTTTTTCGTAGCTGCTTGACAGTCATTTCCCCTCGGGGATCAATAAAGTATCTATCTATCTATCTATCTATCTATCTATCTATCTATCTATCTATCTATCTATCTATCTATAATTAGGCATTGTTTGCCTCACCTCGCTCATCAACTCAACCATTCTCCCCCTTTCTCCCAATCATACTTTACTTAATTTATTTCAACAGTTGTTATATCGCTGAAATTGGTTTCGGTATAGTTTAGGATGAGTTTCGAGGCAATTATCAGGGTGATTATCAACTGGGCATGGCACCCTCAACTTTCGGACAAGGAGCGGAGCAGGCTCTACCGTCTGGAGAAGAAACTACTCACCGGAGAAATATCTGAGCGAGCGAAACAGCGCCCCTCTGTCTTACTATTGGTAGCCTATGTATCTGATCCTGTCTGGACACAAAGAGTATGACATGCCAGACAGCATCAGATTCATGGAGGAGACATGGGCTACACATACTGAAACAGAGGGGCGCTTGTTTCGCTTGCTCGGACGATTTAACTGAGATTGATTCGTCTTTGTCTCGGTCAAATAAATAATACATATTTCAATATTTGATTTGGATGGGCAAGGAGGTATGGTAGGGCAGTCCCCCTAAAGCCCGCCCATAACGCCGGCCTTGTTTGTAACATGCAATTGCATTTAGAATTGTTGGCCAATGAATGAGCAAGTTTTAGTCTAGAAGCAACCAGCTAAAGAGCTGCAGAAGAAGTCTCGCTGAAAATGGTCTGAAAATATGATCTGTTTGCTGTACGCATGAGATAGTTGTGTTGGATAAATAAGATGCACGATCACACAGGCCATTTTAATGCCATTAAATTATGCAAATTAACCTATAGACCGATAAGCATGAACTCAAATGTATTTCCATCGACTGGTATTTCCATCAATAAATAAAAAGCATTATTTTGCAATGGGTTATTTTTTTTTTAAAACGGCAATGGTTTTAATGATCTGCTTTTCCTTTTTATCTGATTTTGCAGTTGCTGGATAACATAAACCCCTCCCAGTGGGCAAACCCTGGTTGAAAAGACATTGATTGATCTGAAATAGATTGTCATAGACCCAATTAAAAAAGTAAACATTGGCTTGATTACATCATATTTTTTACATGGTGGGGACCTGATATATATTTTTTTATATCAAAATGGGGTCTTGGGCCAAAATAGTTTGGAAACCCTGGAGTAGAGAATTAATTAGTACCATTGGTTTTTACCACAGAGTCTAGTTTGTAACTTCGGTAATATGTAAAATTACTGACATATGAGCTGTAATCTGTAATGATGTGGCATCTCTACATTAAACCGTTTTTTTCTAGGTGGAGACAGTGAAAAACCACGAATACAAATAAGGACAGATTGATAGAATAACTTTTGACCTTGTTCCCATCCGTCATAATCAAGACTGAGGTGCTCCTTGAATTTGTCCAAATACAAACTCTCGTTTTCGTTGTAAAACGTTTTCCGTTTGGAGTAAACGGTTTCTGTTGAAAAACGTTTAGCAATTGCAACAAACTAAATGTTTTGCAACATAACTGCCGTAATGAATACACCCCAGGGGTTTATTGAGGTATACAGTGAACCTTATCTATAAGTGTACAATGTTGAATTGAGAGTTGTGTACCAGATACATATTTAGCTATAGACAGGTTCTGAATGTTGCTTTATTGATGATAAGAAGTGAGGTCCAGGTAACAATACATACTTTACCTTTGGACAATATAATAAAACATATATATATATATATATATATATATATATATATATATATATATATATATATATATATATATATGCAATTTTATGCCTATTTTTAATAGCCCACTCATACAAATAGGTCTATCAGTTATTGCAGGCATAAGAAGCATCTCCAAAAGCTTATAACGACAGGGAGGGAGCCAATGTCAAGCAGCATTACAGGAAAGCGATGCTGTCGAAACCGCATGATCCGTATTTCAGCTTGCATGCAGTTGGCATTACGATGTTTCCAGGCGCGCCGACTGTCCACTGCGTACATAGTGGCAATATAGCGAGAAAATACACATGTCCCTCCGCTCTTTTGTGACTTGAGCTTTATATTTTATGACATCGAGGTGGGGAGGGGGGGGGGTATCGGTAACGTTTCGGCAGAACCGAGCATTTAGTGACCGTAGCTGGCTGTACCCTGCAGCTGTTATTATTCGCTCCTATCCGAAAGTGACAGGAGGAAAGTGCTGATTAGCTGGGTTAGCTAGCTAGCTTAGAGGCCTGTGACCGAGAGGATCGCGTTCCCCTTCCGACAGAAACACGGCGAAATCATGGCCAACATCGCGGTTCAAAGGATAAAACGGGAATTTAAAGAGGTTCTCAAAAGCGAGGAGGTGGGTTTTCTTTATTTTATTTTTTGTTGTTGATTAAATCGACCGTCGGTGCAACGCTAGGTAGCGGGCTAAACGTTAGCGAAGTTCGTGTCCAAACACGTTTGCCTGTTGTCGGAGATGAGTTGTGTTACCTAAACGGCCAGCCAGGTGGTACTTAGACAGATGTTAACAAAAAACCAAGGAAAATGTGACTGGTTTTCTTCTTTTATTTGTTGTTAACTACTTTAGTTCGTAGCCTAGAGGAAATGCCCTGCCTGGATGTGAGCTGCAGCGTTTCTGGTGAAGGTAGCGACCTGGTTAGGCCAGGGGTTGGTGTTGGGGAATCAGAGAGACCCTGGCTTCATATCATGTTTAAATCAGTCTAACGGGTTACTTAGACAACAAGGTAGCTATGAAGCATATTTGGCACACTTTCCACCCATTTTGTTATTTTTATATTTGTATATACATAATTGGTTACCACCAGGGTGTCAACTTCTGCCGCATTGGCTGAGGGTTTGAAAGCTAACGTTAGTGTGACATTTTATATCTGTCCTGTTGCAGGCTATGTTGAAGATAAGTCATCACATATTAGAAATACATCAAACAACTAATATATATATATATTAGATGCTTCTCGCAGAAACACAGAAGGATTGGATTTACCATAGCTGAGATGTCTTATTTTCAAGTTATTGAAAAAGGTCCATGTCAATCCCTAGTCGATAATTGCATCAAATAACCTGTCTATATTCTTAAATGTAACATGTTTTGTCCAATATCTCAAGATAGTGTGGTCATATTGTTGTCATCTTTTCAATTAAAATGCTTTATTATGCAAATGAGGCAGTACGGAATACATAATTACAGTAATTTAAGACCAATACTTTTCAGTAGGGTGGTGATATTATTAACACATCTTAATGTTTTTATGCAAAACAGAGTTTGTAACAATTTAAAATAATTAATGATTATTTTATACTACTTCAAATAAATTAGATATTCAATACACACACAGCATTCACCCACACACACACACACACACACACACACACCACACACATAGCCGAACACACACACACACCACACACATAGCCGAACACACACACACACACCACACACATAGCCGAACACACACACACACACACACACACATAGCCGAACACACACACACACACCACACACATAGCCGAACACACCACACACACACACACACACATAGCCGAACACACACACACACACACACACACACACACACAGCCTAACACAGATGTACACTTTTTGTCTGAACTGTAACACAGAAGGTTGGTTCCTAGTTATAACATAGCTTAGTTCTAAGGTAGGTCTACACCTGAGGTGGGTTATATTGTAATGTTATTTTTTGTGTTAATGGGAGGATAAATTGCAGCAAATAATTAACCCAAGCACAGAACCGAGTGAGCTGCATGTGAGAAGCAGCAGCACAAAAGGTAGCTGGGACACATTTTCAATTCACTGGTATTTAGCTATGTTTTTATCGATTGTAGGGCTGCAGCCACTGAATTCTGGTAGTTTTTACTTGACAGAATAATACCATCAATCACAAAATTTGCCGCTGGCACAATACAGCCAATGCCGCGCAGTGCTGCATCTCGCCCAGCTCATTGCATCAGTGAATGGCGCCAGGCACTCCCCATACAGCTAGCTAGCAAGCTACCACTAGTCATGGAAATGGGGGTGGCGAACTGTGAATTTGGACCTATCCCTGACAACCCATACATCAAAATGTAGCTTACGAAGCTCTACTTTGTAACCTGCTGTTTTTTGTCTGTCTCTGAAAACATCTGAATGACAGATCGAAGAAAAATGTTTGACCTTATATACTGAACAAAAATATAAAGGCAACATGCAGCAAAGATTTAACAGAAAATCTGTCAATTGAAATCACTTCTAATCTATGAATTTCACATGACTGGGAGTACAGATATGAATCTGTTGGTCACAGGTACCTTAAAAAAAGGTAGGTGTGTGGACCATAAAACCAGTCGGTAACTGGTGTGACCACCAGTTGCCTCATGCAACGCGACACATCTCCTTCGCATAGAGTTGATCAGGCTGTTGATTGTGGCCTTTGGAATGTTGTCCCATTCCTTTTTTTTAATGGCTGTGTGAAGTTGCTGGATGTTGAGTGGAACACGCTATCGTACACATCAATCCAGAGCATGCCAAACATGCTCAGTGGGTGACATGTCTGGTGACTATGCAGGCTATGGAAGAATTGGGATGTTTTCAGCTTCCAGAAATTGTCTACAGATCCTTGCGACATTGGGAAATGCATTATCATCCTTAAACATGATGGCAGCGACGATGGCACGACAATAGGCCTCAGGATCTCGCTAGGTAGCGGGCTAAACGTTAGCGAAGTTCGTGTCCAAACACGTTTGCCTGTTGTCGGAGATGAGTTGTGTTACCTAAACGGCCAGCCAGGTGGTACTTAGACAGATGTTAACAAAAAACCAAGGAAAATGTGACTGGTTTTCTTCTTTTATTTGTTGTTAACTACTTTAGTTTGTAGCCTAGAGGAAATGCCCTGCCTGGATGTGAGCTGCAGCGTTTCTGGTGAAGGTAGCGACCTGGTTAGGCCAGGGGTTGGTGTTGGGGAATCAGAGAGACCCTGGCTTCATATCATGTTTAAATCAGTCTAACGGGTTACTTAGACAACAAGGTAGCTATGAAGCATATTTGGCACACTTTCCACCCATTTTGTTATTTTTATATTTGTATATACATAATTGGTTACCACCAGGGTGTCAACTTCTGCCGCATTGGCTGAGGGTTTGAAAGCTAACGTTAGTGTGACATTTTATATTTGTCCTGTTGCAGGCTATGTTGAAGATAAGTCATCACATATTAGAAATACATCAAACAACTTATATATATATATATATACACACACACACAATTTTTTAGATGCTTCTCGCAGAAACACAGAAGGATTGGATTTACCATAGCTGAGATGTCTTATTTTCAAGTTATTGAAAAAGGTCCATGTCAATCCCTAGTCGATAATTGCATCAAATAACCTGTCTATATTCTTAAATGTAACATGTTTTGTCCAATACCTCAAGATAGTGTGGTCATATTGTTGTCATCTTTTCAATTAAAATGCTTTATTATGCAAATGAGGCAGTACGGAATACATAATTACAGTAATTTAAGACCAATACTTTTCAGTAGGGTGGTCATATTATTAACACATCTTAATGTTTTTATGCAAAACAGAGTTTGTAACAATTTAAAATAATTAATGATTATTTTATACTACTTCAAATAAATTAGATATTCAATACACACACAGCATTCACCCACACACACACACACACACACACCACACACATAGCCGAACACACACACACACCACACACATAGCCGAACACACACACACACCACACACATAGCCGAACACACACACACACCACACACATAGCCGAACACACACACACACCACACACATAGCCGAACACACACACACACACCACACACATAGCCGAACACACACACACACACACACACACACATAGCCGAACACACACACACACACACACACACACACCACACACATAGCCAAACACACACACACACACACACACATAGCCAAACACACACACACACACACACACACACACATAGCCAAACACACACACACACACCACACACATAGCCAAACACACACACACACACACACACATAGCCAAACACACACACACACACACACACACACACACACACACATAGCCGAACACACACACACACACACAGCCGAACACACACACACACACACAGCCTAACACAGATGTACACTTTTTGTCTGAACTGTAACACAGAAGGTTGGTTCCTAGTTATAACATAGCTTAGTTCTAAGGTAGGTCTACACCTGAGGTGGGTTATATTGTAATGTTATTTTTTGTGTTAATGGGAGGATAAATTGCAGCAAATAATTAACCCAAGCACAGAACCGAGTGAGCTGCATGTGAGAAGCAGCAGCACAAAAGGTAGCTGGGACACATTTTCAATTCACTGGTATTTAGCTATGTTTTTATCGATTGTAGGGCTGCAGCCACTGAATTCTGGTAGTTTTTACTTGAAAGAATAATACCATCAATCACAAAATTTGCCGCTGGCACAATACAGCCAATGCCGCGCAGTGCTGCATCTCGCCCAGCTCATTGCATCAGTGAATGGCGCCAGGCACTCCCCATACAGCTAGCTAGCAAGCTACCACTAGTCATGGAAATGGGGGTGGCGAACTGTGAATTTGGACCTATCCCTGACAACCCATACATCAAAATGTAGCTTACGAAGCTCTACTTTGTAACCTGCTGTTTTTTGTCTGTCTCTGAAAACATCTGAATGACAGATCGAAGAAAAATGTTTGACCTTATATACTGAACAAAAATATAAAGGCAACATGCAGCAAAGATTTTACAGAAAATCTGTCAATTGAAATCACTTCTAATCTATGAATTTCACATGACTGGGAGTACAGATATGAATCTGTTGGTCACAGGTACCTTAAAAAAAGGTAGGTGTGTGGACCATAAAACCAGTCGGTAACTGGTGTGACCACCAGTTGCCTCATGCAACGCGACACATCTCCTTCGCATAGAGTTGATCAGGCTGTTGATTGTGGCCTTTGGAATGTTGTCCCATTCCTTTTTTTTAATGGCTGTGTGAAGTTGCTGGATGTTGAGTGGAACACGCTATCGTACACATCAATCCAGAGCATGCCAAACATGCTCAGTGGGTGACATGTCTGGTGACTATGCAGGCTATGGAAGAATTGGGATGTTTTCAGCTTCCAGAAATTGTCTACAGATCCTTGCGACATTGGGAAATGCATTATCATCCTTAAACATGATGGCAGCGACGATGGCACGACAATAGGCCACAGGATCTCGTCACAGTATCTCTGTGCATTCAAATTGCCATTGATAAAATGAGAATGTGTTCGTTTGTCCGTAGCTTATGCCTGTCCATACCATAACCCCACCGCCCCACTAGTTCCCCAACTGAGGCAGGCCAGGCCCCAGCACCGGAGAGCAGGCGCGGCAGTGGTTCCTCCACAGAGGTGGGCTGTGCCCCAGCAGAGGAGAGCAGGTGCAGCGGTTCCCCAACTGAGGCAGGCAAGTCCCCCAGTGCAGGAACCAGAGGTGGGCCCAGGGTCCCGGCCAGATCAGGAGGCAGTACTGGTGAGTCCAAGGCAGATGGTTGATCAGCTCGGACCCCAGAAGCAGGAATAGGTAGTGCCCCTAGGACAGGACACTGGGGTGCGAAGTCTGGGTGATCGGCCCCAATGAGGTCTGGTGTCCCCCTCAGGTCAGCAGGACCAGGACTGGAGCTGGGTCAGGTGGTGCATGCTGGGAACCCAGGGCATTGTCTGGGTCAGGTGGTGCACGCTGGGGACCCAGGGCTGTGGCTGAGTCAGGTGGTGCATGCTGGGGACCCAGGGCTGTGGCTGGGTCAGGTTGTGCACGCTGGGGACCCAGGGCTGTGGCTGGGACAGGTGGTGCACGCTGGGGATCTGTGGCTGGGTATGGTGGTGCACGCTGGGGACCCAGGACTGGGGTTGGGTCAGGTGGTGCACGCTGGGGACCCAGGACTGGAGCTGGGTCAGGTGGTGCACGCATCGGGAATGACATCTAGTGTGAGCTCAGTCTCCGTAGCAGGCAACTCCTGAGGACCAGCGGGGGCTGAGGACATGACGTGTACCTGCCCAGTCTGTCGCAGCCGTGCCCGACAACGGTTCCAGGGCTGGAGAGGCAATATAGTCACACCTGATGGTCACAGTCACACCTGACAACGGTTCCAGGGCTGGAGAGGCAATATAGTCACACCTGATGGTCACAGTCGCACCTGACAACGGTGCCGAGGGTGAAAAGACAAATTCTTGCTGCTGTCCTTCATATAACTGTCTGATGTTCTCTACTGCAACCTGTTGGAGAGGGCTCCCCTGACAGGACTAATCCTGGGATCTGGTCTTCTGTTGGAGAGGGCTCCCCTGACAGGATGAAGCCTGGGATCTGGTCTTCTGTTGGAGAGGGATCCCCTGACAGGATGAAGCCTGGGATCTGGTCTTCTGTTGGAGAGGGCTCCCCTGACAGGATGAAGCCTGGGATCTGGTCTTCTGTTGAATAATTCAAAGAGCAAACCTGTACTCTATATGACGTATGCAGCGATTTCCACTGCAACTCCCTTGTACTCCAATTTAGAAGAATAATTCACACGCTGGGTTGTTGGGTATGCAGCCCCACCTGGTGCTGAGTAGTGTCCCACAGGTGGAGGAGAGGGGCCACCTGGTGCTGAGTAGTGTCCCACAGGTGGAGGAGAGGGGTCACCTGGTGCTGAGTAGTATCCCACAGGTGGAGGAGAGGGGTCACCTGGTGCTGAGTAGTGTCCCACAGGTGGAGGAGAGGGGTCACCTGGTGCTGAGTAGTATCCCACAGGTGGAGGAGAGGGGTCACCTGGTGCTGAGTAGTGTCTCACAGGTGGAGGAGAGGGGTCACCTGGTGCTGAGTAGTGTCCCACAGGTGGAGGAGAGGGGTCTGTAGGGTCTATTCTGCACCGCCAGCAGGCACATAGCTCCCATACGCTCCAGATAGAGGGTATAATCCACATGGTAGAAGTTAACTGAATACCCCAGAGTCATATTTATTTATTTGTATTTTATTTAACCTTTATTTAACTAGGCAAGTCAGTTAAGAACATTCTTATTTACAATGACGGCCTACACCGGCCAAACTCAGACGACGCTGGGCCAATTGTGCGCCGCCCTATGGGACTCCCAATCACGGCCGGCTGTGATACAGTCTGGTTTCGAACCTGGTTGTCTCTAGTGACGCCCAAGCACTGAGACGCAGTGTCTTAGACCACTTATGTTGGGTGTTGAAGGATAGCTCTGCCCTTCGGCCAGTTCAGGAACAAACAACATATTTTCAGTATAGCCTAATAGGCCTATGACTACATGTTATAGCTATTTTTTTGTTTGCATACTTTTAAAGTGAAAAATAGGCATATCCGCATCATTGTTACTGTAGAATTGGCTCTTTGGATATCGTATCAGAATCTATAACACAAGTCACAACTTAACTGTCAAACGTCCCATAATGTTGCTTGTCATCAAACTATCTGTCATACTCAAGTGCAAGGAGACAGATCATGTGAAAGTATTAGCTCTCACTTTTCTGTGAGTCTGTGTTGAGAGGAAGTTGGGTTGAGGTACCCTCTGATGGATACCCCTCCTTTCCTTACATCCTGGCCCCATGCTCTGTGACAGAACCAACTGATGACCTCTTCTTCTCTGACAGACGAGTAAAAACCAGATAAAGGTGGACCTGGTGGATGAGAACTTCACAGAGCTGAAGGGGGAGATCGCAGGGCCACCTGACACCCCATATGAAGGTGAGAGGCCCAGGGGAGTGCTACATTTGGATCTTACCTGGGACAGACTTACCTGGGTTCACTTGAGGGCTGAGGCAGACTACCTAGCTTACCACATTAGGATTCAAGCACTTTTACCTCAAGGGAGCGTGGCCCATGTCATGCAAAAGGATACACAAGATTTCTTGCTTTGATAATATATATTTCTTTTTTTTAGGTGGTAGATATCAACTAGAAATAAAAATTCCAGAAACATATCCCTTCAATCCACCAAAGGTAGGTGTGTGTGCGTGTGTGTGCGTGTGTGTGCGTGTGTGTGCGTGTGTGTGCGTGTGTGTGCGTGTGTGTGCGTGTGTGTGTGTGTGTGTGTGTGTGTGTGTGTGTGTGTTATCAATCAATCAGTCAAAAGTTTGGACACACCTACTCAAGTTTTTCTTCATTTTCGACATTGTAGGATAATAGTGAAGACATCAAAACTATGAAATAACACATATGGAATCATGTAGTAACCAAAAAAAATGTTAAACAAATCAAAATATATTTTAGATTCTTCAAAGTAGCCATCCTTTGCCTTGATGACAGCTTTGCACACACTTGGCATTCTCTCAACCAGCTTCATGAGGTAGTCACCTGGAATGCATTTCAATTAACAGGTGTGCCTTGTTAATTTGTGGAATTTCTTTCCTTCTTAATGCGTTTGAGACAATAAGTTGTGTTGTGACAAGGTAGGGGTGGTATACAGAAGAGAGCCCTATTTGGTAAAAGACCAAGTTCATATTATGGCAAGAACAGCTCAAATAAGCAAAGAGAAACAACAGTCCATCATTACTTTAAGACATGAGTATCAGTCAATCCAGACAATTTCAAGAACTTTGAAAGTTTCTTCAAGTGCAGTTGCAAAAACCATCAAGCGCTATGATGAAACTTGCTCTCATGAGGACCGCCACAGGAAAGGAAGACCCAGAGTTACCTCTGCTGCAGAGGATACGTTCATTAGAATTACCAGCCTCAGAAATAAATGCTTCACAGAGTTCGATTTAACAGACATATCTCATCAACTGTTCTGAGAGACTGCGTGAATCAGGCCTTCTTGGTCGAATTGGCTGGGTCAGGTGGTGCAGGGCTGTGGCTGGGTCAGGTGGTGCACGCTGGTGACACCGGTGTGGCTGGGTCCCCCCATGGTCCCAGGTCATGGCTGGACCGGTAATTGGAGGTAGCAGCTGAGAGGTCTGGTGCTGCTGGAGGGTCCCCTAGCGCAGGGACAGGCAGAGAGTCAGAGGTAGACCAGCTCGCTGTGTAGCTTTGGCTGGTTATGATCTGGTGGCAGTGAGCAATAGGGTCCAGTCAGCAACATAGGCTCACTACCGTGTGGCGATGCTGCTGGAATCTCATAGGCCGCCCGAGCCTGGGAGAGGGTTCCCCCAGAATCCACAGCAGTGGAGGGGGGAGGGGAATCGGGAATGACATCTGTTGTGAGCTCCGTAGCAGGCAACTCCTGAGGACCAGCGGGGGCCGAGGACATGACGTGTACCTGCCCGGTCCAAGTCTCAGTCGCAGCCGTGCCCGACAACGGTTCCAGGGCTAGAGAGGCAATATAGTCACACCTGATGGTCACAGTCACACCTGACAACGGTTCCAGGGCTGGAGAGGCAATATAGTCACACCTGATGGTCACAGTCACACCTAACAACGGTGCCGGGGGTGAAAAGACAAATTCTTGCTGATGTCCTTCATATGAATGGCTGATGTTCTCTACTGCAACCTGTTGGAGAGGGTTTCCCTGACAGGAGGAAGCCTGGGATCTGGTCTTCTGTTGGAGAGGGCTCCCCTGACAGGAGGAAACCTGGGATCTGGTCTTCTGTTGTATAATTCAAAGAACACTGTATATTCTGCTCAATATGTCCACTGCAACTCCCTTGTACTCCAATTTAGAAAATAGTAGAAATAAAGAAAACGCCTTGAATGAGTAGGTGTCAACTTTTGACTGGTACTGTATATATCTCAAACATATTCTGATGTTTGTCATTCAGTTGTGGAATTTGTCAACATTGACCTGTGCCAGGGTGAAGTCCCTTGCTAATTTATTTGGCCCCCCAGGTGCGATTTATCACGAAGATTTGGCATCCCAACATCAGCTCAGTCACAGGTGCAATATGTCTGGACATCCTTAAAGACCAGTGGTGAGTAACTTTTTTATTTTTCTCAATACTCTTAAATTCCATTACATTTTTCCATTGTCATGTCTTGGTTAAGGCTGATCCCAGTTCTTACCCTCTGTGTGTCTGACAGGGCGGCAGCTATGACGTTGAGGACAGTGCTACTGTCACTACAGGCCTTACTGGCAGCTGCAGAACCAGACGACCCACAGGACGCTGTGGTGGCCAATCAGGTGAGAGGAACACTGGGTGCATGTGTGGGAGAGAGAGGGCATGCATACTTATGCCTTTTTAATGTCTTTTGTAGATTTTGTAAGGTGTTTTTTTTTGGGGGGGGGGGCTTGCTCTGTCTCATCACTGCTTTATTCTACAATGGGTTGGTCAAAAGAAACATTGTGATTGGTTGAGACGCGTTCTAAGCCATACTAAAAAAACCTGTTTAGTACGGGTAAGCCTGATGCAAAAAATGGGCATCTTCTGTTCCATCTGAGAAATCCCTGCTCATCCACCGACCATCACCCCAGCCAGCCAATTCATTAACTTGATCTCCACTGAAGCCACTCCTGCGTTTTTGGCTGTCTTGGCTGTGTGTTTAGGGACGTTGTCCTGTTGGAAGGTGACCCTTTGCCCCAGTCTGAGGTCCTGAGCGCTCTGGAGCAGGTTTTCTTCAAGGATCTTTCTGTACGTTGCTCCGTTCATCTTCCCCTTGATCCTGCCTTGTCTCCCAGTCCCTGCCGCTGAAAAACATCCCCACAGCATGATGGTGCCACCACCATGCTTCACCGTAGGGATGGTGCCAGGTTTCCTCCAGACGTGACGCTTGGCATTCAGGCCAAATAGTTCAATCTTGGTTTCATCAGACCAGAGAATCTTGTTTCTCATGGTCTGAGAGTCCTCCAAGTGCCTTTTGGCTGTCATGTGCCTTTTACTGAGGTCTGGCCACTCTACCATATAGGCCTGATTGGTGGAGTGCTACAGAGATGGTTGTCCTTCTGGAAAGTTCTCCCATCTCCACAGAGGAACTGTCAGAGTTACCATTGTGTCCTTGGTCACCTCCCTGACCAAGGCCCTTCTCCCCCGATTGCTCAGTTTGGCCAGGCGGCCAGCTCTAGGAAGAGTCTTGGTTGTTCCAAACTTCTTCTATTTAAGAATGATGAAGGCCACTGTGTTCTTGGGGACCTTCAATGCTGCAGAATTGTTTTGGTACCCTTCCCCAGATCCGTGCCTCGACACAATCCTGTCTCGGAGCTCCACGGACAATTCCTTCAACCTCATGGCTTGGTTTTTGCTCTGACCTTATATACTACAGGTGGACTCCAATCAAGTTGTAGAAACATCAAGGATGATCAATGGAAATAGGATGCACCTGAGCTCATTTTCAAGTCTCATAGCAAAAGGTCTGAATACTAATGTAAATAAGGTGTCTGTTACATTTTTTATAAATTAGCAAAAATGCCTAAACCTGTTTTTTGCTTGGTCATTATGGTGTATTTTATATTTAACCTTTTATTTAACTAGGCAAGTGCCTTGCTCAAGGACACATCGACAGGTTTTTCACCTTGTCGGCTCGGGTATTCGAACCAGCGACCAGTTACTGGCCCAATGCTCTAACCGCTAATACTCTGTATTGTGTGTGTATATATATATATATATGTATATTGAGGACATGTTTTTTTTATTCAATCAATTTTATAATAAGTCCAACTTAACAAATGTGGAAAAAGCCAAGATAATTGTTATTAATTTTTTTATATACTGCCGTCTTGCTGCCCACTCAGTGTTGTGTGTTCTCACTCTTTAGTATAAGCAGAACCCAGAGATGTTCAAACAGACGGCCAGACTCTGGTCTCACGCGTACGCAGGCGCCCCCTCCTCCAGTCCAGAGTACACCCGCAAAATAGACAAACTCTGTGCCATGGGCTTCGACAAAGTGAGTGGGTCCCACTTTGCTCTAATACTGTCTCGGTGGTCGATACCTTCGTGACTCATTTAAATGTTATTATGGTGCACCAATGGATCTGTGTTGTGTTTGAATACTGTAGCCCAGTTATGACCGTTCTAAGCTTCTCACCTGTTTGTCCCGTCTACACAGAATGCAGTAATAGTGGCGTTGTCGTCGAAATCCTGGGACGTGGAGACGGCGACAGAGCTACTGCTCAGTAACTGAGTCTCAACGGCCCCCTGGTCCCAAACCACACCCCCCCCCATCTGACCCCTCCATACACACCGTCTCCTTCAGTTTCCCTCCATCTGAAGCCCTCTTCTGTTCCTCTGACCCCCCTCACCTCCACACATGTTGGATACCCTCTCTCGACCTCCTGGCACTTTGTCATAATCACCAACATCTCTGCTCTGTGCCACACTTCAGCTTCCCTGCCATCTTCACATTGGCACTATACCCTTCCATTTCACATACATCAATCAAATGACTTGAACCAAGTGCCCTTCCTCTCTGCTCATGCTGGCTTTGTCCAAACACTCCACTGGCATCCTATTTAACTATACAATCCTTTTACATCAGCTATGACCTTGAAGAAAGTAAGGAAGCAGTGTTGGGATTATTTGAACAGAGACATTTTCTTAATCTCCACCCTTTTGGCACTTGAACATTACTGATGTTTCCTTACTGTAGCCACATCCATATCATGGCACCTGTCTTAAGTTTTACCTTCCCAAACTCTCCTCCTCAGCCCACTCCATCAGCAGGTAGCCCCACCCCCCTCATGACTCATCATCACTCTTTCCTCCTCCCCCTTTTTTTTTATTTGGTTCTGGCCTCCTACAGGAAGACAGGAAGACATTTGGATTCCCATTTTTAAAAAGAAAGAACAAACAGGAAATCGCTCACCTCATTGTTCACCAATATCGCTAATCAAGAAAATTTAAGACTGGAAGTAAAAAAAAAAAAAAAAAAATTAAATGGTTTGAATAATATGGCATCCACTGAACTACGACAACAGAGGAAAAAAATCTGTCGATGTAATTCATCTGTAAATAAAGCTATTAAGGTCTGTGTAAATGAATCCAAAATGTGTGGAATTTGTATTGTGCTTTTAATAATAATGTATACATTTTAGGATTTTGTGTGTGTGTGTGTGTGCGATTAGTAGTCTAGCCTCTGTGTGTGAACAAGCATATTCATTACAATAGAAGTATGTGTGTGCGCATGTAACCATGCTGCATACATATGCATATTTATTTCAATAAGTATTTGTATGCACAGCAGCACTGCAACGTCAGTGGCACCAAAGGAAGAACTAAATGGGTCGGTAGAGATTAAAAACCCACATGCTACTGGATCAGTGCAGGAACTAGATTGACGTATTGTACAATGGGCTCTCAGTTCATGTTTGAGAAAAGCCGCAGAGCATATTGTTTGTGTAGTCAGGCGAGAGTTATTAGTCAGAACACAACCAGATGGCAGGGTAGGTACAGTTGAAGTCTGAAGTTGACATACACCATAGACAAATACATTTATACTCAGTTTTTCACAATTCCTGACATGTAATCCTAGTAAAAATGCCCTGTCTTAGGTCAGTTAGGATCACCACTTTATTTTAAGAATGTGAAATGTCAGAATAATAGTAGAGTGATTTATTTCAGCTTTTATTTCTTTCATCACATTCCCAGTGGGTCAGAAGTTTACATACACTCAATTAGTATTTGGTAGCATTGCCTTTAACTTGGGTCAAATGTTTCGGCTAGCCTTCCACAAGCTTCCCACAATAAGTTGGGTGAATTGGCCCATTCCTCCTGACAGAACTGGTGTAACTGAGTCAGGTTTGTAGGCTTCCTTGCTCGCACATGCTTTTTCTATAGGATTGAGGCCAGGGCTTTGTGATTTTTTTTTGTCCTTAAGCCACAACTTTGGAGGTATGCTTGGGGTCATTGTCCATTTGGAAGACCCATTTGCGACCAAGCTTTAACTTCCTGACTGATGTCTTGATGTTGCTTCAATATATCCACATAATTTTCCTTCCTCATGATGCCATCTATTTTGTGAAGTGCACCAGTCCCTCCTGCAGCAAAGCACCCCCACAACGTTATGCTGCCACCGTGCTTCACGGTTGGGATGGCGTTCTTCAACTTCAAACATAACGATGGTCATTATGGCCAAACTGTTCTATTTTTGTTTTCGGAATACCAGAGGACCATTTCTCCAAAAAATATGATCTTTGTCCACATGTGCAGTTGCAAACCGTAGTCTGGCTTTTTTCAGCATCTTCACAAGGTCCTTTGCTGTTGTTCTGGAATTGATTTGCACTTTTTGCACGCAAGTATGTTAACCTCTAGGAGACGGAACGTGTCTCCTTCCTGAGCGGTATGACGGCTGCGTGGTCCCATGGTGTTTATACTTGCGTACTAGATGAACATGGTACCTTCAGGCGTTTGGAAATTGCTCCCAAGAATGACCAGACTTGTGGAGGTCTAACATTTTTTGGGGGAGGTCTTGGCTGATTTCCCCATGATGTCGAGTAAACAGGCACTGAGTTTGAAGGTAGGCCTTGAAATAAATAAACAGGTACACCACCAATTTACTCAAATGTCAATTAGCCTATCAGAAGCTTCTAAAGCCATGACAACATTTTCTGGAACTGTTTAAAGGCACAGTCAACTTAGTGTATGTAAACTTCTGACCCACTGGAATTGTGATTATAGTGAATTATAAGTGAAATAATCTGTAAACAATTGTTGGAAGAATTACTTGTCATGCACAAAGTACAGTCGTGGCCAAAAGTTTTGAGAATGACACAAGTATTGGTGCTCCAGAATGCTGGAAAAGGCATTGGTCGTCACCAAACTGTTCTTGGATCGGAGAAGTTGCTCTCGGAGGATGTGTTGGTACCATTCTTTATTCATGGCTGTGTTCTTAGGCAAAATTGTGAGTGAGCCCACTCCCTTGGCTGAGAAGCAACCCCACACATGAATGGTCTCAGGATGCTTTACTGTTGGCATGACACAGGACTGATGGTAGCGCTCACCTTGTCTTCTCCAGACAAGGTGTTTTCCGGATGGCCCAAACAATCGGAAAGGGGATTCATCAGAGAAAATGACTCTACCCCAGTCCTCAGCAGTCCAATCCCTGTCCAATCCCTGGTGAAATCAGGAGGAGAGTCTTCTAAATGGTCCACCTCAGCAAGGGAACAAACAAACTGATGACTGACACATGTGATTAGGACAGAATGAGAGAAAACACACACAGGATACCTGTACCACACACAGGATATCTGTACCACACACAGGATACCTGTACCACACACACAGCATACCTGTACCACACACACAGCATACCTGTACCACACACACAGCATACCTGTACCACACACACAGCATACCTGTACCACACACACAGCATACCTGTACCACACACAGGATACCTGTACCACACACAGTTAACCTGTACCACACACAGTATACATGATCCCAATTTAAGCTCCAAGATGCAGGCAGTTTGAAAAAAACAAGAAAGTAGATAGTGCTGATTTATTGGAGCATTGGACCATGTAGCGTGCCGTAGTTTAAAAACTCTTTGCCTAGTAATAAAATCATGACATCATGGAATGTGCCAATAAATCAGCACTATCTACTTTTTTATGCAACTTTTAATCGCCAGCACTCAGAATGACTGCCAGGGAGGGAAGATTGTTTATTGAGACTACCTAAATGATGTAAACTGGAACAACCATCTGACCCAGTAACGGGTGCCGTTACAAACAGATTGGATTAGTTTAGATAAATGGATGCTATTTATATTTGTGTAGCATAAAGATCAATCAATCAGACAATGTACATGCAAAACAGATATTGAAACAATTCTGAAAATCAACCTAAGACTATTCTATCCCTCTACTCTCTGAAAATACTCATTTGAAAGTTTATTTATTTGCCATGATTTCGTTCTATGTCAGTACTGTACAATTATTTATCACCAGAGGACCATGAACAATAACTATTGTAGTAATACTGCATACTCCAAGAAAGGTCAAAATAGTTATAAATTGCAGAGGTAGACAAGCTCAAGTACACAGTACAAATATGATAAAAATATGAAGTATCTTATATGATGTTTTTCCAATAAAAAAAAAAACAATGAATAAGGATTGAAATAATAATCAAATTATAAAAACCACTAACTATAAGATATCACCTACCTTATAACTGTAAAATACATATTTGTATGTTTAGTGTCAGAGAAAATGTGCATATTTTCTTAAGGTCTCTCTCGATAGCTCTAGCTTGGCTTCCTGAACTTGCTTTTCATCACATATTAATCTCATCCATCTATGACAAAACAGAAAGTGTTTTTTGTTTAGTCTATGAATTATTTTAGATTATTGATCTCTGAATGTGCTATAGTGATAAAAACCACTCTCTCCTGCTGCACTGCAATGTATGAATTGCAGGCATGTGCTTTGTCAGTGGCTGTGATGGAGGGTTCAGCCAGGAGTTGATGGACAGTCGGAAGAGCGAATGAAATGGTAGGAGGGACATCCACGCTTCAAATGGTTTCAGATTTCCCATCCTATGTAAAACAGGGAACTTTACATCCCCTGCTACAGTACATACTGGTCTTCACAAGAAGATAAGCAAATGTCAGGGGGAGGTTCACTTCTGCACTGTTCAACCAATCCAGTAAATGTGGAGGAGGAGTTAAGATGGAGTGTCGCCTCAACAGGATCGTGTCTCGCCCTCGGGACGGTTGAGCTAACGTGCGCTAATGTGATTAGCATGACATTGTAAGTAACAAGAACATTTTCCAGGACATAGACATATCTTATATGGGCAAAATGCTTAAATTCTTGTTAATATAACTGCACTGTCCAATTTACAGTAGCTATTACAGTGAAAGAATACCATGCTATTGTTTGAGGAGAGTGCACAGTTTTGTACTTCAAAATGTATCAATAAACCAATAGGCACATTTGGGCGGACTTGATAGAACATTTTGAACAGTAATGCAATGATTCATTGGATCAGTCTTAAACTTTGCACATACACTGCTGCCATCTAGTGGCCAAAATCAAAATTGTGCCTGGACTCCTAAGTAATAGTATGGCCTTTCTCTTGCATTTCAAAGATGGTGACAAAAAAAATGCATGAATTATCTGTTATCAGATCTAATGTGTTATATTCTCCTACATTGTACAGGTCCTGAGCTACAGGCAGTTAGATTTGGGTATGTCATTTTAGGCGAAAAATAGAAAAAAAGGGTTAGATCCTTTTTAAGGTCCAAAAGCGGAAGTAGTGTCACAGGCTCTCTTTTCATTTCCCCTGAAAACTGGAACATCCGGTTGTTGGGGACTTAGCAGAGGCTATGAAACCCCTAACTAGCGTTGTCTCTGTGCCGCTTGCTGCTACTTGGCTACCTGCCAAACTTTTAGCTTTTTACTTTTAATAGCTGTTTAATCAAACTCTGTATTTAATAAGTTTACCAACGTTTTGTTTTGTCCTCACTCAACTTTTTCCATTCACTTTTTCATCCCGGACGCTTTATCTGGACATGGATCTGCAGGACCTCCGAAAAGTGCCTTCAGAAAGTATTAATTCACCTTAAACACCTTATTCCACATGTTGTTGTGTTACAGCCTGAATTCAAAACATATTAAATATTTTGTTTTTCTCACCAATCTACACACAATACACCATAATGAAAAAAGTGAAATCATGATTTTAGAAATGTTTTCAAATGTATTACATTAATAACAGACATCTAATTTACATAAGTATTCACACCCCTGAGTCAATACATGTTAGAATCACCTTTGGCAGCGATTACAGAGTCTTTTCTTGCACACCTGGATTGTACAATATTTACATTCATTTAAAAATTATTCAAGCTCTGTCAAGTTGGTTGTTGATCATTGCTAGGCAGCCATTTTCAAGTCTTGCCATAGATTTCGAGCCGATTTAAGTAAAAACTGTAACTAGCCCACTCCTGAACATTCAATGTCGTTTTGGTCTGATTGGTGGAGTGCTGCAGAGATGGTTGTTCTTCTGGAAGGTTCTTGGTCACCTCCTTGACACCTCCTTGACCAAGGCCCTTCTCCCCCAATTGCTCAGTTTGGGCAGGCGGCCAGCCCCAGATTTGTGCCTCGACATAATCCTGTCGCGGAGCTCTACGGACAATTCCTTCAACCTCATGGCTTGGTTTATTCTCTGACATGCACTGCCTACTGTGGGACCTTTTATAGACAGATGTGTGCTTTTCCAAATCATGTCCAATCAATTGAATTTACCACAGGTGGACTCCAATCAAGTTGTAGAAACATCTAAAGGATGATGAATGGAAACAGGATGCACCTGAGATCAATTTCGAGTCTCATCGAAATTAGCTAACATTTCTAAAAACCTGTTTTTTCTTTGTCATTATGGGGCATTGTGTGTTGATCAATGAGGAAAAAGTGAAGGGGTCTGAATACTTTCCGAATGCACTGTATATTTGGCCTTGTGTTTTAGGTTATTGTCCTGCTGAAAGGTGAATTTGTCTCCCAGTGAATATTGGAAAGCAGACTGAACCAGGTTTTCCTCTAGGATTTTACCTGTGCTTAGATCTATTCCGTTTCTGTCTAACCTATACAAACTCCCTAGTCCTTGCCGATGACAAGCATACACATAACATGATGCAGGCACCACCATGCTTGAAAATATGGAGAGTGGTACTTAGTGATGTGATGTATTGGATTTGCCCCGAACATAACGCTTTGTATTCAGGACATAAAGTTAATTTCTTTGCCACATTTTTTGCAGTTTTACTTTAGTGCCTTGTTGTAAACAGGATCGTGGAGTAACTATATGCTGTTGATCCATCCTCAGTTGTTTCCCATCACAGCTATTAAACTCTAACTGTTTTAATGTCGCCATTGGCATCATGGTGAATTCCCTGAGCGGTTTCCTTCCTCTCCGGCAACTGAGTTAGGAAGGACACCTGTATCTTTGTAGTGACTGGGCGTATTGATACACCATCCAAAGTGTAATTAGTAACTTCACCATGCTTAAAGGGATATTCAATGTCAATTTTTTTTTACCCATCTACCAATGGGTGCACTTATTTGGAAGCCATTGGAAAACCTCCTTGGTCTATGTAGTTGAATCTGTGTTTGAAATGCACTGCTTGACTGAGGGACCTTAGAGATAATTGTATGTGAGGGGGACAGAGATGGGGTAGTCATTCAAAAATCATGTTTAACACTATAATTGCACACAGAGTGAGTCCATGCAACTTATTATGTGACTTGTTAAGCACATTTTTACTCCTGAACATATTTAGGCTTGCCATAACAGAGGGGTTTAATACTTATTGACTCAATACATTTCAGCATTCCATTTTTTATTCATTTGTAAAAATGTCTAAAAACATAATTCCACTTTGGCAATATGGGGTATTGTGTGTATGACACAAAATCTCAATTTAATCCATTTAAAATTCAGGCTGTAACAACAAAATGTGGAAAGGGTCAAGGGGTGTGAATACTTTCTGAGGCACTGTAAGTAACACTATGTCTTCTCATATCAGTTGCTGTACTCATAATATGCAGAAGAACTATCACCTTCTGGTGAGGATAGCCAAGTTGCAAGCCCCGGCTTCAGATGGAATCGTTAGGAAAGGATGGAACAGCGTCTGTGCCACCAGTAAGTACAGGCAGTAGTATTAATCTCCTCGCACAGTCCCTGCAGCTGGACAATTTTCTCACATTTTCTGGAAAGAAATTCTGTCAGCATGCTCAACCGGTGTTGCTCATTCAGCCGATTAGAAACTTTCAACAGGTTTTCCTCACTAAGCAAGGAGTCAGTCAGAGACTTCTGAGGTCTCTCGTCCATCGTTACGGGGTCTGAGCCACCAAAGCCTCCAACCATTAGCTCTGGCAAATTGAAAACCCTAGTCATTGGCGAATCCATTACCTGCAATATTAAAAATAAAATAATCATCCAGCGATCATACATTGTTTACCAGGGGCCAGGACTACTGATGTAGAGGCTAATATGACGCTAAAACTGGCGAGTGTAGAGAGTATAGAGATATTGTTATCCACGACGGTACTAACGATGTTAGGATGAAACAGTCAGCGGTCACCAAGCACAACCTAGCTTCAGCGTGTAACTTAGCTAGAAAGATGTGTTGACATCGAGCAATTGTCTCTGGCCCCCTCCCAGTTAGGGAGAGTGATGAGCAGACTCACACAACTTAATCACTGTTTGAAAACAGTTTTTTGCCCCTCCCAAAAGATAGAATTTGTAGATAATTGGGCTTTCTGGGACTCACCCACAAACAGGACCAAGCCTGGCCTGCTTTGGAGTGATGGACTCTCATCTTATCTGTCAACATAGACAGGGCTCTAACTCTTCTAGCTCCACTATGAGATGAGGTGCAGGCCAGGCAGCAGGCTGTTAGCCAACCTGCCACCTTATTGGAGTCTGCCACTAGTGTCGTGGAAAAAACTCTTCCCTCTTACTAAAAAATAAAAGCACTTCTGGAGTTTGTAGAAACAAGATAGACTTTATTGCAAAAATACAACGAAGCCGAGTGTCCTGCAGGAACCACTCCCGTACATCTCTTAAGTTTTTGGCTTATGTACAAGTTTTCAAATGATTATTCATAGAACACATTTGGCCACACCCACTGGGTAATACTAGTTCTATTCTTTCCCCCATCACGGGTCCCATCATATAGCTGAGGGCTTTATCATAACCACATGTTCTTTAATACATGTCTAGATGTAAGTCAGAAGAATGGGAGGTTCATAAGAAGCCTTTATCCCTGGGAAGAGTCTCCTGACTCTGGTTCATTTTCTCTGGTCAAGGGTCAGGCTGCTGACTGGTAGGGCGCTGGCTACACCCCACCCTCATCTGCTGAGGAAAAAGAGATCTTGTCTCTGCTTGTAACATACAGAGCTAAATATATTCAGGGAGCTATAAAGAATTGTAAATTACACAACACTAGCACAGTCAGTGTAGTGACCGCTGACTGTTTCATCCTAACATCGTTGGTACCGTCGTGGATAATGCTCAGTCTTTCCCATTGAGACCGTGTCTGTGCCTCGATCCAGATCGGGCAAACCAAAAAATGACGGTGTATGCCTTAGCAATCTCACTGGAATAAAGACCTTCTCCATTCCTGTCATTAATGTAAGAGGTTGTGATAATACCACACATCTCAAAATGGGACACTTCCAAGGCAGTCATAGTCAATCAACTAATCTAATCACTGATCATAAACTTGATGTGATTGACCTGACTGAAACACGGCTTAAGCCTGATGAATTTACTGTGTTAAATGAGGCCTCTCCTCCTGGTTAGACTAGTGACCATATCCCCCCGCCCATCCCGCAAAGGCAGAGGGGTTGCTAACATTTATGACAGAAAATGTCCATTTACCAACCCCCCAAAATTACTGCTTATTCGTCTTTTGGGGTTCTTGTCATAGAATCTATGCAGCCTACTCAATCACGTTTTATAAATACTGTTTACATTTAGCCTTGGCTGTATACATCATTCATCACTGTGTTCCCTGAATTCCTATCGGACCTCGCAGTCATGACTGATAATATTCATCTTTTTGGTGACTTCAATATTCACATGGAGAAGTCCACAGACTCACTCCAAAACATGTCTTGGGACCTACGCATTTCCACAATCATACCCTGGATCTAGTTTTGTCCTGGTGAATAGATTTTGTGGATCTAAATGTTTTACATCATAATCCTGGACCTACGTTTGCAATCACAACAAATTATTTGCTTAGACCCCAACCAAGAATTCTCAAAAGTGACGATATCAATTCTCGGACAACCCAAAGATTCCTCGATGCCCTTTGTCATAGAACTACAACATTATGTTAAATCACATTACTTTGAATTAGAATGTATTAATGTATTAGTACATTCATACAGTCTGTGTGAATCTGAGATGAGCCCCTGAGACCTAACGCTGACGGTTGAGTTACGATGGCTTGGTGGAAACCTACACATTGCATTCCATTCATGATTCGTGTCTGTGTGAAAGTTGGGTTATCTGTGGGTACAGGGAGACCCAATCTCTAGTTTATATACAGTACATCCCACATTGCAGATAAATACTGGACTTCATAAATTAAGGGAAAGACCTAGTGTCTATGTTGCATTAGTATTTCTGTATAAACAAGCAGTAAATGAACTAGAGACAGATATTTGGCACCATGTAAATCTTGACGTCTGTTGCATGAGAGAGCAAAATGTACCTCTGTATGATTTCACTTATCTGTTCTTCATTACAAGGACTCAGGAAGACTATAAAGAGTTGTAACTCAGTTCTGCTCTTCTGGGTTCTCAGTGATCACCTCCAGGGGTGATGACCGACCAGCTCCATTACTCCATTTACTGCAGTAAATCATGAAGTTCAATTATTTTGAAGAAATCTAAAAGTCTCTCTCCCTTGATTAGAATAATTCCACCACACCTTCCAGACTGAGGATCTAAATGTAACCTTGCGTTATACCCTAGATGCAGTCGCACATACATTTTTCACAATAAACTAGCTCCCTGGTATGCAGAAAATACCTGAGACCTGAAGCAAAAAAAACAGAAATGGCGACTAACTTGGAAAGACGGTACCGTGCAATATGGAAAAGCCCTCACTGCCGCTCGATCAGGCTACTTTTCCAACCTGATTGAGGAGAATAAAAACAATCCAACATTTATTTTTCATATTGTTGCACAGCTAACTAAAAACCTCTTTCCTCTGGTATAAAAACATTATAATGCTCCAGGGTTGTGATTGGGGACATTGCCCTGTGTAGGGTGCCCTCATTAGGATGGGACGTTAAACAGGTGTCCTGACTTTCTGTGGTCACTAAAGATCCCATGGTACTTATTGCCACCTAATCATCCCCAGCTTCCGATTGGCTCATTCATTCTCTATTCCCCAGGTGGTTGCTGTAAATTAGAATGTGTTCTCAGTCAACTTACCTGGTTAAATAAAATAAAAAACTACGTATTTGATGATAAGATCATGATCGTTAGACAACAAATTGCGGACTCTTCTTTGAATATACGTATTTCTCCAAAACTCAGTTGTCCTGAGTGTGCCCAGGACCTCGGATCAATGGAGACACTCAAGTTTTTTAATTGTGCAATTTTCGACACATTCACAAAAATAGCTGCGGCCACCCCAAACATTTCTGTCTTCCAAAAAATACACATTTGAGATCTTACTAACAAGCAAACTGAAATTCCCATTAACGCTACTGCAATCCTCACCTAGCATGCTGGTTCAAAACCACCCGGATTAGAACCACAAATGCCAACGTGTTAACATTTATGCTGTACAAGCTCCCATAGGTTACGAAACCCATAACTAGACTACGGATATTGTTGCACTTGCTTTGTCTAGGGGTCCTAGGCCTAGTTACATGGTCTGTAACCTGAATGAATGTGTGTATTTATGTCAGAAATCAGCGTTTGAGGACCGTGCTGAATGCACATGTGCCCGGTGAGACAGCAACCTTGATTTTGGCCAGCTCTGGCCAAACTTGACCTCTTGGTCAGCCAGTCCAAGCGGACTATTATTTGTTCAGTTGCAAGCTGGGACACTGACTGACGATCACCTTAATTGGCAGTACTTGATGCTGCCGCCCCCTGGTGGAATGGAGTGTGGAAGTGTAGTGTGTTTGTCTACTGTATATCCTGACACTAATCTTCCCCCCATATCATAACACATCAATGAACCCTTTCTTCGAAAAACTATTCTTAGGATGAAAAAGGTTCTAGGTAGAACCATTTGTCTTAAAAATAACCCCCATCTTCCAGAGAGTGTTCTTTAGATATAAATGGTTCTTGGTAGAATCCTATCCCGCCGCAAAGAAGCCTTTTGGCACCCTTTTTTCTAGGAGTGTACTGTGTGTGTGGGCTCTGGCGTTAGGCCTCAGCATCCCTATTGCGACACGATGCAAACTCCCCTGCTGAACAACAATAACTGATATCAAGCTACAGACAAACCCAGCCTCAGGTTTCCCAAGTATCAAAAACTTGTTTTGTACCTCCCTTTTTTAGCCTGATGAATCTCTCTCCCCTGGCACACCACCGAGTCTCCTGACAGCACTGAGACAAGCTGAGGGATTTAGGCTCAAAGGTCCAATGATACTCAGTAATGTGAGAAGAGATCTGAGTGAATGTCAGGGTGGTAACAGCTTACCCAGCTAGCACATAAGGTTCTGAGAACCACATGTTTCTTAGAGCTTGATGAAAGCATGTTTATTTTGCATACAACCTTTCCATAATATTTCCTACAGATTTCCTCATCGTTCTATTTAAAGTCATGTTCTTAAATTGTTCAGAGAACGTTAAGAAACAACGTTCTTCTGTGGGAATATCAGTACTTCAGCATAACATTTTTTACAGGTTAAAGTTCTCAGGACATTAAAAAAACAAGAACACATTACTAACGTTAAAATAATGTTCTAAGAATGTTATTTAAAAACATATACATTCCTTTCTCAGCATCAACAAAAATCTTGTTAAGTGTGTTCAGGTGTGTTGGCCTCAACCACTAATTGGTCACACCTTATCTTGATGAGCGCTTGTTTCCTTTGCAATATGGTCTGTTTGAATAGACAAAACATTTACATGGCACAGTAGATCCATCCTGGTGGTGCAGTGGACTAACTCCATGGATAGAGAGCAGAAGATCATAGGTTCAAATCTTACTTATGCCATACCACAATAAAAAATAAATGTGTTTGTGTGATTAATGTTTAAGCAAATAAATGTATATCTGTGCTTGGAGTTAAAAACAGTTTACCTAAGCTAGCAGTGTTATCGAAACATGTTCTCAGAATGTTATTTAATAACCTATAATTTCGTTTAGAAAACGTTCAGTTTTAATGGTCAGGAAACGTATCTTTGTTCCCACAACCAATGGGAAATAAAAAATGTTCCCATAACTTCCAAGGAACCAAATGTGCTAGCTGGGTTGGTCCCATGTTTATGTTTCCTGAAGTGTGTCTTGGACTTTAACATCCTCATAAGAACACATCTACTGGTTTCATCACCCAGATATAATCCTCTACCCTTGGTGTCCTATTACCCAGGTCCCCTGAGGGACCTCCAAGGCAACCAACCCCCACATCCAGAGAATTGCAGGCTACAATAATTTAACTACCACAGCATCCATGATGATAAAACCACACAACCATTCCTGTGCCTCATCCAAACCGGATACCCATGCCATTATGTTTGAAGACCGTCGATCCGCTATTATATTGATTGAATCTTTTGCATCTATGACCCACAGCCTGCTGCAGGCCCACAAGCCCACCTGCCAAGCGTTTTATTGACAGCTGAAAAGATCCTGTGTGCGCTGAGCCGATGCTCTGGGGGTATCTTGTTTCTCTTGGTCTGCGCGTGCTACGTGATAGCTGGGGTCCTATTCAGTGTCTGAGCGGACATGCAGCCTCCCCTGCCAAGCAATAAGCGCTGCCCTGAAGCAGAAGGACGACGAGCGGAAAATTACGGGACGCTATCAGCAATTGAGTTCAATTGGGGTTGAATGGACGTCATGTAAACCTGAATGGAGTTAAACCAAAGGTTGGTTATTTATGCTGCTCCAACATCCTCCAGTTTCCTGGAGGACTTTATTACTTCATTCATCCAAAATTACTTCATTCATCCAAAATGCAGAAGATGGTTCCAGTTGTGTGCTTTGCGATGATGTTGCTACAAGGTAAGTCAGTGGCACTTGTGCTATACTTTGGACATTTTTGGGAAAGCATTTTAGAAACTTTAGTCTACGGAAATCTAAAGATTATATTTCTATATGCCTCATTTTATATATTATTACCAGTCTATTTCCTCTGACCTAGGCATTTTTGCTTTTATAGTTGACAACATAAAGTATTTTTATAAATCGAAGTTCTCTCATTTTACACATTGGATTTTGCGGCACTTCGATCCACGCGTCACATTTCTCCAGACCATAATCTCTCCAAACAAGGCCCTCATTTAATTGGTGCTCAGGTCGATTAAATGGGGTAACAGTGGAGGGGGGCTTGAACCAGCATTCCATGCGGCCAATATCATGCCACGTGCCATCAAGGCTTTGACCCCTCAGAGTCTACACCTATAAACAACAAATAACTTCTATATTCTCCTATCGCAGTGTCCCACTCGGCTCAGGGTCGGTACGCTCAGCAGCTGCTCACCGACCTGATGGAGAACTACACGAACGCCCTGCGGCCGGTGGAGGACACAGACAAAGCCCTGAACGTCACCCTGCAGATTACTCTCTCCCAAATCAAAGACATGGTGAGTCTCAGAGATTACTGACTATGTCTCAACGATGAGCAGAGCACCACTGGCAATCTATGACAGGCTTCTCTCACAATGAGGCTTTGACAAAATGTATTCCTTGATCAAATACTTTGCACACGTATAAAGAAGATAACTCTTCTGAATGACATCGTGGAGAGAGATCATGTACTTTTGATCAGAGGACATAGAGCATTGTGAGAGAAACTCATCAATTTCCAGTGCTGCTCTGTTCATTGGTAAGACAGTATAGTCTGTATATAGTATAAAGTCAGTCATCTCTGTGACTCACCTGGTCTTTTACCCAGGTATGAAAGGCACATATATTGTATCTTTAACATGCATCCTGGCACGGCAGATAGGTCCGCCAAGATGCCCTCACAGTATTAGTTACCCGATTGGTTGTATTGATTCCTCTGTTGATGTGTGAGAAACAGAATCACCTTTATTTCCAAGCGCATTACCCAGAATGTGTCTATATAAACAGGACACAGACACAAGTCCACATGGACATCATACAGAATATACAATATCGGAACAGTGACCATGAAACAGAACTCTTGCGTATATGTGGATTACATTGGGAACATACCGTTTACACAGGGGATCTATCTACATAAGCAGAGGGAGGGATGTTGCCATGGTGAATATATACAGTGTTGTGCGGCGGTGTACGTAGTGCAAATGCAACATATAGTGCAGATTAGTATTAGAGGTCTCCGATGACAAGGTGCAGTAGTCAGCGAGGAGGTCTGAGAGACGTCAGACCTCCTACTGTACAGGCCTACAGTTACTCAGCCGTCTCCTGTTTCAGTCCAGTGGAGTGTGCCATTCGTGTGTGTGTGTGTCTGGCTAAGTAACTAAGTGTATCTTGTCCAGTGCACTCTGAAGAGAGATGAGACACCTGTCCTACTGTCATACTCCCCGTCTCTGTGATGATGTCATCCTATCACTTTGAAAATGCAGACAGACTCAATACGCGTGTGTGACCTGTGTGAGTGTGTGTGTGTGACCTGTGTGTGTGAGTGAGTGAGTGAGTGAGTGAGTGAGAGTGTTTACTCTCCTTGGTTCCCTGTTTTAAGTAATGCATCAGGTTCTGGCAGTGGTACCTCCTAAACCCCTTTCAGCTAGTCTCTTTATCCACCTGATATTGACAGACAGCTGGGTCTGACTTTAGTGGGTTAATGAGTGACAGAGAGAGAGGGGTGGGGGGGGTGGGGGGGAGAAAGGGAGGGAGGGAAGGAGGGAGAGACGCATGTACAGTAGCATATTGCCCTTACCTGTGTGTGTGTCCACATGGCTGTGTGTGTATGTAGGACGAGAGGAACCAGGTATTGATAGCGTACCTGTGGATCCGTCAGACGTGGCACGATGCCTACCTGAGGTGGGACAAGGAGGACTACGATGGCCTGGAGGTCATACGGATCCCCAGCAGCCTGGTGTGGAGGCCTGACCTCGTCCTCTATAACAAGTACGCCCGTACGTCACACAGATATATACAGCCACTGTACCATGATATTGTAATGATAGAAACCTCCCTTATTGGAAATAATAACTGTTGGTCCATGAATTGGCCATGTATTAATTTAAAGTATATATATATATATATTGAGGAAGATGGTCCCATATACAGTAGAAGGTAGTAATGACATGGTAAGGCGGCAGGTAGCCTAGTGGTTAAGATCGTTGGGCCAGTAACCGAACTGTCGCTGGTTCGACTAGGTGCCGAATCTGCCAATGTGCCCTTGAGCAAGGCACTTAACCCTAATTGTGCTTGTGAATAGCTCTGACTTAAATGTAATACCCATGTTATTACAGTAAATAGGTACTAGTTTCCCTGTTCCTCCTCAGGGCGGATGATGACTTCTCAGGGCCGATGGACACTAACGTGGTGCTGCGCTATAATGGGGAGATAACATGGGACGCTCCGGCCATCACCAAGAGCTCCTGTGTGGTGGACGTCTCCTACTTCCCCTTCGACAGCCAGGAGTGCAACCTCACCTTTGGCTCCTGGACATACAATGGCAACCAGGTATACAGGGCATACATCCACAGATGGGCACACATCCACAGATAGACCGACACACACGCACTTTGTTTCTTGCACTTAGACTGTGTCAGTTAAATGGAGTGACAATACTTGGTCAGCCTGATAGATAGAGGAGACACACACACACCCTGTCCTACTATCTCAGACTGCCCTACCGCAGACTGCCCTACCGCAGACTGGCAGAATGATGTCATTCTACCATTATTCTACATGTTCTACTAAGACACTCATATTATACTTCACCCTCTATTCCTATGTCTCTTCTCAGGTTGACATAGCCATGGGCATGGACAGTGGGGACCTGTCGGACTTCGTGGAGAACGTTGAATGGGAATGCCACGGCATGCCGGCCACCAAGAACGTCATTATGTACGGCTGCTGCTCCGACCCCTACCCTGACATCACGTACACCGTCCTGCTCCAACGCCGCTCCTCCTTCTACATCTTTAACCTTCTCCTGCCCTGCTTCCTCATCTCCTTCTTGGCTCCGCTGGGCTTCTACCTGCCGGCTGACTCTGGGGAGAAGGTGTCCCTGGGGGTCACTGTGTTGCTGGCCCTGACTGTGTTCCAGCTCATGGTGGCCGAGAGTATGCCGCCGTCTGAGAGTGTGCCGCTTATTGGTGAGTGTGTACATATTTTCTCACCACCATCTCTTAAAGGGGAACGGAAACACTAGCATTTAGAACGCCAGCTAACTGTCACTTTAGTGGATTGAATTCATCTCTTTGCTTAGTGTTTCCATTAGCCTTTAATCCTTCTCTAACTCTCTCACCCGCACACGCACTCAGACAGCTCATACACACACACAGCTCATACACACATACAGCTCATACACACGCACAGCTCATACACACATACAGCTCATACACACATACAGCTCATACACACATACAGCTCATACACACATACAGCTCATACACACATACAGCTCATACACACATACAGCTCATACACACATACAGCTCATACACACATACAGCCACACAGCTCATCCACAAAGACAGCTCATACACAAAGACAGCTCATACACAAAGACAGCTCATACACACATACGTCTCATACACACATACGTCTCATACACACAGACGTCTCATACACACATACTTCTCATACACACACACAGCTCATACACACAGCTCATACACACACACACACACACACACAGCTCATACACACATGCTGTACATGTGCATAACCTCATTGTTCTCTCTCCTGTATGTCACAGGAAAGTACTACATCGCTACCATGACGATGATCACAGCCTCCACAGCGCTCACCATCTTCATCATGAACATCCATTTTTGTGGTGCTGAGGCCAAACCAGTCCCCCACTGGGCCAAAGTCCTCATCATCGACTACATGTCCAAGATCTTCTTTGTCTACGAGGTGGGAGAGAACTGTGCCACTGCCACCTCTTCCTCCTCCTCTTCCTCATCACATTTTGGCCAGGACGACTTCAGCCCCCAGCACCAGGCCAATGGGAAACCGGGGGGCAACAGCGGGCGAGAGAACCAGTACCGCCACAAACACCCCAGACCCCAGACTCCTGGACCCCAACGTCACCCCAAAGCCCGACATCAACACCACATCACCAGAGATGAGAAGAACCATCTCTCCAGCTCCAAATACGAGGGCTTTGAGTCCAACAGGAACTTCCCCCCGGGGGACTGCTGCAAGGAGGCGCCGCCCTGCTGTCCGGAGGATGAAAAGACAGCCGTAGTCGCTGCTGCGGTGGCCTCAGTAACCTTTGGCCCCTGTGTGTTCTGTAGTCATGGCAGCAGCTTACCCGGAGTGGACTCCAAGCTGGTGCGGAACGTGGAGTACATCGCCAACTGCTTCCGGGAGCAGAGGGCCACCTGCGCCAAGGGGGCAGAATGGAAGAGGGTTGCCAAGGTGATGGACAGGTTCTTCATGTGGATCTTCTTCATCATGGTCTTCCTCATGAGCATTCTGATCATTGGCAAGGCACCATGACGATGCTGGCTACCCACGTGTTGTCGTTGGAGACGGTTTCCCTAAAGCATCTTAAGGATCCTATGGTTCTAAAATAAACTTAGCCTCATGCTTTTGGAAAACCAGGCCCTGTTCTTTTGTTCATCAAGAGAGTATTTTCATGTATATTATGTGTGTAACATGTCTTACTAATGAAACTAAAGAAGGTGCAATGAGAGATGGCTATTTTGATAGATATCTATGTTATTTCCTAATTTATTTTAACATTTGGACCAATACAATGAACTGCATTGTGGAGGGAAGACTATATTGCACTCTTATGATCAATAAGCACATAAGCACGGTCAGTTACTGAAGTTTGTCAATTCATTTCACTCTCTCTTTTCATCTCTGTACAGAAAAATACATGTTATATTAAAAAACATACAAACAAGTACTGTGTATAAGATCAACTCAAATATCACTACAAGTGTATACTATACTGTGTATAAATGAACAGCACACACACCAATCATTGTCTGTTGTTTCTGAACTCCATACACCCTCCCCATACTAATATCGCAACATTTCCCCACTAAATAAAAACCAATAGAACTATCACGTCTTATTCACCAGTTTGAAATCAGACTATAGGGGTTTCACCGACAAAGGACCCGCTCCGGAGCCACACGCCTGGAATCCTTTTTCAGTTCAAAGTCATCCAGTGAATAGTTAATGACTGCTTTGCTTCCAAACAGGCACTGTAAAGATGTAAGGTAATATGGAACATGAATTATGCAACACAATGAGTTTTCCCTCTCCAACAACGCATACCAAGAACTTAGTAACATTCAGGTGTTTGTGTGTGTGTGTGTGTGTGTGTTTATATACGGTATGTTTGTGTGTGTGGCAGGAAGGGGTTGTGGTGGTGTGGTTTACTTTGGACTCTTCTACACTCAAAGGACATACTTCAGTCAAAGAACAGTTGATACCTATTTGTTCCTGTGGATCATTGTACAGTTTGAGTTTTCAATTGCAGAATTGTCACTACTACCTTATTTATCCAGTAGATGGCAGACATCTCTCACCAATTATCCACTTGAACAGGACACAGATGGACCCCACAGATCCATGAAAATTAGGAGACACTCAGTGAATTTTAAATCAGATGTCTTTACAACAGTCACCTATGATACTTTACATATAGATAATACAAAATTCATGTTAATAGTAAAATAAAGATATGATCACGCCATTTTATTTTGAGTGAATACAGAGTGGAGGATCCTGGATACATAACCAACCAGCGTTAAAGAAACTAGTTCATCATCCTAACTGATACTAAACCTGTCTCTTGAACATATCCTCTGACATTAATGAGACCCCGAGTTCACTCAGACAAGGAAGCATGCAGTAATCATCCTCTTCAGGGAAGTGATTGTCATGCTGAAGCACGATGCGTCTTAAGAGTGAAATCTCTTACATTTTCTCACTGGAGAAGCCTGTCTCTGGTCCTATTGGTGCACGGTGGACCGCGCGGCCCGATACACGCTATAATCACTCCAGGAGCCAGGGAGAAGTGGGAAACGTAATTTGCACAGACACGAGAGCGGCTAGGGAGAGACTGCTGGGGAAATTGCCAGGGTCTTTTTTATTTAACTTGAGGAAGGCTGGGGGAGTCTATCACCACCTGTCTGCATATAGGCAGGAGGATGGATCATCATAATATGGAATGTCTCATGAGGTGACTGTTCATTATTTTACGGTTAAGGACCTGAAGTTAAAAAGTGACATTCTGATGACTAATTTATGATTTATCATCACTTAGCAATCTAATAACCTTTAGTGATGCGCTGGTTGACTCATACCGGCCGGGTTGAATAAAAATAAAACAAAGCATAAAAAAATCCATGAATGTGTAATTCTTGTGCAATTCATATCTATGGGCTAAATTGAGGTTTTTCTTTCATTCTTTTTTATCTGGCGTTATTTCATAGCCTAAGCCTATGCTTTAGGGACTAACTTTAGCTCGCCAAATGCACACCAATTGCCAAATGCGTTAACGTTAAAGTTGCCTGTTATGTTTTGAGTGATGATTGTGAGGCCCTATACAGTCTACTGTCTCGATGGGTTAATTGAATAATAGTCTGAAATTTGGACACTGACTGTATCTATAACTTCTCACGTAGCGTACTATAATATTTACTCCTGCGGTATAAAGCATTTCTTGCGGTTAAAAAAACAAATGTCAATTTTGACTGAGGAGTATTTTTCTCTGGTCATACAGGAGTAATAAAGGCCTACTTCACAAATTTTGTGGAATTTTTTTGTTTGTTATTTATTTGATTTTGATTTATCAGGGGGTGCTGCTCAGCACCCCTACTTCCCACTGCTATGCTAATATCCATGGACAAGACAGTGTCTGTATGAATGTTAATGTGAACCCATACAGTAGGTCAGGCTAAAGACAAGCATAGGCTAAGATATTTATATAAACCAACCTGACTGCTGAAGGCTCGTCCATATCGCACGAAAGTAACAAAATGCTCGCAGTTGAACATAACCAAATCATGGCCGTCTAAGAAGATCTCTCAAATTTTGTCACATCCTAGCCTCTCATTTATGTGTGTTGTTACCAATCCTGATTTTACCTGTAAAATGTTGATTTCAGAAATGTGTTGTAGGCTTGTAGAGCAAAAATAGCGGTATAAAAATAAAACATAAAATACTGAACTATATGTATGCCAAAAAATGGGGGAATTATATTATACTAATACAATTGCACAGAGAAAGAGATTTTGTTTAACAAGTAATATAAAATCATTTTTAAGGTAGCGGTCAAAATTCTTGAAATCCCTGTTTTCAACAGGCCTTTCAATAATGGCACTGAGCCTTTTTCAAAAATATTTTATGAGGGAGAACACATTGAGGGGGGATCTTAGAGCAGTCCTCCATGTAGAATCCTTGCAGATCCTTGATATCCTTCGCACTTTATGGACTGCCCTTTTCAATTCAAACCACAGGTTTTCAATGGGTTTCAAGTCCGGAGACTGAGATGGCCATCGAAAAAATCTTGATTTGTAAAATGTATTGATTTGTAAAATCAAATCTAACATGAATTCAAAGCTAGCTTTGGTTGTGATGGAGACGTGAGTCCAACATGTCAATTATTAGTTTGTAGACAAGCTGGAATTAAAGCCAAACTAAGTCAGTGACACAGATGGAACTATCCAAGCAGAAGATCCATCTCATTCAAATGTTGATATTTGGTTGCATTGACAAACACAATTCATTATTACAAAATATCAGTACATTTTAAATACAATAAGGCTATCTTACTAACTAATGTAACGTTCAACCTTAAAAATGAGTAACACGTCCATGGCCACATTTTGAGGTTACAGTAACTATAAATGTCTTCTTATAGCGTCTATGTTCAAGATAGCATGCATAGGTCACCGCAGGTCTGTGGAGATCGTCACAATTGCTGTAATAATCTGAGAAGAATCACAGATCACTTGCACCATGTAATTTTAATGTAATCTCAACTGCAATCCAGGTCATTTGGTTCTGCTGTTAGATAAAGCACAGTGATAACATATACATCTGTTGTATAAATAAACAAAATATCTGACATTTAAAATGTTCTGTGCTTTTAAATGGTTGAAAGCGCAGTGATAGACACTTGGGTGACAACTAAACCAAATATCAGACATTGTTTTGGAAAACCTCCCTGGTCTTTGTGGTTGAATCTGTGCTTGAAATGGCTGAGGGACCTTAGCCACTATTATTGTCCAGGCAACGTATGTGACTTGTTAAGCACATTTTTACTCCTGAAAGTATGTAGGCTTGACATAACAATTGAGTTGAATACGGATTTGATTTGATTTCAGCTTAAATGTTTTATTAATCTGTAAAAATGTCTATAAAATGTGTGTAGATCAATATAATCCATTTTAAATTCAGGCAGTAAGACAACAAAATGTGGAAAACAAATGCTTAATAACAAGAGAGAGGTAGATTCCCACAGCAGTATCTTCTAGGCTGCATTTGGTTGAAACCAGAGTTGCAGTCACTATTCAGGAATGGGGGGTGATGGCATGTTAAAGTTGGCAAGCCATCACGGTTTGTGGAGATTGTGATAAGGATGCCGAAGCCACACTTCTTAATTTGGGAATACCCTCAGATCTTAGGTGATCTGAGGAACTGAGGGAGGACTACAAAAACGTTTTAAACACCCTCACTAAGCACAGGGAAGAGATTAACTATCTCTGGCTATATTCTCCCGTTCGGAACATTGGCACTGTGTTTATTGTGAGTAACCTAATTGGTGTTCCTATATCTTGGCCTTCTAGTGGTTTTATACAAACTGCCATCTCCTACATACATCTCCTACCATTCTGATAGGTTGGAGACTGTCAGAAAATGTGGTTGTAATGTTAATCATTTGGTTGTTATTCTTTTGGTTACCCGGAGGCGGATGCCTGAGGGGCAGAGTGGCCCACGCTAATTGAATATGGAGCTTTTAAATGTTAGAGCAATCACTAGTAAAACCTTCATCACTCAGCGCAAAGTTGATTGCATATTTCTCACTGAAACATGGCTGTCATCAGACTGTAGTGGCGCTCTTATTGAAGCCTCCCGCACGGACTACAGCTTTACATACACTATCAGAAAAGGAAAAGGGTGGGGGGACAGCCTCTATTTTTACTAATGATCTCAGCTGGAAGGACATTTCATTTGGTGACTTTGGGTCTTTTGAGCATCATGCTATACTGTTTAAATGTCAGCCACCAGTGCTTACCATAACCCTGTATAGGCCACCAAAGCAGCACTGCCCCACTTTCTTTACTGCTTTATCTGAACTATTGTCTATTGTCCTTGAGAACTATGATAGAATCATTGTGTTGGGCGATTTTAATATTCATGTTGAAAAAGAGACTGACTCCAAGGCCATTGAATCTTTTGAGCTCTATGGACTTCACCCAACATGTTTCTAGGCCCACCCATAACCGCGGCCATACTCTGGACCTGGTTATTACAAAGGGGCTTTCTATTAACATATCCTCTATTGTTGATTTTGCTTTATCTGATCACCACAGTGTATTTTTTACTACATTGTGGCCCATAGCACAGCTTAATACTGAATGCATTATTTAGAAACACTATCTTACCACTGAAGTTGATACAACTTTTATTGAATGTATGAACAATACTCCACCACCTATTCTGCCTTCCTCTTGTGATGATTTAGTCAATGCTGCGCAGCTGCCTCAAATTGGGGAGCAACCACAAACTCAACATAGATTTATCCAGAGAGGTCTATGGGCACCAAACCTGAACACCATAAAGGTTTCCAGAGACCTTTCTGAACATAGATCCTTACAATGTAGATATTCCATAAAAAAATCTGCCGTTTCCAGCTACAATAGTAATTTACAACATTAACAATGCCTACAGTGTATTTCTGATAAATGTGATGTTATTTTATTGGACAAAACATGTGCTTTTCTTTAAAAAATAAGGACATTTATAAGTGACCCTAAACTTTTGAACGGTAGTGTATGTAAATGTGACATTTCAGTTTTAATTTTTTTTATACATTTGCTAAATAAAAAAAAAAAAACTTTTCACTTTGTCATTACGGGATATTGTGTGTAGATTAATGAGGAATAAATAAAATGTAATCCATTTTAGAATAAGGCTGTAACGTAACAAAATGTGGAAAAAGTGAAGGGGTCTGAATACTTTCCTAATGCACTTTATAACAAGGCAATTAGAAATTCCAGACATTTAAAAATAAATTAAATGTTTCTAACTTGATCACTATTAATCAGATTAATTTGAGAGTACTTTTCTCGACCATTGATAGCCTGATAAGTCCTACCCCCGCAAACCTATGTGAACTTTCCTCCACATCTAAATGTGATGAGTTTACGGCACATTTCAGAGATAAGAACCAACATTAAGGCTGGGTATGAGTCAAGCAAGAACTGATGAGAAGTTTGATATGTGCCCTAGCCTACCATGCAAATGTACTAAGGATTTCCCTGCTTGGACACAGACATGCTATAGGAAGTGATCCTATCCTCACCACGTTCTTCAAAACTGTTTTTAACTGCATTTCGGGAAGAAGCACAAGCTATTGTTGATCACTTCCTGTTCACAGGCACTTTCCCCACTGCGCTAAAAACTGCTATGGTGAAACCCCTTCTGAAGAAAAGTAATCTGGATTCTTCAGCTATTAGCAATTTTTGGCCAATCCCCAACCTTTCATTCTCATGCAAATTTCTGGAGAAATTGGTGTTCAGACAGCCAAAGGATTTTTTAAGTGCCAAATACATATCACATGTGGAGTTCCACAAGGTTCAATTTTGGGTCCAGTACTGTTCAGTTTATATATGTTACCCCTTGGCAGCGTTATCAGAAAGCACAGCATTGAATTTTCACTGCTACGCAGATGATACACAACTTCACCTTTCTGTGTCACCAGAGGATTTTAGCTCCACAGATAAATTATTAGACTGTATTAGTGATTTAAATACTTGGATGGCTAACAACTTCCTCCGTCTAAATTAAGACAAGACTGAAGTAATTATTGTTGGAGCCAAAGCACAGAGAGAGAATCTGGCCGCACATTTTAATTCACAGGCAGTAAAGATTCCGAACTAAATTTCGAATCACACATTAGGAATGTGACCAAAATAGCTTTTTACCACCTGAGATTCTCTCTCAGGCCATTTTCTTTCTCAGGATGATACAGAGAGACTCATCCATACTTTTTTTACAAGAAGGCTTGACTACTGTAAAGCTCTCATGGTTGATCTACCCAAGAAAGCCATTGGTTAACTGCATAACATACAGAATGCTGCAGCATGGGTACTGACCAAGACCAGACGGAGAGCACACACTACATCGGTTTTAAGGTCTCTGCACTGGCTGCCTGTGAGTTTTAGAATTAATTTAAAGATTATTCTATTGGTTTGTAAATCAATCCACATTATTGTGCACCAAAATACATATCAGGCATGCTTTTAAGTTACAGTATGTACCCAGTAGGTCCCTCAGGTCCTCTGGCACTGGCCTTTTAACTATCCCAAAGCTTAGAGGCATGGAGAGGCAGCCATTAGTTATTATGCCACCAGCCTCTGGAATAGCCTACCAGAGAACCTGAGGGGGGCCGAAACTGTGGACATATTTAAAAGAGATCTTAAAACAATCTTTTTAGCTTTGCTTTTACTTAGTGTGCTTTTAAGTTGTTCAGTTTGTGTCATTCTTTTGTTTTTTATCTTATGTGTGTTATATGTGGGAGTATTGAGGTGATTTAACTGTTTTATGCATGGGGAATTGGATCGCAGAATCACAACATCCTGGATGGACTGGCAAATGCATCCCATAACATTTTCACATGCAAATAGACATTGATTTACATGACACATCTGTACTTCTCAAGAAATGACTCAGTGGCAGAACGAGAGTTCAAATTGAGCAGTCAGCACGCAGTCTCTTTCAACAAGATGGCAAATTCAGCACGATTCATAGTGAGCGACTTTCTTTTTATACACTTTACCATCTGTTAGACAGGACTTCTACACAAGTTTGTGGATGTGTGTCAGCTCATGCTGTTTAATAGGTTGGCTACACAATCAGAATGCAATTTTGTCAGGGCCCAAAACAATTACAAATGTTGTTTTATTGTGAAACACTATCATTCCATTACTGCAGATCTATTACGGACCTTTTCTGAAGTTATAATGCAACAATGTTCCATGAAGATCCTTTAACAATCGGAGTTCCAAATAATAATAATAACAATGAAAAAGTCTGAAATTAGTACAAGATTTAAAGTGTGACAGTTGAAGCAAGTCACTTTAATTATTATGATTATTAGTCATGTGTCTGCCCCAAAGATTATCTATTATATCGAGAAGCACTAAAAATGGAAACATAAACGCTACATGCAACAATTTCAAAGATTTTACAGTTCATATAAGGAAATAAGTCAATTTAAATAAATTATTTTCTACAGACAGAAATACTCCTCAGAACCCTCCTCCACCTCACCTCAGACGATCCCGCAGGTGAATAAGCCAGATGTGGAGGTCCTGGGCTGGTGTGGTTACATGAGGTCTGTGGTTGTGAGGCTGGTTGGATGTACTCCCAAATTCTATAAAATGACATTGGAGGCAGCTTATGGTAGAGAAATTAACATTAAATTATCTGGCAACAGATTCCTGCAGTCAACATGCTAATTGCATGCTTCCTCAAAACATGAGACATCTGTGGCATTGTGTTGTGTGACAAAACTGCACATTTTAAAATGGCCTTTTATTGTCCCCAGCACAAGGTGCACCTGTGTAATGATCATGCGGTTTAACCTTCTTGATATGCCACACCTGTCAGGTGGATGGGTCATCTTGGCAAAGGAGAAATGCTCCCTAACAGGGATGTAAAAAAAATATGCTGAAAATTTGAGAGAAATAAGCTTTTTGTGTGTATGGAATATTTCTGGGATTTATTATTTCAGCTCATGACGCATGGGACCAGCACTTTACATGTTGCATTATTTTTTTTTGTTAAGTGTACATATCCGCAAAGGCAGAAGGCAGGTGGGCGGAGACGAGATCAGGTGGGAACATTCTAGCCAATGAGAGGGCAGATACGCGCCTGTGAAGAACATACACAACTCATATAAAATGTTTTTTCTCAAAGTTGCCAGCATGCCACGTGCGTCCACTTATATCAGTACAGTTCTAACAAATTAATCATTACGAAACTTCTATTAGATAAAATAAGCCTCACGTAGTAAACTAGTATTCCATATTTTGCTAAACAAATTAAACACTGTCATAATAGACCTCCAAAAACGTTGTCTTCTTATTGCTGCATTCTCGCGCGGACATATTTTGGGCGTAGTTAAACCTCTTGCTTCGCCTCTTCCTCTCTGGTGTAGCCTAGTATCGGAGATGCCGAGGCTGTTGGAAGGCAAACTATTACCACTGCCAGGTTTTGGGTCTGGGATGGGGTGGGGGCATTTTTAATTAAACATTCAAGTTGTGTCTGTGTTACTGAAATTGAGATATTCTTATCGGTCAAATTGAATGTAATAGTCTACTACCGCATAAATCTTGGATTCCAGGACATTTGCATATAGTTACCATGGTGATGGAAGTTCGCTGATCCAAGGAGTTCCACGATAATATTGCTAGCTATTTTGAGGAAGTTTTCTGCTAACTTCTAGAAAGCTTTTTAATTAGCTAGTAGATCTATTGTGTCTCACTTTTGAGAGTAAAACGATTAGGTTTCTTTCCAGCATTTTGTTTTTATTGCCAAGTTAAAGAAGAGAGCCAGATTGTAGGTGAGAGTCGGGTTCGTCCTCAGTTTTGGTCACGTAGCCCAAACATCTGCTTGGACACAAGGAGACATGACAGTGCTTGCTGCTGATTACTGGATATCTGAGACAGAAAAGGTCTAAAGACGTCTCCCCATCTGAAGGTAAAGACCGCGACCACTATACCGTACGTTTAATATTCAAGAAGATCTTAGCCTACCCTGGAACTTTGTCTCTAGTTGTTGTTACATTGTAAAGTTAATACATTTTAGCAGCAGCATTGCAATTGTACAATTACAATCCTGTTTTTTTGTCATGATTGTATCTGTGTCATAAGTAGTAGTAGTAGTAGTACTGGTGGTTTATTATTATAAATATATACATTTTTTTTACATACTTTTGTATTGCCTAACCTGTCTTGAACCTTTAACTCACAGCTACAGTGTGACTCCAGTATACAGTATGTTGGTGTTTTTGTCTTTTCAGGGCCTGAGTGGAGGGACAGGGGTTGCGGTCGTGTTCTTGAGGTGAGCCTGGGGAGACCAGGCAACCATAACAAGATGGTTAAAAAAAACACAGGACATTCACAACGGTCGTCAGTATCCAAGACAGCTGGTGGCTCCCAGATATCCAGCCTCAAACACCTGAGCCTGCTGGATGGATCTGGCCTTGGGCAGGAGGAGACGCCAGAGTTGCCTCCAGAACCCCCCACACACTACGAGAGCCAAATGGGCTTCCCAGACCCTGTCTACCTGCTGGCGGCAGTCATCTTTCAGAACACTCACCTGGACAAACCTGCTGCCCACCGGTTGGTCAGTTATGGCAAGCGGGCGGGGCTGCCCCTGCCTGAGGCCAAGGATGAGGTGTACCAGCGCAGCTCGTATGAGCTGGCCTTCAACACACTGAAATGTAAGTGAACAGCAAAGAGGACTGTAGACTATGGGGAAATGTACACTTAGAAAGGCTTTCTAGCCTTCATTTTTAATTCTATATTGCTCTCCTTAATTAATTACAGTATGTACATATGTATGATGGATCCCCATTCCGCTTCATATGATTGGAAGTGGTTATCTTGAGCCACTTATGCAAGAGAAAACCAACAAAGGCAACTCGGAAAGCCCATTTTTCATTAATTCCAGAGAACTAAATTGCAATTTAGATATATTTGATTCTAAGCAAACAACGAGCTATTTGAAAATGAGAATGAATAGTGTTAGCGACATTGATTGACAGGTGGAATTGAATCCTGATAGATTGATGGAGGGAAAAGTGCAAGAGAAAATCCCTTTGAATGGCCATGGGGAATTCAGTGTGATGTTACAAATCAATTGTTCCCATATATAATCTATTATCTGTGAAACCAGGGACGGGGGGCAGGTCTGCGGCTGCCAAACACACAGGGAGTGTAATCACCATGGCAATAAGGGAGGAGAAGGTTAGAGGACTGTCAGTGCAGGCCAGGAGATGGAATCGATTTATCCTGCTCTCCCCATGTGAGAGGGGCATATATGCTATCTGTCCACTGCACCTAGTTTAGGCTTGCTTGTTGAGGTCCTGGCCTATATCTCCCACAATTTGGCCAATCAGACTAACTGAAGCTCCGTTGCTTCCCTGCTGTAACTGTAAAATTGGTTGTGAGAGCAGAAGTTACATTTCCTGGCTACCCAGACTCCTTGCTCCGGCCAAACGTTATGCCACGCCCACAGACGTTAGTTTCTTCTCCGCTAATGAGTCTGGATCTGAGTACCTCCCCGACCCTTCACCGAATGCGAGTACATTCAGGGCCATCTGATTGGTCCAGAAACCGATGGGTTGGGCCAGAGCCCGAATACACGGGTTAAGTGGCGTTTTGAAAATTCGTTATGGGCTTCGATACTCTGATTGGTTAGAGACGATCCAATCGCTGATGACTTTGTTTTGTACAACGCCCCTCGTGCCCCTCGTCACCACAAACAACTTCAATGATGGCAGTTTCAGACTAAAGTACACTACATCTCATTCCAAAGTCATGGGCATTAATATGGAGTTGGTCCCCCCTTTGCTGCTATAACAGCCTCCACTCTTCTGGGAAGGCTTTTCACTAGATGTTGGAACATTGCTGCGGGGACTTGCTTCCATTCAGCCACAAGAGCATTAGTGATGTTGGGTACTGATGTTGGGCGATAAGGCCTGGCTCGCAGTCGGAGTTCCAATTCATCCCAAAGGTGTTCGATGGGGTTGAGGTCAGGGCTCTCTGCAGTCCAGTCATGTTCTTCCACACCGATCTCGACAAACCATTTCTGTATGGACCTTGCTTTGTGCATGGGGGCATTGTCATGCTGACACAGGAAAGGGCCTTCCCCAAACTGTTGCCACAAAGTTGGAAGCACAGAATCGTCTAGAATGTCATTGTATGCTGTAGTGTTAAGATTTCCCTTCACTGGAACTAAGGAGCAATTTCCAAACGCCTGAAGGTACCACGTTCATCTGTACAAACAATAGTACGCAAGTATAAACACCATGGGACCACGCAGCCATCATACCGCTCAGGAAGGAGACGCGTTCTGTCTCCTAGAGATGAACGTACCTTGGTGCGGAAAGTTCAAATCAATCCCAGAACAACAGCAAAGGACCTTGTGAAGATGCTGGAGGAAACAGGTACAAAAGTATCTATATCCACTGTAAAACAAGTCCTATATCGACATAACTTGAAAGGCCGCTCAGCAAGGAAGAAGCCACTGCTCCAAAACCGCCAAAAAAAAGCCAGACTACGATTTGCAACTGCACATGGGGACAAAAATCATACTTTTTGGAGAAATGTCCTCTGGTCTGATGAAACAACTGTTTGGAGGAAAAAGGGGGAGGCTTGCAAGCCGCAGAACACCATCCCAACCATGAAGCACGGGGGTGGCAGCATCATGTTGTGGGGGTGCTTTGCTGCAGGATGGCATCATGAGGAAGGAAAATTGTGGTATATTGAAGCAACATCTCAAGACATCAGTCAGGAAGTTAAAGCTTGGTCGCAAATGGGTCTTCCAAATGGACAATGACCGCAAGCATACTTCCAAAGTTGTGGCAAAATGGCTTAAGGACAACAAAGTCAAGGTATTGGAGTGGCCATCACAAAGCCCTGACCTCAATCCTATAGAAAATGTGTGGGCAGAACTGAAAAAGTGTGTGAGCAAGGAGGCCTACAAACCTGACTCAGTTACACCAGTTCTGTCAGGAGGAATGGGCCAAAATTCACCCAACTTATTGTGGGAAGCTTGTGGAAGGCTACCTGAAACATTTGACCCAAGTTAAACAATTTAAAGGCAATGCTACCAAATACTAATTGAGTGTATGTAAACTTCTGACCCACTGGGAATGTGATGAAAGAAAGAAAAGCTGAAATAAATCATTCTCTCTACTATTATTCTGACATTTCACATTCTTAAAATAAAGTGTTGATTTAAATGTATTTGGTTAAAGGTGTATGTAAACTTCCGACTTAATCTGTAAAGTGTATTTAGTGAACGACAGAGCATAGGAAGAATTTTGTGTGAGTCGTCAGGCTAGAAGTTCAAAGGTCATACAGCAAAATAGGGCACACCGTGTTGGATGGAAGGATCTCAGACGTCTTATCTTAATTCTATATTTAGTATAGTATCGCCTATCTCTATTCATTTCTATGGCTTGGGAGTCCTTATTTCCAGAGAAAGAAAAGATACGTCGATTTTGAAAAAAAAAAAGATTTGACCATTTCAATCCCATTTTTGTTTAGCTCTCATTACAATGACATATAATATGTTCTGTTATCAGCTCTACCTCATTGTAATTGTCCCAGTCTTTCCTACCCTCATATCCCTGGAATGAGTTAATTATCCCACCAGTTAGTGGGATAATGTGCCGGAGATAAAAATGTACATCAAATGAAAAGGATATTGACTAGCAGAGGCTTTAGTACAATAATCGGCAGATGTGTTACATTGTTCTCCTCTCTAAATTGACTCATTTCCATTTTGACTGTGGCTCACTGTTTCTAATGGGACGTAAGTACAATGTGTGTGGCAGAATTCATTTGCAAAATAAGGACATTTTCTGGCTGGAGGATAGAATTTCCGTCATTATCACAAAAGACAAAATGAGGTGGATTGCCACATTTGTAATTGTGTCTGAACTGTATTTTAATGCAGACCTATTGTAGCCAAGATTGCTTGATTTGGTGAACATATACCTAGCCTATTTGTCTGGCACATCCGATTCGGTCACATTTGTTGCGTAAAAAACATTGCTAACCAATGAAATGGCACAGCCGAGAAAAGCAGCCTTAATCTCCCACCGTCCTCCGATGAGCGGGATGACTTCAAGTGCAGAGATCGATATACAAGACAGACACACACGCTGGATGCGTTCTACACGTACAGCCTGGGAATGACAATGATCCACAATCAAGCTGAGGTCAGTTGTTAACCCCCCCCCCCAAAAAAAAGGCTTAAGCAGCGAAACACAGTGAGCAAAATGCCAATGAACCCTTGTATTGATCATGTGATTATCTCGCTTATCCATTCAGATCAAAAGTAGCCCTAAACCCCATAATGACGCACAGAGGACAAAGTGAAGCGTTCCCGTAATGCAGTCGATATTACAGTAATGTGGACTTGTGTGTTGGACAGGGATTTCGGATGACGTCACCCCACTCACTCACACAAAGAACTGAATATTGCATAGAGGAGACGGATGGGTTGATGTTCGTTGGATGGAGGTGGTTTAGTTTAGAGTAGGCCTAGTGATAGTGTGTGTTGCTGTAAGATTTCCCCCCTGTAAACCTCTAAGTGTGAAACCAAATGGAAGTGATTACCAGGGTATGTAGGAATATCTACTGTAGATTACAGTGATCATTCCCCATCTCCTTCCTCATTCTGATCTGTCTTTACCTCCCTCTTTCTCTGGCTCTGTACCACCACTCTTTTCCTCCCTCTCTTTCTCTCCTCTTTCTCTCTATTCTTCGCTTCTCTCTTTCTCTATCGCCCCAATCATCACATCTCTAGAGGCCCGTCCCAAGTCCTTCATATCCCTGGTCTCAGACATAGAATTTGCTCAATGGAGAGAGAAAGAGAGATGTGAGATTCCCCCCACTTCCATCCATCCATCCCTCTCTCCATTCCCTCTCTCCATTCCCTCTCTCCGTTCTCCATTCCTCTGAGACCACTCCTGTCTCATTGTCCGTAGTAGCCAGTAGCCATGTCACAGCACAGAGCTGATATGTGGCTGGAGTAGGCAGGGAATAGGTTTATTTGACCTGGGGGGGTTCCTTGTTTCAGACCAGGGAGGGAGGGAGAGAGGGAATATGTCCTTTCTGCCCTTGACTAAGAGCATGGCACTTTACCAAGAGACGCTTCGGCTAATATCAAACATTGCTGGTTAATAATATGTAAGCTATTTAACGCTACCATTCGGTCCAAGGGTTCTGTTCTGCTAACCTTAATAGAGACTCAGGGGTTCTGCTCTGCTAGCCTGAATAGAGACTCAGGGGTTCTGTTCTGCTAGCCTGAATAGAGACTCAGGGGTTCTGTTCTGCTAGCCTGAATAGACACTCAGGGGTTCTGTTCTGCTAGCCTGAATAGACACTCAGGGGTTCTGTTCTGCTTGCCTGAATAGAGACTCAGGGTTTCTGTTCTGCTAGCCTGAATAGAGACTCAGGGGTTCTGTTCTGCTAGCCTGAATAGAGACTCAGGGGTTCTGTTCTGCTAGCCTGAATAGAGACTTGGGTTTGTAGGCAGAGCTTTTTTTTAGATTCATGCGAAATAGAGTGTACCGACGCGGAATACTGCGAGACAAAGAGCTGAATAAGGCCAAGTGGGGTTGCTTTCAGGCCTTCTAGCGCTTCTGTGTGGATTTATTTGACCGTGGTCATCATCACTCACTGGCTTTAGTTAGTTTGTTACCTGGACGAGGGCCACACGACACAAACTCAAACAATTTGTTAGAGACCATTACCTCATCGTAGGTGGTCATGAAGTTACCACTAGACACTGGCATAAGATCAGTTTGCCGTTTTTACCCTTAAAGGTTAAGGCTAGGATTTGGAGAGGGTACGCTGATCCTAGATCTGTGCATAAGGGCAACTCCTACCCGAAGCTTATAGGTCGATATTTAGGTGCTTACACCTCAGTTCAGCACCGTCCCTGGTGTGTAATAGCTTCTGGTATGAGAGATTTATAGGTGAATTGACTCTGTGTTTTACTCCTCAGTCCTCCCTAGGCTGATTTATAGAGCAGAGAGGATAATGACCTCCACACACACATATCTATCTATATATATATATATATATATATCTCGCATCATCATCACGCCATCTCATCCCCTCTGGGTCTGTGCTTTCCTCCTTTACTGTAGGGTCAGCCGAGGCGGCCATGTTGCTAGGCTTATCTTTAAGACCTTCTGCTGCTATGATCAAAACACTCCTTGACCTGACGCTGCTGTAAATCCTGCAAGGACACAAGGCCCAATCACAGACACTGGGTTTAGTGTGTGTGTGTGTGTGTGTGTGTGTGTTTATTGCACCCTTTTATCCAGCCTTCATCTGTTTAATCCAAGTTGAGCAGACGGTTGGTGTGATTTGTGATGTTACGGTAGGTAAACAGCGGTGTGTGTTGTTGCCATGACGTCCCGGTGGCAGTTCTCTGTAATGGCGACACCTCCCAGTGGCAGTTAGATAGGACTCAGGTGTGTCATTTAAGATAGAGGTTAATCACGGCAGCATAGCCATTGTGTACACACGCACACACACACACACACACGCACACACACACACACACACACACACCTCAATGGGATAAAGAGGATTTAGAAAATAAGGGAAATGCTGTTCTATCAAGATGACCTGAAACATGTGCGTATGGGATAAAGCTGTGTAGTGAATACACATGGAGAAACTGAAGGGGGTTTAGAAACAGGTGTTCCCTAATCCAAGATAAAGCTGTTTGTTTCCTCTCACTTCTCTGGAGTTGAAGGAGAAAGCCTGTGGTTCCTGGGGAGACTGGGAACCAGAGAGTGTGTGTGTGACTGTGTGTGTGTGTGTGTGTGTGTGTAAGGCTAAGTGTGTGTGTGTGTGTGTGTGTAAGGCTAAGTGTGTGTGTGTGTGTGTGTGTGTGTGTGTGAGGCTGTGTGTTTGTGTAAGGCTAAGTGTGTGTGTGTGTGTGTGTGTGTGAGGCTGTGTGTTTGTGTGTGTGAGGCTGTGTGTTTGTGTGTGTGTGAGGCTGTGTGTGTGTGTGAGGCTGTGTGTGTGTGTGAGGCTGTGTGTGTGTGTGTGAGGCTGTGTGTGTGTGTGTGAGGCTGTGTGTGTGTGTGTGAGGCTGTGTGTGTGTGTGTGAGGCTGTGTGTGTGTGTGTGAGGCTGTGTGTGTGTGTGTGGCTGTGTGTGTGTGTGTGTGAGGCTGTGTGTGTGTGTGTGTGTGTGAGGCTGTGTGTGTGTGTGTGTGTGTGAGGCTGTGTGTGTGTGTGTGTGTGAGGCTGTGTGTGTGTGTGTGAGGCTGTGTGTGTGTGTGAGGCTGTGTGTGTGTGTGTGTGTGTGAGGCTGTGTGTGTGTGTGTGTGTGTGAGGCTGTGTGTGTGTGTGTGTGTGTGAGGCTGTGTGTGTGTGTGTGTGTGTGTGAGGCTGTGTGTGTGTGTGTGTGTGAGGCTGTGTGTGTTGAGCAGTCTTCACTCAAAGGAAAAAAGAAACTGCCGCTCCAAATTGTCTCCATTCATTAAAATCCCCATTTAACCAACAGCCATCTACTGTTGTGACTACCTGGACCTACCGTTTGGTTTTCTACTGTTGTGACTACCTGGACCTACCGTTTGGTTTTCTACTGTTGTGACTACCTGGACCTACCGTTTGGTTTTCTACTGTTGTGACTACCTGGTCCTACCGTTTGGTTTTCTACTGTTGTGACTACCTGGACCTACCGTTTGGTTTTCTACTGTTGTGACTACCTGGACCTACCGTTTGGTTTTCTACTGTTGTGACTACCTGGACCTACCGTTTGGTTTTCTACTGTTGTGACTACCTGGACCTACCGTTTGGTTTTCTACTGTTGTGACTACCTGGACCTACCGTTTGGTTTTCTACTGTTGTGACTACCTGGACCTACCGTTTGGTTTTCTACTGTTGTGACTACCTGGACCTACCGTTTGGTTTTCTACTGTTGTGACTACCTGGACCTACCGTTTGGTTTTCTACTGTTGTGACTACCTGGACCTACCGTTTGGTTTTCTACTGTTGTGACTACCTGGACCTACCGTTTGGTTTTCTACTGTTGTGACTACCTGGACCTACCGTTTGGTTTTCTACTGTTGTGACTACCTGGACCTACCGTTTGGTTTTCTACTGTTGTGACTACCTGGACCTACCGTTTGGTTTTCTACTGTTGTGACTACCTGGTCCTACCGTTTGGTTTTCTACTGTTGTGACTACCTGGACCTACCGTTTGGTTTTCTACTGTTGTGACTACCTGGACCTACCGTTTGGTTTTCTACTGTTGTGACTACCTGGACCTACCGTTTGGTTTTCTACTGTTGTGACTACCTGGACCTACCGTTTGGTTTTCTACTGTTGTGACTACCTGGACCTACCGTTTGGTTTTCTACTGTTGTGACTACCTGGACCTACCGTTTGGTTTTCTACTGTTGTGACTACCTGGACCTACCGTTTGGTTTTCTACTGTTGTGACTACCTGGACCTACCGTTTGGTTTTCTACTGTTGTGACTACCTGGACCTACCGTTTGGTTTTCTACTGTTGTGACTACCTGGACCTACCGTTTGGTTTTCTACTGTTGTGACTACCTGGACCTACCGTTTGGTTTTCTACTGTTGTGACTACCTGGACCTACCGTTTGGTTTTCTACTGTTGTGACTACCTGGACCTACCGTTTGGTTTTCTACTGTTGTGACTACCTGGTCCTACCGTTTGGTTTTCTACTGTTGTGACTACCTGGACCTACCGTTTGGTTTTCTACTGTTGTGACTACCTGGACCTACCGTTTGGTTTTCTACTGTTGTGACTACCTGGACCTACCGTTTGGTTTTCTACTGTTGTGACTACCTGGACCTACCGTTTGGTTTTCTACTGTTGTGACTACCTGGACCTACCGTTTGGTTTTCTACTGTTGTGACTACCTGGACCTACCGTTTGGTTTTCTACTGTTGTGACTACCTGGACCTACCGTTTGGTTTTCTACTGTTGTGACTACCTGGACCTACCGTTTGGTTTTGAAGTATTGAAGCCAAAACATATGATTTGAAAGAAAACTATTTAAATAAACAACAGGAAAAAGTGACTGTAAATAAGCTACATGTCTTATTAAACAGCATATAAACACTCTAGATAGGTCAGGAGCCAGACAGGTAGTCTAAGAAGGAACGAAAATGAATTATTATTTTGATTATTTCAAGCATATAGACTACAAAAAATATATACATAGTGAAGCATTTGCGGGTGCGACACACTAGGCTGGCAGGGACATCAAGCACTCAGCATTTAAACAACATGTTGTTGTATTAAATCATTACAGTATATAAATTGCACATATAGGCTGTGACTTACTTAGAATTCATTACAAATAAAACGAAAAATTCCTTATTGGCTCTGTGCCTTTGAATTAATTTAAAAAAACATGAGTTTATCCAGAGTCTGTGGCTTCAGGCTCATGCGATGGTGTATGGAGAGCAGGCCAGCAGCAGAGAATATCCTCTCCTCGCTTGCAGAGCCACTGGGAATGCTAAACATCCTTCCGCCCACTCTTCCCAGGCTGGGCAGGGATGCGTAGTTGTTTTTAGTTTTTTCTGTAGGTAGGCCTTCTAGGTAATTTAACCTTATCAAAATGGGAAGCTCCTTGAAAGAGGTAATATGCCAGGGCCAACATCAATGAAGGCCTATTGTATAGATAATAGAATGAAAATTAGCTAAACTTTGAAGAGATCTGATTTTTAGTTTATAAATACTTTGCTACAATGAAGCACTTAGCTAGCTACCCACCTGGCTCCTTTCTGTTAGCATGTACACGTACTAAGTAAACCATCATGCTTTCGGGATTCCTGTCTTTTCAGATTCCACAATCTGTGGACACTACATCATCTCACTCCCTCTCTAGCTTTTGGTCCTCATCATCTTTGTTCCTCTGTGTGTTTTTTCAGTTTCTTTATAAAAATATTTAGCATACTAGATGACAGTAGCTATAGCAGCACACAAGTAGACTACAAATGCATGTTGGGCCGGGTATTCCCTGAGCTCGTGAAGTGAGCGTTACTGGAGCGAAGTCGGAGTGAGCAAGAAGGCTGATGTTCCAGCCTTTGGGAAACTTGCTCCACGCTCCAGTCAAATTGGGCACACTCCACTCATCTCCGCTCACATACTCTGGTGTATGTGTGCGAGGCTGTGTGAGTCTGTGTGTGTCAGAATAAAACATCCTGTTGTCAAGGGAGACAGATGCTCCCTTCATGATATCTCAGCCAGAGCAGAGGGAAGAGAATAACACGTTAGTAACCACAGATCTCTCTCAGATAGCTGGTAAGGAGCCTAGAAGTCCTTGGTCTCTAATGAGAGCAATCTCAGAGCTGTTTCGACCTTCCTCTAATGAGAGCAATTCGCAGGGCATGTATCATGGTGTTACAATCACTGATTACATGACTGGCAATGTGTGATTAATAAGTGTCATCAGTGTTGCAGAGGCTCTAATTTCAGACATAGTAAATGAATGATGGTAAATTAACTAAATAAAATATCTGATTAAATCAATTTTAAACAAAGGAGCGTTTAATCGTGCGAATAAAAAAATCCTCATCTAATTGAATTAGCCTTTCAAATTATAGTGAGATTATTCCTGCTGCCTGCAAGAATTCTCTCTCTCTCTCCATCTCTCCCTATCTCCTTTCCAGACAAGATATGATTAGATGTGGAGTCTCAGCCCTAGTCATTTATTTCATTGGGTTAGGTGTATAATTCTTAGTGCCACTATCAGGCGTGTTCCAAATGATCCTGTCTGGTCTGGGTTGGGCTGGTCTGGGGAGATAATTATAAAGAGATAATAGAGATTGAGATGAGATTGGCCAGATCCTGAACCATTATCTCAACATATTAATTATCACCTTCTTCTTCGTCTCTCTCTCTCTCTCTCTCTCTCTCTCTCTCTCTCTCTCATGACCTCTTACTCACCTGTCCATGTGTTACACTATTGAAACATTCTCTTTGCTCCTCCCCCCACAGACCAAGAGCTCCTGGAGGACATCATGATTGACAGCTGCTTTTACCTCTCTCAGCCAATGGTGAGTGAAAATAGAGGTTCACCCAGGAAGGAGGAAATTCTAGGTCTTTTTCAACCGGTTTGGCTTTCTCTAACTAGCTTCCTGACTCTAGAGCGGTACTTCAGAGCTCTCAGTATTCATGTCCTGCTGTTCTCCTTGTTGTACAAACTATTTCTTCAGCTCTGGTTGCTTTTCATGCTGCTAATCTGTAACTGATGCCCATTATTATATTGATATAACCCCTTTCATCATATCACAAAGCCGTTTGTGTCACGGTAACTCCCCTATTTAACGCAATCACTCCCTTTGGTGCTGCACATCTGAGAGAACAAAGATTGTTTGTTGCTTTATTGGGTTGCCCAGGGCTGTGTCTGCGTGCTCGCCGTTCAGTGGGTCTGAGTGTATTCTGGTCGATACGTATACCTCCTCTGTCTGTCTCTGGGAGTGGCTGTCTGGGCTGTGAGCCAATAGACGTAAAGTGAAGGTTCCCACGACAGCCATGAACCGAGAGGTAGTTACACCGTAAAACAACGCCTTGCTACTCATTTACGTAAATCAAGATTGGCGTCTGGGAGGGGATTTGACTGTACTTTTGCCCCGGTCTAGTTTAGAGAAACAGGCTTGTGATTTTAATATAGAGATGTCTGAGATGGTAATGTGAGGGTAAACTGGAATGCATTCATAAGCACACACACACACATACAGTGGGGAGAACAAGTATTTGATACACTGCTGATTTTGCAGGTTTTCCCACTTACAAAGCATGTAGAAGTCTGTATTTTTTATCATAGGTACTCTTCAACTGTGAGTGACGGAATCTAAAACAAAAATCCAGAAAATCACATTGTATGATTTTTAAGTAGTTAATTTGCATTTTATTGCATGACATAAGTATTTGATACATCAGAAAAGCAGAACTTAATATTTGGTACAGAAACCTTTTTTTGCAATTACAGAGATCATACGTTTCCTGTAGTTCTTGACCAGGTTTGCACACACTGCAGCAGGGATTTTGGCCCACTCCTCCATCCAGATCCTTCTGGTTTCGGGGCTGTCGCTGGGCAATACGGACTTTCAGCTCCCTCCAAAGATTTTCTATTGGGTTCAGGTCTGGAGACTGGCTAGGCCACTCCAGGACCTTGAGATGCTTCTTACAGAGCCACTCCTTAGTTGCCCTGGCTGTGGGTTTCGGGTCGTTGTCATGCTGGAAGACCCAGCCACGACCCATCTTCAATGCTCTTACTGAGGGAAGGAGGTTGTTGGCCATGATCTCGCGATACATGGCCCCATCCATCCTCTCCTCAATACGGTGCAGTCGTCCTGTCCCCTTTGCAGAAAAGCATCCCCAAAGAATGATGTTTCCACCTCCATGCTTCACGGTTGGGATGGTGTTCTTGGGGTTGTACTCATCCTTCTTCTTCCTCCAAACACGGCGAGTGGAGTTTAGACCAAAAAGCTCAATTTTTGTCTCATCAGACCACATGACCTTCTCCCATTCCTCCTCTGGATCATCCAGATGGTCATTGGCAAACTTCAGACGGGCCTGGACATGCGCTGGCTTGAGCAGGGGGACCTTGCGTGCGCTGCAGGATTTTAATCCATGACGGCGTAGTGTGTTACTAATGGTTTTCTTTGAGACTGTGGTCCCAGCTCTCTTCAGGTCATTGACCAGGTCCTGCCGTGTAGTTCTGGGCTGATCCCTCACCTTCCTCTTGATCATTGATGCCCCACGAGGTGAGATCTTGCATGGTGCCCCAGACCGAGGGAGATTGACCGTCATCTTGAACTTCTTCCATTTTCTAATAATTGCGCCAACAGTTGTTGCCTTCTCACCAAGCTGCTTGCCTATTGTCCTGTAGCCCATCCCAGCCTTGTGCAGGTCTACAATTTTATCCCAGATGTCCTTACACAGCTCTCTGGTCTTGGCCATTGTGGAGAGGTTGGAGTCTGTTTGATTGAGTGTGTGGACAGGTGTCTTTTATACAGGTTACGAGTTCAAACAGGTGCAGTTAATACAGGTAATGAGTGGAGAACAGGAGGGCTTCTTAAAGAAAAACTAACAGGTCTGTGAGAGCCGGAATTCTTACTGGTTGGTAGGTGATCAAATACTTATGTCATGCAATAAAATACAAATTAATTATTTAAAAATCATACAATGTGATTTTCTGGATTTTTGTTTTAGATTCTGTCTCTCACAGTTGAAGTGTACCTATGATAGGAATTACAGACCTCTACATGCTTTGTAAGTAGGAAAACCTGCAAAATCGGCAGTGTATCAAATACTTGTTCTCCCCACTGTACATACACACACACACACACACACAATGACACACATACATACATGACACACACAGACTTACAGTAGTACCTGTGTGAAATATGGCCTTGCCTGGAATGAATGGGTCTCTCCATGGTGAGGTGGCAGGTGGTTATTCTGGATCCAACCAGGAGACCGTAAAGGCCAGACACAATGAGGCTCTCTTTAGAACTTACTCTCATCTCATTTTACACCCCTGGCATCTATAAAGTTCAACCTTGACAGAAAGAGAAGGATAGAGGTGCCGAGGGAGAAGTAAAAAGGAGAGATAGGTGCTATCTAGAACCTAAAAGGGTTCTTCGGCTGTCCCCATAGGATAACCCTTTTTGGTTCCTGGTAGAACCCTTTTTGGTTCCTGGTAGAACCCTTTTTGGTTCCTGGTAGAACCCTTTTTGGTTCCTGGTAGAACCCTTTTTGGTTCCAGGTAGAACCCTTTTGGGTTCCATGTAGAACCCTCTGTGGAAAGGGTTCTACATGGAACCCAAAAGGGTTCTACCTGGAACCAAAAAGGGTTCTCCTATGGGGACAGCCGAGGAACCCTTTTGGAACCCTTTTTCCTAAGAGGGGAACCAAAGTCAGGAGTGTATTTGATTGCAATGGAGAGAGAAATGTAGATTAGATCTCACTGCGGCTGGAAATAGAGTGAGGTGACCATGCAGTGACCTGAGAGACAAAGCATAGGAGTTGAACTGAAGCAGTAAAACTGGACAATATTCTCCTGATGATAGATCATGCATAGCAGCGACCTCTATATTTGTAGACCTCATCATTGTATCATTACTTTGTCCATCCCATCCATTACAGCCAGTGTTCATCTGGCCAGTGTCCAGTGTTAAGTGGTCTGTGTTGGGTGTTAAAGCCTGATGTCACAGCATAGCAGCAGGGGTGACGCAACAACACAACAGATTTGTTTACTTCCAGGCACTGGAAGCTGTTGCCAGGCAACCCAGGACGACCGGGGGAATTTCTCTAGCCCCCTTGGGTTCAACCTTGGTAGCGGGCGAGTGATGCTGGAGGGAGGGAGGGAGGGAGAGAGGAATGCAGTGAAAATAGGGGGAGAGAGGGATGGATCCAGCACCTGTTTCTGATATTGACCTTTCCAAAATCTGATTAAAAACCCCTGAGTGAACGGGCTGGCACTAGTTCTTTAGCCTAGCCGTTAGCGTTAGCCTAGCGTAGCGTCTCGCCCCATTAGCATTGCAGCGACGCCACGGCAATCTGTTGCTGCTGAGCAACACCATCTGCCACTAATGTGATCTGTGTCCCTCAATCCCTGAGGGAGAAGGAGAGAGAGATGGAGGGAGGGAGGGAGGGAGGGAGGGAGGGAGGGAGGGAGAGGAAGAAAGGGGAGGGATGGAGCAATGGGGGGATAGAGTGATAGAGCGTGAAAGTATGAGCGAGAGAGGGAGAGGAAGAGAGGGTGATAAGCTGGTAGGAGAGATGGAGCGTGAGAGTGTGAGAGGGAGAGATGGAGTGTGTCTTCCTGCTGTGTTTAATTAAGAGGTAGGAGCCAGGTCCTGGCAGGGCGTCCCAAAGCTGCTCCACCAGCCTACCTCTGCCTCTGAGTGGAGGACCGGGGACTGCTGGGTACCTGCCCAAAACACCCATAGGAGATACACGACTCTGTCAATCACTTAGCCTAATAAATTAATCCATCAAATTGCCTTCACTGTTCCCTTGACGTTATTGCAGATGAAAGTGATACGATATCTCCAAGAGGGTGACTGTGATGAGACAGGGTTTCTGAAGGTAGTTACTTGTGTACACTATATAGCAGTATTGAATCATCTGTACGGTGTCTTGGCGATCTCTGTGGTTCTCTCTCCATGTTCCCTCTGGTGTAGGCAGGTAACTGTTGAAGAATAATGCCATTATCCATTCTATGCTGTATCTGTTGTATTCTGTCTCTGGCTGATGGACAGTCAGTTGGCAGTTGACTGTTGGAGCGTGATATTTCTATCCATAGATACTCTGGTGCTGTTGATTGTTGAAGCAAAACTTCTCTCTCCATCAATCCCCACTGTGCTGTACTTTCCGTTTCTGGACAGTATACAGTTGCCTTTTGAAATGTGTCTGATCTATGGATTCTAACTCTACGCTGTGTTCTTTCTCCATTCTCCAGCCTGATGACCAGATGAGTCTGGTGGCGGTGATGCTCTACGACTTCCAGGACAGGAAGTTCCTCCCTCGGGAATGCCAGGGGGAGGAGCTTGTACAGGAAGTCAGGGAGGTGGAGAACTGCCTCCTCGGGTAAGAGGGAAAGGGGTGGTGTACATATTCAGCCAACCACCCATACTATGCAATGTCTTCTTATAGCTCTTTTTTGCACTCCGCTCTATGTATCATGTACCGTGTATCTGTCTTTTGTGTACTTTCGTTGTGGCATTTTGCACCTGCCCTGTGTTTTGTTGTAGCTGCTTGACAATAAAGTATCTATCTATCTATCTATCTATCTATCTATCTATCTATCTATCTATCTATCTATCTATCTATCTATCTATCTATCTATCTATCTATCTATCTATCTATCTATCTATCTATCTATCTATCTATCTATCTATCTATCTATCTATCTATCTATCTATCTATCTATCTATCTATCTATCTATCTATCTATCTATCTATCTATCTATCTATCTATCTATCTATCTATCTATCTATCTATCTATCTATCTATCTATCTATCTATCTATCTATCTATCTATCTATCTATCTATCTATCTATCTATCTATCTATCTATCTATCTATCTATCTATCTATCTATCTATCTATCTATCTATCTATCTATCTATCTATCTATCTATCTATCTATCTATCTATCTATCTATCTATCTATCTATCTATCTATCTATCTATCTATCTATCTATCTATCTATCTATCTATCTATCTATCTATCTATCTATCTATCTATCTATCTATCTATCTATCTATCTATCTATCTATCTATCTATCTATCTATCTATCTATCTATCTATCTATCTATCTATCTATCTATCTATCTATCTATCTATCTATCTATCTATCTATCTTATGTGTTGTGGTGGGTGGCTGAGGGGTATCGTCAGGTGATACACTCTCTCATCAGTTCCCAGCAAAACACCATCTCTTCCTGTGTGTTTTAGGTTTAAGACCAAGCTGGCAGCCTCCCTGGCTCGCAGTAGGATCAAACATGACCTCCTGACCATAGACTGCATCCTCCCTGAGGCTGTGAGGAAGAAACAGGAGAGAGCCAACAGGCTGCCCCTCTATGCATGGGTCAACACACTCAAAAGCAGGTCAGCACACAGATGGCACACAGCGCACACAGGTCTGAGATTGTGGGTGTTGGCCAATGGTTTATGATCCAGGTGCCATGCAGACATCCCGTTAAACCATTGTGTGCGTGTGCGTGTGTGTGTGAGAGAGAGAGAGAGAGAATATTTATTTGTCTGATTTTCACAGATAAATGTTTTACGTAGGACATGCACTGCGAGATAGTGAGAGACATGGCATCAAACAGACAGATTCATGTAAAACAGCTTAAGGACTCTTACTCGCTCCTTCACCATGACAATAACTGTGCCTCCCCCCCATACACTGAATTTAACACTTCCTCTTAATGTCCAAGGTCCCAGAGCACAACCCTATCATTCCAATATATTTCACTTTTAACATTTCCCAACGAGTGAGTCCATCCCCATTAATGTTAATAAGGGTCAGTGTTTGTGGCACAAATTCAGTTTTTTGGGAGTCTGTAGTGCTTCCTGGATGGCAGGAGCAGGATCTCTGTGCTGAGCACCATGGGAGGAGTCCTCTGCTGTTTTGTTCAGCTGTCCTCTGCAGTATCTGTCTGCAGTATGTTCATACTCTTTTTCATACTGGTCCCCCGTGGGAATCAAACCCACAACCCTGGCGTTGCAAGCGCCATGCTCTACCGTCATACAAAAATGTTATCCAGTCGGACAAACACTCCAACCAGCCTACCCGACCGCTCGGAGATGTCCGCATGGTCCTAAAGCACAACTTTGCATTGTTTTGTATCACTTTCCAATGATTAAACTGGGGGGGGGGGACAAAAATGCTTCCCACAGTTGTGTCTAGTTGGCTGGATGTCTTTGGGTGGTGGACCACAGGAAACTGTAGAGCATTGCAGTTCTTGTCACCTACTACCATACCCCATTTAAAGGCACTTCAATCTTCTGTCTTGCCCATTCACCCTCTGAATGGCACACGTACACAATCCATGTCTCAATTGTCTCTGATTTGAAGTGGATTTTACGAGTGACATCAATAAGGAGTGGCAGTAGAATAGAATAAACATGTATATGTATTATACAGGAAGTGTGTTGGGGATGGCGGGCAAGTGTCTAAACTGAACAGTATAATAAGATTCTGGTAGCAGCAGTTGTGATGTGTGTGTGTGTGTGTGTGTGTGTGTGTATGTCTGTGTGGTTGTGTGTGTGCATGGGTGAGTGCATGTATGCTAAGGTGTTAGAGCAGCTGCTCAGAGACAGTTTCTATCTAGAAGCAGTCTGATGGCTCTGAGCCTGTTGGCATCAGACCTCATGCTCCTATACCGTCTGCCCGACGGTAAGGGAGGGAACAGCTCGTGGCTGGGCTGCGCGGGGTCCTTGATGATTCTGCGTGCCGTCCTCAGGCACCGTTTCGAGTAGATGTCCTGGATGGGTGGGAGCACTGGGCCGTCTTCACCACCTGCTGGAGCGCCTTGAGGTCTTGGGCGGAATTACTTCAGCCGGCTTAGGAAGTAGAGACGCTGCTGCGCCCTCTTGACAAGTGTGGTGGTGTTCTTGGACCATGACAAGTCTGAGAGGGTGTGTGTGGGTGTATGTCTTTAAACTGCTCCAGACAGCCTGATTCAGTGGTTTGTAAATCCTGTTGTAGTGGACAGATCCAATCAGCAACGCCTCAGCTCAGCAAGTCCTGAGACTCTGAGGTTACCTGTGGTGTGTGTGTGTGTGTGTGTGTGTGTGTGTGCGTGTGCGCGTGTGCACACACAGGATATTACATATTACTACCAGAGTTGACAACAGCGGTAGAAGCCTTTTAAAAGACCATAGAGGGATGTGACATGCTATAATGACTCTCACACCCTGTCATAAGTCTTCCCCTCTCCTCTCTTCCCCCCAGCTTTGAAGAGGTGTGCGGCGTCCTGAAGCGAGGGGGATTCTCTCAGGTGAATTCAGTCGGGCAGTTGGAAGGGCAGTCCTTCTGTCAGGACCCCCACTGTGCAGACATGTTGGTGTTTCCCCCCCAGCTCAAAGCTGAACTGTACCGCACCAAGCTGCTCAGTGACTACAAGCTCATCATACAGGTACTACAAGCTCATCATACAGGTACTACAAGCTCATCATACAGGTACTACAAGCTCATCATACAGGTACTACAAGCTCATCATACAGGTACTACAAGCTCATCATACAGGTACTACAAGCTCATCATACAGGTACTACAAGCTCATCATACAGGTACTACAAGCTCATCATACAGGTACTACAAGCTCATCATACAGGTACTACAAGCTCATCATACAGGTACTACAAGCTCATCATACAGGTACTACTGCAAGACTGCCTCTGAAATGGCACCTATTCCCTATGTAGTGCACTACATTTCACTGGGATAGTGTGCCATTTCGGACGCATCCCAGGGCTTCGTTCCACGTCAGCCGTCGAACAAAACGGTTTAAAGCGAAATATGGCTGCACTGTACATCAGCTTGCGTCTATAAATCCAAGTAAACTTTTCTATGCAAATTCTTCCCCATCCATTGTGAATACCGAGTACCCAAAACCCATTTGTGCCACTCTATAAAACCCTCCTTGTTTCTGGGAGAGTATTCTAATGACTAATTATACGGCTGCAGAGCTATAAGCTTCTCACTTTCATTTCTAGTCCAATAAACTCAAGCTGCTGCCTGCCACAGCCTCTCTGAGCGCCATGCCACACAGCCTCTCTGAGCGCCATGCCACACAGCCTCTCTGAGCGCCATGCCACACAGCCTCTCTGAGCGCCATGCCACAGCCTCTCTGAGCGCCATGCCACAGCCTCTCTGAGCGCCATGCCACAGCCTCTCTGAGCGCCATGCCACACAAGCGCAGTGAAATTTGTTTACGAAGCCAAATTCAATTAAGCATTCAATACCACTGCTAAATTAATCACTTCCCCCTCTCTCCTCATCTTCCTCTTACTTCCCTCTCTCTCCTCATCTTCCTCTCACTCCCTCTCTCTCCTCATCTTCCTCTCACTCCCCTCTCTCTCCTCATCTTCCTCTCACTCCCCTCTCTCTCCTCATCTTCCTCACACCCCTCTCTCTCCTCATCTTCCTCTCACTCCCCTCTCTCTCCTCATCTTCCTCTCACTCCCCTCTCTCTCCTCATCTTCCTCTCACTCCCCTCTCTCTCCTCATCTTCCTCTCACTCCCCTCTCTCTCCTCATCTTCCTCTCACTCCCCTCTCTCTCCTCATCTTCCTCTCACTCCCCTCTCTCTCCTCATCTTCCTCTCACTCCCCTCTCTCTCCTCATCTTCCTCTCACTCCCCTCTCTCTCCTCATTTTCCTCTCACTCCCTCTCTCTCCTCATCTTCCTCTCACTCCCCTCTCTCTCCTCATCTTCCTCTCACTCCCCTCTCTCTCCTCATCTTCCTCTCACTCCCCTCTCTCTCCTCATCTTCCTCTCACTCCCCTCTCTCTCCTCATCTTCCTCTCACTCCCCTCTCTCTCCTCATCTTCCTCTCACTCCCCTCTCTCTCCTCATCTTCCTCTCACTCCCTCTCTCTCCTCATCTTCCTCTCACTCCCCTCTCTCTCCTCATCTTCCTCTCACTCCCCTCTCTCTCCTCATCTTCCTCTCACTCCCCTCTCTCTCCTCATCTTCCTCTCACTCCCCTCTCTCTCCTCATCTTCCTCTCACTCCCACCTCTCTCTCCTCATCTTCCTCTCACTCCCCCCTCTCTCTCCTCATCTTCCTCTCACTCCCCTCTCTCTCCTCATCTTCCTCTCACTCCCCTCTCTCTCCTCATCTTCCTCTCACTCCCCTCTCTCTCCTCATCTTCCTCTCACTCCCCTCTCTCTCCTCATCTTCCTCTCACTCCCCTCTCTCTCCTCATCTTCCTCTCACTCCCACCTCTCTCTCCTCATCTTCCTCTCACTCCCACCTCTCTCTCCTCATCTTCCTCTCACTCCCACCTCTCTCTCCTCATCTTCCTCTCACTCCCCTCTCTCTCCTCATCTTCCTCTCACTCCCCCTCTCTCCTCATTTTCCTCTCACTCCCCCCTCTCTCCTCATCTTCCTCTCACTCCCCCCTCTCTCCTCATCTTCCTCTCACTCCCCCTCTCTCCTCATCTTCCTCTCACTCCCCCTCTCTCCTCATCTTCCTCTCACTCCCCCTCTCTCCTCATCTTCCTCTCACTCCCCCTCTCTCCTTCCTTTCTCAATGTCCTTGCTCTTTCCTTCCTCTCTTTCTTTTTTCGTATAAAGACTGTGATATGGACACTAACTAAAGACTGTGATTTGGACACTAACTAAAGACTGTGATTTGGACACTAACTAAAGACTGTGATTTGGACACTAACTAAAGACTGTGATATGGACACTAACTAAAGACTGTGATTTGGACACTAACTAAAGACTGTGATTTGGACACTAACTAAAGACTGTGATATGGACACTAACTAAAGACTGTGATTTGGACACTAACTAAAGACTGTGATATGGACACTAACTAAAGACTGTGATTTGGACACTAACTAAAGACTGTGATTTGGACACTAACTAAAGACTGTGATATGGACACTAACTAAAGACTGTGATATGGACACTAACTAAAGACTGTGATTTGGACACTAACTAAAGACTGTGATTTGGACACTAACTAAAGACTGTGATATGGACACTAACTAAAGACTGTGATATGGACACTAACTAAAGACTGTGATATGGACACTAACTAAAGACTGTGATTTGGACACTAACTAAAGACTGTGATTTGGACACTAACTAAAGACTGTGATATGGACACTAACTAAAGACTGTGATATGGACACTAACTAAAGACTGTGATATGGACACTAACTAAAGACTGTGATATGGACACTAACTAAAGACTGTGATATGGACACTAACTAAAGACTGTGATATGGACACTAACTAAAGACTGTGATTTGGACACTAACTAAAGACTGTGATTTGGACACTAACTAAAGACTGTGATATGGACACTAACTAAAGACTGTGATTTGGACACTAACTAAAGACTGTGATTTGGACACTAACTAAAGACTATGATTTGGACACTAACTAAAGACTGTGATATGGACACTAACTAAAGACTGTGATTTGGACACTAACTAAAGACTGTGATTTGGACACTAACTAAAGACTGTGATTTGGACACTAACTAAAGACTGTGATTTGGACACTAACTAAAGACTATGATTTGGACACTAACTAAAGACTGTGATTTGGACACTAACTAAAGACTGTGATATGGACACTAACTAAAGACTGTGATTTGGACACTAACTAAAGACTGTGATTTGGACACTAACTAAAGACTGTGATTTGGACACTAACTAAAGACTGTGATTTGGACACTAACTAAAGACTGTGATTTGGACACTAACTAAAGACTGTGATTTGGACACTAACTAAAGAAAGTCAAATTAGCTGGCTCTGTTGGTTGAAGGACATCTTATTAATCTCTCTCTCTCTCTCTCTCTCTCTCTCTCTCGTCAAGTTGTAACCCTACCTCTCTCTTTCCTTCTCTCACTCCCCCTTACGTCTCCCCCTCCCCTCTCTACCCCTTCTCACCAACCCTTCTCTAGGATAAGTCGTGTAGTGTTGGTCCCTGTGTGGTGCGCCTCCTGTTGCCCCCGGAGGGAGACGTCCTGATGGCTGGCTCCTCCTCCGGCCTTACCGTGTCACACACCGCCTCCCTGGTCGCCCATGGCCACAGCCAATCGAAAGTGTTCGTCTGTGTTGGCGACCGCCCACCCACCCAGAGGGAGGAGCTACAGGAGGTCTTCGCCAATATGGCCTGCAAGAGTATGTGGGAAACGTGTGTGTGTGTGTGAAAGTAGCTAACTGTCGCTAGCTACTTTTCATAGCAGTTTGTACTGTTGGCACAATATAGTTATGGTCCTCTGTAGCTCAGTCGGTAGAGCATGGTGCTTGCAACGCCAGAATTGTGGGTTCGATTTTTGGGACCACCGATACGTAAAATGTGTGCACCCATGACAATAAGTCGCTTTGGATAAAAGAAGCATCTGCTAAATGTCATATATTATTACTATTATAGTTGTGTTCTTGGGAGCATGCTATTGAGTCCCAATGTGGGTTGGTTCATGCTTCAGACGTACAGTGGGGAGAACAAGTATTTGATACACTGCCGATTTTGCAGGTTTTCCTACTTACAAAGCATGTAGAGGTCTGTCATGTTTATCATAGGTACACTTCAACTGTGAGAGACGGAATCTAAAACAAAAATCCAGAAAATCACATTGTATGATTTTTAAATAATTAATTTGCATTTTATTGCATGACATAAGTATTTGATCACCTACCAACCAGTAAGAATTCCGGCTCTCACAGACCTGTTAGTTTTTCTTTAAGAAGCCCTCCTGTTCTCCACTCATTACCTGTATTAACTGCACCTTTTTGAACTCGTTATCTGTATAAAAGACACCTGTCCACACACTCAATCAAACAGACTCCAACCTCTCCACAATGACCAAGACCAGAGAGCTGTGTAAGGACATCAGGGATAAAATTGAAGACCTGCACAAGGCTGGGATGGGCTACAGGACAATAGGCAAGCAGCTTGGTGAGAAGGCAACTACTGTTGGCGCAATTATTAGAAAATGGAAGAAGTTCAAGATGACGGTCAATCTCCCTCGGTCTGGGGCACCATGCAAGATCTCACCTCGTGGGGCATCAATGATCAAGAGGAAGGTGAGGGATCAGCCCAGAACTACACGGCAGGACCTGGTCAATGACCTGAAGAGAGCTGGGACCACAGTCTCAAAGAAAACCATTAGTAACACACTACGCCGTCATGGATTAAAATCCTGCAGCGCACGCAAGGTCCCCCTGCTCAAGCCAGCGCATGTCCAGGCCCGTCTGAAGTTTGCCAATGACCATCTGGATGATCCAGAGGAGGAATGGGAGAAGGTCATGTGGTCTGATGAGACAAAAATTGAGCTTTTTGGTCTAAACTCCACTCGCCGTGTTTGGAGGAAGAAGAAGAATGAGTACAACCCCAAGAACACCATCCCAACCGTGAAGCATGGAAGTGGAAACATCATTCTTTGGGGATGCTTTTCTGCAAAGGGGACAGGACGACTGCACCGTATTGAGGGGAGGATGTATGGGGCCATGTATCGCGAGATCTTGGCCAACAACCTCCTTCCCTCAGTAAGAGCATTGAAGATGGGTCGTGGCTGGGTCTTCCAGCATGACAACGCATGACAAACCCACAGCCAGGGCAACTAAGGAGTGGCTCCGTAAGAAGCATCTCAAGGTCCTGGAGTGTCCTAGCCAGTCTCCAAACCTGAACCCAATAGAAAATCTTTGGAGGGAGCTGAAAGTCCGTATTGCCCAGCGACAGCCCCGAAACCTGAAGGATCTGGAGAAGGTCTGTATGGAGGAGTGGGCCAAAATCCCTGCTGCAGTGTGTGCAAACCTGGTCAAGAACTACAGGAAACGTATGATCTCTGTAATTGCAAACAAAGGTTTCTGTACCAAATATTAAGTTCTGCTTTTCTGATGTATCAAATACTTATGTCATGCAATAAAATGCAAATTAATTACTTAAAAATCATACAATGTGATTTTCTGGATTTATGTTTTAGATTCCGTCACTCACAGTTGAAGAGTACCTATGATAAAAATTACAGACTTCTACATGCTTTGTAAGTGGGAAAACCTGCAAAATCGTCAGTGTATCAAATACTTGTTCTCCCCACTGTATGTGTGTGTCTGAGTGTTTGAGTTTGTCTGGTCAGACGTGAAGCTGATCCCTGTGAGTTTCCTGTCTCTTGACCCATGTGACCTGAGGCTCCAGCGGGTCCGGGTCATCCTGCTGACCCCCCAGTGCTCCGTGTCTGCAGTCAGCAACCCTGTTGAGTTCATACTGCAGGAAAACGGAGGTACTGCTTCACATACCCCAACACACTACACCCCTATACCCCAAATCATACCCTCAACCCTGTTGAGTTAATACTGCAGGAGAACAGAGGTACAACTTGAAATTGCTTTGACCGAATCCAAAATCAACCAAAATTAGATTGTAGATGAGCTGAAGTGTAAAGACATCTCTGTTTCAGACACAGACCTGCTCCAGGACCTGTCCCAGGGTTCCATAGCCCAGATCAAGCTGGACACACTGGTGGCCCAGCAAAAGAGAGACATCGTCCATGCCCTGAAGTGTGAGTGTGAGAACTTCCGGAGAAAGAGATCGTGTTTATGTGTGTGTGTGTGTGTACACACCCCCTCTTTCTCCCAAATGATCTAATCTCATCTGCAATTAGAGCAGAGAGCCTTAATTATAAATGTTAATGTTTCCTGGTCTGGTCAGCGTGACTGTTAGCTATAAAACAACAACTCATGTTAATCTAGGGGGAGTGTGTGTGTGTGTGTGTGTGACGGAAACCCAGCTTCTCTAATCACACGGTCATTGATCGGGCTCAAATGGTTTTGCCAGCAGCGGCACATCCTCTCTAACGGGCCGTTAATGAATGGCAGATGGCTATCGACCCACCCGTTGGCACGGTGACTAGCGGTGCTTACAAGTATTTCCTTATTGAATATTGTAACAGCACACATATGTTGTAGTTATTACCATAGGTTAAATATTTGGTATAATTAACTTGTCTATTGTTTTAACTTTGCAGTAATTAGCTTTGGGTGGGGGGGGGGGGGGTTGGCTAGAATCAAAGCCAAAGAGATGGTTGGCTGAAATCAACAGCTGGTGCCAAGGCAACAGTGGAATTAATTGAGAAATGCTTCATACGTGAACTGTTTAAAGAAAAATACAAACTATGCATTCTCTGCTTCAAAGCCCTGTAGTGCAGATTGTTTTATTAAAGGAAAGTGCTTTGTGTGCAGTGGAATGTGAAAAACAATTTTAGGCCTAACCGTCTTTTATTCTGCACTAATACTGTAGGTGTGTATTTATTTAAAGTGTGTGTGTGTGTTTGCATGCGTGTGTGTGTCCAGTCCCCAAGGTGCAGGTGGTGGTGTACTCTACCTGCTCCTCTTACCCTGAGGAGAATGAAGAGGTGGTGAGGAGAGCCCTGGAGCAGGCTGTGCCTACTGAGGGACCCAAACTACAAGTCTTCAGGTTAGTCTCTCTCTCCTCTCTCTCTCTCCCTCTCTCTCCGTCTCTCTCTGCCTCTCTCTCGCTCTCTATCTCTCTCTCGCTCTCTATCTCTCTCTCACTCTCTCTCTATCTCTCTCTGTCTCTCTCTATCGCTCTCTCTCGCTCTCTGTCTCTCTCTCGCTCTCTGTCTCTCTCTCGCTCTCTATCTCTCTCTCGCTCTCTATCTCTCTCTCACTCTCTCTCTATCTCTCTCTGTCTCTCTCTATCGCTCTCTGTCTCTCTCTCTCGCTCTCTGTCTCTCTGTCTCTCGCTCTCTGTCTCTCTCGCTCTCTGTCTCTCTCGCTCTGTCTCTCTCTCTGTCTCTCTGTCTCTCTCGCTCTCTGTCTCTCTCTCTCTCTCTGTCTCTCTGTCTCTCGCTCTCTGTCTCTCTCGCTCTCTGTCTCTCTCTCTCGCTCTCTGTCTCTCTCTCTCTCTCTGTCTCTCTCTCTCTCTAGCTCTCTTTCTCTCGCTCTCTCTCCCCGTCTCTCTCTCTCTCTAGCTCTCTTTCTCTCGCTCTCTCTCCGTCTCTCTCTCTCTAGCTCTCTTTCTCTCGCTCTCTCTCGGTCTCTCTCTCTAGCTCTCTTTCTCTCGCTCTCTCTCCGTCTCTCTCTCTCTGTCTCTTTCTCTCGCTCTCTCTATCTCTGTCTCTCTCTCGCTCTCTCTCTCTCTGTCTCTCTCTCTCTATCGCTCTCTCTCTATCGCTTTCTCTGTCTCTCTCTCTTCCCCTCTCTCTATCTCTCACCTCTCTCCTCCATATCTACAGCTCTCTGTCTCTCAAACTGTAGCACCCCAGGTAGTACCTAAAGGACTGCCATTAGATATTAAATCATTATCAGTTCTCTACAGCCCCAGGCTTAAACAGTTCTCTACAGCCCCAGGCTCAAACAGTTCTCTACAGCCCCAGGCTCAAACAGTTCTCTACAGCCCCAGGCTTAAACAGTTCTCTACAGCCCCAGGCTTAAACAGTTCTCTACAGCCCCAGGCTTAAACAGCTATAGCTAAGATTATTGGTAGAGATGGTATTGACTTGTGGCCTGTCCCACTGAAGTACTTGTGCATTTATTAACTCTGTCTGTGTGTGTGTGTGTGTGCGTGCATGTATCCCTTGCTGCATGCGTTGTGTGCGACTCTGCGTGCGTGTTGTCCAGGCCGAGCTCTTCCTTACCCACATCTCTGGGCCGAGCTGAGGAGGGAGCAGGGGGTCCGTTCTTCAGACTGGATCCTTCAGACGAAACTAACGGCTGTTTCCTAGCTGTACTCACCAGAGAGGTGGGTGAGAAAGAGAGACTTTTTGTCTGTCTTTAATGATACATTCTCATTTAATTAAAACCCCACCCCCCCTAAAAAAGAAAAGAAACTCTACCCCACAATACAAAACAACACCACACATCACATCACAATACCCAAAACCTCACAATTTCTACAACCATATATCCAACCCATCTTCCACAGCTGTACAGACATCTCCACACTTTTTATAACTTTATAAAACTCTAATTCCACCCTAAGGCGCGCAGAGACCATCCCATTAAATAATAGTAAAGGGTCTGTTATCCCACCACCTTTGACCCTGTACCCCATTATGAACATCCGACAGTAAACTCCACCCCCATCCTCTCACACAGACATTCCAACAGAGACATTAATGGCATTAACCTGGACCACACAGAAAACCCATGAATCACAGTTTCACTCATGACACAGAAAGGACATCACTGTCCGACTCCCGGGTCAACCCATGTCAACCAGCTGTTAGTGGCCAGGGCTCCATGTAGAACCCTCCACTGGAGGTCCCCTGACCTCTTTGGTACTGGGAGTTTGTAGAGCCCCCTCCATGTAAAACCCACCATACTCTCTGCCCCACAAACCCCCTGCCACTGATGTGCCTTCACTCCTGTTAGGCTCTTAATGTTCCTTACCTTAATACAGAGATTGTAGAGGGCTTTACCTCCCACCCCCTCAAACTCCCCCAGGCTCGGAGTGTTAAAATCTCCAGACCCCCTTGCCAGTCCACAGTCTCTGCATTGGTGGCCCCTCTCCCTTTGGCCCCTCAAACACCTGTTGTACTCAGCCTCTCCAGCCTCATGAGGAATAGTTGCTGGTCCAACCCTAATCTGCCAGCTCTCCTCAGCAGCGAGCATGCTGGTTCCCTCCAACCGACATCAGTACGGTACAGCAGTCTCTGCCCTGCCTTTAGTCGGAATGCAGGCCTGTCCTCCTTACTGACATATATAACACTGCCGCCCTCAGACAGCTTGAATTGCAGAGGCAAAGGGAGAGAGAGATATTGTGAAAGTTATAATTCACCAACCTTTTATGAGTCAAGATCAGTCAAAAAGCAAGCTGAGATTTAATGTAAGTCAATGCAACATTAACCTAATTAAAACAGTTCTGTAGGAATGCGGTTTGTGCAGTAGGCCTGCTAATTCTTCTCAGACCATATTATATTTCAAAACTTGAGCAAAATAAATCCGTTGTTGTATCACTTGTGAGGTACAGTTGAGAATAAAACAGTGTTGACAATGTTGAATAAAAACAGTGTTGAATTAAAACAGTCTTGACTGTGTTGAATAAAAACAGTGTTGAATGTTGGAATAAAAACAGTGTTGACAGTGTTGAATAAAAACAGTGTTGACAGTGTTGAATAAAAACAGTTTTGATAGTGTAGAATAAAAAGTGTTGACAGTGATGAATAAACCAGTATTGACAATGCTGAATAAAGATATTATATTTCAAAACTTGAGCAAAACAAATCAGTTGTTGTATCACTTGTGAGGTACAGTTGAGAATAAAACAATTAATACAATTTGCTTTTCTATTTTATTGGACTGATGGTACCTGCATCTGATGGACAGTCTCAGTGGGGGGAGGCAGAAAGCAGAAGGGGGTCCCTGCTCTCTCCTTTCCTCCGGTGAGACTGACCAGTGAGAGGGGACACCGTCACATTATTTCTTCCTCATGCACAAATTCATGTTGTCCCTATGACCAGAGGAAGTGAAATATTCCTCGATATTCAAATAAACACGATGAGCTGCTGATAATAAAAACTTAGCTACTCATTCATTGCAGCTGAAGCATGAGTGGGAGTAAAAGGGTTGAGTAAAAACAGTGTTGACAGTGTTGAATAAAGACGGTGTTGAATAAAGACGGTGTTGAATAAAGACGGTGTTGAATAAAGACGGTGTTGAATAAAGACGGTGTTGAATAAAGACGGTGTTGAATAAAGACAGTGTTGAATAAAGACGGTGTTGAATAAAGACGGTGTTGAATAAAGACGGTGTTGAATAAAGACAGTGTTGAATAAAGACAGTGTTGACAGTGCAGTGTCACGTTCGGGTGTGTAGAGAGACCAAGGCGCAGCGTAGCGATAGTTCGACATGTTTATTAAACTAAATGACGAACTATACAAAATAACAAATTCAATATAAAACACACGTAGCACGAACACGGGACATACAAGTACAACATAACAATGAACCACGCCAAGGGAGTGGAACATAGACAATTAAGTAGGATCCCTAATTAGAGGTAATGCACAGCAGCTGCCTCTAATTAGGGATCCCACACACAACACCACACAGATGTAGAATTATAGATCTGTCAGACTCTGACCATAGAACTATAGAGAAGCAAAGCCTGACAGTACCCCCCCCCAAAGGCGCGGACTCCCGGCCGCAAGAAAAACAAACAAAAACATGAGGGAAGGGTCAGGGAGGGAAAAAACATCCTACAATCATCGCAGGTGGCGGTTCCGGCCCCGGTGAAGTGGATAACTTCCTCCCCTTTTCTACTGGGCCCGGACTGGGCCCCGGTGTGGCAGGCAACTCAGGCCATATAAAGGGGCAACCCACTGGTCCTGGAAATGACCATGGTGGGCCAAAAGGCTCAGGCCATGGAGCGGGGCAAATAACCGGGCCAGGACTGGGCACCGGTGTGGCAGGCGACTCCGGCCATATAAAGGGGCAACCCACCGGTCCTGGAAATAACAATGGTGGGGCAAAAAGTTCAGGCCATGGAGCGGGGCAAATAACCGGGCCAGGACTGAGCACCGGTGTGGCAGGCGACTCCGGCCTTTCAATCATCTCCCACATCTCCTCCAAAACGTCTCCAAAATGTCTCTCCAAATACTCCTCCTCTTCTACACTTTGCGCCCCCCATTTATAATTTGGGCACAGTGTATCCCACATGGAGAGTGGTACTGGCGCGTCCTCCTCGTTGCCAGACCATCCCCATAGCCCCCCCCCGAAATTTTCCTGGGGTTGACTACGGGCTCCTTTACCTCGATAACGCCGCTGTCTTCCTTTCTTCTCCTTTGCTCCAGATTTACGCTGCATGGTCGGGTGGTGGTTCATTCTGTCACGTTCGGGTGTGTAGAGAGACCAAGGCGCAGCGTAGCGATAGTTCGACATGTTTATTAAATGAATAAACTTGAGTAACGAACTATACAAAATAACAAATGCAATATAAAACACACGTAGCACGAACACGGGACATACAAGTACAACATAACAATGAACCACGCCAAGGGAGTGGAACATAGACAATTAAGTAGGATCCCTAATTAGAGGTAATGCATATCAGCTGCCTCTAATTAGGGATCCCACACACAACACCACACAGATGTAGAATTATAGATCTGCCAGACTCTGACCATAGAACTATAGAGAAGCAAAGCTTCTCTATGGCCAGAGCCTGACATGCAGAATAAAAAATAAATAAAAACTGCTGATTATAAAAACTGTGTTGACAGTGAAGAATAAAAACAGTGTTGACAGTGCAGAATAAAAAATAAATAAAAACTGCTGATTATAAAAACAGTGTTGACAGTGAAGAATAAAAACAGTGTTGACAGTGCAGAATAAAAAATAAATAAATACTGCTGATTTATAAAAACTGTGTTGACAGTGAAGAATAAAAACAGTGTTGACAGTGCTGAGTAAGAACTTCAACATGAACTCACTCATACAAACAGCAGCTCTTTGCTGTATTCTTTGACAGTCTCTCTCTGGTCATGGTTTTAAAAGTGATGAAATCTTACGTAGGCTAGTATGCTGTGGGCTCGTGGAAGCTATAGGCACAGTGATTTGAGCTATCCGATTGGCCAGCGCAGTAGGCGCACTTGGTTTAGCCACAGCTCTCCTGGTCCGCTGGGTACATCAGCAGTGTGCTACATCAGCAGTGTGCTACAACAGCAGTGTGCTACAACAGCAGTGTGCTACAACAGCAGTGTGCTACAACAGCAGTGTGCTACAACAGCAGTGTGCTACATCAGCAGTAGGGCCAGTGCCCTCACCCATCTGAGCCACTGGGAGAAACATATTTAGGTCAGAACACATCCCTCTGCTCCTAGAATGCGTTGAGTGTTCTCTTCCAAAGCTCTATAGACTCAGTGCTGAACACTACATGGTTGATTTGAACACTACTGTCTGTATACAAGGCTATACGTGTTTGGCAGCAGACTTGTTTGTTTTCTTAGTCGATCTGGTCAATGTTCAAAGAGCTGGAAGTAGAGAGGGAGAAAAAAAACCTTGAGTACCCTCCCCGGGGGTCTCGATGTACAACCCCCCCCCGTGATGCACTAAGCCGTACACATCCTTCCACACATCCACTGACTGATCCCTCGTTCATGTCTGAGAGAGAGGAGAGGAACTCCCCCGTCCTCCACACGCTTTCATCTGGTTACAGAAATAGCACCATGCAGCTGAGAGAAAAAGAGCGAGAGATCGGGAGAGAGAGAGGGGAGGAAGATTGAGCGAGAGACAGAGAAAGGTTTCCAAGAATGGACAAAAACCTGACTTTCTGTTTGCGATAGTGTAAAATGTGACAATATGGAGGGAGGACATTTAGGGAACATTCAGACAGAGAAGAGTTGGACATTTAGGGAACATTCAGACAGAGAAGAGTTGGGACATTTAGGGAACATTCAGACAGAGAAGAGTTGGACATTTAGGGAACATTCAGACAGAGAAGAGTTGGACATTTAAGGAACATTCAGACAGAGAAGAGTTGGACATTTAGGGAACATTCAGACAGAGAAGAGTTGGACATTTAGGGAACATTACGACAGAGAAAGGCAGCCTGCTTCATGTAAGAAAATACACTGAGAAAAGAGAACATGCTTGTCATCTCTTTTGAGTGTCTGAAGGAGTTTGGAGGTTTACAAAGTCTAGAACATTTTGGATGTTTTGGCAGGTGGAAAGAGGGTTTTGGGTGCTTAAGAAGGGAGGGAGGTGAATGGTAGAAGAGGGGAGGTGAAGGGGGGAGGTGAGGAGGAGGAGGGGAGGTGAGGTGAAGTGAAGTGGAGAGTAGGTGAGGTGAAGGGGAGAGGAGGTGAAGGGGAGAGGAGAGGAGAGGAGGTGAGATGAAGGGGAGAGGAGGGGAGGTGAGTTGAAGGGGAGAAAAGAGGAGGTGAAGGTGAGGAGAGGAGAGGAGAGGAGAGGAGAGGAGAGGAGGGGAGGTGAAGGGGGAAGGTAGGTGAAGAGGGGAGGGGAGAGGAGGAGAGGAGGTGAGGTGAGGTGAAGGGGAGAGGTGAAGGGGAGAGGTGAAGGGGAGAGGTGAAGGGGAGAGGAGAGGAGACGAGGGGAGGTGAGGTGAAGGGGGGGAGGGGAGAGGAGTGGAGGTGAAGCGGTGAGGTGAGGTGAAGGGGGGGAGGGGAGAGGAGTGGAGGTGAAGGGGTGAGGTGAGGTGAGGTGAAGGGGAGAGGAGAGGAGGGGAGGTGAGGTGAAGGGGAGAGGAGGTGAGGTGAGGTGAAGGGGAGAGGAGGTGAGGTGAAGGGCAGAGGGGGAGTTAAGACCGTTTGAATGCGAGACAAGGAGTAAGTGGAAAGCTGACATCATGGCCTCTGTGTGCGTGACAGAGGGAAAGGCAGAGCTTCAGTTGAGATCAAGTGAAACTGAGAGCAGAGAAGATGACAGGTTCTAGGTCAAACCCCTGAGAGAAGGAAGGAAAGAGGGGGAGCGAGAGGAGGGAGTGTGAGGATGGAGAGAACAGAAGGCTAGAAGAAGAGTGTTGGGGCACAGAAATAGTCGCCAGGACGTCTTTCCATGTACTACCTGAGGGAAGCAAGAGAGACAGCAGAGCGAGGGGAGAGGTAGAAGGAGGAGAGAAGAGAGTAAAAGAGATCAGCATTGAGGACACGAAGACAGACATGTACATCCTTGAAGGTAGAGAAGAGTAGCAGTTGGGGAGGGAGAGGAGGAGGAGAGAACGAAGGAGAGAGAGGAGAGCGAGAGAGAGCGCAAACCAAACAAAATGTGTCATACATGATTTGTAAATGTGTCATACATGATCAGAGATCATATAATGTGCTGTGTATTGAATACTATACTGTATGGTACTGCCAGGAGGTTCTCATCTAGAGAACCCTATGGAAGACAAAGTTACATTACAGCCTTATTCTAAAATTGATTAAATTGTTTTTTTTCCCTCATCAATCTACACACAATACCCCATAATGTCTCCCAGTCCCTGCCGCTGAAAAACATTCCCACAGCATGGCGGTGGCAGCATCATGCTGTGGGAATGTTTTTCAGCGGCAGGGACTGGGAGACATTATGGGGTATTGTGTGTAGATTGATGAGGGGGAAAAAAACAACTTAATCAGGTATGGTGGTAGGGATGGTGCCAGGTTTCCTCCAGACGTGACGCTTGGCAATCTTGGTCTCATCAGATCAGGGAATCTTGTTTATCATGGTCTTAGAGTCTTTAGGTGCCTTTTGGCAAACTCCAAGAGGGCTGTCATGTGCCTTTTACTGAGGAGTGGCTTCCGGCTGGCCACTACCATAAAGGCCTAATTGGTGGAGTGCTGCAGAGATGGTTGTCCTTCTGGAAGGTTCTCCCATCTCCACAGAGGAACTATGGAGGTCTGTCAGAGTGACCATCGGGTTCTTGGTCACCTCCCTGACCAAGGGATTTCTCCCCCCATTGCTCAGTTTGGCTGGGCGGCCAGCTCTGGGAATAGTCTTGGTGGATCCAAACTTCTTCCATTTAAGAATTATGGAGGCCACTGTGTTATTGGGGACCTTCAATGCTGCAGTACCCTTCCCCAGATCTGTGCCTCGACACAATCCTGTCTCGGAGCTCTATGAACAATTCCTTTGACCTTATGACATGCATTGTCAACTGTGGGACCTTATATAGACAGGTGTGTGCCTTTCCAAATCATTTACCACAGGTGGACTCCAATCAAGTTCTCTAATCATTTCAAGGATGATCAATGTAAACAGGAAGCACCTGAGCTAACTTTTGAGTGTCATAGCAAAGAGTCTGAATACCTATGTAAATAAGGTATTTCTGGTTTTTATTTTTTATAAATGAGCAAATATTTCAAAAAAACAGTTTTCGCTTTGTCGTTATGGGGTATTGTTTGTAGATTGATGAGGAAAAAAATATATTTAATCAATTTTAGAATAAGGCTGCAACGTAACAAAATGTGGGAAAAGTCAAAGGGTCCGAATACTTTTAATTTTCAAATGCACTGTATGTTGATATCTGCTTACTTCAGTTCAGTTCAATGCTGTCATAATTTTTGGGGGATTCAGTTCAATGCTGTCATATTTTCTGAGAGTATTATGATGATTGACTTGGCTGTCTATGTTGATGTGGAAGAGTGGAGATGTCTTTCTCTCTTTGTTTTCTTCAGTCTCTCGTCTATTTTCTCTCTCTCCCATTCCTTCAGTGCTGTTCCTGTCTTCTTCTTTCACATCAATGTCAACCAAACTCTTTCTTTTTGTCTTACAGTCTCTCTCTCTCTCTCTCTCTCTCTCTCTCTCTCTCTCTCTCTCTCTCTCTCATGTAATCTCTCATGCAATGTTGATCTATCTCACACTAACCACTCTCACAGATTCCTCTCTCCCTCGTTCTCGCGTTTGCAGTTTCTCTCCATCACACTCTCTCCTTCAGTTTCTCTCCCTCTGTAGGTGGGTCTTAAGTGAGACTTCAGTCACGCCAGCTTAGATGTGCTTTACTGGGCTTTAGATGCTAAGTGTGGTGCAGTGGAGTAATGGTGATGGGGAAGCTACTTTCACAGAGCCACAGCCTCCGTACCGTTAGCATAGCTTCCTGCCTGCCCACCTAGCTTGCTGCTTACGGACCCACACAGGCCCCTATAATCCAAATTCCCAAGCATGGCCACATTCAGGGAATTCCTCCACATTATGAAACCTACTCTACTCTACCGTTTACGACACACTGGATTATTAAGCAATTTTCTCCCTCTTTCAGGGTGTGACAGAGTTCTCTCTCTCTCCCTCCATCCTTCATGGCAGCATCTGTTCATCCCCCTGTCAGCCATCACATTTATACCTCCTCAGACAGGAATGAACAGATCATCAAACTACCATAATAGCACCTCAAACAGGTTTCTATCCACCTCCAATAAACTCAGCTAATCAAAAGTTATCGTGGCACTCTAAAAAGAGCCGTAAAAATAGCAATTAGATAAGTGTGGGAATGCAATTTCACTGGGATGCCGGCGTCACATTGGGCCCAGTAAAATATTTTTATGAGGTTTTCATACAAGAATAGCTAGGGACAATAAACTCTGTGTTGAGACTGTGATGTGTCTGGACTCCTGCAGTGGGACTGTCCACATCACAGGTTTGCAGCTCTCTTAAATGTCCCCATATAGAAAGAGTGTTAGAGCCGTGTCATACACAGACAGAATTTAGAATCATGTGCATGTTTCTTTTAGCTTGTAAGTAGGCAAGTAGAATTGCACAGTAGAGGTGGGAGTTTAAATTCTGCCTAGTTATCAGAGGTGCGGTGAGAATGGCAGAACTGGGTCAAACAGTTTGTGGTACAGTGAATGTGGTTGTTAAGGACCTGTGTTGTGTATGGTGGTGTTTGGGGTTTGTTGCCGCACACAAGTTTTAACAGTGTGCACAGGTAGAGAGGATGATTTAATAGGCTTGAACAGAAGTGAGGGGAGATTGTGAGATTTAAAGGGGTGAGGAGGGAGAGAAGAGGATGAGAGGGAGGTAAAGGAGTAGAGGAGAGGGGGAGGGAGAGAATCTGTTGAATAATTCAGCGCCCCCTGTCTGTGTGAGTTAGCATCAACACAGTCAGTGCAACCCCAAAAGACCCTCCTGTACACATCTGCACAACAACTCAAATGTACACACACACAAACACTCACATACACCACACACCCTCCCCTTCTCTCAGTAAGTGTGAATTATTCAGTTGGTGGAGAGGAGAGGAGAGGAGAGGAGAGGAGAGGAGAGGAGAGGAGAGGAGAGGAGAGGAGAGGAGAGGAGAGGAGAGGAGAGGAGAGGAGAGGAGAGGAGAGCTGTGTGGGTTGGTGCTGTGACAGCAGGTGACCCTGTAGCAAGAAGAAAGGACATGGTGCCTCTCCTCTGCTCTGCTCTGCTCCCCTCCCCTCTGCTCTCTAAAGTACTATTTACAGCTTACTTGGCGCTCATAAAACACTCATCTTTACATTGCATAGACTCTGTTTGCATCCAACCTATTTTGCCGTAAAATGATCACATGGTTTAAACTTGTTCCAGTATCCTCCTTACTCTCTCCATGTTCCTTTCCTGACAGCCCGACCTGGAAGAAATCGAGTCTGCACAGGAAGTGCTTGCCAGGGCAGCAGCCACCGGCCTATTGGACGGGATCGATTCCAACAATCCAACCAGGAAGGAGAGGCGTGGCCGACAGACCCACCAGGCACCAATCAGTCACGCCCGCTCAGCTCATACACGCCCACACGCCACCGCCAGCTGCCAATCCAGAGTCATGGAGTTCCTGAACCGTGAGACCAAGGGTAGTAGCTCCGCCCCTACGTTGGGGTCGACCAATGGAGGTCTGTCGCAACGAGGTCAGTTCATTCACACACACACACACAGATTCACTCCTAACACACGCCTACTCAACAGCTCTTTCTTTGTTGTACTAGTCCAAAGACCACACGCCTCTCTCTCACACGCTACCATCCCCCTCTTCCTCTATCTCTGTCCTATAGGTAAAGCCAAGCCTGCTCGCCGACGCCCTCCCAAGCCCGTCCTCTCTAACAGTACCTCCTACACCTCCCCTTACTCTTCCCCTAACCCCGCCTCCAGCCCCTCCAGGAAGAATCTAACCCGCCTCATCAACACTGCAGCCGCATACAACAACCGCCACTCGACTACCGCCAACGCCCCCAACCCCCCTGCTGCCCCTCCCACCACAGCCCCCTCCACACCCCTGGTCCACCCCGGCGCCCCTAAGGGTCGTCAGGAGGTACTGCGCCCCGTGGCCCTCACCCTGCCCCCGGTCCTGTTCCCTGGGTACTCCCCCCGGAACCTCCCACCGCCCCCCCAGAGATCCAACCCCACTCTGGCCTACTACCAGTGGAAGACCTCACCCCCCCATGTGCCCATGGTGAAGTCCTCTGGTAGTGTCAACGAAAAGCCTGTCGTCAAACACCCTCGCCCCTGGCTTTGACACGGCACACAGGACAATACTTCAGGCAAATACACACAGATACACACTCAAATACTAAACACAAAAAACACACTACCATACACTGAAATATAGAAGACATGTTAAACACACACACAGTGAAGATATCCAAACTATGACATAACACATATGGAATCACGTAGTAACCAACAAAGTGTTAAACAAATCAAAATATATTTTATATTTGAGATTTTTCAAATAGCCTTGATGACAGCTTTGCACACTCTTGGCATTCTCTCAACCAGCTTCACCTGGAATGCTTTTCCATCAGTCTTGAAGGAGTTCCCACATATGCTGAGCTCTTGTTGGCTGCTTTTCCTTCACTTGCGGTCCGACTCATCCCAAACCATCTCAATTTGGTTGAGGTTGGAACCAAAAATCAAAAATTTGGAATCCAGACCAAAGGACAAATTTCCTCTGGTCTAATGTACATTGCTCGTGTTACTTGGCCCAAGCAAGTCTCTTCTTATTATTGGTGTCCTTTAGTAATGGTTTCTTTGCAGCAATTCAACCATTAAGGCCTGATTCACACAGTCTCCTCTGAACAGTTGATGTTGATGTGTCTGTTACTTGAACTCTGTGAAGCATTTATTTGGGCTGCAATTGAGGCTGGTAACTCTAATGAACTTATCCTCTGCAGCAGAGGTATTTCTGGGTCTTCCATTCCTGTGGCGGTCCTCATAAAGCTGGTTGAGAGAATGCCATGAGTGTGCAAAGCGGTCATCAAGGCAAAGGGTGGCTACTTTGAAGAATCTCAAATATAAAATATATTTTGATTTGTTTAACACTTTTTTGGTTTACAACATGATTCCGTATGTGTTATGTCAGTTCTGATGTCTTCACTTTTATTCTTCAATGTAAAAAATAGTGCAAATAAAGAAAAACCCTTAAATGAGTAATATTCCAAACTTTTGACCGGGGGTTTATTTATATATATATATATATACACATGCAAGTTACATTCACACAGTGTCCATAGTGCTGCCTGTATTATAGTTTTACTTGAATATAAAGCAAAAACAATGAAGCACCTTTCATGTAATTTCACTTTAATAGTTTTCGTATGTGTCATAAGACAAGTATGCCATAGTCTCAAATATACAGTAATTGTATATTTGTACAGTAGTGCCAATGACCAAATATATGATTTCATGACTTCAATGACTTGACCCATTACATGAGAAAATAAACCTGCGCTTTCAAGACCTTCCCTTGTTTTGGTAATGCATTTATTTTCACAACAGATTACAATTACATGGTGTAGAGATGAGTGAAGAACAGAGTACTTGAATCACACTATTTTCACGTATGTTTTTATGTTGGAGTGGATTGCATTCACAGAGTTGAGTTAGAGTGTAGAGAGGTGTACCTGGGTCCTGAAGGAGCCAGTGGGCGGTCAGCTCTCCATAGCTGGGTGAACGTGTGTGTGAGTGTGTGTGAGTGGGGACAGGTGTAGATTACAGACACATGAAATACCAACACCACCCCATTCCTCCTTCTCATCTCCAACCTGGGGTACAATCATTACTTTACAATCAGAGGGGTAATTATAGTACAATCCGAGCACCCCTCAAGGGAGACATTGGTTCAGTCCGTTATGTGAACCAGATGGAATGGAATACATTGGTTCCCATGTTCTGTACATTTCCTGTCTCTGTTACGACATCATGGCTGTATAGTCTGGGGCTCAAAGGTTACCAGGTGGGTAGAGCAGCTGGATGGCAGCGATTGGTCAGTGGCCTTGTCAGTAGTGATTGGCTTTTACCATAAGCATGTCCCGTTTCCACGTAAATGAGACAGACGTCTTAAAGAGACCCTTGGGGGTGTGTCTGTGTCCCGTTCTGGAATGCTACTCAGTTTGGCACTGCGATGGGAACAGGAAGTAGAAAAAAAGGTGGTACATAAAGAAAACAAACGCACATTCAGTGTGGGCTTCCTGATGCAACAATGCCAGCACTCAATGGGGATTGGTTATTTTTCTCAGGTATGTCCAGTGTGTCTCAGTGGTACTCTAAAGCCTGTGTCACAGGAATCAATTTGGACGCAACATCCAATCCTGTTATACATCATATCATGGTTTCATAAATGATTTGTTTATCCAAACATTTGGTAATTGTAACATTATCGATATAGACAAAATGTTTTCTGTACAATTTAGCTAGCTAGCCAAAATTGCCTATTGCCAAATATGTTTTACCTAGTTTTCGAAAACTCTAGGTGGTATTATGCCTTCTCCTTATAGATTTTAGCCGTTTGTGTCACCCACGACTGGCTCATTAACTACAATCCCGACACTGTGTTTTAACGTTTAGAAACGTCAATAATCATCGCTTGCGATGCAGCTTTTTCTAAACATATGGCCCTTATCTTTCATCAGAAGAGAAAGAATCCTTTAAATAAAAAATATACAATTATTGTAGCATTTTTGCACATCCATTCAGCTATGGGTGCCTCCATACAACGAAACTACATTTCCGCTACACGCGTTGTAACGTGTTCCTGTTAAAATTGAGCGCCGGGGCTCTTAACTAAACTCCCCAATGACTTATGTATAATAATGGAACTGAGAGTCATGATCAAGGGCTGTGTTTTACCAAGCTAGATAGCTAGTGCTGGTCATGTTGGACAATTTCAGTTGAAACTGGACAGAGAAAGGTCTGGGTTCACTTTTAAAATGACATTTATTGACTGCCAGGGCATGTACATAAACCATGGCTAGCCATGTCTCTTGTGTTGTGGTTTGCAGCAACACTGACAGCTGTGTTGGCATGACAACTGGGTCAGATTTCTGTACCGAATGATATGACGAGCCATGTAAAACTTTCTTCTGCTCACTGATTGGACAATTGATTTCTATCTTGTGATGCAATGCAAATATTGTGTCCTTTATGCTTCATGTGACATCGGCTTAATACTCCATGAGGCTCAGTAGTTATAATACTCCACAAGACTAGGCTGTGGCCGGTGACGACAGGTGTAGCCTGGCTAAAGTAGGCAAGTCTCACTATGACACAGCTCAATGGAAAGTTCCACTAGTGATGACAAATCAACAGCACCTCATAAATCTGTAGCTTTGCCTTCCTCCTTCTTTTGAGCAGATCTACATATCCAGATCCATTCCTCCTTTGGTCTGCCCAGTGGTGTTAAGTTAACATGTATGTACATCGTTGGTTACCATGGCTGGTATTGGTTAGGCGTGGTTGTAGGTCGTAGCCGTGCCGATAGTGTGAGTGACAGAGCCAGGGGCTGGGGTAGGGGGTGTGGTCATTGAGCTGTCTGTCATTGCTGAGACAGTTCTGAGGGCGTTTTCTTCGTTTTCAGAGTGTCTATGAGAGACTGGACGCCACGCTTCACGCTGGTGGTCACCCGGCGCGTCACCGAGTCGGGGGGCGGAGAGGAGGAGCCAGCTCTCTGGGAGGGGGGGCGTGCCACCAGACACTTCTGATAACGCAGCTGAGGAAGAGGAGGAAGGGGGGGAGAGGAAAGTACATCAGTGTCTAACTCAACCACAACCCTAACACTAACTCTAGCTTCATGTCCGTGTCCTGGTTCAACCCTAACCGTAGCCTCAACCACAACCTTAACCCTCAATCACAACCCTAACATGTCCATATCCAGGTCCGTTAAAATATGCAACAACCAGGAACGGAGGATAAACAGACAATGTCTGTATATATACAGTATCTGTGTACACACAGTAGGTATGAGTAGTGTGTATATATATAGTATCTGTGTACACACAGTAGGTATGAGTAGTGTGTATATATATATATAGTATCTGTGTACACACAGTAGGTATGAGTAGTGTGTATATATATATATAGTATCTGTGTACACACAGTAGGTATGAGTAGTGTGTGTATATATATAGTATCTGTGTACACACAGTAGGTATGAGTAGTGTGTATATATATATATAGTATCTGTGTACACACAGTAGGTATGAGTAGTGTGTATATATATAGTATCTGTGTACACACAGTAGGTATGAGTAGTGTGTGTATATATATATATATAGTATCTGTGTACACACAGTAGGTATGAGTAGTGTGTATATATATAGTATCTGTGTACACACAGTAGGTATGAGTAGTGTGTATATATATAGTATCTGTGTACACACAGTAGGTATGAGTAGTGTATATATATATATATATAGTATATGTGTACACACAGTAGGTATGAGTAGTGTGTATATATATAGTATATGTGTACACACAGTAGGTATGAATAGGAGTCTCACCACACAAGCAGCCTGCACGGCCTCAGACACACTGCCAGCGTTGGGGTCACACCAGAACACGTGGCACTGGAAGTGCTGGTTCCCAGAGTCCATGACGAAGGCAAATGTATGGATGTCCCGGCCCACTCCCATGAAGGACAGGAAACGCACGCGGCACTCCACCAGCACTTCCTCCTCCTCTTCCTGTCCAGGGGACCAATGGTTAGAGAATATAGGGAATATTCTTGTAGAAATGAAGATAGGTTTTTAGTCATGATGAGGGATATGAGTCAAAGCAAGACAAGCCAGGTTGGTTAAGATTAAATGAATAGCTACAGTAGGTTTCAGTCCAGGCGGACCAGATGTGAATGTGTTGTTTCACATGCGCTTGTGAATGTGTTGTTTCACATGCGGTTGTGAATGTGTTGTTTCACATGCGGTTGTGAATGTGTTGTTTCACATGCGGTTGTGAATGTGTTGTTTCACATGCGTTTGTGAATGTGTTGTTTCACATGCGGTTGTGAATGTGTTGTTTCACATGCGGTTGCCAAATGGATAACAAACGAAAATCATAAATGTGATCAAGAGAGTCAGAGATAATCCAAAGTTAAGTGGAAAAAAAATACTACTTGCCTTCTCCTTGATAACAGCCACGGTGGCGTCAGCCACACTCAGTATGACAGGGGTCCAGTCCTCTTTTCCTGTGGAGGACACCAGGCTCTCTATAGCCCCATTGATGATGTCCATACCTGGAGAGAGGGAAGGAAGGAGGGAGGGAGAGGGAGGGGGGCATGGAGGGAGAGGGAGGGGGGCATGGAGGGAGAGGGAGGGGGGCATGGAGGGAGGGGGAGAGGGAAGGGAGGGGGGCATGGAGGGAGGGGGAGAGGGAGGGGGGCATGGAGGGAGGGAGGGAGGGAGGGAGGGAGGGAAGAGAGAGAGATGAAACCTGAGTTTGTTTTCTAACTCCAGGAGAGTGGCATTCGGGGACGTTTAACATGAGGGAGGAGGATTATTTTCCTATTCATATTCCATTCCTCCAGCTCAATGAAACATTGATAGGTTTTGGCTACTACACATTATATTCACATTTTCCTTATGCCCATCATGAGGTTGCTACAGTTTAGCCTAAGAATTAAAGTTTACAACGTAGGTGCACAGGTCGAGAGAAATGTAAAATAATCAAGGTGACAGACAGTAACTAATTTAATACCGTCTTGCACACTCTTGCCTGCATCTAGCTGATCTAGGGAGTAATCATTAGTTCAACAGTTGCAAACAAGAGTTTCTATTGGATAAATTCATGTATGTTTATCCCTGTTTTGTTCCGTTTACTTCCGTTTAAGAAACGTTTTTCATCAGAATCGGCGGAATGAATACACCCCTGACAGCATGATCACTTGGCTCGTTGTGTTCCTTCTCGCATCAACTCGCTCTCCTCTCACCTTCTCCCTTCTCTTGTGGACTTCAGTTCACAACACATCAGCTGTCTGTGACCAGGCGAAAAAACCTTTCCAAGCCAAACCTTCAAATCATAACCGCTAACCGCTACACACAGCCTACTTCGCTGTCACCAGCTAATGTCATAGTCAGCATAGCAACTTGAATTAACGCGTTAGTAAACCCGCTACAATCATGCAGTCAGAAAGCAGTTTAGCAGTTAGACCGGTGGGCCCCGGTGGCAATAAATTGATAAAGCCAAAAGCATACCTTGACTTGGAAGAGTTTCTGTGTGGGATAGCCATAGCCAGCTAGCTAACATAGCATCCCTCTCTGTTTGAGCCGGGTGTTTGAGTAGGCTAAACTGGCTAGCTGCATTCACTAGCTAAGCAAGTGAAAGTAAAAAAAAATACTACGAGAAATATAGCTAGCTCTCTCCCTCTCTCTCTTGCTTCTCTTTCATTTTTTGAGTCAACTACCCACCACTAGCTAGCTGTATCTTATACTTTCAGCACTAGATTCATTCTCTGATCCTTTGATTGTCAGTTCCTGCTGCAAGAGCTCTGTCAGGTTGTCCTCTGGAAGTTGTCATAATTACTGTGTAAGTCTATAGAAGGGGTTGAGAAGCATGAGCCTCCTAGGTTTTGTATTGAAGTCAATGTACCCAGAGGAGGATGGAAGCTAGCTGTCCTCCGGCTACACCATGGTGATACCCTACAGAGTGCTGTTGAGGCTTCCGTAGACCTTCATTGCAAAACAGTGTGTTTTATTCAATTATTTGGTGACGTGAATATATTTACTATAGTTTTATCTAAAAAGGACCACTTTTTGATGTTTCTGAAATTCACTGAGGAGGATGGTCCTCCCCTTCCTCCTCTGAGAAGCCTCCACTGCTCCAGTATGTGTACAGGTGTACGGACCATGATTAATGGGACAATTCAGGTTATTAGGTACAGCTGTATATGTGGTGTTCTTACTTCTCTTACCTATGGGGCGAGACACAGACGTCATCCCCAGGTAGTTCACATTGAACTTCTGCACCAGCTCAGTCTTTGGCACAGGAAACTCTGTGGGAGAATACACCAAAGATACACACACACACACACCATATGGAACACACAGTACAAAGGATGTCAGAGCAGCGTCAGGCAAAGATATGTCCAAACAGGCTTATTAGTCTAAAATACAAAAAGAAAGATTATTGTGTGAATATTTGAATATTAACATCAAATGCTGTTGCATCTAATTAAGTCATATGAAAAACTACTGAAGGTTGGTTATTCATACAAAAAAAAGAAGTAATTCAGAGGGGCTGTTTTGATAAACGCTCGGCTGATAAACAAAAGTCTTCCATCCCTCCCTTCATCCTAACACAGGAAAGAGTTTATATACCAACAACCCGGAAAAACGACAGAACAGAAGTTAGTCTACTTTCTATTACACTCTGCCCGAGGGTCGAGAGAAATGAGGGATGGAATGAAAGGAGAAGAGAGACAGTGGAGGGATCTGGTAGTGGAGTGTTCAGGCGGTTTGGTCGTGGTAGCGAATGAGTGATGTTCGTCCAATGAGTGCTTTGATCTCTCAACAGAGGTTGCTGGCTACGACTCAACACTAATTGGCTTTTAATGAGGTTAGCTGCTCCTGTGAGCTCAGAGCCAATCCACGACTTGTACTCTATGCACAGAATAAAAGTATTTTTCCCATAGTCAGCAGATCCTCACTCAAAGCCAAGTTATGGGATGAATTGTTTTTTTAATTATCTATAATAATTCTCATTATGTGAGAATGGTTTAGTACTTTTGGTAATATGTCATGAGATGTTGTACTGTTGTCAGCATTATTCAGGTGTAAGTGAACCAAGCACAGGTTTTTCATTAACAAGTGTTTGAATTCAGGTCTGGATTCATAAGGGGCCTTTTTTAATTTACAGTGAAACACTCTCGAAATACATACAGAGGGACAAACGAATCAAGTTAACGCTCAACTCCAATTCCGTAAACAAATAACTAGTACCTGTGTGTGTGTGTGTGTGTGTGTGTGTGTGTGTGTGTGTGTGTGTGTGTGTGTGTGTGTGTGTGTGTGTGTGTGACCAAGCCCCTACCCTGGAGAGGAACATCAGAGCCTGTTTGGGATGAACTGCCGGCAGCAACCTTGGCACTCTTCCTCTCAGCCATAATCTGGAGGTAGAGAGGAGAGAGTGAGAGAGAGAGAGAGAGAGAGAGAGAGAGAGAGAGAGGGGTAAAAGGAGGGGGGGTCAATAAGATGGTAATGTTAAACAAAGAAATTCAAAGCATTTCAACTTCAAACTCAGAAAGAAGTCATTATGTGTTCATTAAACTAAAATGTAGAAATATTTGATAAGGAATTAATCTCTCCATTTTCTCTTCTCTGTCTTCTCATGTTCTTATACTGCAGCAGAGCAGCAACGCTCCTTCAGACCTGGGCACTGTATTGTGGCGCACTCCCTTCGAGATAGATGATTAATTGTAGGTGTCATTAATCAAAGTCTATGCTCACAGGGGAACATGCATGCACACACACACACACACACACACACACACACACACACACACACACACACACACACACACACACACACACACACACACACACACACACACACACACACACACACACTGCAAACCAACAGAGGCTGAGGTCAGTACGTTTTCACACTGCAGTAGGAATTGTTTTACATAGACAATGTGGAGTGTGAGACTCGTTAACTAACAACGCCAATGAGTGACTTTGGGATTATTCATTTAATTCTGTATGGGACTACCAAACCAACAAAGTATTGAGTAAGAGCTTAGAAACACTGAGACAAGACGTAGATCTTATTTTCAAAGTGGGTCAGAATGCACAGAATGCAGATCACACTCAACAGACAAGAAGACTATCTTTATTTTGGTGAGTGAATTGTCCTTTTCAAGGTCATGCCAGGTCTAAAGCCTACAGACTGTCAAAGCGGTCAGTGTCTCGAACAGTGAAAATTCAGCAGTGACTGGGAATGAGTAGTAACAGTTTAAAACAAAAAACTTTTATTTAACTAGAAAAGTCAGTTAAGAACAAATTCTTATTTACAATGACGGCCTACACCGGGCAAACCCGGACAACGCTGGCCCAATTGTGCGCCACCCCATGGAACTCCCAATCACGGCCGGTTGTGATACAGCCTGGATTCAAACCAGGCTGTCTGTAGTGACGCCTCTAGCACTGAGATGCAGTGTCTTAGACCACTGCGCCACTCGGGTGCCCTTTAGTAGGCTCTCCTCATCACTGCTACATAATGAATATAGTTTACAGAACTGGTACGTCCCTTAATGAAGTATGTATTTATTTCTACTCCCTCGACTTGAATTCAACGTCCAGTAATATTTCACTGTGAAGATAGGTCAATAGACAGGACATTTACATGAGAATGTACTGTCTGTCTGTATCTACTTCCTCCCTGTCTGGAAAGGCAGGCCCACTCACCTTGGAACAGATTTCGTGGAGACTTGTTGCTATGGCTTCTGCAGGGGTATCACATCGAAACACATGGCATTTCAACACCCGTGTGTTTTTGTCTCTCGCCACATAGGCAAAGTCCCTATAGAACAGACAGAAGATATCATATGAATACATATCATATTTATATGTATGTATATGGCAGGTAATTAAATTAATTAGATTAGCGTCTGCATATTTTGCCATTATGGTCTTTGGTGAAAGGCATGGGGTAGTATACAGAGGTTTCGACTACTATGAAATCTTTACTCAAAATTAGTAATAGGCCAATATACAGTATATATACCCTGACATGCAATGCATGGTTGAACTTTAAAAATAAGGTACTTTGTTCACTTGTTTCCATAGAAGACAGCTGAGTCCTTCCCTATCCTTAGTGAACAGTTATTATCATTCACTGCCTGAAGAAGATAAGTGTCTTCTCACACACACACACACACACTGTGTCCCAGTGCCTAAGGGAAAAGGAAATGCCATGCTGAGAACTTCAGACAGTTGTCACATGCCAGAGAGAGAGAGGGAGAGAAAGAGAGAGAGAGAGAGAGAGAGAGAGACGTGTGGGAATGGGGGGATTGAGTAACACAGTATACTGATACTGGGATGGGGAAGAAATACACCTGTCATCCACACATCATGTACACACACACCATCAACACAGAATCATCGCAGAGTATAGCATAGAGCGGGAATCCAAGAAACCATGGACAGAGTGATAAACAAAGAATGTCAGATAAACGAGAGAGCACTGGGGAGTGGAACCATGCTGAGGGGCAATGCAGAGCCACAGGTGCAGCTGTGAAACACACAAACACAGAGGGACACTCAGCGTTTATCACAGCGGTCCACTCAGTTGATAGGTCCATTTCCATCCCTGAGAATGTGTGTGTGTGTGTGTGTGTGTGTGAGTAAATTTAGGGATTGATTCAATCTGCGTCGCAGAGGTTCAGCTTCACAACGTGTTTGAAATTTAAAGGCAACGTTCCCGCTTTAGCGGAGACTGCATTCACGGTAAACGCTGCATATGTCGGATCAATCTGAAATTACCTTTACACTTCTATCGCGGAATCTGGTCTGCTTCATCGTTACAGATTGAAGAGGTCTTAAGCATTCTGTCACACAAGCTGCAGAGTACAGTGGCCTTGTGTCTATATTACAAAATGTCTCATATATTGTGTTTTGAAAGCAAAAAACAGAAACACAGATGCATTATTGAGATAAAAACAGCCTGTGCGTCTGTGTGCGTGATCACCAGTGTATAGTACTGTGTTATATCTAAAGAGCAGCGCTCACTCCCAGGCTTTCATCTGTCTGTCTGTCACTACTCACACAGCTGAAGAGGCGTGTGACTGCAGGTAAAATGGAGGACTTGACACAATGATTAAAGAAAAGACGTGTTGCACACAACAACCATTTACCTTTCTCTAGGTCCAGGGAAGCAGAAAGAAGGAGAGAGAGAGAGAGAGAGAGAGAGAAAGAATAAAGATGGGAAAAGACACTGTTATTACATTAAATATTCTGGGGAGAAGAGTGATCACAGAGGATGCTCTTTGGCCCCAATCAGAAGGTGTCTCCATTCCTTGAGCTGTCTGTGTATATGTGTGTGTATATGTGTGTGTGTATATGTGTGTGTGTGTGTATATGTGTGTGTGTGTGTGTGTGTGGTGTGTGTGTAGAAGCTTCAGCTCTGTGTACTTTTAATTTCAGCGGCAGACCTTAGCGTTCCGCTCCTTTATGACACATCACACCTCTGCTGTTTGACATGCCCACACACACACACACACAACACACACATACACTATATCTGTCGTTATATACAACTGAACGCTTGCCTCGCTCGTATTCTCTCTCTGCTCTCTCTCTCTCTCTCTCTCTCTCTCTCTCTCTCTCTCTCTCTCTCTCTCTCTCTCTCTCTCTCTCTCTCTCTCTCTCTCTCTCTCTCTCTCTCTCTCTCTCTCTCTCTCTCTCTCTCTCTCTCTCTCTCTCTCTCTCTCTCTCTCTCTCTCTCTCTCTCTCTCTCTCTCTCTCTCTCTCTCATATATATTCACTCGTTTCACCTAATTTCCCTCCATCCTTTCCCTTCCTTTTTTTTATCTTTCACCCTCCATCCATCACCCTTTTAATCTTCCTTCCATCACTCTACTTTCCACTTCTCTCTCTCTCTCTCCTACCAACCCCCAGACATACAGTGATCAGGAATATCTACATAGTTGTACAGAGGCCCATTATCAGCAACCATCACTCCTGTGTTCCAATGGCATGTTGTGTTAGCTAATCCAAGTTTAATATTTTAAAAGGCTAATTGATCATTAGAAAACACTTTTGCAATTATGTTAGCACAGCTGAAAAGTGTTGTGCTGATTAAAGAAGCAATACAACTGGCCTTCTTTAGACTAGTTGAGTATCTGGAGCATCAGCATTTGTGGGTCTGATTACAGGCTCAAAATGTCCAGAAACAAAGAACCTTCTTCTGAAACTCGTCAGTCTATTCTTGTTCTGAGAAATGAAGGCTATTCCTTGTGAGAAATTACCAAGAAACTGAAGATCTCTTACAACGCTGTGTACTACTCCCTTCATAGAACAGCGCAAACTGGCTTTAACCAGAACAGAAAAAGGAGTGGGAGGCCTCCCAACAGCTGCTCCCTGGTTCAAACGGGGTGTACAGAGAGACATCCCTACTGCTGTTTATACCACCTTCACTGCAGGTGGCCAACCCCGCACGCTCGCACACACACACGCAAACCTCCATTTAATTTGGTAAAGTGTTGAGCCGACACAGTTTGTGAAACCCCATTACAGTTAACCTATACACCTGACTGAAGCGCAACAATTTACCAGTTAGAGAGAGGTGGTTTCATCCCCTGCCCAGTCGGTCACTATCACATTAAGGATCAATTAGTTGTGACCCCCAAAGCCACAGCAGCCATCAGAGAGAGAGAGAGAGATATGGGCATTCAGGTAATGGATATCTCACTGGGCTCCCCTGCTCCTGTGATGGAGTGGGTTGGACTGGAGGATCTAGGAGGAACTAGGGAGGAACCAGGGATGAACTAGGGAGGAACCAGGGATGAACTAGGGAGGAACCAGGGATGAACTAGGGAGGAACCAGGGAGGAACCAGGGAGGAACTAGGGAGGAACTAGGGAGGAACCAGGGAGGAACTAGGGAGGAACCAGGGAGGAACTAGGCAGGAACTAGGGAGGAACCAGGGAGGAACCAGGGAGGGAACTAGGGAGGAACTAGGGAGGAATCAGGGATGAACCAGGGAGGATCTAGGGAGGAACCAGGGAGGATCCAGGGAGGAACAAGGGGAGGAACTAGGGAGAAACCAGGCAGGAACTAGGGAGGAACCAGGGAGGAACTAGGGAGGAACTAAGGAGGAACTAGGGAGGATCTAAGGAGGAACTAGGGGAGGAACTAGGGAGGATCTAGGGAGGAACTAGGGAGGAACCAGGGATGAACTAGGAGGATCTAGGGAGCAACCAGGGAGGAACTAGGCAGAGAACTAGGCAGGAACCAGGGAGGAACTAGGGAGGAACTAGGGAGGAACCAGGAGGGAACTAGGCAGGAACTAGGCAGGAACTAGGGAGGAACTAGGGAGGAACTAGGGAGGATCTAAGGAGGAACTAGGGAGGAACTAGGGAGGAACTAGGGAGGATCTAAGGAGGAACTAGGGAGGAACTAGGGAGGATCTAAGGAGGAACTAAGGAGGAACTAGGGAGGCACTAGGGAGGATAAATTGCTGAATTGATGCGATAACGATAAACTACCCTTTAAACTACTAGTTTGATGGTTGTAGACATCAGTTGTCCCATTAACAATCACACATATTAAGACACTTATTTCAGTGATAGGTACACTATATATACAAAAGTATATGGACACCCCTTCAAATCAGTGGATTTGGCTATTTCAGCAATACCCCTGCAATCTCCATAGACAAACATTGGCAGTAGAATGGCCTTACTGAAGAGCTCTGTAACTCTCAACGTGGCACCGTCATAGGATGCCACCTTTCCAACAAGTCAGTTTGTTAAATTCGTCTGGTCTGCTAGAGCTGCCCTGGTCAACTGTAAGTGCTGTTATTGTGAAGATGTCTAGGAGCAAACAACGGCTCAGCCACCAAGTGGTAGACTACACAAGCTCACAGAACTGGACCTGTGAGTGCTGAAGTGCGTAGCTTGTAAAAATCGTCTGTCCTCGGTCCGACTAATGAATCTGGGTTTGGCTGATGCCAGGAGAACCCTACCGGCCCGAATGCATAGTGCCAACTGTAAAGTTTGGTGGAGGAGGAATAATGGTCTTGGGCGGTTTTTCATGGTTCAAGATATGTCCCTTAGTTCCAGTGAAAGGAAATATTGGGGAAAACCATTTCCTGTTTCAGCATGACAATGCCCCCGTACACAAAGTGAGGTCCATACAGAAACGGTTTGGCAAGATCGGTGTGTAAGAACTTGACCTGCCAGCACAGAGCCCTGACCTCAACCCCATGGAGCACCTTTGGGATGAATTGGAACGCCGACTGCAAACCAGGCCTAATCGCCCAACATCAAACCTCAACCTAACTAATGCTCTTGTGGCTCAATGGAAGCAAGTCCTCACAGCAATGTTCCAACATATAGTGGAAGTTGGGTGATGGGGGTGTATGGCTAGGGGTAGCAGTGGAAGATGAGGTGGAGAGTGGAAGTAGCAGGACGTGGAGGTAAGGGTGGAAAGGTCAAGGTGGAATGAAATGTAGGAGGAGAGGAGGTAGTCAACGGTTACCATAACCATATACGTAGCTGTCATTGGACAATTACGACTGTAACTCCCTTTACCCGCAGGAACTTCGCTTTACTGTAGTTGATCTACTGCTCCATTATGCCTAGTATCATGTCTGTCCTCTCCACCATCTGTCACACACAAACACTGCACGTACAGCACCATTACACACACTTCACACAGACTGCAATTATCAAACAGCTTTACAGACGGTATCCAGTGCCGGCCTCTATGCAAATGCTGTTACATATGCTAATTATGACCATGCAAATGTTGATTATGTAAATGACTGAAGAAGTGTTCTGAGTGAGTGCATAGACACCGGCTTTCAATCTGGTTCGACTCTGGTTTGACTCTATCTTGATTCTCATTTGACTCTGGTTTGCCTCTGCTTTGAGTCAGGGCGACCCCAGATTCACACCAAGTACAGTCCAGGTTTAGTGAATGGACGAGCACTGTAATCTATCAACAAGAGTGAAAGCCAGCCATGTGAATAAATCATTGGTCTCTAAATTAGTTATTAGACCCTTTTAACACACTCCCAATCATGTCCTTTACACTCACCATCAAGAGAATTATAAAACACTGTGGAGCTATATGGGTGGAAGTAATTTTTTCTCTCCTACAATATTATCAGTAAAGTTATAACACTGTGTGTCTCCCTACAAACTGGAATACCTTATTGCATTCTACTGATGTGTTCTCCAACCTACGTGTTGTCATGGCTCGTAGACAGGACCCGAGGTGCATTAACAAGACAGGTCTCTGTGTCATGGCTCGTAGACAGGACCCGAGGTGCATTAACAAGACAGGTCTCTGTGTCATGGCTCGTAGACAGGACCTGAGGTGCATTAACAAGACAGGTCTCTGTGTCATGGCTCGTAGACAGGACCCGAGGTGCATTAACAAGACAGGTCTCTGTGTCATGGCTCGTAGACAGGACCCGAGGTGCATTAACAAGACAGGTCTCTGTGTCATGGCTCGTAGACAGGACCCGAGGTGCATTAACAAGACAGGTCTCTCTGTCATGGCTCGTAGACAGGACCCGAGGTGCATTAACAAGACAGGTCTCTGTGTCATGGCTCGTAGACAGGACCCGAGGTGCAGTAACAAGACAGGTCTCTCTGTCATGGCTCGTAGACAACCATAGAGTAGCTTAGCGGCCTCTCGAGAGTGTCTTGAGTATTTAAAAAAAAAAACATTTGTATTATATATGTTTTATGAAAAACACTCCAGTCTGAACTTAAATGACTAAAACCAAGTAGAAAGTGTGTAAAAATTATAATGAACCTTTATCGTGTTAATAATTTAATAATCACAGTATTTTCAATATAGCGTTACTGGCGGCGCTATTTAGTGGATTTTGTTAATTTTGTGGTCTCAAACCAGTGAGCTTAACATTCTTCAACAAGAATATGGGCAAAATTGAATTAATTACAATGAAAAAGGTGGGACTGTTGTTCCCTTGTCATTGGTACATTTATTAACAATATAGCATTAAACAAAGCATATTGGACGCGACTGAGACAACCTGGTTTAATTTGGGTCCCAAGAACAAAAACAGTTGAGAACCACTGATCTAGAATATATTATAGCAAACGAGAGACTCATTGAAGAGGATCGCTACACTGTCCCCATGTACTTTACAATATAAAGAGAAACCACTGCTAGGAACTATATTATGGTAGAAGTTCAGGAATACAGTATGTGTTGTGGTGATAAAGCATGCATTGCACATCTCAGTGACAGGCAGAGAGAGAGAGGGAAGCCTTGTGGTGAATTAGTCACGGCCCACAGCCATTAGTGCTAACATTAATGTGTACCGTCTAATGCCTGGCCTTAATTACCTCCCTGCACCATCAATTTGTTTACAGCAGCGATACACATTGATACACACACCTAAAAGAGCTCCCTCAACACCCAGGGCAAGGAGGGCCGGGGAGACACACCTTACACAAAATCACTTGCACGCACCACACACACCCACCATCATCGATACAGGCTGAGGCAGAACTGGGGCAAAGTTAAGTCGATGTAAAATAAAAACCTCTATGGTGTATTAAATTGAGAATAGCCCAGACTAGTGTATGAATAGTGTCTGTAAAGTGGGATGTTTTATGGCCAATGCAGTGGTCTGTGCAGCAGAGGGTGCGATCGCAGACTACGCAGTGGTCTGTGCAGCAGAGGGTGTGATCGCAGACTACGCAGTTGTCTGTGCAGCAGAGGGTGCGATCACAGACTACGCAGTGGTCTGTGCAGCAGAGGGTGCGATCACAGACTACGCAGTGGTCTGTGCAGCAGAGGGTGCGATCACAGACTACGCAGTGGTCTATGCAGCAGAGGGTGTGATCGCAGATTACGCAGTGGTCTGTGCAGCAGAGGGTGCGATCGCAGACTACGCAGTGGTCTGTGCAGAAGAGGGTGCGATCACAGACTATGCAGTGGTCTGTGCAGAAGAGGGTGCGATCGCAGACTACGCAGTGGTCTGTGCAGCAGAGGGTGCGATCGCAGACTACGCAGTGGTCTGTGCAGCAGAGGGTGCGATCGCAGACTACGCAGTGGTCTGTGCAGCAGAGGGTGCGATCGCAGACTACGCAGTGGTCTGTGCAGCAGAGGGTGCAATCGCAGACTACACAGTGGTCTGTGCAGCAGAGGGTGCGATCACAGACTATGCAGTGGTCTGTGCAGAAGAGGGTGCGATCACAGACTATGCAGTGGTCTGTGCAGCAGAGGGTGCGATCACAGACTATGCAGTGGTCTGTGCAGCAGAGGGTGCGATCACAGACTATGCAGTGGTCTGTGCAGCAGAGGGTGCGATCACAGACTATGCAGTGGTCTGTGCAGCAGAGGGTGCGATCGCAGACTACGCAGTGGTCTGTGCAGCAGAGGGTGAGATCACAGACTATGCAGTGGTCTGTGCAGCAGAGGGTGCGATCGCAGACTATGCAGTGCTATTAGGTCTGCAGGGGAGAGTGATAAGTAAGAGATGAAAATGAAGCAGTATTTCAGTTTTAAATGAGAGAAGATCTACAGACCACCTACCAAGCACACATGTAGCTGACCCAATTCATAACACCCAGAGAGAGAGAGAAGAAAGAGAGAGGAGAGAGAGAGAGAGAATGAGAGAGGGGGGTGAGGGGTGAAAAAAGGAGCGCACTGAAACTCATGTGTGAACACTCCTAAGATCCCATTACATATTTAACAGCATGGCTATGCTAGGTGGGTGGGTGGCTGAGGGAGAGACTGGGTGGTGGAGACACACAGAGATGCTAGGTGGGTGGGTGGCTGAGGGAGAGACTGGGTGGTGGAGACACACAGAGATGCTAGGTGGGTGGGTGGCTGAGGGAGAGACTGGGTGGTGGAGACACACAGAGATGCTAGGTGGGTGGGTGGCTGAGGGAGACACACAGAGATGTAGCGCTCTCTCTGTCAGTGGATAGGCATAGGAGAGATGGAATGACTGAGATTAGAGACTTAGAGAGAGAGAGAGAGAGAGTGAAAGAGAGAGAGTGAAAGAGAGAGTGAAAGAGAGAGAGAGAGAGAGAGAGAGAGAGAGCGAGCGATGTCCCTCCCGCTGTTGTCTGTTCTTTGATCATTTATACATCACATCGCTCTGATCTGATGTGTGTTCTCCTGACTGAGACAAAGCCTCACTGCACCCCGACACCACTGTTGCCAAACTAATATGTACACTTGTGTGTGTGCTCATGTGTGAGAGGGAGAGAGGGAGAGAGGGAGAGAGGGAGAGAGGGAGAGAGAGAGAGAGAGAGAGAGTGAGTTGATTTATGTGTAGAGAGTTGATTTATGTGTTAGTGTGTGTGTGTTAACACTCTGCACCTAAGGCATGGCCTATTAAAACGACTATATGTACAGTATATAATGAAATGTATAGCCTATACCACAGCATAAAACAACAGCTGCAGTTCTGTCTGCACTGCTCTGTGCCATAAAAGGCTGCACATGCAGACAGTGAACAGCCTGAACATATTCAGCGTTATGAATCCAAAGCCAGTCTGTCTGAGTGGTCAACATGCTTCGCTGGGCATCACTGTAAGGAGTAGGTAGGTAGAGATTTATTGGCTGCTGGGAAGGGAAAGAGGGAGGAAGGGAGGGAGGGAGGGATGGATTGAGGGATCTATAGGAGGAACAGGGGCTGTAATCTGTCAGAGACAGCATGCCTAAACATGCTAATGAAAGAGAGAGGGGAGTGAGAGAGTGGGGAGAAAATGTATGAAGGGAAAAAGGAGAATATGGGAGAGGAGTTGAGAAGTGGGAGAGAGATGGAAGGAAGGTGAGGGTGAGAATGAAGCCAAGGGATAGTCAGAGGGATGGAGGGAGAGAATGAAGCCAAGGGATAGTCAGAGGGATGGAGAGAGAGAAAAACAAGTACGAGAGGAAAATTCCCAAAAACAAGAGAGATAAAAGGAGAGATAAAGAAATAAAGATAACTCTTGTTTATGAATGGATAGTGTGTGTGAGGGATGATTCCAGGGTGGAGAGTGAGATGGTCCCTCCCATAGTTACACTTCAGAGAATGAGAGTGCAGGACAGACAGACAGCTACATCCTGCTAGTCTGCTGCTGGAGAGAAGTGATGAATTGTGGGTAGACGGAGTGAGCTGTAGTAGCAGAGTGATGACTTGTGGGTAAAGAGAGACATTGTAATGGGCACTGATCAGACCAGGAGTGGGAAAGAAACGGCATCAATCCTTCTGGCATCTATTGTGGGCCTGGGTGTTCCACCAGCGAATACCTGGCGCCCCTCATGATGAGTTCAGAGAGAATCCCTGGTTTAAAGCGCACATGTTAATTAGGGTAAGGGGACGTGACCAGTCAATGAGCTATGGCCAATTGGAACTTCAGAGCAGGTACAAGGCTGATGGGTAACGGGGATGACATAACTGCCACTACAACACTGTGGTAGAGAAACACACAAGCGCTAAAATATGCATATATATACACGTTGCATGCCCCCACCCATGCATGCCCCCACAAACACACAATTATTCTTTATTGACGAAAGGAGTAGAACTTGTATATAGTAAAAGATTGATGATGTGTGTAGGAGACATTAACAACTAATGCCTCCTTCCTCTCCTCCTCTTCTCTTCATGCCAAACCTGTCCACAGAAGGTCAACAGGGGGAGGGGAGGATGGGGGATGATGAAGAAAGGAGAGGAATAAACCAGAGATGGGTGTACAGTAGGTCCATCTACTCTGCCTGCCTCTTAATGAATATGAATGAAGTGTCTTAGTGAACAATGTGTTCAAGTGGGCAGCAAACAAGCTTATCTGATCATCCATTAGAAACCGATTGTCAACAACGTTATGGCTTGTTACATAAACCGATTGTCAACAACGTTATGGCTTGTTACATAAACCGATTGTCAACAACGTTATGGCTTGTTACATAAACCGATTGTAAACGACGTTATGGCTTGTTACATAAACCGATTGTCAACAACGTTATGGCTTGTTACATAAACCGATTGTCAACAACGTTATGGCTTGTTACATAAACCGATTGTCAACAACGTTATGGCTTGTTACATAAACCGATTGTAAACGACGTTATGGCTTGTTACATAAACCGATTGTCAACAACGTTATGGCTTGTTACATAAACCGATTGTCAACAACGTTATGGCTTGTTACATTAACCGATTGTAAACGACGTTATGGCTTGTTACATAAACCGATTGTCAACAACGTTATGGCTTGTTACATAAACCGATTGTAAACAACGTTATGGCTTGTTACATAAACCGATTGTAAACAACGTTATGGCTTGTTACATAAACCGATTGTCAACAACGTTATGGCTTGTTACATAAACCGATTGTCAACAACGTTATGGCTTGTTACATAAACCGATTGTAAACGACGTTATGGCTTGTTACATAAATCGATTGTCAACAACGTTATGGCTTGTTACATAAACCGATTGTCAACAACGTTATGGCTTGTTACATAAATCAATTGTAAACAACGTTATGGCTTGTTACATAAACCGATTGTCAACAGCGTTATGGCTTGTTACATAAACCAATTGTAAACAACGTTATGGCTTGTTACATAAACCGATTGTCAACAATGTTATGGCTTGTTACATAAACCGATTGTAAACGACGTTATGGCTTGTTACATAAACTGATTGTCAACAACGTTATGGCTTGTTACATAAACTGATTGTAAACAACGTTATGGCTTGTTACATAAACCGATTGTAAACGACGTTATGGCTTGTTACATAAACCGATTGTCAACAACGTTATGGCTTGTTACATAAACCGATTGTCAACAACGTTATGGCTTGTTACATAAACCGATTGTAAACGACGTTATGGCTTGTTACATAAACCGATTGTAAACAACGTTATGGCTTGTTACATAAACCGATTGTAAACAACGTTATGGCTTGTTACATAAACCATGCAAATGTAAACATTGGGTATATTCAGATTATGAATCCTTCAAAACCGTTTTTCTACCTTCAATCCAAACATCATACAGTGAGACATCAAACACAGCACTTTAATACCGTTCTGATGTCACAAACCCTTCCCATGTCCTCTCCTCTCACACATTACTTTCTGCCCCCCCCTTCTGAGAGAGCGAGAGGGGGAGATAAAGAGAGGCAAACAGTTCCCTCTCTTCCTCCTCCACTCTTTTTAGTACACTTGGTTCAGTAAAGGCCACTACACACTTTACGCAAACGCAGTCATTTTCTGCGTAGTTCTACGTCATTTTGTGGCGGCTCAAGTTTTGGAATGGACCGTATACAACTCTCCATCTCTCTGTTTGCGTATGGTGTGTCGGGCCCTTAAAGCACCCTGCTCTGCAAACCCACTTCACACCAAGGCTGGGGTCAATTCGAAGGCAGTCAATTCAGGGAAGTAACATTTTTTATGGCCGTCTGTTTTCAATGACTCTCAATATCCTTTTTATTTGGAAAAGTTATTCAATTTTTCAATTAAAAATTTAAATCACTTCCTGAATTGACTGCCTCCAATTCGAACTGACCCCAGCCCTGCTTCACACACCCTGTTCTGCAAAGCGCGCACACACACCCACACACGCACAGACACACACGTGCACGGACACACGCACACACCCGTCTCTACTAAACACTCAAAGCGAAGCATCCAGCATATTTGTTCAGAATTCTTTCTCTCTCATCCTTCCTTTGCTTCCTTCACCCCTTTCATTCACTTTTCATTCCCCTCCACCCTTTTATTTCTCAACAGAGACTCTCCTTCAGTTCTCTGTCCCTACCTATCTCCCCAGGCTAGAGCCTGCCTTCCATCACCTCACAGCTCCAGCCTTCAGAGCAGAGAGAAAGAGAGCGTGTGTGAGAGAGAGAGGGACAGAGATAGAGAGAGAGAGGGACAGAGATAGAGAGAGAGAGGGACAGAGATAGAGAGGGACAGAGATAGGGAGAGAGAGGGACAGAGATATAGAGAGAGAGGGACAGAGACAGAGAGAGAGGGACAGAGATAGAGAGAGAGAGGGACTGAGATAGGGAGAGAGAGGGACAGAGACAGAGAGAGAGGGACTGAGATAGGGAGAGAGAGGGACAGAGACAGAGAGAGAGGGACTGAGACAGGGAGAGAGAGGGACAGAGACAGAGACAGAGGGACTGAAATAGGGAGAGAGAGGGACAGAGACAGAGAGAGAGGGACTGAGATAGGGAGAGAGAGGGACAGAGATAGAGAGAGAGAGGGACAGAGACAGAGAGAGAGAGGGACTGAGACAGAGGAGGTACTCACAGCGTCAGACATCCTCCCTGTATCGCTGAGTAGTTCGCTGTGACGTTAGCTTCATTGCTACGGTGACATTGCTACAGCCGTATCGCCATCGCACCCAGGGGTAAGCAGGGCTTGGCTTGTGCTTTTCCTGCCTGCCGCTGTCGTTCCGCTACTCCTTCCTTTTTTTCCTTATTTTAAAACCTCAAAGTCCCCCTTCCTCTTCTCTGTTCCTTCTCCACTCCCTCCCCCTATGCTTCTCTCTCTCTCACTCTCTCTTTCGCTCTGTTTCTCTCTCACGCACGCTTGATGGGAGTCCTCTGCAAGGTCTTACCTCTGTCATTCACTGTCGGCGAAGCATGCCCTCTCTCTCTCTCTCTCTCTCTCTCTGACTCCCCTTTCTCCCTTACTGCAGCAGACAGAGTAAGGGTTGTCTCAGCACACACACACAAAGAGAGAGAGAGGGACAGAGATAGAGAGAGAGAGGGACTGAGATAGGGAGAGGGACAGAGATAGGGAGAGAGAGTGACAGAGAGAGGGACAGAGACAGAGAGAGAGAGGGACAGAGAGAGAGAGAGAGAGAGAGAGAGAGAGAGAGAGAGAGAGAGAGAGAGAGAGAGAGAGAGAGAGAGAGAGAGAGAGAGACCTAGGGACCACACACACACACACACACATATACACACACATACACATCACACACACACACACACATATACACACACACATATACACGCACACACACATACACACTTACATATACACACACACACACACACACACACGTACATACACACACACACACACACACACACACAAACACACACACACACACACACACACACACACACACACACACCTATGAGGTTATCTATTCAGACCCATGTGAGCAGACACACACACACACACACACACATGCACACATACGTGCACACACACAGACTTGCTGAGTGCTCCAGATATAGCCCCATGACTTCATCGACCATCTATCCCCCCTCAGAGAGAGACGGGGGCTCATTCATATTGAATCAGAGAGAGAGAGAAAAGAGAGAGAGAGAGGGGGGGGGGGGGTTAGTCAGAGGAAGGATTTATGGAGTAAAAGAAGTCCAGGAGAGAGCTGGGATATTCCTATGGCTGTGAAACATGTTGAAGATCCCCCCAAAATAAGATGCACATAAAGCATGCTTACACACACACACACACACACAGAGGGAGAGTCACTGGGAGGTCCAGTACAGTACAGTCCAGTCTCCTTAGAGACTCTCTCTACATCATTTTATCACTCTCTATCCTCATCCCAAGATCTCTCTCTCTCTCTCTCTCTGTCTCTCTCTGTCTCTCTCTCTGTCTCTCTCTCTGTCTCTCTCTCTGTCTCTCTCTCTGTCTCTCTCTCTGTCTCTCTGTCTTTCTCTGTCTCTCTCTGTCTCTCTCTGTCTCTCTGTCTCAATTCAATGTCAATTTAAGGGGTTTTATAGGCATGGGAAACATACTGTATGTTTACATTGCCAAAGCAAGTGAAAAAGATAATAAAGAAATGAGAAGAGCAGATCAGACTAGTATTGATAGCAGCAGTTTCTCTCCACCTGGTCTCCATCTCACCGGCCCAATTACCCCACAGCTAGGCTGCCCGTGCTCAGGCCAACAGACAACGCTTAAACACACACACACACACACACCGGTACGTGAAGTCCTCACACCGTTAGGTCCACAGGGGGTTTCCTTCCAGTTCTATTATAGTCCCGTCCATGATGTCTCACTCTCAGACAGTCAATCAGCAGCACCAGCCAATAGCCATTTCCCACCTACACAAGCCCTGGCTGTGGAGTCTCTCTCATCACCAGTGAGGAACACAGCAGAGCCTTGCTTACAGTGCACTCTAGCGACCACTCTGTGTACTGCAGCAGTATCGTGATGGGAGGTTCTGTGCTAAGTGGACTCTTTCCCTTCCACGCATAACACACTCATAACAGATTCTCTCTCTCTCTCTCTCTCTCTCTCTCTCTCTCTCTCTCTCTCTCTCTCTCTGTCGTACCAAAAGTTCCTCCATATAGAGATGTCGGCTTACATTACAGCATATGCAGTGAATACCCTCTGCACTTATATTTCACAACGCATTCTTATTGAATTGAATACAACCAATGGCATCAAACAAGCATTGTGAAGAACACTAATAGACACATACAATATGCAGTGTATGATTTAGCTAAATTAGATGTAATCATGTGAAGAAGGGAGAAGGGAGAAAGAGAAATGGAGTGAGAGATACAATAGATGTGGGGAGGAAGAGAGATAGAGGGAGAGAAAAGAGAAGTGACTTGATGAGAGGCTACATCCCTCGTCCACTACATGCTTTTTCCATTACTAGAGACAGCCTCTGAAAGTTTTATAACCCAGAGAGGGAGGGGTGAAGAGATTGGGAGAGCAAATAACGGGGGGTGAGGGTGAGGGTGAGAGAGAGAGAGAGAGAGAGAGAGAGAGAGAGAGAGAGAGAGAGAGAGAGAGAGAGAGAGAGAGAGAGAGAGAGAGAGAGAGAGAGAGAGAGAGAGAGAGAGAGAGAGAGAGAGAGAGAGAGAGAGAGAGAGAGAGAGAGAGAGAGAGAGAGAGAGAGAGAGAGAGAGAGATGAGTCCCATTGTATTGAGATAGGGGAAAAAATGAACAAGACACAGAAGGAAGTGGAAAAGGCAGGCAGAGAGGTGAGAAAAGCTACCATGTAGAAAGACTCCATTATTTTTCTACCAGTCCCATTCAACACAACAGCACATTCTACACGACACAAATGTCAAACTCAACTCTGGACCTCGAAGCCAGTTCCACTGCATTATTTTCATTCTCCTCCTCTGATCAGGGACTGATCTAGACCTGGGACACCAGGTGGTTGCAATTAATTATCAGGTAGAACAGAAAAACATGGCCTCCCGAGTGGCGCAGCGGTCTAAGGCACTGCCTCGCAGTGCTAGCTGTGTCACTACAGATCCATGTTCGATTCCAGATTGTGTCGCAGATTGCCGGGAGACACATGAGGCGGCGCACAATTGGACCAGCATCGTCCGGGTTGGGTGAGGGGCTTGGCCAGCCGGGATGTCCTTGTCCCGTCGCACTCTAGCGACTCCTGTGGCGGGCCGGGCGCATGCACTCTGACACGGTCGCCAGGTGTATGGCGTTTCCTACAACACATTGGTGCGGCTGGCTTCCGGGTTAAGCGTGCATTGTGTCAAGAAACAGTGCGGCTTGGTGGGGTTGTGTCTCGGAGGACGAACGACTTCCGACCTTCGCCTCTCCCGAATCCGTACGGAAGTTACAACGATGGGACAAGACTGTAACTACCAATTGGATATCACGAAATTGGAGAGAAAAAGGGGTAAAAAAAAAACGAAACAACATTTAACAGTAAACCAGCAGGCTCCGGATCTCGTAGGGTAAGTGTTGAATACCCCTGCTACAGAGGGTCAAAGTGTACACACTCCCACAGAACTCTACCTTAACCAAGACTGTGAACCCTGGGCCCTGGAGGTGAATATGATTGAGGAAACATGGATTCTCAGCCAAAGCACCATTTCCAAGTCTGCTTGAGTCAGCAACATTACCAGCTCAATATGGAGATGTTAAGATCATGTCACACAGAAGAATGATGGCGAGGTCCCCATCTCCCCACTGAGGATAAACCAACCAATAAATGTTGGTGGAAACATTTTGTCCTTGTACAGTTTTTCACTCTTTACACACTTTAAAGCGTACCATCAGAGTAAAGTATTAAACGTGTAATATAGCTGTATCAGAGCTGTAATATTGGTGTATATCTTGTACAATAGTAACATAGTTGCATTTACGTCAATGAGCTCCAGACTCCCAAAGCCCCTGCTTTACAGAGAAGATTACTAGGTATAATACAACAATACAGGATATTCACTAGGTGTGCTACTAGGTGTAATACAGCAATACAGTATAGACACTAGGTGTGCTACTAGGTGTAATACAGCAATACAGTATAGTCACTAGGTGTGCTACTAGGTGTAATACAGCAATACAGTATGGTCACTAGGTGTGCTACTAGGTGTAATACAGCAATACAAGATTTTCACTAGGTGTGCTACTAGGTGTAATACAGCAATACAGTATGGTCACTAGGTGTGCTACTAGGTGTAATACAGCAATACAAGATTTTCACTAGGTGTGCTACTAGGTGTAATACAGCAATACAGTATAGTCACTAGGTGTGCTAGTAGGTGTAATACAGCAATACAGTATGGACACTAGGTGTGCTACTAGGTGTAATACAGCAATACAGTAAAATCACTAGGTGTGCTACTAGGTGTAATACAGCAATACAGGATATTTCACTAGGTGTGCTAGTAGGTGTAATACAGCAATACAGGATATTCACTAGGTGTGCTACTAGGTGTAATACAGCAATACAGGATATTCACTAGGTGTGCTACTAGGTGTAATACAGCAATACAGTATAGACACTAGGTGTGCTACTAGGTGTAATACAGCAATACAGTATAGTCACTAGGTGTGCTACTAGGTGTAATACAGCAATACAGTAAAATCACTAGGTGTGCTACTAGGTGTAATACAGCAATACAGTAAAATCACTAGGTGTGCTACTAGGTGTAATACGCAATACAGGATAGTCACTAGGTGTTCTACTAGGTGTAATACAGCAATACAGTATAGTCACTAGGTGTGCTACTAGGTGTAATACAGCAATACAAGATTTTCACTAGGTGTGCTACTAGGTGTAATACAGCAATACAGTATAGTCACTAGGTGTGCTACTAGGTGTAATACAGCAATACAGTATAGTCACTAGGTGTGCTAGTAGGTGTAATACAGCAATACAGTATAGTCACTAGGTGTGCTACTAGGTGTAATACAGCAATACAGGATATTTCACTAGGTGTGCTAGTAGGTGTAATACAGCAATACAGGATATTTCACTAGGTGTGCTACTAGGTGTAATACAGCAATACAGTATAGTCACTAGGTGTGCTACTAGGTGTAATACAGCAATACAGTATAGTCACTAGGTGTGCTACTAGGTGTAATACAGCAATACAGTAAAATCACTAGGTGTGCTACTAGGTGTAATACAGCAATACAGTAAAATCACTAGGTGTGCTACTAGGTGTAATACAGCAATACAGGATAGTCACTAGGTGTTCTACTAGGTGTAATACATCAGAATACAGGATATTTACTTTGTGTGCTACTAGGTCTAATACATCAGAATACAGGATATTTACTTTGTGTGCTACTAGGTCTAATACAGCAGAATACAGGGTATTTACTTGGTATGCTACTAGGTCTAATACAGCTGTAATGCAGGGGAGATGTCTTACCCACACATGTATTGTGTGAGAAACTATTTCCCCATTTCGGGGACATTAAAGTTCATCCTATCATATAAGACACGTCCCTCTGTCCTCCTCACCTGTCATGGTCTCGGCCGACACCCCACACACGGATGCTGCTGATTGGCTGAGAGTGGAGCATGCTGCGGTCGTCAGGGTCGACCAGGGTCAGATCACGGTCCTGCAGCACCAGCAGCATGCCTTTACCCTGATAGGATGATCAATACATCAATCAATCAATCAATCAATCAAATTGTATCTGTATGGCGCTTCCTACAAATATGTGTGTCACAAAGTGCATACACACAAACGCAAGCTTGTGTAACCGGTGTGAAATGGCTAGCTAGTTAGCGGTGCACGTTAACAGCATTCCAATCGATGACATGACTCGCTCTGAGACCTTGAACTAGTTGCTTCCTTTTCGCTGCAAGAGCCGCAGCTTTTGTGGAGCGATATGTAACGATGCCTCATGGGAGGCAGTTGTTGATGTGTTCAGGGGGTGCCTGGTTCAAGGCCAAGTTGGACTGATGAGAGGGACGGAAGCAACACTGTTACACTCGCACGCACACAGCACACACCACACACAACCCCCCCACACACACACACACAGTGTCCTCACCTCTCCCCAGACCCCTGCCGAGTCTCGTATGTCCCTTCTACAGTAGGACAGCTGTCTGATACAGTGGTGGACAGACACACTGCTCCTCCCCTCTGTCAGGTCTCTCTCTGCCATCTCCACCCAGCCCAGAGAACGCACCGGAAACGACTGAAATACACACACATGGATGGATTAATTAATGAATAAACACTAATACAAAAACACACACACATGCATGCACGCAAGTACACACACAAACGCACACCCATCTCCCTCCCCCTCCCCCACACTGATATAGAAAAACGGTCTCTTCAAAGTGTATTTGTGAAAGGTCCAGGGGATATGAAGTGAGGGTAGCAGAGAGCCATCAGAGGAGAGTGTGATGTATTGTGACAGTGTATGAAATATAAAAGGCTGTGTGGTTCAGTGCAGCACAGGGCTCTGACAGAGAGCGGGACAGAGCCCAGAGCCAGCCCTCCCTCAGAGAACCACAATGCATTACTCTTCTCTTTAGGGACAGACCCCAGGCTTTTGTTCCGACTCTCACACAGGGACAAACATGCACACAGATGGACACGAACGTACGCGCACACACCCGCACTTTTGAATGGTTCCATTATCCAACTGTGTTGTGTGATACGTTCAACAGAGCAATCCCCAATCTGCATGTTTACAGGTGCATTAGGCCTAATTGTTTGCTCTCTAAATCCTTCCTCTCCCCCTTCTCTTCATTCTCACTACCAACAGTCTTCCTCATCAAACGTTCACACAATATGACGTCACCACCACCCCACCCCTCCTTCTCTGTTGGGGAGCATGTACATACACCTTTAATCCAGCAGGTGGCACCAAAACCTGCAATTCAGCAGCAGTGCCTTGGTACAGGGCAGTAGTTCACTAAACTACCTCTAGGTGGCAGTGCTACGGAGAAAGAGACAGCACATTACCTCATTCCATCCTTCCTTCCTTCCCCCCCTTCCTTCCCTCCGTGATCTCTGGATAGGTGACAGCATGGTTAGCATCCCATTGTTTTCGCCAATCCAACCTTGTACAATCAGTGATTACTAAGGTCTCACCTGTCCCTCTGGGTCAGTGCAGGCACTGTTGAGGTCCACTGTATCTAACTGGGCAGGGCTACACAGGGAGAGACAACCATCAGCAAAGTGTGTATATGACTGAATGACAATGAGAAAGTCAAGGAGATGTGTTCCAACCAGAAATACAGGCTTTACTGAATGTCTGGTAAATACTGTGTATGTCTCTGTGTTTTATGGCGTGGATGTGTACGTGTGTGTGTGTTTGTTTGTGGTGTGTGTTTTACTGCAGTCTCAGTGAGGCGTAACGGAGAGTAGCTCCTTCAAAAGCTTTCAGGCTGGGGTCAGGGTAGACTGGGTAGTCCTTCAGCTCCTAGAGAAAAAGCGTGTGAGAGAGAGAGAGAGAGTAATATCTGATTAATATTTAATATGAGTAATCTTGTTTGTTTTTACTATCTCTTACATATCACGATTTTTAAGGTACACGTGTGATATCAGTAGTTTCTGAGCCTGTATAAGTGGTGCCATTAGGAGTGTGTATTCTTGCACTGACAGTGCAGGTGATGTTGTCAAAGCCTCGGCCAGGCAGAATGACATCAGAGGGAGAGGAGGAGGAGGAGGAAGAGGAGCCGGAGGGAGAGGGCACAGGTTCCACTGAACTGTCTGATACCAAACTGCTGGGACGCTGCGGAGAGAAGTAGAAGGAGAAGGGAAGAGAGAGAGAGAGCGAGAGAGAGAGAGAGAGAGAGAGAGAGTCATAAGACATTATCAGAGGAACTCTAGGGACAGGACTCAGAGTAAGTGTGTGTGTGTTGTGTGTGTGTATGTATGTGTGTGAGCATGCATGAGTTTGAGTGTGTGTTCAGACAGTACTTGTGTGTGTGTTCGGCCTCACCTCGCTGGGCGGTCTCAGAGTGACTGTGTCGCCCTGCTGTGAGTCAGGGAGTGGGTCGAGGTGTGTGTGTTCGTTGGTCGTGGAGACAGGGCGGTCGTACTGGGTGGTGCCAGTAGGGACATGCCAGAAGTAGACCTCTGATTTGTTTGTGACCTCACGCCAGCCTGGGGGAAGGTCCCCCTCACCCCACACATCTGCTGTGTAACATAACCACACACAAACACACAAACACACATTCACCTGTAGCTATAGATATACGTGCATGTAGACAGACTGAATCGGATATAGGAATAAATACACACACACACACACACACACACACACACACACACACACACACACACACACACACACACACACACACACACACACACACACACACACACACAAGCATACTAAAGTGCACACTAACACAACTTAGACACACTCAAATACACAGACAGTTGTCTACGTCAATTCTGACGTGGTCGTCCTGTTGTCATAGCAACCCTCTCTCCCTCCTCGTTCTCCCTCTCCTCTACCTCTCTCTCCTCTCTTTACTTTTCTCTCTCTTCCTCTTCCCCTATCCTCTCTCTCTAGCTCTCCTCTCTAACCTCTCTCTCTCTCTCTCCACCCCCTCGCCCCTACCAACTTGCTCTGAGGAATCTCTGTTGTCACGTGTTGCTGACAAAACTCAGAAGGTGACTTCTTCCAGAGAGTGGCGAGGGAATCGATAAACCCATCAACTTCGGGAAACACATGTGACTTGAATGATGCAATAAAAAAACAAGCATGACATTCTAATGAACAAATCCCAGTTTTACAAGATATAAACCTCATTTAAACATTTCATTTGGGAGGTACAGTTGAAGTCGGAAGTTTACATACACCTTAGCCAAATACATTTAAACTCAGTTTTTCAGGGTAGCCTTCCACAAGCTTCCCACAATAAGTTGGGTGAATTTTGGCCCATTCCTCCTGACAGAACTGGTGTAACTGAGTCAGGTTTGTAGGCCTCCTTGCTCGCACACACTTTTCCAGTCCTGACCTCAATCCTATAGAATATTTGTGGGCAGAACTAAAAAAGCGTGTGCGAGCAACCAGTTCTGTCAGGAGGAATGGGCCAAAATTCACCCAACTTATTGTGGGAAGCTTGTGGAAGGCTACCTGAAACGTTTGACCCAAGTTAAACAATTTAAAGGCAATGCTACCAAATACTAATTGAGTGCATGTAAACTTCTGACCCACTGGGAATGTGATGAAAGAAATAAAAGCTGAAATAAATCATTCTCTCTACTATTATTCAGACATTTCACATTCTTAAAATAAAGTGGTGATCCTAACTGACCTAAGACACAGAAAAACTGAGTTTAAATGTATTTGGCTGAGGTGTATATAAACTTCCCACTTCAACTGTAATTTCACATGCCATATAACTACTGTACAGTATTACTGTAGGCATATAACTACTGTACAGTATTACTGTAGGCATATAACTACTGTACAGTATTACTGTAGCCATATAACTACTGTACAGTACTACTGTAGGCATGCCTCTCCATTCTTTTGTGTGAAATTACACAAATTTAAAAATAACATGGTTCCTTATTGGATTCCACTTCGCTCTGAAGGCGGCAGCGTTGCAGGCTCGGTGGAAGTGTTTTTTGGAGGGTCTAATTAGCCCCTACACCCTCCAACATTTTTTACTCCCTCAGCTTTGAGACGTGCAAATGGAGGGCTGAGGGGCGAGGGGTGATTTGGGCTTCAGCCTCTCCCCCGCCCCTCCTCTTCTCCCCCACCTCTCTCCCTCTCCTCCTCCACAACCTGCAGAGTACGGTGGCTCACAGGGGTCATAAAGGATTCAGCAGTTTTGCTGCAGCCACCGTGATCAAGTAAAGGAGAGGCTTGGGAAATTTCCAAACAAGACTGAGTGTTCTAAAAGGCAGAGAGAGAGGAGGGTGCAGACAGACAGACAGACAGACAGGTTTGTAGTAGAACTCTGTGTTTGTAGAGTGCTGTGTTTGTAGAGTGCTGTGTGGCTCTTGTTTGTAGAGTGCTGTGTTTGTAGAGTGCTATGTTTGTAGTGTGCTGTGTGGCTCTTGTTTGTAGAGTGCTGTGTTTGTAGAGTGCTGTGTTTGTAGAGTGCTGTGTGGCACTTGTTTGTAGAGTGCTGTGTTTGTAGAGTGCTGTGTGGCACTTGTTTGTAGAGTGCTGTGTTTGTAGAGTGCTGTGTGGCACTTGTTTGTAGAGTGCTGTGTTTGTAGAGTGCTGTGTTTGTAGAGTGCTGTGTGGCACTTGTTTGTAGAGTGCTGTGTTTGTAGAGTGCTGTGTGGCACTTGTTTGTAGAGTGCTGTGTGGCTCTTGCTTGTAGAGTGCTGTGTGGTTCTTGTTTGTAGAGTGCTGTGTGGTTCTTGGTCAACAGTAGTACAATATTATGGAATAAGGTGTTATTTGAAACACATTCACAGACATATACAGACAGACAGCCAGCCAGACATTCACAGACATATACAGGCAGACAGCCAGCCAGACATTCACAGACATATACAGGCAGCCAGCCAGCCAGCCAGACAACTGCCAAGCTAGTCAGAGAGACAGTCAGACAGCCAGGAAGACAGACAGACAGACAGCAAGAAAGAAAGACAGACAGACAGCAAGAAAGAAAGCCAGACAGACGAACAAAGCAAGCCAGCCAGCCAGCTAATCAGAAGGTGTATAATTCTCTCACCTATCTCTTGTGGGGTCTGAGGGGAGGGGCTCTCCTGGGACAGGGTGGTCCAGCTGGAGTCCTCATCCTCCAGGGGAGACTCCACATTTGTCCCCAGACTACCCAGCTCTGGGTTCGGGCTGAAGGATGATGGGAGGTTCTGGAGAAGAAGAGGGGTGCTCTCCTCCCGCATGGGCTGCTTATGGTGTGCACAGGGGGGGCGGTGGAGGTACGGGTTCTCATTGTTGGGGTGCAGCTCCACCTTGATCACTATAGGCGGGGGAGCCTGGGCACTTCGGGGGGGTTTGAGGGGCGTATAGACGCTATGTGGGTAACCCTGGGCCTGGGTTAGGGCCTCCTCTCTGCCCTGGGGTGAGGGGCAACTCTGGATCTTGTTCTCTTGGGCCCAGCGGAGATGGTTAAGGGGAGAGATGGTGGGAGAGTGGGCCCCCTGTAGTAGAGGCTGTGTAGCAATTGGAGTGGCACCCTCTTTCTCTTCGTAATCCTCCTGTTTTGGGGTCTGTTTCTCCTCCTCTGGTCTCTCTCTCTCTTTATCTGGGCTGACTTGGTCTTTCTCAGGGCAGGGGTGCTTCTCATCCTCTTCCTCCTCTTCCTTGCTGGGAAGATATTCTTCCTTATTTCCGCCACTAGGAGATTCCTCTTTGTTTCCTCCACTGGGTGGGTCCTCTTCCTTCTCATGGAACTCCAGAAAGCTCTTGGTCCTCCGACAGAATGGGGGCGGGGCCTGTGAGTTGTCGTTCTCCCCCTCCATCCAATCAGAGCTGTGTATGGGGGTAATGATGTCGTCCTGCTCTTTGACCTCTGTGTTGGTTTTACTCTGCTCCTGTTGCTGGGTCTCGGCCTTCCTCTGCAGGTTGGCACCGTTCTTTGCCAGCTTAGGGTTGGTGGAGAAGAATGAGGAAGAGGAGGAGGAGTAGAGAGCAGAGGATGAAGAGGACTTGGTGGGGAGGCGTCTGCTGCCAGTGGGGGGCTGGTTTCGGGCCGGAGGGATGAGGGTGTCGCTCAGTCCCATGGCGCTATGCACATTGGTCATGGCGTATCTATGGCGACTCTTGGGTAAAGTGGCGGAACTCCCCGTTTCCATGGCGGTAGGGGACTCCTTTATGACATCATGGCCCAGGAGTTGGTTGTAGGAGGAGCGCAGACTGAGGGAGGTGGGAGGGGCGGCAGGGGGGTTGCTGCGATTGGCCAAGCCGACAGAAGAAGGGGAGGAGCCACTGCGGGACAGCGGGGGTGTGTGGACGGACATCATGAGTGACAAGAGGTCAACTGGAGAGGGAATCCCTGCAAACCTAGAGAGAAGAGTTATAAAGTTATTTTGTAGCAGGTTAGGAAGCATTTTCGCTAACCCTAACACTTTTCCTGACCTTAGTGTCCTAACCTGCTCCGAAAAAGAGTGTCCCCCCCCCCACACACGCACCCAGCAGCTTCAAGCTCTCATAGGAATTCAACATCTGATACCGGTGACGTCGTCCATTATCCACCACAGTACTAGAAGGAAACTTGGCCTGAGTCACGTCTTCTCCATGTGTGATGAGTTAGGAGGATCACAGGACTGAGGTATAAGAAGTACAGCACAAGACAAGGCAGCATGTGACTTAGCCAGTCTAAACGGGAAGCACACATGAATAAAGACGGTCTGTATGGCTCCATCAAGTCCTACAACCCATCAGGCCCACTGGCATCTGTTGCCATGGCACTAACACGGAAATAAAAGCTTCGACTGTTCAACATTCTGGCAACCCATCGACCAATAGCAAAGGGTTTTATTGACTCACTCTGCCCTGTGTTTTGTAAACTGTGCAAAAATTCAGTAACACCCTCGGTCTCGCTCTGTCGGTTTAAAACACAGTGCCAAACTTAGAACCTGGGTTCTATTTTCTGGACAGGCAATCATGAGGCTTAGCGCTGTAAATGTATTCATCCACAATCGATGCACCATGCCAAGGTTAATGCTGTTGGAAGGTATCCCTACACTAGGTCAAGATGCTGACATGCTGCATAGCAGATCTTACTCTCTAGCTTACCCTTGTATTTCCCTGGTGCTCAGCTCTGTGTTAGCAATGCCAGATGGACACAGCCAGAGTGACAGAGAGAGAGGAACTGTGGAGTATCATTGTCAGTTCAGATGCCATCAGGAAGAGACACGTTTTTGATTTTAGGGCTGTCAGTGGTTGGTTTTATTATACTCTGTTCTTCAACTCAATCATACCCCTCTCCAACGAATAACACACGCACGCACACACGCACAAACACACACATGCACACGCACACACAGGTAAACAAATAAAAAGATGGAAAACATGGGCACAGCAGATTTGAAAACAAGACAAGCCCGTGGGAAATAAAAAAAGAGAGGTAATTTCAAGGGAAAATATCTCCAAACAATGCACTTTTTCATGAGGGCCCCTCATCCCTTCTCTGGCGGTGTTTTGGTGTCAGAGAGCACTCAAACATTCTAACCTGTAGAGCTTCTGTAACTCTCCTTCTGACACACAAATAACGTCAACACGGTCAATCAGTAAACTAGACTGTAGACTACACTTTTACCAGATACACTACATGACCAAAAGTATGTGGACACCTGCCCTGATTCCAAAATCATGGGCATTAATATGGAGTTGTTCCCCCCTTTGCTGCTATAACAGCCTCCATTCTTCTGGGAAGGCTTTCCACTAGATGTTGGAACATTGCTGCAGGGACTTGTTTCTGTTTCAGCCACAAGAGCATTAGTGAGATTGGGCACTGATGTTGGGCGATTAGGCCCTTTCTCGCATTCGGCGTTCCAATTCATCCCAAAGGTGTTCGATGGGGTTGAGGTCAGGGCCATTTCTGTATGGACCTCGCTTTGTGCATGGGGGCATTGTCATGCTGAAATAAGGGCCTTCCCCAAACTGTTACCACAAAGTTGAAAGCACAGAATCGTCCAGAATGTCATTGTATGCTGTAGCGTTAAGATTTCCCTCATTAGAACAAAGGTGCCTAGCCCGAACCATGAAAAAACAGCCCCAGACCATTATTCCGCCTCCATCAAACTTTACCGTTGACACTACAGTATGCATTGGGACAGGCAGTATTCGCCAGACATCCGCCAAACCCAGATTCGTCCGTTGGACTGTCAGATGGTGCATGGGGATCTTAGGCTTGTGTGAGGCTGCTCAACTAACAGTTGTGCTGATGTTGCTTCCAGAGGCAGTTTGGAACTCAGTGGTGAGTGTTTCAACTGTGGACAGACGATTTTTACGCACTTCAGCACTCACCGTACTGTGAGCTTGTGTGGCCTACCACTTCTCGGCTGAGCCGTTGTTGCTCCTAGACGTTTCCACTTCACAATAACAGCACTTACAGTTTATCGGGGCAGCTCTAGCAAGGCAGAAATTTGATGAACTGACTTGTTGGAAAGGTGGCATCCTATGACGGTGCCACGTTGAAAGTCACTGAGCTCTTCAGTAAGGCCATTTTACTGCCAATGTTTGTCTATGGAGATTGCATGGGTGTGTGTGCTCGATTTCACACACCTGTCAGCAACGGGTGTGGCTGAAATAGCCAAATCCACTCATTTGAAGTGTCCGCATACTTTTGTATATATAGTGTATTTTGAGAGAGAGAGAGAGAGAGAGAGAGAGAGAGAGAGAGAGAGAGAGAGAGAGAGAGAGAGAGAAAACACAATGACACAGCAGATTTCAGCAGGGACATTGAGTTCACATCACCACTCAGCTCAGCTGTTGTCTTAACACACACCTCTTTGTGTTCCCATCGCTGTAGGTCATTTATAAGACCTTGCCAAACATGGTACCATGACCCATATTACAGGAAGTCAACAAACTGTGCCATTTTAAGCAGCTGAGAAATGTTTACAAGATTCTGGGACGGTTTCCCGGACATAGATTAAGTTTAGTGCTGGACTAAAACGCTATTTCAATGGAGACTCAAGCAGGTAACAGGTTGGTTCAGTAGGTGAGTTTTCACAGCTTGATCACAGTGTGATTAAACAGCACACATGGATAACACATCTCAATAGAAATAGTAAAGAGAGTTGTGTTATGTCTTTCAAACACTGTGATGAACAGATGCTGCTGTAGCATCAACATGAATATTTAACACAGTCACCTCAAACACTGCCTTGATAGATCTGTACTGTAGCCTATATTACTGAAACAGGCTTGGGCCTACTCCAGTTAAGAAATATTAAGAAAGAAATGCTTTAATTGAATTTGTGTAGGCCTTGACGGTAGACCTCGGTATTTTTCCGAAGGTGTTGTAAACTAATAATCGGATTGTTTCATAATAATAAAGAATACGTATGCCATACACATGCCACCAACATAACGCTTCAACTAATAGGCTATATAACCTTCTAACTTATAACCATGTCAAGGAGATGTCACTAAACGGGTGGAGTACGTTTGCATCCCGTTCTCGTGCCTACATTTCTATCCTTACCATCATCCTTGCAGCCTCACCAATTTCAATAGAAATCAAGGAGGAACGTCCTATATTGCAGAAGGATCGCCAATCGGTTGTCAATTCCGGAAACAAGCTAGAAAGGCAGTATCAACAACAGACGCAGTAAATATTCAGTCTCTCTCTCCCACCCAATATTCTCTCCATCACATCCCCGCACTGGAAGGCGAACAGCGCAACGCGCCCACAACCACAACATTTTATTTACATGAATTCACTCACCGCGTTTGACAATCGTCCTTCTATGCCGCCGCTTAAACGATGACACTGATATAGGACAGAGAAGTGACGCCCACTTTTTAAGCGCGAGTCCTCCGGTAGCTACCCATATCAAAACACATCACTTTCTCTCCGGTCTCCTCCCGTGCTGGTACCCAGGCTACGCTACAGCTAGTCTCTCTCTCTGCGCCAAACTCCCATAGCGTCGCGTCGCTCTGGAGCTCACAGGACCAATCAGAGCGCTGGACGCTGTATGCGCAGAGCTATTCTGAAGAGAGGTGCAGAGCCAGAGTACCATCATAAAACTAATATTTGATGTTTATAGTGTTATTTAACTAATGTAATGAAAATCTCGCAATTCACCGACTTTGCCTAGAGTAGGCTACCATTTTGGCTTCTATAGAAAAAGTAATTGATTGAGAAGGGATTGTGTATAATATTTTAGCCACAGGCTAATGTTGAACTCTACAGACACTCCCCTATCCTACAGTCATTTTAATGTATGTAAACTTCTGACCCACTGGAATTGTGATATAGTGCATTATAAGTGAAATAATCTGTCTGTAAACAATTGTTGGAAGAATTACTTGTGTCATGCACAAAGTAGATGTCCTAACCGACTTGCCAAAACTATAGTTTTTTAACATGAAATCTATGGAGTGGTTGAAAAATGAGTTTTAATGACTTCAACCTAAGTGTATGCAAACTTCCGACTTCAACTGTAGCTATGTATAGCGGTAAGGTGACTAGGCACAGTGGCGACCCGTCATTCAGGGCAGGTGGGGCAGAGCCATTTTTTGGATGGCTTGCCTGTTTTGCATGTTAGTTTGGCATTAATACATGTCATATATCAGTTTGCAAACAATGTAAAAATATATATACACTACCGGTCAAAAGTTTGGAATATTTCTCATTCAAGGGTTTTAGAATAAAAGTGAAGACATCAAAACTATGACATAACACATATGGAATCATGTAGTAACCAAAAAAGTGTTAAACAAATCAAAATATATTTTATATATGAGATTCTTCAAAGTAGCCACCCTTTGCCTTGACGACAGCTTTGCACACTAGTGAAAATAAAGAAAAACCCTTTAATGAGTAATATTCCAAACAAGTAGTGTTTATAATTGAATTAATAAAGCTGCATACAAACATGGTCTCTTTTTTGTTTTCTTGAGTAAGGCAGCTCCAAAATGCATGTGTTTCAGCCTAGCTCAGTGCTTTCTGTGGTGGTGGGGCAAGCCAGCAGAAAATAGGAGCGTTGCGTCGTGATTGAGTGTTCTGTCACTCATGGGGACACTACGCCACCGCCAAGTCTAAGTCCTTATTAAGGGTAGACATAAAAAATTCTAGCCCTTTGGGTCCTGCCATAGAGTTACATTAGAAGTGCCCTTCCAAGAAAGCTCAAGGTCATTGGCCACAGATAAAATGACGTCAAATCACATTATATGTACAGTAGCTTTGATTGGACTGATCATGTCAACATCTTACTTTCAGCTATCAGTCATCATGAATCAAGTTGACAATCTACTGGCAAATCCTTTTTAATCCTTGTCATATGAAGAGAAATAATTGAGAGAAATAATAGATAAAATGTATCAATGTTCATCGGCCATTGGACATAAACATTACACAACAAGTTGGAAATCACAAATTCAACAATGACTGGTTTGGAAGGAATCGGTGACAGTGGCTAACTGCAAGCATTGCAACCGGTAAATCGGGCATCAACAAGCTCAAGCAAGGTGAGTCCAAAAATATCTTAAATGATGTAATATGCCAGGGAGATATGTATACTGTTGCTAAGAAAGTAATACCCCACCCCCTGCAGTCCTCGATCAGCTCATTGGTCTTACTGACGTTGAGGGAGAGGTTGTTGTCCCGGGACCACACTGCCAGGTCACTCCATTATGGCACAAATAAACTCCATCCTCCCAGACACCCGCTCTAATTTGCATACTATCCAACAGATCCATAGATGACAAAATCTCAATTACACTCCACACTGCCTTCATCCACCTAGATAAGGGGAATACCTATGTGAGAATTGGGGCAGGTAGCAGGTAGCTCCCTGTAGGACGGCTCATCTTCACCATTGATCAGGCCTACCACTGTCGTGTTGTCAGCAGACTTGATGATTGTATTGGAGTCGTGCGTGGCCACACAGTCGTGGGTGAGCAGGGAGTATAGGAGGAGACTAAGCACACAGCCCTGTGGTGCCCCCATGTTGAGGGTCAGCGTGGCAGAGGTGATGTTGAAGTCCAGGATCCAGTTTCAGAGGGAGGTGTTCAGTCCCAGGGTCCTAAACTTGAAGGGACAATGGTGTTGAACGGTGGGCTGTAGTCAATGAACATAATTTATATTTATTGAACCTTTATTTAACTAGGCAAGTCAGTTAAGAACAAATTCTTATTTACAATGACAGCCTACCTAAAGGGTCAGCCATAGTAGTACGGCACCCCTGGACCAATTTAGGGTTAAGTGCCTTGCTCAAGGACACAAATAGGTTTTTTTCACCTTGTTGGCTTGGGTATTCGAACCAGTGACCTTTCGGGTACTGGCCCAACGCTCTAACCGCTAGGCTACCTGCCCCAATTCTCACATAGGTATTCCCCTTATCTAGGTGGATGAAGGCAGTGTGGAGTGTAATTGAGATTTTGTCATCTATGGATCTGTTGGATAGTATGCAAATTAGAGCGGGTGTCTGGGAGGATGGAGTTTATTTGTGCCATAATGGAGTTTATGTGTGCCATAACTAGCCTTTCAAAGCACTTCATGATTACAGAAGAGTGCTACAGGGCTGTAGTCAATGTGGCATGAAGCCATAAGAGTTTGAGTTCTTGGGAACAGGAATCATGGTAGTCATCTTAAGACAATGGGGTTTACAAACTGGGACAAGGAGACATTGACAATTAGCGTTAACATGCCTGCCAGCTGATCTGTGAACGCTCCGAGAACGCGCCTTGGAATACCGTCTGGCCCCGCAAGAGTTGACCGGATTAAAGACCTTACTCATGTTACTCATGTTGGCCTCAGAGAGCGCGATCACCAAATCCTCTGGGTCGGTGTGGGGCCTAACGCACGGTGCATTGTTGTTATTGTCGAAGTGTGCATAAAATACGTTGAGTTCGTTTGATAGAGTTTGCATCCTTGGGCAAATCACGGCTGGGTCTTCCTTTGTAATCCGTAATGGACTGTAGTCCCTGCCACATGCAGTTAGCGTCGAAGCATGCGTAGTACGATTATACCTTATTCCTTTAGCACGTCTGATGACTCCGTGGAGGTCGTAGCTGGACTTCTTGTTCTTGTTTCTATCCTCAGCCGTAGCATCCGGGTTGTCTGCAATAGAGCCTACTATAGGTCTTGATACAATGAAGTTTCACAAATACTTGATTAAATTTTTTGCACATCTCAGTGACACACTTTGTATAAAATAGCTTTTTATTTTGTTGGGTGTTACAGACACCTGTGAAAATACAACATACAGTAATTTATGAATGAAAATACATGCATGCACATCATACTCAGCCTCAAGGCAAAGCCCAGGCACCATTAAAGAGCATCTTTTTTTGGTTTTGCATCATTGGACAGGGTTGGATAGTTAAGCCCTGATAATAATGGCAACATTGTTGGTAATTTATGATAAACTTACTCTTAAAAATGACAAATAAAACTAAAAATTGTCTTTCACATTCTTGCCATGTATAGACAGTATTTTTAAACACCTGAGACACTGTACTTACAGTGGCATAGCAGGCTAAGGAACACATTACACTAAGTGGGCAGTTTATTACCACCTCATGCCCGAAAATGGTTCGATCCTAGTGAGTCAAGTGGCAGTGGCTTGCTATATAAAGGAGGCAGACAGGCAGTTACTGTTCGATTGAACGTTAGAATGGGCAAAACGAGAGACCTAAGCGACTTTTAACGTGGTATGATCGTCGGAGCCAGGCACACTGGTTCCAGTAGCTCAGAAATGGCCAGCCTCCTGGGCTTTTAACGCACTAGGGTTTACAGAGAATGGTGCGACTAACTAAAAAAACATCCAGTCAGCGACAGTCCAGTGGGCGAAAACAGCTCGTTGATGAGAGGTTGAAGGAGAATGGTGCAAGCTAACTGACGGGCAGACGGACAGATAACGGAGCATTACAACAGTGGCGTGCTGAACGGCATCTCGGAACGCACAACTCCTCGGTCCTTGTCACAGATGGGCTATTGCAGCAGGCAACCACACCGGGTTCCACTCATATCAGCTAAAAACAAGAAGCAGCGGCTCCAGTGGATCACCAACCCTGGATAATTGAGGAGTGGAAAAACATAGCCTGGTCCGACGAATCCCAGCTCCTGTTGCATCATGCTGATGGCAAATTCCGGATTTGGCGTAAGCAGCGTCAATGGCCCCATCCTACCTGGTCTCAAATGGTCCAGGCTGGTGGGGGTGGTGTAATGTTTTCTTGGCACACGTTAGGTCCCTTGATACCAATTGGCCAACGTTTCGATGTCCCAAAGAATTCATGCTATTCTGGAGGCAAAGGGGGGTCTGACCCGGTACTAGGTGGTGTACCTAATTAATTGGCCACTGAGGCGGCAGGTAGCCGAGTGGTTAGAGCGTTGCCCGAGCTGACAATGTCAAAATCTGTCATTCTGCCCATGAACATGGCAGTTAACCCACTGTTCACCGGTAGGCCGTCATTGAAAATAAGAATTTGTTCTTAACTGACTTGCCTAGTTAAATAAAGGTTAAATGAAAATAAAAAATTAGAATATTGTGAAAAAGTTCAATATTGTAGACTCAAGGTGTCACACTCTAATCAGCTAACTAAAAACACCTGCAAAGGTTTCCTGAGCCTTTAAATGGTCTCTCAGTCCAGTTCAGTAGGCTTCGCAATCATGGGGAAGACGGCTGACTTGACAGTTGTGCAGAAGACAGTCATCAACACCCTCCACAAGGAGGGAAAGCCTCAAAAGACCATTGCTAAAGAAGCTGGCTGTTCACAGAGTGCTGTATCCAAGCATATTCATGGAAAGTCGAGTGGAAGGAAGAAGTGTGGTAGGGAAAAGGTGCTCAGGCAACAGGGATAACCGGAGCCTTGAGAGGATTGTCAAGCAAAGGCCATTCAAAAATGTAGGGGAGCTTCACAAGGAGTGGACTGAGGCAGGAGTCAGTGCATCAAGAGCCACCAAGCACAGACGTATCCAGGAAATGGGCTACAACTGTCGCATTCCTCGTGTCAAGCCACTCCTGAACCAGAGGCAACGTCAGAAGCGTCTTACCTGGGCTAAGGAGAAAAATAACTGGTCTGTCGCTCAGTGGTCCAAAGTCCTCTTTTCAGATGAAAGTACATTTTGCATTTCATTTGGCAATCAAGGTCCCAGAGTCTGGAGGAAGAGTGGAGAGGCACAGAATCCAAGTTGCTTGAAGTCCAGTGTGAAGTTTCCACAGTCGGTGATGATTTGGGGAGCCATGTCATCTTCTGGTGTTGGTCCACTGTGTTTCATCAAGTCCAAAGTCAACTCAGCCGTCTACCAGGAAATGTTAGAGCACTTCATGCTTCCTTCTGCTGACAAGCTTTATGGAGATGCTGATTTCATTTTCCAGCAGGACTTGGCACCTGCCCACACTGCCAAAGGTACCAATACCTGGTTCAATGACCATGGGATTACTGTGCTTGATTGGCCAGCAAACTCGCCTGATCTGAATCCCATAGAGAATTTATGGGGTATTGTCAAGAGGAAGATGAGACACGAGACCCAACAATGCAGACGAGCTGAAGGCCGCTATCGAAGCAAACCTGAGCTTCCATAACACCTCAGCAGTGCCACAGGCAGATCGACTCCGTGCCAAGCCGCATAGATGCAGTGATTCATGCAAAAGGAGCCCCAACCAAGTACTGACTGCATGTACAAGAACATACTTTTCAGAAGGCCGACATGTCTGTATTAAATTTCCTTTTTTCACTGGTCTTATGTCATATTCTAATTTTCTGAGTTACTGAATTTGGGGTTGTCATGAGCTGTAAGCCGTAATCATCAAGATTAAAACAAATACAGGCTTGAACTATTTCACTTTTTGTGTAATTAATCCACGATATATATGAGTTTCACTTTGTCAATTGAATTAATGAAATTACTTAACTTTTCCACAATATTCTAATTTATTGAGATGCACCTGTACATACAAATCCAGTTATAAGTGCTGACAGTGAAACTGTAACCTTAGTGAGACAAGTCTTTAAACATGTGACCATGCTATGCCTTTTCATCCTCATCCAATCACAACTAAATACATAAGTCATGACTGCATGCGCTAACTATACCACTCCTATAGTCCACCTCACGGCGTTCCCCTCAGAGCTGGGGGGGTGGAGGTGAAGGGGAGACAGGGTGGGAGGGGGACCCATGCTCCCTGTGCTCCAGGAGTGTGGGAGGGGGAGGGTGGTGGGACTGGAGGGAGGGACAGGGGGGGTGGAGAGTGGTTTCCGCAGACGGTCCGTTACGGAGAAACACGGAGAAGAGCGGATAGAGCGCAGGACGGCATATTCTAGTAGGGAGAGAGAGATCATGTCATTCTAAGATTTATTTACACAAATCTGAAAGAAATACAGAGGTTTTAGGGTAAATAGGCTAAGTGTAAATATGAATTGAGTGTGTGTGTGTGTGTGTATCCTTACCCTCCACACCATATGGGGGCGTCAGTAAGGTCTTGGCCTGGCTATTTCCTGCCTGCGCAGCCCGCTGATAGAACCCTACTGCTGTTCTGAAACACTGAGGCACCCCGAACCCACTCTCATAACACTGACCCAGGAACAGCAGGGCCTCACTGTCCTACACATACAGATAGAGAAACACACAGCAGCATCACATTACACTGAACTGAGAACAGGTTATGATGGATGAGTGGGACATAATGACAGTTGTAGAGTTTAAGTGTATAGAGGATGACACTCACGCCGCTCTCTGCTGCCATCTTCAGGTAGAGCACCGACTTACGGCCGTCTCGGACTGGCTCCTGTGAGAACAGGGAACCCAGATACACTTGGGCCTGAGAGAGAATGGAACGGGAGAGACAGGAAGAGAAATAGACAGAATAAGACGACTTAAAATCGTTGACTTTTAATGTTGTCTTTTAGTCCAAGTCACACAATCATAAAACACACTTCCTTCTCACTCACCTCTCTCAGTCCAGCTGAGGCAGCCTGTTGCAGCAGGCTGATGGCTTTGTCCAGGTCCTGCTGTGTGCTCTGCTGCCCTCTGCTGCCGAGGAGGACTTTGGCACAGCGGTACTGAGCCTGACTGTGGCCCACAGACGCTGCCTGGCTGTAGAAGTGAAGAGCCTGGAGAGGGAACACGACGAGAGGAGTCATGAGAGAGAAATTTGGGGGGGGGCATACTAATGTTAAAAGTACAGATTTGGACTGGGTGTGTACATTTGATTGTGTGAGTTTTAGTGTGTGTGTGTGTGTGTGTGTGTGTGTGTGTGTGTGTGAGTTGCAAGTAGGGTTGCAAAGGGTTTTTCTGAAGTTAATTCATCAAAACAGTTAGCTTATAACAGTGAACCTTTTTTGTGGGATACACATAAGGCAATTCTAGGTCTTGTGGTATATTTTGGATAAACTATCCCCAATTCAATGGAATTGCAACCCTCTGCATGCACAGTGCATTCTTCCATCACATGTGCAGCTGATTCTTGCACACTAATGAGATGCTATTGAGTCCACACTACTACACTGTCTGAGCCAAGGACTACATGCTTTCTGGTAAGTTTTGATTGTAATACTGGGTGGGGTGAATATATTGTATATGGCATACATTATTTTTTGTTAACTAGTAAATAGTAGCCTACAGCAAAGTGTTTAAATAATGTTAAATAATGTTAACAATTTCTGCTAGTTAGTTTTTGCTACCATGTGGGTTTTAGCTTGCTTGAGCCTGCTAACTGAGGAGTGTTAATTCACCTGCTTCCATGCATGTTTCATTTAAAAACATTTATCTTACAAAGGAGTTGTTTAATCTAACTGCTTAACTATTTATCTGTACATGGAATTGTATTTGGGTTTTCTTTACTCATTTTTTTATAATCTTTACAGGAAAATGCCACGGGCATCATCACTATCTGATGTGTGGAGACATTTCACTGCAGCTAATGTAGAAGGAAAAGCTGTGTACATTTGCAAATACTGAGCAAATCATATGTGAAGAATGCAACAAAGATGCAGAATTATCTGGCCAGGTGCATAAAGTTCCTTCAGCGCTCACAACAAGCAACCTCTTGACAAAAGTCCCTCTACTTCTATTCGAGGTGAAAATTATGAATCAGACACCGTATCGATAGCAACAGCTCATGGTCCTCCTGGAATCAGACGTTTTTTTGACTCAATGGAGGAAAGTAGTCAGAGAAATGCTGATGAATGTCTTGCTCGAGCTGTGTTTGCAACTGGTTCACCTCTGATGCTCACAGGCAATGTGTATTGGAAGAGATTTCTGAATGTTCTTTGCCCAGCATACACCCCTCCAACCAGACATGCTTTATCTACTAATTTGCTGGATGCAGAGTTCAACAGAGTTCAAGTGAAGGTCAAGCAAATCATAGAGAAAGCAGACTGTATTGCAATCATCTCTGATGGGTGGTTGAATGTTCTTGGGCAAGGAATAATTAACTACATCATCTCCACCCCTTAACCAGTATTCTACAAGAGCACCGACACAAGGGACAACAGACACACCAGTCTCTACATTGCAGATGAGCTGACGGCAGTCATCAATGACCTTGGACCACAGAAGGTATTTGCACTGGTGACAGACAACGCTGCTAACATGAAGGCTGCTGGTCTAAAGTGGAGGAGTCCTACCCTCACATCACACCCATTGTCTGTGCTGCTCATGCATTGAATCTGCTCCTCAAGGACATCATAGCTCTGAAAACAATGGATACACTCTACAAGAGAGCCAAGGAAATGGTTAGGTATGTGAAGGGTCATCAAGATATAGCATCAATCAACTTCAACTAGAAAAGTGAGAAGAATAAGAGCCTCATATTGAAGCTGCCCGGCAACACCCGTTGGGGGTGGTGTTGTCATCATGTTTGACAGTCTCCTGGAGGGGAAGGAGTCTCTCCAATCAACGGCCATATCACAGTCTGCCTCCGATATGGACAGCCCCATCAAGAGGATCCTCCTGGATGATGTATTTTGGGAGAGAGTGGTAAGCAGCCTGAAACTCCTGAAACCTATAGCAGTAGCCATTGCACGGATTGAGGGAGACAATGCCATCCTGTCTGATGTTCAGACTCTGCTTGCGGTTGTAAGAGAAGAAATTCATACTGCCCTGCCCACTTCACTGTTGCTCCAAGCAGAGGAAACTGCAGTTCTGAAATACATCAAAAAGCATGAAGACTTCAGCCTGAAGCCCATACACGCTGCAGCGTACATGTTGGACCACAAGTATGCTGGCAAGAGCATCCTGTCTGGTGCAGAGATCAACAAGGCCTATGGTGTTATCACTACTATGTCTCACCACCTTGGCCTGTATGAGGGAAAGGTTCTTGGTAGTCTGGCGAAGTAGACTTCCAAGCAAGGGCTTTGGGATGGAGATGCATTGTGCCAATATATCTCATTAGTCACCTGCTAGAGGGGACTTTGTGGATCTGAGGCTCCATCATTGCCTCCATCATCCTCCAAATCCCACCAACATCAGCCGCCTCAGAGCGCAACTGGTCCTTGTTTGTGAACAAACACACCAAAGAAGCAACAGGCTGACCAATACAAGGGGTGAAAAATTGGTGGCCATCCAGGCAAATGTTAGGCTTTTTGAGCCTGACAATGAGCCATCCTCAACAAGGTTGGAAAGTGACAGTGAAGATGAGGCCTCAGAGTCTGATGTTCAAGAGGTGGACATTGAGGAGGTCCAGGGAGAAGACATGGAAGCCTGAGAGGAAGACAACCAAAGCTTCTAGTCTATAATTTTACAGATGTATGTTGAAAACGTTTTTAGGAGATGAGATGGATCATTGGGGATCAATATTCACTTTCTTTTGTTGTTCAGTGAAATCATCCCATGTGAAGAGTCAACTCATTTAATTAAAGTTCAATTGGTAATTGTTTTTTAAAATTTATATTGGAAGGATTTAATCATTTGCAATTATGTCTACTTATGACAAGGTCAAAGGTTTATGTTTCTGTCTCCATATATGGGAAATATATCCAATGCAAAAAACATCTACATTTAAATGGTATTAATATGAATTTGCATATATTTCCATTAATTCCCACGAAAAAATGTTCCACCTCTGAATATTCCCCAAAATGTGCAACCCTAGTTTCAAGTCTTTCTTACCTTGTCCCTGTCTTTGCTTACACCCCTGCCTTTCTCATAGCAGACTCCAGTGTTGAACTGGGCCTTGCAGTAACCCAGTCTGGCTGAGGCCAGGAAACAGGAGAAGGCTGCCTCGTAGTCCCCAGTCTTAGCACTCTCCAGACCGATGATGTTGAGGACTACAGGAACGCTGGAGTCGGCCACCTGTTGGAGGTTCTGGGCCGCCCCCTCTAGGGCATCCTTAGGAATACAGGGTTTAAGGATCCGAGGTGATTCACAATCAAACAGGAGTTAAACCGAGAATCAGCCTTAATAACATACCTGCTCATTTCGCTGCACAGGCGGTTCTCGCTTTCTGGCTCTGTGTCTGCCTTCAGGATGGGAGGACTTAGAGAAGGATGTCTCCTCTGTAACATGGGATGATTCAAGAATAAAATGTATGCATGCGTTTAGGCCTGTGTTCGTAAATCAAGTAATCTGGTAGGCATGGATATGTAAAGAGCATGACTATACTATAGTAATCTGGTAGGCATGGATATGTAAAGAGCATGACTATACTATAGTAATCTGGTAGGCATGGATATGTAAAGAGCATGACTATACTATGGTAATATGGTAGGCATGGATATGTATGAGTACAATTTGATTGATTCATAAGATAAATATTGTTACCCTAACCAAACACTGTTAGAATGTAAAGGGTTTAACACTGTTAGAATGTAAAGGGTTTAACACTGTTAGAATGTAAAGGGTTTAACACTGTTAGAATGTAAAGGGTTTAACACTGTTAGAATGTAAAGGGTTTAACACTGTTAGAATGTAAAGGGTTTAACACTGTTAGAATGTAAAGGGTTTAACACTGTTAGAATGTAAAGGGTTTAACACTGTTAGAATGTAAAGGGTGGCAGGTAGTTTAACAGCTAGAGAGGAGAGCCAGCAAGCGGACGGTTGACAGTTCGAATCCCGGGTCCGTATGGGAAAAATCTGGCGGGAAGTGAGCTGGCAACCGGAGGTTTGCTGGTATTAAACCCTAGATGCCATTGAGGGTTTAATACCTTTGTCGTTCGAAGGGGTTGGGTTAAAAGCTTCAAATAAAGTCACATTTTGTAATTGTTTGCAATTGGCCAATAAAGTGATCATAATCTCTTAAAAGGTTGAACGTGAGACTGACCTCTTCCAGAGGAGTCGTGACAGTCAGAGGCGTGGGGGTCAGAGAGGAAACCATCAGCGATCACATCTTCATGGAGCTGGTCAGGGCTGCTGTAGCGGTTACTACTACTACTACTGCTGGTGCTGTGTTCCTGGCCCTGCTGCTTCTGTGGCAGACCGCACACGCTCCTCCCTCTGGGCAGCACATCACAGCGAGACACTGGACGTACACAAACAGAAGGAGATCAGACTTATTCTGCATTCGTGTATTTTCCAAATGCACCCCCCCCCCCCAAAAAAAGAGGAGTTTCCGAGTTTCCACATCTGAATGTCACGCATCAAGATAATTCACTGGATGAATTGCTTGGGATTATAGTGGTTGTTGCATAACTCACGTATCTCCAGTAGGACTCGGTAGTCAAACTTCTGCAGGGTACCCTGTATGGCCAGGCATCCTGTGTTGGGTTCAGTCCCAGAGGAGAACTGTGAGTGGACCCTCTTACAGATCTGCATCAACAGAACCACAGCTGCTCCCTAGAGAAAGAGAGAGAGGTCATATGTCAACTTCATCATCGCAAGGGAAATATATGTTTGCAAATTTGTGAAAATGTGTCTGAAGCCTACATTTAGGTGGAAGAGTGATATTTTATTGTGTATGTTCGGTAATGTGTTTGTGATTGCGTGTTGGTTCGTAGCCAGGTCTTACCCAGCCCACAGCATCCAGAGCAGTGTAGCGCGGGAGCCCAGCGTTGCAGAATTGAGAGGTCCTCTTCTTCCATCTCTTGTCTCCATCCTCCTCTTTCTGAGAGCTGAAAGAGAGGGAAAGATAATGAAAAAGTGGAAAGAGTGAGAGAAAATGAAATAGTGGGTGAAATGAATAACATTTGTATAAACTTCTAGAGTTGTATTAAGCCATCACGGCAGGAGCCGCAATGAAACATGACAGTCTTTGTCCCCATTTTCCCTCAACAGCACTCTACATGCACAGCAGACAGGCCAGAGCCACAGGATGATGCAACCAGCTGCAAGGCTAACGAGGCCAGCGGGAGGGAGGGAGGGAGGGGGGGCACTATGGTCTTCGGAGCAGAAGGGAGGAAAATGATGGGATTAGGTACTTGCTGTCGGGGGATTGACGGCCGGTGGAGAGGAAGGTGGAGGTGTTGATGACCTCATCCTCCACGTGATGATTCTGAGACAGGCGCAGGGGGGTGTTGCCATGGCACCGGCTAAAAACTGGGGGCAAGATGGGTTGTATTGAGTTAGCCCGGAAGATACTGCTGATACCATCTGCATTTCTGCTACTACACATTTAATAGTGGGTTAAAGTCACATGCACAGAGCACAAGCATGATCCTTTTTTAATATTTTATATGCATTTTAATAACGGCAGTCTAAGTACTTGTGTATTCTGTGCAACACAGGTCTTTCTCGTCATATGGATGTTCAAACAAACCACAAAACATGTGTCACTAAACAGGTTACAGCAGCGGTTGGTTAGTCAATGTTTTGTAAACAGACCCCCAAATGGCTGAGACCAAAACAGAGTGGTTGATCCCAGTTGGCATGGTGGAGGCCGACTGAACTCAACGATTGGAGTTTCCTGGAAACCCAATGTTGAATTGCATAGAATTCATCTTTGGGCAGAAATTAGCGTTTGACTGTGTTCCAATGGCACGTTGTGTTAACTAATCCAAGTTTATCATTTTAAAAAGGCTAATTGATCATTAGAAAACTGTTTTGCAATTATGTTAGCACAGCTGAAAACTGTTGTGCTGATTAAAGAAGCAATAAAATTGGCCTTCTTTAGACTAGTTGAGTATCTGGAGCATCAGCATTTATGGGTTCGATTACAGGCTCAAAATGGCCAGAAACAAAGAACTTTCTTCTGAAACTCTTCAGTCTATTCTTGTTCTGAGAAATGAAGGCTATTCCATGCGAGAAATTACCAAGAAACTGAAGATCTCGTACAACGCTGTGTACTACTCCCTTCATAGAACAGCGCAAACAGGCTCTAACCAGAATAGAAAGAGGAGTGGGAGGCCCCGGTGCACAACTGAGGACAAGTACATTAGAGTGTCTAGTTTGAGAAACAGACGCCTCACAAATCCTCAACTGGCAGCTTCATTAAATAGTACCTGCAAAACACCAGTCTCAACGTCAACAGTGAAGAGGCGACTCCGGGATGCTGGCCTTCTAGGCAGAGTTGCAAAGAAAAAGCCATATCTTCCTCTGTCCAGTGTCTGTGTTCTCTTGCCCTTAATCTATTATTTTTATTGGCCAGTCTGAGATATGGCTTTTTCTTTGCAACTCTGCCTAGAAGGCCAGCATACCGGAGTTGCCTCTTCACTGTTGACGTTGAGACGGGTGTTTTGGGGGTACTATTTAATGAAGCTGCCAGTTGAGGACTTTTAAAGCGTTTGGAACTCGGTAGTGAGTGTTGCAACCGACGACAGACAATTTATACGTGCTGTGAGCTTGTGCGGCCTACCACTTCACGGCTGAGCCATTGTTTCTCCCTGATGTTTCCACTTCACAATAAAAGCACTTAGTTGACCGGGGGAAGCTCTATCAGGGCAGACATTTGACAAACTAACTTGTTGGAAAGGTGACATCCTTTGACAGTGCCACCTTGAAAGTCCTTGAGCTCTTCAGTAAGGTCCTTCAACTGCCAGTGTTTGTCTATAGAGATTGCATGGCGGTGTGCTCGATTTTATACACCTGTCAGCCATGGCTGTGACTGAATTAGCCGAATCCAGTAATTTGAAGGGGTGTCCACATACTTTTGTATATATTGTGTCTCTATTTCCAGTCATGTGAAATCAATAGATTAGGGCCTAATGAATGCATTTCAATTGACTGATTTTATATTAAATGTAAAATCTTTGAAATTGTTTCATGTTGCGTTTATGTTTTTGTTCAGTGTACTTTCCTGTGGGTGTATTGTCTTGCATTTTCGCACCGGTAAGGTATGTTAACATATATTTTAATGTAACATTCTGTCTTGTAGAGGTCGTGGGGGAACTTTCCTTATTCAAACGGTAATTCCTGCCTGACGCAGAATTCTATGACGGATTTCCAGGCAACGATTGGAGTTTAGTTTAATCGGCCAGCTAGGTGGAGGCAGTGTCAATTAAAGTACCCATATAACAACGATATGTGGTTTAAAAATGCTGGTTTGCTCACAGTTTTAAAGACAGACTTCTTGCATAGTGCATTCTAGAAGTTAAGAGCTAGCAAGCCTGTCAAATATTAACTCGCTGGAATATTAACTGGCTGGATAGCTAATTGATTTGAACATCTAGATAAAACAATATTACACTTTTATAGACAACTTCGACATGAATGCATAAACAATGGAGGAAATTGTTAAGGATATTTCGTTCACCTCTTCCAACAAACCCTTGTACTCGCCACATGTGTCTTTGATCTAGAGCTAGCCTGAAGATTAATATTTCTCCATAATTGCGCAAAATTTGTCTCTTAAAAAATATATATTAGGGGGAGTTTTCTCTCCATGTAAACAGTAGCTCCAGTTTACTACATACAAAAATGAAGTTATTTTGGAAGGAGGCGGGCAACGTCACCCGGAAACAGCAAAACGTGAAGTGACGCAAGAAGGTCGTTCGTGGTTCCACATCGCCACCTAGCGGCTGTCGTGGTTAGAACAAACCAAATACTATTGTATTTGTCACATGGGCCGAATACGACAGGTGTAGGTCGACCCTTACCGTGAAATACTTACTAACAAGCCCTTAACCAACAATGACGTTTTAAGAAAAATTGTACTATATAAACTAAAGTAAAACAAATAAAGTTGCAAAAATAAAATAATGAATCAAATCAAATGTTATTGGTCACATACACACGTTTAGCAGATGTTATTGCGGGTGTAGCGAAATGCTTGTGTTCCTAGCGCCAGTGCAGTAGTATCTAACAATTCACAGCAATACACACAAATAGAAAAGCTAAATTATGGAATTAAGAAATATATAAATATTAGGACGAGCAATGTCGGAGTGGCATTAACTAAAATACAGTAGAATAGAATACAGTATATACATATGAGATGAGTAAAGCAGTGTGTAAACGTTATTAAAGTGACTAGTGTTCCATTATTAAAGTGACCAGTGATTCCATGTATATGTATATAGGGCAGCATCCTCTAAGGTGCAGGATTGAGTAAACAGCTGCAACACCGAGAGCATCCTAACTGGCTGCATCACTGCCTGGTACGGCAACTGCTCGGCCTCTGACCACAAGGCACTACAGAGGCTAGTGCATAAGGCCAAGCACATCACTGGGGCCAAGCTTCCTGCCATCCAGGAACTCTATACCAGGTGGTATCAGAGGAAGGCACAAAAATTGTCAAAGACTCAAGCCACCCCAGTTATGGACTGTTCTCTCTGCTACCGCATGGCAAGCGGTACCGGAGCGCCAAGTCTAGGTCCAAAAGGCTTCTCAACAGCTTTTACCCCCAAGCCATAAGACTCCTGAACAGCTAATCAAATGGCTACCCGGACTATTTGCATTGTGTCCGCACTTGACAAACAAACTTTGATTTGATTTTAACTCTGGGTCTTCCTTTCCTGTGGCGGTCCTCATGAGAGCCAGTTTCATCATAGCGCTTGATGGTTTTTGAGACTGCACTTGAAGAAACTTTAAATGTTCTTGACATTTTCCGGATTGACTGACGTTCATGTCTTAAAGTAATGATGGACTGTAGTTTCTCTTTGCTTATTTGAGCTGTTCTTGCCATAATATGGACTTGGTCTTTTACCAAATAGGGCTATCTTCTGTATACCACCCCTACCTTGTCACAACACAACTGATTGGCTCATTAAGAAGGAAAGAAATTCCACAGATTAACTTTTAACAAGGCACACCTGTTAATTGAAATGCAATCCAGGTGACTACCTCATGAAGCTGGTTGAGTGTGCAACACTTTACTGGTTACTACATGATTCCATGTGTGTAATTTCATAGTTTTGATGTATTCACCTAGAAAATAGGAAAAATAAAGAAAAACCCTGGAATGAGTAGGTGTGTCCAAACTTTTGACTGGTACTGTAGGTAAAGTGAAGTGACTATGCATAGATAATAAACAGTGAGTAGCAGTAGCGTAAAAAAGGGGGCCCGGGGGGGGGTCCTGGATGGCAGGAAGCTTGGCCCCAGTGATGTACTGGGCCGTACGCACTAACCTCGGAGGCCGAGCAGTTGCCGTACCAGGCAGTGATGCAACCAGTCAGGATGCTCTCGATGGTGCAGCTGTAGAACATTCTGAGGATCTAAGGACCAATGCCAAATCCTTTCAGTCTCCTGAGGGGGAATAGGTGTTGTCGTGCCCTCTTCACGACTGTCTTGCTGTGTGTGGACCATGATAATTTGTTGGTGATGTGGACTCCAAGGAACTTGAAACTCTCAACGTGCTCCACTACAGCCTCGTCAATGTTAATGGGGGCGTGCTCGGCCCTCCTTTTCCTGTTGTCCACGATCATCTCCATTGTCTTGATCACGTTGAGGGAGAGGTTGTTGTCCTGGCACCACACTGCCAGGCCTACCACAGCTGTGTTGTTGCCACCTGGGGGTGGCCTGTCAGGAAGTTACCTCTGCTGCAGAGGATAAGTTAATTAGAGTTAACTGCACCTCAGATTGCAGCCCAAATAAATGCTTCACAGAGTTCAAGTAACAGACACATCTCAACATCAACTGTTCAGAGGAGACTGCATGAATCAGGCCTTCATGGTCGAATTGCTGCAAAAAAAAAACACGACAAAAGGACACCAATAAGAAGAAGAGACTTGCTTGCTTAACCTCTCCTTGTCCCAGTCTGTAATCCCCTCATGCCTCAAGCTGACCACCATCGTTCCTGTTCCCTATGAACTCTAGGGCTTCCTGCCACAATGACTGCTGACCTCTAGCACTCATATCGGTAATCTGCAAGTGCTTTGAAAGGATGGTTATGGCACACATCAACTCCATCATCCCAGACACACTAGACCCACTCCCTCCATCCGCCCCAACAGATTCATAGATGACGCAATCTCTATTGCACTCCACACTTCCCTCACCCATAGTTCAACACCATAGTCCCCTCCAAGCTCGTCACCAAGCTTGGGACACTGGGACTGAACACCTCCATCTGCAACAAAATCCTGGACTTCCTGACGGGCCGACCCCAAGTGATGAGAGCAGGCAACATCACTTCCACCACGCTGACCCTCAACACGTGGGCCCCACAGGGGTATGTGCTCAGTCCCCTCCTGTACTCCCTGTTCACCCACGACTGCGTGGCCCGAACCATCTCTAGGAGACAGCACCATCATCAAGTCATATGAACCTCACTCCAACACAAGGCATTTCTATGTAAAAAGGACCCATGAGCACCAACATGTGAAGTTCATAGAAGCATGTCGAGTTGAGTGTCAAATAAAAGTTGAGGCTATATTATTTTATTTATTTAAACATACTATATTTTCAACCATTTTGAATCCCAAAATGTTGGAATATGCAAAGGCGTTGATTTCTGGTCAAATCGATGGAAAGGGGATCTTTGAAAACATCTACCAAAAAAAAGTCTTAAAAGTTATTTAAATATACATCAAAACACAATAATGTTGAAATAAAGACCCTGCCAACTAGCATCAACACTTGAATTTGGTTTTGGAGAAATGATTTGTCTTCATTGCTTTGTAATTCTGTTACCAAAAACCCACATACCATTAAGATAATTTCTAATTTGGAGGGAGGATTATGAAAGTTCACAGGAATAACAAGTAAACGTAGACCTACCTATTAGTTATATGTTTTTCACTGATATCAATTTTGTTTATGAATTATTAAGTGATTAAAACTCATAATTTTGTTATCAAATCACAAACCACGTTTGGGTCACGTCCCTTCCACTGCCATACTGTTATGTTCAGCTCATACACCTAACTGATCTTTCTCTTTCTGTCATCTGGTGGTCAAAGCAAGACTGTGAAAACTGTCTGGACATCCCTTTCCTCCTACTCTCCCTCGCTCTGCCTCTCTCTTTTCTCTCTTTCTCCAGTTAATGTCACCTCTCCCAGCTCCTACTGACACCCGCCATGACACCTACCATCTATCCATTTACTGCAACCAGCATCCTCACCCATCAACACCGGACGTCCATGGACTTGAATAGTTGAAATTTGGTCAGACCGCCCTGGCCTCGATTTCAAGGTCCACGGACGTCGTTTTTCGGTCCTTGGGTTAGTTTGTCGTGCGGTTCAACAATAAAAACAATAAAAACGACATCAAAAACCGTGGCAACCATACAACAGATGTACGTATAAGATACATAATGAGATCGGTTATGGCCTAAGATCAGTAAAAAGGAGTTTAATTTGCAGATTTAGAAAGTTTATGACCTGTAGGATAAAAGCATTCTTGGATCTGTTGCTCTTGAAAATGACAACCTGAGGGAAGGACCTCAAAATCGTCAAGGAGGGGGTGATCAGGACAGTCTAGGATACTGGCTGAATCCCAAATCACCCCCTTCACCTAACCCCTCCCCTTTCGCTCCTCCATTTGCGCATTCACGTGCGTCCGCCATATGCACAAATATCCCAAAGCTGAGGGAGTGACAATTATGGAGGGTGTAGGGGCTAATTATACCTTCTTGTTGTTGAAAACTCAATCCAAAGTTTAGGAAGAGCCAGAAACTAATTTATAATGATATAATAATTAATCTTTAATACATACAAGGTAGATTCCTCTCTGATCGCAGTCAGGGAAGGAGCTGCCAGAGTAGATGGTTACCCTTATGTAGTGGGAAGCAACAGTTCCAGTACACAATAGCCTTGTGTTAGGGTGCAGACACACCAGGAGTCTATGAAATGCATAACATCACAGTCCAACACTAAACAATAACATAACCCTTGGGAAATGACAACAGTTCACCCCAATTCTGCCACAACACTCTGATAGCCACCTTGCCCAAGCCAACAATGCTGCAGGCTTCACAGCAAAATGGTATTCCATAACACACTGCGTTATTTTTTAGTTTTCGCAATTTCACACAAAATAATGGAGAGGCATGCCTAATTATGACCAATCTGTATTTGTTTGTCTGAATATGAAATACAGTGAACTCCAAATGTATTGGGACAGTGACACATTTTCTTTTTGTTTTGTACTCCAGCATTTTGGATTTTAAATGAGACAATAACTACGATGGTAAAGTTCAGACTGTCAGCTTTAATTTAAGGGGTATTTTCATCCATATCGGGAGAACCGTTTAGAAATTACAACACTTTTTGGATGCATTTACTGTTTGTTTTGGTTTCAGATTATTTTGTGCCCAATAGAAATTAATGGTAAATAATGTATTGTGTCATTTTGGTGACACTTTAATTGTAAATAATATTAGAATATCATCTGCGACTGACGGTGGACGAGCTACAGTGGTGTTTGTGCAGGTAGTTTTGTGCCAACAAAAATAAGGGGGTTCAATATGTGTCCAAAAAAACTAATATATTTCCTGAGGTTTCTTATATCTCACTTATTCCTTATGATTTATTTTTCAACTGTCTTTTTTTAAACATTTATGAGTGTGTTGTTCAATGCGTTTCTATGGGCTATAGTTGTATTAGATTCAATAAAACTCCCGGGAAAACAGTGTCGTCATTGTCTTGCTGACATTAAAAGAGTTCTCCGAAAGAAAAGTCGCTGCTGTCCCTTTCTACAGATGGCGTTCCCAGGTACTTGCAGGTACTGACCAGCTCAATGTCATTACCCATGACCACAGTGGGTGTGGAGTTCCGTGGCTGCCTTCTACAGTCAATGGCCATGTCTTTTGTTTTGGAGACATTCAGTCGGAGTAAGCAGTTCTCACACCATGACACAAAGTCATCTACCACAGGCCCTTGCTCAGACTCCATCCTGTAGTAGGTTGATGATGACGGAGTCATCAGCGAACTTGATGATGTGTCTGTTTTCATATTCGCTACGACAGTCATTAACATATTGTATATACAGTACCGGAGAGGAGAGAGCAACCTTGTGGGGATCCAGGGGGAGGAGCAGAGCTGCTTTGACATTTACTCTCACTTGTTGGGACTGGTTGGTAAGTAAGTCCACTATCCAGCCCACAATGCTCAGCTCCAGCTTGAAGTGGGCGAGGAGCTTCTCCGCTAGTATGTGAGGCTGGATAGTATTCAAGGCAGACAAGAAGTAATTGAACAGAAGCCTTGCGTGGGTTGTTTGGCCCTCCAGGTGCTTGTAGAGGAAGTCGAGTAGGGTTAGAGTGCCTTCCTCCATCCCCCCTCTTAGCCCTGTAAGCAAATTGCAGGGAGTCCAGGGAGTTCTCAACCTGACACAGTACGTCCTTCTCGATTACCTTCTCAAATTATTTCATCACCAAGGATGGCAGTCCAGTAGATAAAGTTCAGTAGAGAACGGTAGAGCACACTAGAGTAGGGTCCATTATAAAATCCTGTACTCTACTCTACTGTACTGTACTGAACATATCTACTTGACTGTATGCTACTGTACTCTACTGTACTGAACTCTACTGTGCTGGGCTGTACAGTCGTGTACTCTGCTGTGCTCTACTGTACTGAGATTTCCAAACGTGAAACATAGACGTCTATGATTGGTTCAGATTTGTTCCAGTTCAGACCAACCAAATTTGGTCTTGTTTGGGGTCGTAGGTCATTAGAATAATAGCCAGGGTGTAGAATAATACACATATATGGAAAGGATGATATTGCATATTTCTGCCTTTGTGTAGCTATTCAGGATACATCACCATGAAGAGAATGACATTCATATCCATAATTATGCATTTCTGTGTAGTACAGATCAGGGACCCAGGATGTAATTATGTTACCGTAATTCTGTTACTGGGGGTAAATCCCCTTTACTTACTGTAGGTGCCATGTCACAGCTGACACTCTTTCTGCAGACATCTTTGAATTTTAATTCGGAACAGATAATTAACAGACTTTTTGGAAAACACACACACACACACACAAACACACAAGCACACACGCATAGTGCATGCATGTCATAATTTTGCAGGTGTGTGTGTCTGAAACATACAAAAGGTCCATTCCTGAACACTGGGTCTCCTGGCAGTTCTTAGGGCCCCTTGGAAACAACAGGCCCCTTGGCCCTAGGATACTGGTGTGGTGGTTAGCTTTTCTCTTTGCTACTGTTCCGGGGTTAACAGTGACGCACAACCCTTACTGGAACAAACTTACACTCTTTCACAGAGGTGCAGAGGAGCTGGAACTGTGAAGTCAAGTTTAATCTAACTTAAAATTGATGAGTTATAAATCCTTGTAACCAGGCAGTTTCCACGGTGATTATGTACGTCAGAGTTACCTTGTTTCCTCAGGCGAATCATCTTAGTTTTAACCTTTCACTGCAGTGGGCTAAATCAGGGTCACAGAGAGTCTTAAACAAATCTACTTTGAAACAAAAGTATACACCTCACACACATGGTTATGGGCTTTAAAAAATAAGACACCTGTACCATATCTGATATAGAGTTATTACACTTTATATAAATCACAGAATACTTTTTCAGTGTTAAAAAAAATAAGAAAGTGTATTAAATATTAATAACATTCCACCCATGAGACCACTAGAAGGCGATGTTGTCATTTGACTGCAGTAAACTGAGTATGTCTGCCCTGTTAAAATCAGATTTGTTGGCTTGCCTCGGGTGATATTTGTCTGGGTGATATGTAAAACAGACTGCTGCTGAATGTAGTTTATCCCTGCAAATTACACCATTTGGACATCTTGGTTTTACCCCCGTTTGAGTTCTGAAGTTTGTCTTCTGGGACTCTGTTTTTAGGGAAGGAGATTTAGGGATAGGAGAAGTGAATGTAGCAGTGGGGATTTTTTCCGCTTTTTATCACTTTTCTCTCTCCTCTGTGCTGAAGTTTATGACTTTCTCACCGCCTGCTTGATCATAAACAAACGGGTTGCCAGGCAACTCTGGCAAACACAGAGCTGGAGCTGGTTGTTAACGGAGGGTCTCTTTTATCCCCAGCATTGTTCCTCAATGCCCAGACCCCCCCGCCCCCACTCCTCCACCTTCCCCAACCAGTCCCTACACCCATCCAAACCCCCAGACCCCTCCCCCCATCTCAGGAATCTCAAGCCCTCTTCCTCTCATTCAGGGAGGGGGGGGGGGGGCAGGGGGGCCTCAGTACAAGAGGTGGCACTTTGGGTTCGCTTCATTTCTGTAGAAAATGTAGAAATCTCTGATCAGGATGGAATGTGTGTGTCTGCTTGCCTATGTATAGTTGCTATTCAAAGGTCTTCTGATGTTGTCTGTGTGGCCAGTGTCATATCCTCAAGTTGGAAATCTGGAATAGTAATGCATAGGGTACTATTATAACCCCTCTTATGTGCTATCTATGGCCTATTGAAATGTGTATGTGTGTTTGTGTGGAGGCGGGGATGTAAGGGAGGCTATGGGGGGGCAGAGGAGGTGTTTCTCTCCCCTTCTCTCTCTCTCCGACTCCTCGGACACACTGACAGATGCTCAGTCTTACTATGGCCACCACAACGGAGGAAAGCTCTCCTCTTCCTACCCAGATAGAACCACACAGACCTGGCCCAGAACCCATCCTGAGCCAGCTAGAACAATACCAGCCTCACCTAGAACCAAGACAAGAATGTAGTCTAGAACCCAGTCCTGGACCTGTCCTAAACCAGGACCAGACTCAGACCCCATTTCTTTCCTTATCCCCGTCCCACCAAGACGAGGAGGAGGATGAGGACGAGGAGGAAGGAGGTATCTCCGGACCAGGACCGGAGCCTGTGGGAGGTGAACATTCAGACCCAGAATGGGTTGAGGAGAGATTCCGTATCGACAGGAAGAAACTGGAGGCCATGCTGTATGGTACGTTTGCTGAACAGTTGTGATGTGGTCTTGTGGTTACTCTTTGACTTTCAGTGTGGTCATAAGTTTTGTGATGCCATGAATTCATACAGTTACAGAGTTGACTCGACAAAAAATAAATAAATAAATCACAGTACAGTAATTGCAACGCAGTCCACGTTCTTCTGCACCTGTCTGGCACCGCACCTCAGTATACAACTGTCAGGTCATTAAAGCAGCTGGCGTTATTGTTGTTAAGCATGGTTTCTGCCTTGATGATTTATGAGATAGGCTTGCTAGCGTATTCATAGATGTGAGGCTCAGAGACAGGGGTGCGGTATCATCATTCCCATTCTGTCATGACAGTAGTGTAGAGGTGTCTGTCTGTGTTGGTTATCAGTGCAGAGCAGGTCTTCCTCTCCTGTGTTACAGTGGAAACTCTGACAGGAGTAGTGAATTAGAGGCGGTTATTTCTCTCCCTCAGCTTTGATGTGGAATAATCTGAGTATCTGAGAAGGCTTTATGCTGTTCATAGAGAGTGTATGGTTTGTTTTTGTGTGTGTGTGTGTGTGTGTGTGTATGTGTGTGTGTGTGTGTGTGTGTGTGTGTGTGTGTGTGTGTGTGTGTGTGTGTGTGTGTGTGTGTGTGTGTGTGTGTGTGTGTGTGTGTGTGTGTGTGTGTGTGTGTGTGTGTGTGTGAGAGAGAGAGAGAGAGAGAGAGAGAGAGAGAGAGATAATGAGTGTTTGCATGGGTAGTGCTGTGAATAAGCCACACCTCACACTGTGCCAGCCAGACAGGTTTTTGATAAACATCATATTCTCTCTTTCCTACTGTAAGTGTTAGTTAGCATGCTAGCATGCTGTGTTAGTTAGTGTTAGTTAGCATGCTAGCATGCTGTGTTAGTTAGTGTTAGTTAGCATGCTAGCATGCTGTGTTCGTTAGTGTTAGTTAGCATGCTAGCATGCTGTGTTAGTTAGTGTTAGTTTGCATGCTAGCATACTGTGTTAGTTAGTGTTAGTTAGCATGCTAGCATGCTGTGTTGGGACTGAGTTCTGGGGATGTTAGTTTGTGAATAATCACCAAAGAGGGATAGCTATCCTAGTTGTTTTTACATCTATTTCTATAGTGTGACAGTGGTTTGTTATTTCATTTCTGGTGGGGTAGGGGGTCCATGCGTCAGTGAAATACCTTTCACGCGATTAGCTGTCTCTGGGGCTGAATTTTCGTGCCCCCCTCCCCTCTCTCTCTGCCACATGCTGCTCACTCGCCCATTCCTCGGTTTCGGGGGAGCGTAACCCATGGTGATCAGAGGACAGGGTTTTTTTATGGGGGGCTCCCCCCCTCACCCTGTAAATGTCATTGTGAAGAGATGGCCTTTTAAAAATGTTTACCTTCCAGCCCTCGTCTTCTCTGCAAATTTCAACTCTCCCTGTTTAAATGTTGACCCTTAGATCTCACGTACTTCTCTTGTTGTTTAGACACAAATAAACCATTAAACATGAACCCTGTCTGATTGTTGTTTGTATTGGATGTATATATGTTTGTGTATCTTTATACCTCCGATCATGTGCAATAAGTTACTCTCTCTCTACCTTTCTGTCTCTCTCTCTACCTTTCTATCTCTCTCTCTACCTTTCTGTCTCTCTCTCTACCTTTCTGTCTCTCTCTCTACCTTTCTGTCTCTCTCTCTACCTTTCTGTCTCTCTCTCTACCTTTCTGTCTCTCTCTCTACCTTTCTGTCTCTCTCTCTACCTTTCTCTTTTCTCAGCACCTAGAAACGGAGAGGGACTGACAGGTGAAGAGTTCTTTGAGAGAGTAAGTATGCAGAACGATGGTCAAACTGACCCTGAGAATAAAGGAAGGAGATAAAATAAATAAAATAATATAATGCAGATGACTAATTGAAACGTAACTACCTACATTGAAAAGTCTACAGAGTTCCCAGAGGAAGTCTGTAGAGAACATGAAAGGTCACAGACTGACTGTCAGCATTGTTTCTCAGCAATTTGTCGTTGTTACGGTGGTGATGAACCCCTTTGAGATGCTAATTAAGTATTATCTTCTCTGAATAGGATGTGTTTTGGTGTGTGTGTGTGTGTGTGTGTGTGTGTGGGATGTATGGACTGGTGTTGCTCTCGTGGTAAAACACCTGTCTTTCAGACTCCTTAGTTTCTCTGTCGCATTTTGTCTTACAGGTGATGATGGAAACTAACACCCAGGTGAAATGGCCATCCAAGCTGAAAATAGGAGCCAAGTCAAAGAAAGGTGGTTACCTCTATCTGATCCAGAACACCTGACACCTCCATACTCAAACAACCTGTCTCAATCTCAATCTCCTATACAACCTGATATTCAATATTATACTAAATATTATACTTTGCCTGCTAGTGCGTGTCTTTTAGATGAATAGTTTGTATCCTGTCTCTTTTATCGATACTGCAGACCCCCATGTGAAAGTGGATGGGAAGAGAGCCAATGTTGTAGAGGCCAAAAAGAAGATTCTAGAACTTTTGGAGACAAAGGTGAGTGTCTTAAACTGAGCTATAATCAAATACCTCACGTGTAATTAAGTCAACTAAATACAGTTAGTTAAACCCATGTTCTCCTGAGCCAGGTAAACAAGGTAACCCTGAAGATGGACGTGGCCCACACAGAACACTCCCATGTGATCGGGAAAGGGGGCGGGAACATCAAGAAGGTGATGGAGATGACATCATGCCACATCCACTTCCCCGACTCCAACCGCCACAGCGCCACTGGAGAAAAGAGCAACCAGGTACTGTCTCTAAGTAACCCAGAACTGTTTCTTAGCAACTGTCTCCAAGCAACCAGGTACAGCACCTTAGTAACTGGGTATTGTCCCTTAGCAACCAGGTACTGCCCATTAGTTGTTGTCCTTCAGCCATTTTTATTAGTCTCTCCCTTCTCTCTTTCTGCCTCCCCTGTCCAGGTGTCCATCGCTGGGCCTGTCCAAGGGGTGGAGGCAGCCAGGAAGAGGATTCGAGTCAGTGTCTCTACATCTTAATGCATGGGTTGCTTCATCTTATTTTGTGCATGTGATCTATACATCATCATGACCTCTCACCCTTCTCTCTTCTGTGTCCCTCAGGACCTTCAGCCCCTGGTGTTGACCTTTGACCTCCCAGTTACCCTGGTGTCCCAGGCCCTGCCGGACGCAGCGTCACCAGTCATCCAGCAGGTGGCGCAGACTCTGGGGGTCAGTGTGAGCTTCAGGGCCCAGCCCAGACAGTACAGCAGCTGCTGTGTAGTCAGAGCACTGCAGGGCAATGCCACCGCTGTCAAGGTCAGTGGAACACAGATGTACTGAGAGCCACACACACACACACAGGCACAGACACAGACACACACAGACACACACAGGCACAGACACAGACACACACAGACACACACAGACACAGACACAGACAGGCACAGGCACAGGCACAGACACAGACACAGACACACAGACACACACAGACACACACAGACACAGACACAGACACAGACACACATTACACTCCCCTTTCTCTGTCTAATTGTTTTCTCTATTTCTTTGTGACTTTTCCTCCTTACTTTCATAAAGAGAAACCTCTGCTTAAAATAAAATATAATTTTAATATAATTAATTATATGCACACATTATTCTCTCTCTCTTTCTTTCTCTGTCTCTATGTATCTCTGTCTCTCTCTCTCTCTCTCTCTCTGTTTCTCTCGCTGTTTCTCTCTCTCTCTCTCCCTCTCTCTCTCTCTCTCTCTCTCTGTTTCTCTCGCTGTTTCTCTCTCTCTCTCTCTCTGTCTCTCTCTCTCTCTCTCTCTCTCTCTCTCTGTCTCTCTCTCTCTGTCTCTCTCTCTGCTTCTCTCTCTCTCTCTCTCTCTCTCTCTCTCTCTCTCTTTCGCTCTGTCTCTCTCTTTCTCTCTCTCTGTCTCTCTCTCCCTCTGAACCCTAATAGAAGGCGGTGTGTGTGCTGATGGAACTGCTGCTAGGGTCAGAGCTTGGGGCTGGGGGTCAGGGTGGGGTCACGGGGGTGGTCAGCACCCAGCTGGACGTGACCTCCCAGCAGCACCTCTTCCTTCTGGGGCAGAACGGAGCCCACTTCCTGGGGGTCATGCACCAGACCCAGACCCAGATAGTTCTGCCAGACCTCAGTGCCCCACAGAACCCGCCCTCCCTGCTCATCCAGGGAAGCCCAGACGGAGTGTGTCTGGCCAGGCAGCAACTCATGGTGAGGAGCGGTCAAAGTTGATGTTTTTATTTTGATTGATTTGATTTGATTCAACCAGACAGACAGTTAGATTTGAGATAAACGTGGAACCTTGTTTACTGTACTGTGGAGAGTTTGCTAAGAGAGGACCTTAAGAAAACTCTCTGTTGTCATTCTACAGGACTGTCTACCTGTATGCCTGATGTTTGACATGCGTGAGGATGGGGAGGCAGACACTCGTAAACTGGCTCAGATGATGCAGAGTCTGGGGGTCTTCATCAGCGTCAAACCCAAAGTCAAACAGACCGCCAAGGTACAATAGTGCTATAGCAAGTGTTTTTGTTTTGGTACTTTAGTGTCTGATGAAGTAATATACTGTGTTGGACTATACAGTATTTCCTGGTTTGTATGACATGGGGAGTATCTCAATTTCATACTCCTCTCGTCCTCTCTCCTCGAATCCTTCTCAAAACCCATTGGAGGAGAAGGTCAGAGGGGAGGGACCTCTTTCTCATCCAATGGGTTTTGAGGATGAGAGAGGAGAGAGGACACGAGGAGTATGCAGTTGAGATTCTCCCATTGTTTTATGTGTTGGACTACATTTCCTGGTTCGTATGACATTGTGTTTTGTGTTGGACTACATTTCCCAGTCAGTGGTGGTGAAGGGTCTGGAGAGGAACATCTCCAGTCTGTACGAGGCTCGGAGGCTGCTGCTAGGGCTGGAGTCCAGCGAGGTCGCCATGACAGCCAAGATGAACTCTGACCCCATGTTGGTCGGCAATGGAATTACCAACTACTGGCTCAACATACTGCTGCAGCAACTCCGCCTCTCTGACCACGGTGTGTGTGTGTGTGTGTGTGTGTGTGTGTGTGTTAGTGTCTTTTCATTTATGTATCACTGTTTTTTACCTGTCATATTCTAATCTCTAATCTGGTTTTTTACTTTGTCTCAGGCTCAGTGCTTAACGCTGAGGCTGTGATTGGCTCTTTTTCCCAAACTAAACCCCACCCGTCACCCCCACCAGGCCTGACTCCGCCCTCTGAGGAAGTGAGGATGGGACTGAAGGGGAAAGAGAGCAGGCAACTGGAGAAGGTGTGGAGAGATAGGATCACCATCAGATAACAGTATTAATCCATATAGCTAACAGACAACGTTACAAAAAACTGCCGCCGTTAGCACTCTTGTACTGTGAGATTTAATGCATTGATACCACAGGAGGCTGCTGATGGGAGGACGGCTCATGACAATCACTGAAATTGAATTTTTTCTGTTCCAGCCATTACTATGAGCCCGTCCTCCCCAATTAAGGTGCCACCAACCTCCTGCGATTGATACAGTAGTGAGGTGTTTCCCTGCGGGGGATTTGATTCTGTAGTTGTCCTAAGGGTGGTGCTATTGGATCAGTAGGATCAGGTTTGACCAATGAGATCACCTCTGTTTCCTCAGATCCCAGAAAACGAGGATCCGTCCGGCCTGTCCGACGAGGACGAGAGCCCTGGTTCGATAACATCAGAGCTGAGGGATGTCATGAGCCAGGTCAGGATGATGAGTCGGAGGAACAGCCTCCAGGGTCCTGAAGTCTGCAGGTTCCTCAACCAGGGGAGACGCCACTCAACAGGCCAGGTCATGAACATGAGGTAAACACATTCACACTAGGGAGTGTACTGTGACATTAAATTGTTCCTAGACACAATGGTTGAGGTTAGGATTTTGGTTGGATAAGATAGGGGCCCCTGTACTTTCAGAAGGGAATGAAAAACTCTAAAACAAAAAATAGCATTCTATCTTCATTTCCTCTCTCCAGTATCATGTCTCAATGTTCCTTATGGCCCTTGGATTAGTTGAGAGAGTTACTTGGCTAAGTGAGTCCTGCAAACAGCCTTGGCTCAGACCTGACCTTGGTCTCACTGCTGCTTCTCTGTTGCAGACTGCTGGACGGAGAGGTGGAGGGAGGACGGAGTGAGAGACGCAACAGCCTGAGAGAGATGGAGGGAGGGAGGGTTGATAGTAAACGGAACAGCCTGAGAGAGATGGGGGGAGAGAGGAGTGATACTAGACAGAACAGCCTGAGGAGGGATGTGACTCCGAATCAGGACACTCTCACTGACGTATCAAGAAACGAGGTGAGACTCTCTCTGATTTAGAATGACTCATTAACAGGTTTTGTTGCACATTGATCGTGAATGAGGTGAGAGTTCCCCCAGCTAGAACTTTAAAAACCTAATGAGAAATGTAGAGGAGCGTCTTATGTGTCACGGTGTGATTTTGTAGACTGTGTCACCAATTGATTTGACCTCTTTCTTTGAGTCTTAATAAATCTAATGTAAACATGTGATTGTGTGTTTGTGGTAGTTGTTTTTGCCCTTCTTTGTCCCTGAACCAAAGGTTGCCGTGGGGATAACATATTTATCTCCACGGTAATGACAGGACGTGCTAGGTCAAGTCATCTTCTGTTCTCTCAGTAAATCAGTCCAGAACAACGTAACTGCATTTCCTCCTTTATTTAGCGGCTTCACCCCCCTTTTCCTGTTTCTACAGGATTATGACTACGAGATGAAGAAACTGCTGGCAACTAGAGGTGAGACCTTTTAAATGTTCATGCTTCTGCCTTATTGTGTGATCAGAAGCACAGCTCATTAAAAACATCATTTTGGGTCCTACCAAGAGGGACCAATTTAACAGCTGCACCTGGCCAAATTAGTTTTCCTTGCACATCATTAGGATGGGTCACTTGCCACTGTCTGTTATTGAGAGACAAGGTAGCTCGTGTTTGTTATTCAGATCAGTGATGGAGGGAACCCATTACTCTGAGAGTATGAGCCAGCGCCTTGAGAGTGGACCCATTTATGTGCTGCACATTGCCAGAGAGGTGATGGAGGGGACGCACTTATGGGCTGCAACGTGCCAAAGTTAGATAGAGGATCATTGCTACTCCCACTGAATGTACGCTCTCTGGTGTCTGATACACTGTCTAAGTCACACAGCCACACACAGCCACACACAGCCACACACAGCCACACACAGCCACACACAGCCACACACAGCCACACACAGCCACACACAGCCACACACAGCCACACACAGCCACACACAGCCACACACAGCCACACACAGCCACACAGCCACACACAGCCACACACAGCCACACACAGCCACACACAGCCACACACAGCCACACACAGCCACACACAGCCACACACAGCCACACACACACACAATCTCTTTACCATCATTCAGAATGAGGGATATTCTGAAGATCTTTAGCCAAATGGTTCTAGATTCCCTCAGTGTTGCTTCATGGGATTATGAATTAGCAGTTTGAATGAGCCATCTGCCTCTTGGTCATTAAGCTACTCATATGTCTATCTATGAGAGGATAGACACACACACACACACACACACAAACGGGTGCGCACACACACACGCCGTTTTGTTTTTTTACATATCACACATTGGAATACACACTCTCACACTAATTTCAGTGTGTTTAGTGTCTATGCCTATGAGATTCTTCATTAAGCATTCTGTGTCAGTACAATTAAACACTGTTCTCTATTATTCAACACCTGACAACAACGGCTTATCAATTAAACCACTGTGTCTGTTTGTGAGTGATTTATATTTATAACTTTGTGTGTATGTTTCTTAGAGTAAGTTATGCACGTGTTTCTGTTTTCGTCTGTGTATCAATCTGATTTGTATATGGCTGCATTTACACAGGCAGTCTAATTCTGATATTTTGCCAATAATTGGTCAGTTGAACAATCAGACCAGATCTTTTGCCAATAATTGGACAAAGATCAGAATTGGGCGTCCTGTGTAAACGCAGCCTACGTGTGTGTGTGTGTGTGAGCTGTATTTCATATCTACTCTCCCAGCCATGCAGAGGAATCCGGTGGTGACAGAGGTTCGGACCCCCACTGATACCTGGAGTGGTCTGGGCTTCTCTAAGTCTATGCCTGCCGAGGCTGTCAAGGAGCTACGCAACATCAGCCGACGCAGCTACAAACCCTACCTGGCAAACACTGGCCAACAACAGGTACAGCTACTATCAGCTTACCTGTGGAAAATTGGCAGGGTTTAAACCAGCAGTTTCACCTGTGATGCTATATCCCCTGTACTATGATTATCATCTCACCTGCTTTTACATCAACCAACAGATTAGTAAAATGACACTTCCATGGGTTGTATTGCTGACCTATCCTCTTAGTCTCCACCAGGTAGGGTTCATCAGCCGTTAAGCAGCTGCCCTCGCTAAATGTTCTGTGGACAGTCACTGAACACCACGCTAATTTGGGTTAATAGATACGAGTGGGAACTGTCTGATGACTTCTGTGTTGTTCTGCACGAGGGGGTTTAGGAGTGCGTGTGTGCGTTTCGCCAGAGCGCCTTATTATTTTTTAGCGAGCTTGGAGAGGCGTTGAGCTGGGTGAGAGTTTGTTTAGAAATATGATTATGCTCAGTGTTATTCGGCTCAATTGGTATTCCTGCACTGAGAAATACCCAGAGCGGAGAAGAGAAACTATGAGCACCAATTACCACCATGTCTCATCCACTCATTCTCAGGGAGGGAAAGAGAGAAGGAGAGAGTGAGTGAGTGAGTGAGTGAGTGAGTGAGTGAGTGAGTGAGTGAGTGAGTGAGTGAGTGAGTGAGTGAGTGAGTGAGTGAGTGAGTGAGTGAGTGGAGTGAGTGAGTGAGTGAGTGAGTGAGTGAGTGAGTGAGTGAGTGAGTGAGTGAGTGAGAGAGAGAGAGAGAGAGAGAGAGAGAGAGAGAGGAGCAAAGGAAGTATAAACAAGCAGAATATATGTAATTAAACCCCATCTCTCCCCCATGCTTCTCTCTCCCACAGAATGGAAAGGAGAAAGTGTCTAATGGCAGTAATTCAGAGAACTGGCGTGACAGACGTGGATCATCCTCTTCATCATCCCCCATTTTCCCTTCTCCTTCTTCCTCTTCCTCTTCCTCCCCCTCTAACTTCTCCTCCTCCACGTCGTTCTTCCCGGCATTTGCATCTTCAACAAACAGAACCCGAAACGATAAAACCTGTACGTTTTTTGTGTGTGTCTAATAGAGAGAGTGTGTATACAAAGAGAAATTTAAATGAAATGCAATTCCAATGTCTGGCTAATCTTCAATGTAGTCAGTATCAAAGCTGTTCTTTAAATGTCCTCCATCTGAGAGCTATAGAAAGATGTGAGAAGACTTTGTCATGTTTTCTGGCGCATCTGTTCCTTCTGTCACTCCCTTACTCACCCCATCCCTCCCTGACCTCTTCACCTTTGACCTCTGACCCCTAGCGGAGAGCTTCCTGAGCTGCAGTAACTACTTTGAGTGCGTGTCCTCGGTGAGGGCGTTGACTGCTAGCCAGCGGAGCCCTTCCCCCCAGCCTACATACGACCTCCCTGAGCTCCTGAGCCAGCTGGGTATGGGGAAGTACATCGACGTGTTCCAACAGCAAGAGGTACAGACAGACACCTAGGGGAATGGAAGTAACACATTGACAGAGAAACAGGTCAACCCTCTATCTGTTGAAGTAGCCTACATAAGGCAGGACTGACTGAGGAGTTTTGCAGTGGCACAGAGGATGACTCAATGAGCATCCAGTCTATGTACTGTCTGAGAAACTGTCTTTTCATTCCTCCTATTTCTGCAGATTGATTTCCAGACTTTCCTGACTCTGTCTGAAGAGGATCTGAAAGAGGTGGGAGTGTCCACGTTTGGAGCGAGAAGGAAGATGCTACTGGCCATTTCAGGTGAGTGATGGGTAAACACCACATAAACCAATACACTATTTTAACGTGGACATGTAATGTATAGAACATCTCTCTCTATCTCTACCCATACATCCAGACCTAAACAAAAGCAAAAGGAAACTTTCAGAGACGCCTGCTGTGAAGTCAGGCTACCTAGAAGGCGGTGCTAGTGGCCGACTCCCACGAATCATGGATGAGGACACTGCTGCTGAAAGAAACCACTGGTGAACCCACACAACATTACCTAACCTGGGTAGAACTGCCTGTAGGAACAGATCCATGATCAGATTGGCTTCCACATATCCTAACCTTGGTGGCAAACCCAAGAATGACTTTAGATCAGTGTCTAGGGACAATTTCATCCTACTGCCATGCCCTACACCAGCAGCCTTTACCCAAAGCCTGTCCTAATAACCTCAAGACCAGGAGGACCCTAGCATAAGGAAGACTCCAGTATTGTCTAAAGGAATGCTGAGCATTCATACAACTATATGACACTATGTGGACTGTCACAGACATTCTCTCTTTTCTTTTGGCCTCTCTTCTCCCCAGATAGTGCCTTATGCAAGCCTGTAATTCCTCTACTCTGTGTGTTGTGGGTTGACATCCACTGTTAACCACATATATGCATTGTACATAAACCTACAAGGGAGAAATGAGAATGTATGTTGATATTATTAGAGATGATTATTAAACGTTTCCAAGAAACTTGCCGCCTCTTTTTTACCCAAGGACTCAACCGAATGTTTCTCAAACCAATTTATCTGAATTAAAAGCTTCGTTGGAATGACCTGTATGTTAGTACAGCAACTCAAAGACGTTGGCGCCGCCCTGCTGGTCGCCTGTTAAGCAGCTCCCATGTTCGTGCGTTAATTGTTGTTTTAGTAACAGTTGAACTATATAGTTCAGGATTATGGAGTGCTACAGTTTTTGAGATCGCTGCATAACAAGATGGAGGAACTAGAGGGTCTTGTCTGTGGACAAAGGGAGTTCAGAGAAGCTAGCCTAGTGTGTTTTACCGAGACATGGCTGAATGATAACATCCCCACAGGGAACGTCACTATCGGTGGTTTCCAGACCATCAGAGCGGACAGGGATAGCGCTTCTTCCGGTAAGAGTAAGGGAGGGGGGCGGGCTTTATTAGTTAACAACAGATGGTGTAATCCGAGCCATATTACTCTTAAGGAACAGTTTTGTAGCCCGGACATTGAGCTGTTAGCCGTTAGCCTGAGACCCTACTATTTGCAGAGAGAATTCACGGCGGCCATTGCTGTTATTGTTTACATCCCGCCCTCCGCGGACGCAAACACAGCGTGTGACCACTCATCCACTCTGCTATCGCGAGGTTACAGACAGCACATCCCAGTGCCTTCTTTGCCATTTCTGGGGATGGCTGCCCACGTTCAAACAGTTTGTGAAGGCCCAACTAGGAATAATAAGACTTGTTATATGCTAATGTGAAGGATGCATACAACTCCACTGCACTCCCTCACCTAGGTAGATCGGATCACAACCTTGTCCACCTCACTCCACTCTACAGACCTATGGTCCAACAGCAGCCAGTGACCACTAGGACCATTAGGAGATGGTCCCCGGAGACGAATGAGGCCCTACAGGACTGTTTTGAGACAACAGACTGGGACTCACTTAAATCATACACGCATTTAGCTATTTAAGTATCTTTCTCTGCCATCAACCTGTATAGTTAACCATGCATATATTTTCTTATTTATATCAACGTGCAATAATTGTATAATTTTTTAACCTAACACTATAACAATGTATAGTGTACATATTCAGTCATTCACTCATTCTATGCAATGCGTTTCTATAGCTTTTTGCACTCCAGACTTTGTGTTTTTGTATACTACTGCACTATGTATCATGTATCGTGTATCTGTCTTTTGTGTATTTCGTTCTGGCATTTTGCACCTGACCTGTGTTTTTCGTAGCTGCTTGATAAAGTAATTTCCCCACGGGGATCAATAAACTATCTATCTATCTAGTTAGTTAGAGGTCCACCGCTAGAGGGCACAAACAGTGCTTTTTTGTAGGTTCAAGTCACATTCTCCAATCCTCGTTATTGCATCAATCTACATATATATTTACCTAGGGAAGTTAGTTAAGAACAAATTATTTTTACAATGACGGCCTACACCGGCCAAACTCGGACGACGCTGGGCCAATTGTGCGCCGCGCCATGGGACTCCCAATCACGGCCGGTTGTGATACAGTCTGGATTTGAACCAGGTTGTCTGTAGTGACGCAGTGTCTTAGACCACTGCGCCACTTGGGAGCCTAATAAATAATCAATAGTCCTAATTATACGTCAATTTTAGAAGAAATCAACCAGCAACGAAATTAAATAGTGCTTGATGGAAAGCCAGGAGTTGGGTTGATCCTATCCACTCAGATAAATACATCAATTACAAAATATATATAGCCCAACGGATCTATTCTCGTGAGTAATGTGAAACACCTTTCAATATTGTTTCTCCTCACCTGAGCGCACATCTAAAAGTTCCAATTAGGCCTACATTTATCAGCCGTTAGCAGGCGTGAAGCCATTGCCTCCGTATTTGAGTCGTTTCTCATTCATTTAGAACAGTGGTCACCAACTGTTCTACTGGTCGATCACCAAGGCATTCCTAGTCGATCGCCAAACATTTCTGTAAAAAAACAACAATGATAAAGCCTTGTGTTCCTATTTATTTTATTTGTCTCGGGCTGTTGGCGGTAGGTACACCCGATTCAGCTGCCCTGAGTGCCGGGTAGGCAATCTGTTGCCATTTTGAACCATGTGTCTGAAGGTACAGACTCTGCCTTCCCGGCGGGCCCGGAGAGAAAATCAAGTGCACTATAGGCCTTCCGCTGGCCAATCAGATGGCTCAGATGACCATGTCTGCAGTAACGTTAAAGCTACAGTAAAATAAAGCTACAGCGAAGTTGATACTGTGAGATTTCAAAACGTTTAAAACCACGACTAGAGAGAGACTGTCAACGAATACAGCTCTGCTGTTTGTATGAGTGAGTTCATGTTGAAGTTCTTACTCAGCGCTGTCAACACTTTGTATTCAACAAATGCGTGTTCTTCCTGTTTCCATTCAGCGCTACAAGAAGCACTGCAGCAGTAATGAATGAGGAGGACAGTGTAGAGATTGGCTTGTGTTGTTATTATTAGCAGCTCGGGTCTTTTTTAATATCAAGGTATATTTCACTTTCTCTGTTCACAGGAGTAACAACTTGAATTTATGCATGAGGCAGAAATAATGCGGTGGGACTCGAGTTTTGCCATCAGCTGGAAGACGGTGTCCCTTTTTGGTCAGTGTCAGTGGAGGAAAGGGAGCGGAGGGATGTTGAGAGGCGGACCCTCAGTCTGCTGCTCTCTCCCTCCGCTGAGACTGACCATCAGATGCAGGCAACATCAGCCCAGTAAAATACAAACAAATAGCAAATTATTTAAATGTATAGTCGCTCAGCTGTGCCTTGTAAATAATACAACAACGGATCTATTACCGATCTACCTCAGTTTGTTAAATATAAAAAAATAAAAAATGGCCCAAACAACAATGCATTGGCAGGGCAATTCAAGCAAAGCCAATATGAGGCGATAATGTATTGGCTCTTTAGCTGCACAAACCTCATTGCTACAGTACTGTTTTTTTTGCATATGCTTAGGTTTTTTAAGTCATGTTAAAAAATAAATCGGTTTGCATTTTGAATCAGAAAGTGATATTGACTCAGAAAAGGTTGGTGACCACTGATTTAGAATATTGGTAATTAGGTGGGATCACGAGGGCCTCCGGGGGCCAATGACCGACTGTAAACGATATTGTTGGACTAGATTGACGCGTTTTATCATACCAAAATGAAATTATTTGGTTGTCATTTAAAGTGAGAACTTTTTTCAATAAGACTATGTGCACATGGCTTTGATAAACATTTGACACCAGGATACAAACACGACATATAGAAAGCAAATTAAATCAATTCATAGCACCATTCGATTTTTTTTTACACTTCCAAATCAGGCCGGTTGCCCCTCATCGCATTGGTGGGGCTGCCATTGCATGTCTCATCAGTCAGACTGGGCACCGGATGAAATAGCCCCGGGGAGCGACAGCCGCTCCGTATCCGCTCAGAGTGAAGACATGTCTGCCTGCCTGGTCCCAGAGCCGGAAGAGATGAGAGAGGATGTGGAGGGACTGGGTTGGGAGAGATGATCCCCGCTTATTACGATCGTGTCACTTACTTTGGCTGCTATGACAGACCCTGCTGGTTTTCTGTTCTACCTGATAATGAATTTCACCCACCTGGTGTCCCATGTCTAAATCAGTCCCCGGTAATAGGGGAAAAAAGGAAAAAGAGCAGTGGAACTGGCTTCGAGGTCAAGATTTGAATTTGAGGGTTGTAGGCTTCACCGTTTTGTTTTCCCCCAGTCGAGTTCCTCCTATCTGCTCCCAGTGACATCGTGCGCAGCGCGTAGTTCTGAAAGGACAGGGGTTCTGAAAGGACAGGGGTTCTGAAAGGACAGTGCTCCCAAGTCTACTCTGCATCGGGTCAAAAGGCGACGCGCACAGGCCATATTGAAATGGGAGACAACTCGAGGCTATATGAAATAATAGCAGATAATAAACATTCTTGTAAGTGACAGATATATTCACAGTGCTCTATTCTATATGAGCCGTAACCTTTGATGTAGCCTAACATTGCCATATGCTATAGGCCTGTACTCAAACATGCATTCTAAAGAGACTGCCTAGGGCTAGAATATACACGGCTCGCATGTTGATGACCAGAAAAGTTATCTAGGGATAACAACTATATAGAAAAGGCGTGTAGTCCTCTATAATTCATGAACGTACAAAATAATCCATCACCCCCCCCCAAAAAATATAATTCTTATTGGCAGTAGTATCACCTGCAAAGATCGCCTTGAAATAACAAACATTCGCCTATTCCCGTGTGAATGCACCATTCGCTCCATTGTAAATCAATGACACAAGCTCTCTGCACTGCAAAGATAGATGGAAAATGGGAGGGAGCGAGGGAAGAAGGGAGGGAGATATGGAGAGGGAGCTATAGAGGAGTGTGAAAGAGTGAGCAGTGGAGCGATTGGGAGAGAGAGAGAGAGAGACGCTATCAGAGAGGCGGAGTCTGAGCGGAAGAGTTACCCAGGGTGGAAGAGAGACAGGCTTATTCCTGCTCCTCCTGGTTGCCGTCAGTATTACCAAGGAGTTCAGAGCTACCGGAGGTCCCGTGGATAATTAGGCTACTCTACCGTCTGACCGAAAGAAAACGTCTAACTGACAGCCGCAGAAACTTCCCACCCTTATCCCTCTGTTTTCCCCAGGAGCTGGACACAAGCCATCCGAGGTAGGTGGACGGAAGAGCGGGGTGGGTTTGTGAGCCAAGTGGCGGTGGAGACAGATTTATATGTATATGAGAAGGAAAGGGAGAGTGTTATGTAGTCTACATATTTCTGGTTCGCTCCTGCTTTGGTAAAAGGAAATGAGAGAGGCGCTCGCTCCAAGTAGACGGTAATTGCCTGTTTATACCGGCTGAGAGACTCGCGAGCTAATCGTTTTCCCGTAGGCATCTGCCACGGTGTGCAAATGCGATATGTCTCCAAATGTTTATAATCAGCTTAGGAGGAACAGCAATTTCATAAGAGGCAATCACCAGAATTTACTCAATCTAATTCATCCAATCTAATAGATTGAATAACATCATGTCCTTGTCCATTTTGATGCTGAAATACTTACGTAATGAAATTAATATTCAAACCATGACAAAGTGCAGGTGAATTAACCTACATGTAGGTGCGTACTTCTATGAACAATTATGCCTGGTCCACTTCATGCGCATCAGAGCAGCTGGCTCATTTAGGCCTGCCTCCCATGCTGTCTTAATTCATCTCGTTCTGAATGTGACTTCTTCTTTCTCATTTTCTCTTTCCTTTTCTCTCTTTTTTCAGACGATGATTTTCTGTCTTCTGCCTCTCGCGGCTCTCTTGCTGCGCGCGGAGGGCAGGCGCGGTGGAACCGTGGTCGGTAACAAAAACATTGGCCACGCGCTCGACAACGACAAATGGCTCAGCACCGTGTCTCAATACGACAAGGACAGATATTGGAACAAATTCAGAGATGTGAGTTTCTAACTAATGTGTTTTTCGCAACTTTCCTCACGAATTGGCAATTTTGGCGACTGTTAGCCCAGGACAATGTTAGAAAGACTGACTGACCACGAGGCCCTGCCTTGCCGTTGCAGTCCCAGTAACGGTTGGGTGATTTGACTGACGCAGGTGTGTATGCAGCCCTGTCCTTGACACACCCTTACAGTAGGTACGTGAGTGAGAGTCCCAGCCAGGCAGGCAGCGGGCTTAATCCAATGTGTGGCACTCAGCAGGTAGAGCAGCTTAGAGTGGAGCTCATGTGGTGTGAACGAACGGCTCACTCAGTAAGGCACTGAGGCACATCGAGAGCGTGTGAGAAAGAGAGTGTATGTGTGTGTATGAGAGAGAGAAGGAGTGGGAGAGAGGAGAGACAGATACAGTATGGACATTCAGGGCCAGGCATAAGCCTCTCCCCCGCATGGCAAAATGTGTAGAATTGCAGGAAATTAACTCTAAAACGTATATTTCTCTCTGCCCCTGCTATTGAGATACCATGCAGGCTAGGGACACGCCCCTTTCTAGCCACTCAGGTCATCATGCCGGCTAGGGACATGCCCTATTGAGATATCATGCAGGCTAGGGACACACCCTATTGAGATACAATACAATACACAGGAACCATAGCCCTCATCAGGTCCTGCTACCCTGACACCGCTCGGACACCACTCTGACACCACTGCTGGGTTCTGTAATCAGAGGGACACAGTGGTTTATTAGCCATAGGCCATAGGGCTATAAGGAATAGGTGGCCATCATGTGGGATGCATAGCCTCCTGTGTGTTCTCTCTAATGTATGAGGGATACATTTTGAAGTGGGCAATGGCCTTTTTCCTCTTAGCAGCTGTCTCAGCTTATCGTGCCATGATGGTAATTGTGTAATAAGGCATGCAGCAGTGAGAGGTTTTGCATTAACATAAGCTAACCTCTTGACTGGAGTCAGTGATGTGGGAGCTAGGATTGACCCTGGCCCTGCATTGTTCTATGGAGTGGCGACGTGAGACCTAGCCACAACGCAGCATGTAAATGGCCTTAAGCCAAGCAGCTGCAGTGTGAGCCAGAGCAAGCGTTAGCAAAATCCCTTAAAGCTTTTTGGTATGTGTTGGTCTGGTGGGGGGGGAGAGTGTGTGTGTGAGTGTGTGTGAGTGTGTGTGTGCTGCCCACACACCTTCTCTCTCTCCATCCCTCACCATGCAAATTAAACTCATTAGGTGGAAGCTGCTCGCTGTCTGGGAGGAGAGGAGAGGGGGACGAGGGATGGAGGGGGAGGAGTGTAGATGGTAAAGGCTATGACATTTTGGTTGAATATTTGATGTTGTGTTTCCCTGCCTGAGTGGGCAGTCCTATGGTGTGGACGTCTGAAGACGCACACCTGCAGGTCATTAAGTTCTTTCTAGCCACTCAGGTCATCAATTATTATTTCCCTCTATTTTTCCTCTCTTCCCCTCTCTCCCTCACCTCTCTCTCTTTCTCTTTCCCTTGAATACCTTGGCTATTACTGACTTCACTTCCTTTATTTCTGTGTCATCTAGTCTCTTACCTCTCATTTACTCTCCTAACCGTCTGTGTCATCTAGTCTCTTACCTCTCATTTACTCTCCTAACCGTCTGTGTCATCTAGTCTCTTACCTCTCATTTACTGTCCTAACCGTCTGTGTCATCTAGTCTCTTACCTCTCATTTACTGTCCTAACCGTCTGTGTCATCTAGTCTCTTACCTCTCATTTACTCTCCTAACCGTCTGTGTCATCTAGTCTCTTACCTCTCATTTACTCTCCTAACCGTCTGTGTCATCTAGTCTCTTACCTCTCATTTACTGTCCTAACCGTCTGTGTCATCTAGTCTCTTACCTCTCATTTACTGTCCTAACCGTCTGTGTCATCTAGTCTCTTACCTCTCATTTACTCTCCTAACGTCTGTTTCCTTTCCTTATTGTCTCCCCCATCCTTTTTCCTTTGCTCTCTCATCCCTTTCTCTCAGCCAGTCAATTCGTCAATCTTTCCTCCTCCCTTGTCTATTTTCACTCGTTCTTTGTCCTCTCTCTCTCTGTCTGTCTGTCTGTCTGTCTGTCTGTCTGTCTGTCTGTCTGTCTGTCTGTCTGTCTGTCTGTCTGTCTGTCTGTCTGTCTGTCTGTCTGTCTGTCTGTCTGTCTGTCTGTCTGTCTGTCTGTCTGTCTGTAGTACACTGGATGATAGTGATGTGCGGTTCACAAACGATTTGTTCATTTTGAACAACTCTTTTTACTGACTCGATAAAACTGATGTTGCAAGAACCTTCCTAGAACACATTTAATCTGTTCTTTAAAGGTTCCCAGAACATTTTAATTAGGTTTTGGGAACAGTGTGGGTACATTAAAAGTTTCCCAAAACACAAAATATGCTACACCGGCCAAACTCTGACAATTGTGCACTGCTCTATGGGACTCCCAATCACAGCTGGTTGTGATACAGCCTGGAATCAAACCAGGGTGTCTGTAGTAACACTTCTAGCACTGAGCTGCAGTGCCTTAGACCACTGCGCCACTTGGGCTAATATCAAGAGAATGGGTGAAGTGATGGTGAATAACCCACTAACTAGTATTTCACTGGGTTATTTACAGTGGGGAGAACAAGTATTTGATACACTGCCGATTTTGCAGGTTTTCCTACTTACAAAGCATGTAGAGGTCTGTAATTTTTATCATACGTACACTTCAACTGTGAGAGACGGAATCTAAAACAAAAATCCAGAAAATCACATTGTATGATTTTTAAATAATTAATTTGCATTTTATTGCATGACATAAGTATTTGATCACCTACCAACCAGTAAGAATTCCGGCTCTCACAGACCTGTTAGTTTTTCTTTAAGAAGCCCTCCTGTTCTCCACTCATTACCTGTATTAACTGCACCTGTTTGAACTCGTTACCTGTATAAAACACACCTGTCCACACACTCAATCAAACAGACTCCAACCTCTCCACAATGGCCAAGACCAGAGAGCTGTGTAAGGACATCAGGGATAAAATTGTAGACTTGCACAAGGCTTGGATGGGCTTCAGGACAATAGGCAAGCAGCTTGGTGAGAAGGCAACAACTGTTGGCGCAATTATTAGAAAATGGAAGAAGTTCAAGATGAGGGCCAATCTCCCTCAGTCTGGGGCACCATGCAAGATCTCACCTCGTGGGGCATCAATGATCATGAAGAAGGTGAGGGATCAGCCCAGAACTACACGGCAGGACCTGGTCAATGACCTGAAGAGAGCTGGGACCACAGTCTCAAAGAAAACCATTAGTAACACACTACGCCGTCATGGATTAAAATCCTGCAGCGCACGCAAGGTCCCCCTGCTCAAGCCAGTGCATGTCCAGGCCCGTCTGAAGTTTGCCAATGACCATCTGGATGATCCAGAGGAGGAATGGGAGAAGGTCATGTGGTCTGATGAGACAAAAATAGAGCTTTTTGGTCTAAACTCCACTCGCCGTGTTTGGAGGAAGAAGAAGGATGAGTACAACCCCAAGAACACCATCCCAACCGTGAAGCATGGAGGTGGAAACATCATTCTTTGGGGATGCTTTTCTGCAAAGGGGACAGGACGACTGCACCGTATTGAGGGTAGGATGGATGGGGCCATGTATCGCGAGATCTTGGCCAACAACCTCCTTCCCTCAGTAAGAGCATTGAAGATGGGTCGTGGCTGGGTCTTCCAGCATGACAACGACCCGAAACACACAGCCAGGGCAACTAAGGAGTGGCTCTGTAAGAAGCATCTCAAGGTCCTGGAGTGGCCTAGCCAGTCTCCAGACCTGAACCCAATAGAAAATCTTTGGAGGGAGCTGAAAGTCTGTATTGCCCGGCGACAGCCCCGAAACCTGAAGGATCTGGAGAAGGTCTGTACGGAGGAGTGGGCCAAAATCCCTGCTGCAGTGTGTGCAAACCTGGTCAAGAACTACAGGAAACGTATGATCTCTGTAATTGCAAACAAAGGTTTCTGTACCAAATATTAAGTTCTGCTTTTCTGATGTATCAAATACTTATGTCATGCAATAAAATGCAAATTAATTACTTAAAAATCATACAATGTGATTTTCTGGATTTTTGTTTTAGGTTCCGTCACTCACAGTTGAAGAGTACCTATGATACAAATTACAGACTTCTACATGCTTTGTAAGTAGGAAAACCTGCAAAATCAGCAGTGTATCAAATACTTGTTCTCCCCACTGTATGTCTAAGAAGGCTAAAAAGGAAGCATGGAATTCTCGACTGACCATACTGCCTTGGTTATATACTGCCAAAAGAACACAAACTGGAGCTTCCCTGGTGGCGCAGAGGATAAAAAACATAGCTTGCGGACCAAACATTGCAGGTTCAAGCCACACGTGAATATTGTCAAAAAAAAAAATCTATTTGTATGATTAAATGCTGTTCAAAGTTCTATGAAATAAATGACAGTACATTCACACCCCTTGATTTTTTTCTCCACCTTTTGTTGTGTTAAAAAGCGGTATTAAAATAGATCAAATGATCTACAAAACAAAAGACAAGAATGGAAGTGGAAGATAGTCTAAAAAAAGGAAAATAAAACACTAATATATCTTGATTAGATAATTATTAATCCGCCTCCGAGTCAATACATGTTAGAATCACCTTTGTTAGAGTCTTTTTAGGTAAGTCTCTAAGAGCTTTACACACCTGGATTGTGCAATATTTGGCCATTATTCTTTAAAAAATTATTCAATATTGTAGAATCACCTGTACAACTGGACAGTTTTTTTGTGTTTTGGGAAGATATCTTTTGTGATGTTCCCAGTATTTTCCCATCAGACTGTTCCCACAACCTAATGAAACATTCTGGGAACTTTTAAAGAACAGATTAAATGTGTTCTAGGAACGTTCTTGCAACATCAGGCGAAGGTTTAATAGAAGCAAACGTTTGGGGAATATTCTGTGGTGGTTGTTACAGATGTTGTGCACAACATGTTAGTGAATGTTATAACATTCCGAGGATATTTCATCTAAAACATATTTGATAAATAAATAGATTTGATCAAAAATATTCTCTGAATGTTTTTGGGATGTTATAATCCCAATGGTAAATAAAACCCAAACTAGAAATTAATGGGAATGTTCCCGGTTTGATAAATTTTTCTGTGTGTGAATTTCAGTATTTTGTTTCTCCTGCTGGCACAATAAATTATTATCTTTACATTTAGCAGACAATTTTCATACTAGTGGGAATCAAACCCACAACCCTGGCTTTGAAAGCGCCACGCTCTACCAACTAAGTTACACGGGACATAGGTGGCCCTGCGTGCTCTGGGCACTACTGACTCAAATGAATGAAATTAGTCAAAAGATTTGTTCTTTTGACTGAAAAAAATAATCAAACTTCCCCTCACTACTAAATGACACTGTGCCTTCTCAGCCTTGTCTACGCCCTCCCTACTCATCCCTCCTCCCTCTCTCCCTCACCCTGAATCTCCTGCCATGTCTCCCTCTGTCTCTGAGCCGACTTCCTCCCGGTTCAATAATGCAGGAATGTATTTGTGTGTGTGAGAGAGCGTTTGTGTATGCACTAGTGGTATGTGTGTGCTGCTGGTGTGCCCTTATCACCCTGACTACTAGACACTATGGTACGATGCTGCAGTGTTTATATGTGTGTGTGTGTGTGTGTGTGTAAAATGATCCACTCTCACTACATTGCTCTGTGTGTTAGGTTATTTGTAAAGTGTTGTAAGCTGTAAAATTGCTAGCACATCACACAGCTGGGACTGGGGGACTGGTTTGAGAGGTGGAGGGATGGAGGGTCAGAGTGGTAGCGGGGGTTGAGCTGTAGAGAACTGGAGAGAAGGACAGTTTACAATATATTTGGACTGCTGCCAATTATCTGTCCAGCTGTCTGTTTGTCTAGCTGTCTAGCTGTTGTTTACGATAGCTGTCCCTAGAATCCTGATCTCTAACCTCTCCAGCCAAACCAGCGTTTCCCAAACTTGGTCCCCGGGACCCCAAGGGGTGCATGTTTTGGATTTTTGCCCTAACACTACACAGCGGATTTAAAATGATCAACGCTTCATTATTAGTTGATTATTTGAATCAGCTGTGAAGTGCTAGGGCAAAAAACAAAATGTGCACCCCTTGGGGTCTCGGGGACCAAGTCTGGGAAACCCTGATCTAGTCTGAGTTCACTCTGTGGTGAGTTCAACATTTTATTGGTCACATACACGTGGTTAGCAGATGTTATTGCGGGTGTATCGAAATGCTTTGAGTTGTGGTGTACTCAATGGGAGGAGAAGGATACAGTAATGTAGCTGTCTGGCAGAGCAAAGGTTTCTCTCTAGGACTGACACACGGAACTGTCTGTCTGCAGACTAATGGCATGTTCTTCCTGAGGGCTGTTACAGCATGTCTAATACTGTAGGGGAGTAGGTGAAAGCAAGCAGTACCATGGAGACCTGTTAAGTTCTCTCAGTGGTTTTTCGAGAGGGGAGAGGAAAAGGGGGAGGAGAGGAGGAGCGGGGAGGAGAGGAGGAAAGGAAAAATAAGAGAAAAAGACTGTAGGAAAGGAGGAGAGAACAAGAAGGAAAGGTCATTTGATATAGTATTGTGCCCCAGGTCGGGAGGTCAGGCAGGGTTCTAATTTTCCCAGTGTCCTTCAGGGCTGTGTTCTTCCACAGTGTGACTCACTGCACAGGACAATATTCCCCTGCTAGTCTGATGTACGCTACAGAACTCTACGTCTCTGTCTCTGGGCTGGCTGGGTCAATCTGTCAAACCTCACAGCTTCCTGCCTGGTTGGTTCGCTGGCTGTCTATAAATACCCAGCAGGGAAGAACCAGGAACCAGCCACCACCATCGCTCCACTGCTGCAAAGCATAGCTCCCTCCACCCAGAGTAGACGCACACGCACACACACACACACACACACACACACACACACACACACACACACACACACACACACACACACACACACACACACACACACACACACACACACACACACACACACACACACAACACAGAGATACGCTTGCACAGACATATCCCACAGACCAAAATCCTACAATTTTACCATGCCTGTTTTTTTATGCCTGTTTTTTTTAATATCTAAAAGGGATGTAAATGTAATAATACCACATCTTCTGTCAGACATGGTAAATTAAAACCCACCTATGTAATATACCACATCTTCTGTCAGAAATGGATAACACACGATCAGAAATACATGCATGTGCACACGCACACACACACACAGATTCACCTTTGAGTTCTGTTGAAGAGTATCTGTGAAGCAGCCCACATATCCTGTGTGTGTGTTTGTGTGTTTCAGCCAGTGCTTGTCATCAGTGCCTCTTTGTGGTAATAGTGACAGAAAGCCTGTCATCTCCACTCAAGCGCTCCTCTTTGATCCTGAAGTGGTGGAAAAGTTGTTTTCCGTCATCCAAGCCAATTGTTTTTTTCTCCTCAAAGGCTTTTCTCTCTCTCTCTCTCTCTCTCTCTCTCTCTCTCTCTCTCTCTCTCTCTCTCTCTCTCTCTCTCTCTCTCTCTCTCTCTCTCTCTCTCTCTCTCTCTCTCTCTCTCTCTCTCTCTCTCTCTGAAGTGCTGACAGAGAGAGAACTTCTCCTCTCCTTTGCCTCTGTATGCAGATGTTTAATGGTCTGTGTGCATTTGTGTGTATGTGCATCAGTGTGTGTGTGTGTGTTTTCACCAGGCAGCCTGTTCATTCGTCGCTTGTGTTTGGCTGCTGTTCACACACCTTGGCAAGACAGCCTGTTTTTCTTAGCTTCCTCAGTGTAGTGTGATTTGTTATTAGGGTTGCACATTTTGGGGAATATTCAGAGGTGGAAACTTTCCATGGGAATTAAGGGAAATATATGCAAATTAATATTAATACCATTTAAATATACAGCGGGTGAAATCAGTATTGAACACGTCACCATTTTTCTCAGTAAATATATTTCCAAAGGTGCTATTGACATGACATTTTCACCAGATGTTGGTAACAACCCAAGTAATCCATACATACAAAGAAACCAAAACAAATAAGTTCAGATATTAAGTTATGTGTAATAATGTGAAATGACACAGGGAATAAGTATTGAACACATGAAGAAAGGGAGGTGCAAAAAGGCATGGAAAGCCAAGACAACAGCTGAAAACTATCAGTAATTAAAAAGCAATCCAGCCCCCTTGTCAGTGCAAATTAATATCAGCTGGTTCAGTCCCAACTGATGGCCTACAAAAAGGTCTCATTGCCAAGGTGTCACACAAGACACATCTCATGATGGGTAAAAGCAAAGAGCTGTCTCAAGACCTTTGCAACCTAATTGTTGCAAAACATAATGATGGCATTGGTTATAGGTGCATTTCTAAGCTTCTGAATGTTCCAGTGAGCACTGTTGGGGCCATAATACAGAAGTGGAAAGACAATAATTTCAACATAAATTTGCCTCGACCAGGTGCTCCTCGCAAGATTTCTGACAGAGGAGTGAAAAGAATAATCAGAAGAGTTGTCCAAGAGCCAAGGACCACTTGTGGAGAGCTTCAAAAAGACCTGCAATTAGCAGGTACTGTTGTCTCAAAGAAAACAGTAAGTAATGCACTCCACCGCCATGGCCTGTATGCACGCTCACCACGCAATACTCCATTGCTGAAAAAAAAAGCATGTTGAAGCTCGTTTAAAGTTTGCTGCACAACATTTGGAAAAGCCAGTGAAATACTGGGAGAATATAGTGGTCAGATGAGAGCAAAATTGAACTGTTTGGATGTCATAATACACACCATGTTTGGAGGAGAAATGGCACTGCACATCACCCTAAAAACACCATACCAACAGTGAAGTTTGGAGGTGGGAACATCATGGTGTGGGGCTGCTTTTCAGCAAATGGTACTGGCAAACTTCACATAATTGAAGGAAGGATTAATGGGCAGATTTACAGAGACATTCTTGACAAAAATCTGCTGCCATCTACCAGGATGATGAAGATGAAACGAGGTTGGACATTTCAGCAAGACAATGATCCTAAACACACAGCCAAGGAAACTCTCAATTGGTTTCAAAGAAAGAAAATAAAGCTGCTAGAATGGCCCAGCCAATCACCTGACTTAAATCCCATTGAAAATCTATGGAAAGAACTGAAGATCAAGATTCATAGAAGAGGCCCACGGAACCTTCAAGATTTGAAGACTGTTTGTGTGGAAGAATGGGCCAAAATCACATGCATGCGACTAGTTTCTCCATACAGGAGGCGTCTTGAAGCTGTCATTACCAACAAAGGCTTTTGTACAAAGTATTAAATATCAGTAAGTGTGTTCAATACTTTTTCCCTGTGTCATTTCACATTATTACACATAACTTAATTTCTGACCTTATTTGTTTTGGTTTCTTTGTATGTATGGATTACTTGGGTTGTTACCAACATCTGGTGAAAATGTCATGTCAATAGCACCTTTGGAAATATATTTACTGAGAAAAATGGTGACGTGTTCAATACTTATTTCACCCGTTGTAAATGTTTTTTGCATTGGATATATTTACCATATCATATGATGACAGAAACAGAAACATTTTACCTTATCATATGTAGACATAGTTGCAAATGATTCAATCCTTTCAATAGAAATAAGAAAAACTATTTAGTTACAAATTGAACTTTAATTAAATGAGTTGACATGGGATAATTTCACTGAACAACAAAAGAAAGGGAATAATGTTTTCAACATACATCTGTAAGATGATAGTCTAGAAACTAAAGCTTTGGTTGTCTTCCTCTCAGGCTTCCATGTCTTCTCCCTGGACCTCCTCAATGTCCACCTCTTGAACATCAGACTCTGAGACCTCACTTTACAACCTTTTTGAGGATGGCTCTTTGTCAGGCTCAAATAGCCTCAAATTTGCACAGATGGCCACCAATTTTTCAACCCTTGTATTGGTCAGCCTGTTGCGTGATGTGGTGTTCCCAAATCATGACCAGTTGCGTCTGAGGCGGCTGATGTTGGTGGAATTTGGAGGATGATGGAGGCAACAGGGGAAAGAGCCTCAGATCCACAAAGTCCCTTCCAGCAGGTGACTGAGATATGTTGGCACGACTGCCATATTGCATCTCCATCCCAAAGCCCTTGCTTGGAAGTGTACTTCGCCAGACTGCCAGAACCTTGCCCTCATCCAGGCCAAGGTGGCGAGACACGGTAGCGATGACACCATATTCCTTGTTGATCTCTGCACCAGACAGGATGCTCTTGCCAGCATACTTGGGGTCCAACATATACGCTGCAGCGTGTATGGGCTTCAGGCAGAAGTCTTCATGCTTTTTGATGTATTTCAGAACTGCAGTTTTCTCTGCTTGGAGCAACAGTGAAGTGGGCAAGGCAGTATGAATTTCTTCTCTTACAACTGCAAGCAGAGTCTGAACATCAGACAGGATGGCATTGTCTCCCTCAATCCGTGCAATGCCTACTGCTATACTGCCCTACCAAGCAAAAAGGCAGTAACTGCTAATTTGGTCGAAAATGAGTTAATGTCATTTTTGCTACTTTAGATACTTGCTTAATCATGTAGACAAGTATCCTGCCTCTATTATATTGTGTTTTGGAGAAAATGGGGGTCATGTTAGCAGTAACTGCATAAGGTTACTGTGAAACCAAGGTAAATAAAAGCAATTTTTCTCAGTTCCACGCTATAAGTAGTTACTGCCTTTTTGCTTGGTAGGGCAGTATAGGTTTCAGGAGTTTCAGGCTGCTTAACACTCTCTCCCAAAATACATCATCCAGAAGGATCCTCTTGTCCATATCGGCAGACTGTGATATGGCCGTTTCTTGGAGAGACTCCTTCCCCTCCAGGAGACTGTCAAACATGATGGCAACACCACCCCAACAGGTGTTTCTGGGCAGCTTTAATCTACAGCTTTTATTCTTCTCACTTTGGGGAAGACATTGATGGACTTACTGAGTGCATAACGGACTACAACAATTTTTGTGTAGACAACACTGTACCCACCAGGAAGGCACCAGCGACCTGAAGGCCCTGCTAAATGAGAAGAAGAGGGCCTTCAAGGAGGGGGACAGGGACAAATTGAAATGCGTCCAGAAGGAGCTGAAGTTGCGGATTGCTGAGGGGAAGAGAGGGTATAATTAGAAGATGGAGGACAAGCTGAGGCAGAGCCAGGTGAGAGAGGTGTGGAAGGGTATGAGAAATATCACTGGCTTCAAAAAGTCAAACTGTGGGCAGACGGAGGGGACCCAGGACAGAGCCAATTAGCTGAACCAATTTTTCAACAGGTTCGATACTGGCCCTGTCCACCTCCCCTCCAGCTCCCCAGGGCACCCACCCTCACGGCTGTCCCACCCCCACTTTGCTGACAAGACCTCTGTTAAGATAATCAGCGACCCCCTCCCCACCTCCGCCCCCGCTCCCTCTGGACTGATCTGCAACACCTCCCTTCCTCCCACCTCTGGACTGATCCTCAACACCCCCCTTCCCCCCACCTCCCTACCTGGGCTGGCTTTCACCACCAACCAAGTGAAGAGAGAGCTGGAGAGACTACATCAGTGGAAAGCAGCGGGCCCTGATGGCATCAGCCCAAGGGTGCTTAGGGTCTGTGCTGATCAACCGTGTGGAATACTTCAGCGCCACTTCAACCTTAGCCTGAGCCTGGAAAGGGTCCCTGTGCTGTGGAAAACATCCTGCCTGGTCCCAGTGCCCAAGAAGGCACATTTCTTTCCAAATTTTCACCTTCATATTAACTAGGCTACTTTTAATTTAAACGTTTTAATCCGCTAGTCCATCGAGCCCTCTCCCGCTAGAATGAACGAAATGAGCGGGTGAAATAAGTATTGAACACGTCACCATTTTTCTCAGTAAATATATTTCCAAAGGTGCTATTGACATGAAACCCAAGTAATTCATACATACAAAGGAACCAAAACTAATAAGTTCAGAAATTAAGTTATGTGTAATAATGTGAAATGAGCACCTGGTCGAGGCAAATTTATGGTGAAATGATTGTCTTTCCACTTCCGTATTATGGCCCCAACAGTGCTCACTGGAACATTCAGAAGCTTAGAAATGCGCCTATAACCAATGCCATCATTATGTTTTGCAACAATTAGGTTGCGAATGTCTTGAGACAGCTCTTTGCTTTTACCCATCATGAGATGTGTCTTGTGTGACACCTTGGCAATGAGACCTTTTTGTAGGCCATCAGTTGGGACTGAACCAGCTGATATTAATTTGCACTGACAGGGGGCTGGATTGCTTTTTAATTACTGATAGTTTTCAGCTGTTGTCTTTGCTTTCCATGCCTTTTTGCACCTCCCTTTCTTCATGTGTTCAATACTTTTTCCCTGTGTCATTTCACATTATTAGACATAACTTAATTTCTGAACTTATTTGTTTTGGTTTCTTTGTATGTATGAATTACTTGGGTTGTTACCAACATCTGGTGAAAATGTCATGTCAATAGCACCTTTGGAAATATATTTACTGAGAAAAATGGTGACGTGTTCAATACTTATTTCACCCGCTGCATGTGTATGTCTATATTAGATGTCGAGTAGATGTCCTGGATGGGTCCCAGTGATCACCACCTGCTGGAGGGCTTTGCGGTCGTGGCCGGAGCAATTCCCATACTAGGTATGCAACCAGTCAAGACGGTCTCGATGGTGCAGCGGTAGTATCTGGAGAGGACCCGGGGTGGCATGCCAAAATTCTTCAGCCGCCTTAGGAAGTAGTGACGCTGTTGCATCCTCTTGACAAGAGTGGTGGTGTTGTTGGTCCATGACAAGTTAAAATGTGTGACTCTCTCTACTGCAGTCCTGTTTATGTGTATAGGGGCATGTTGCTTCCTCTGCTTCCTGAAGTCAACAATCATCTCCTTTGTTTTTCTGACGTTGAGGAAGAGGTTGTTGTGACACCAAAATGCCAGTTCACTTACCTCCTCCCTATAGGCTAACTTGTCGTTGTTGGTTATCAGGCCTACAACCACGGGTAACCAGCAAACTTGATGATGGAGTTGGTGTCATGCAAAGCCACACAGTCGTGGGCGAACAGGGAGTACAGCAGAGGACTGAGGACACACCCCTGGAGGGCCCATGTCTTAAGAGTCAGTGTGTTGCCAGTCCTTACAGCCTGTTGTCTGCCCATCATGAAGTCCAAGATCCAGTTGCAGAGGGTGGTGTCCTGATCCAGGACTCTGAGCTTGGTGTCAAGCATGGCGGGAATGATAGTGTTGAATGCTGAACTGTAGTAAATGAACAGCATTTTCACATAGGTGCTCCTCTTGTCCAGATGTGTTACAGCCATGTGAATAGTGATGGAAATGGCATCTTCCGTGGATCTGTTGGAACGGTAGGCAAAATAGAGTGGGTCCAGTGTGCCTGCCATGCTGGCCTTGATGTGGGCCTTGACCAGCCTCTTGAAGCACTTCATGATGGCCGAGGTGAGCGCGACAGGGCGATAGTCATTTGGTCATGTCACCTTGTTTTTCTTGGGCACTGGGATGATAGTGGTCTCCTTAAAGCCGGTGGGGACTACAGCCTGGGACAGCTTGAAGATGTCAGAGAAGAAACCCGCCAGCTGGTCACTCTTTTGAGAGTTTTCTTCACGTTATCCTCAGACTGCGAAAGCACCTGGTCGTCCAGAGCAGCAAGAGTCTTTCGGGATGGCTCAGTATTGTCTGCCTCGAAGTGAGCACTGCACAGCTGGATTTGCCTTATTAGTCTATAATAGTCTGTTCATGACACCAATTGTTAAGATGAGGTTCTCGATATTGAAGAAATCAGGATGCAAGAAGAAAGATAACTATTAGATGGAGAGTTCGGTAGAGCAACCACCGGTGAATGTAATTGCCATGCGGACGCTAGACAAAGGTGAGCCAAGAGTTTATATACCATGGTCCAAACAAGATGTCCATGCATCTGGAGAGAGATAGCGAGAGGCCAAGCTCAGACGAGCTGGCTCCTATAGTGACATGATGATGGATTGAGCACATTCCAAGGTCCTGTGTAAACACGTCATATCAGTCTATAGCCCTTGCCACATGCAACGCGAGTCTGAGTTGTGGAACGTCAATTAAAGTTTGAGTCTGTATTGTCTTTTTGCATCCCAAATGGATTTGCGGAGCTCGTACCTGATGGTCTTATTATTCGTTGTGCGCCACTGAATCATCAGGGTTCGTTCTGCAGACGTTGAATGCTGCTGTACGGGCTCTCAACCTTGTATGGATATCTCCGTTCGTCCAGGGTTTTTGGTTGGGGTATGTCCGGATTGCTATTGTGGGTACAACATCATTAACACATTTCCTATTGAAGCCTGTGACTGATTATGTATATTCCTCAATGTTGATGAATGAGTCCTGGGTGGATGAATCTTTGAACGTATTCTAATCAGTATTCTCAAAACAATCCTTTGGCATTAAGTCTGCCTCCTATGTCCAGCGCCTCACTATTCTCTGTGTTGGTGGCTCCCTCTTGAGTTGATGTTTTGTAGGCGGGGAATAGGAACAGGGAGATGTGATCTGATTGGCTGAAGTGGGGGCAGGGGATGGCTTTGTATGCATCATGGATGTTTGTGTTTACATGGTCAAGCACACTGGATCCTCTTGTTGGGCAGGATACACGTTGGTCAAATTTTGTTTTAGACGGGCTTGGTTAAAGTCACCCATGACAATAAAGATGCTTACTCATTATTTTCATCAATTCAGTGGGTTATTTGTTTTAAAAACTCTACCTTCACATGTGGGCTACAAAAACACTGCTAAACAACAGCAACATTTACATTTTAAGGGTAACTGCACCCAAAAAAACTCAACGTCTCAGATCATGTAGGCCTTGACCTACAAAAACAGCTAACAATACACTGAATTCATACATTTTCAGTCATTTAATCTGTAAAGTCGTGTCATTCTACACAATGCCACAACTCATTTTTCTAATCTGGGAGGTAAACCCGAGCCCACCAAAATAGAGCTTGTTCAGCAAGAAAAAGTGTTTGCCTGGCTGGCTGCTTTTTTTTTATTTGGCTGGCTGCTCTATGTACTTGTGGAAAACACTGTAATAAACCCTACAGGAAACCCCTACAGTCCAAAATAATACATGCCTCTTTGAGCTGTCATTGTGACTCTTCAGACAGTCATACATTGATAGGCCTATGCACAATTCATTACATACATGAACTGTTAACAATTCACAGAGGTATGAGGGAAAATTCTATCTTCCCCTGGCATAGAGCCTAGGCTAGTTTCCTATCCAGTCCCAATCCCACTGAAACCCAAAATCTTGACTCCTTTCTCGCATGAATATTCCCTCACATCAAGGGACGTCTCTCACCTATGCATGTCAAAATACCGCTATAACATTTCCACTGCTTCTCTGGACTTCGCGTACTTCCTGCCCATATGAGAGTTTTGGTAGAGAATTTGTGTTCATAAAGTTGGTCTCTGTTAAGATACCTTGATATTTAAACGATTTCCAGTGTTCATCTTCCCTTTATTCATGAGCTGATCTGCTATTTGTATAATCTGCTATTTGTATAACTTGTCCGAATTTGGGGAAAATATTAATCCGTAATGTAAGGCCTCTCAAGGGTTCAGAAGAGGCTATTATTGTGTGTGTGCCTGTGTGTGTGTGTGTGTGTGTGTGTGTTATTGTTGTGTGTGCTTGGTCTCGCGGTCGATGTGAAGGTGATCCTATGGTCTATCTCTCTTGGGTTCACCAGTTTTTTATTATTATCTTGTGTGTGTGTGTTATATTGTGAAGGTGACTCCAGGGTTCTGTGATGTCTAAGCTGTTCCTTTGGATAATTTCCAGCCCCTCCCCCAGGGCTCAACCGCCAACCAATCAGAGAGTAGGATTTAATATCACACCCACCCTCGTCTTCTATGGGAGTGCCAATGGAGCACCTTCAATAAAGGCTGAGCAACTGTCATTCTTCCTTATCTCTTTCCTCCCTCCTCCCTCTCTCCTCCCTCGTCTGCCTGTCCCTTATCCGTCCCTCCCAACCCATGCTTCCCCTCTCTTTATTTTTCCCTCTACTAACTTTCCTCCATCGCTCTACTTCATCTTTATTTTTCTCTCACTCACTCCCCTCCTACCTTTTCTCCTCTCTCTCATTTTCCTCCCCTCTCTCTTTCTCTCCCCTCCTCTCCCTCTCTCTCTGATGAAAGCTGCTTGGCTGACAACTCGTTTCATGCACCAATAATTACTGATGAAATGCTGCCCTCCCTGTCATGCTCGCTCGCTCTCTCTGTCTGTCTGTCTGTCTGTCTGTCTGTCTGTCTGTCTGTCTGTCTGTCTGTCTGTCTGTCTGTCTGTCTGTCTGTCCGTCCGTCCGTCCGTCCGTCCGTCCGTCCGTCCGTCCGTCTGTGTCAATTCAAGGGTCTCTCTCTCTCCCTCTGTATATCTCTCTCTCTCTCTTTGTTGTTCTCTCTTTGTTCCTCCCCTTCTCTCTCTCTGAACTCTATTGACTGGGATTCCTGAAAAACGCTGATTCCAATCTTCACACTGAAGGTTTGTGTGTGTGTGTGAGTGAGTGTGCCTGTGTGTGTGCGCGTAAGAGAGCAAGCAAATGTCATAACTTATTACCAGACAGGTGGAAAAACTGCACATCTCTGCATTCATCTATCCTCCATGTAGAGAAAATGTTCATGCAGAAAATACCCACTTTTACTCACACTCTCCAGCACAGAGAGACACTCTCCTCACAAACTCTCTCACACACAGGCTCTGACATCTGAAAATACCGACTTTTACTCACACTCTCCAGCACAGAGAGACACTCTCTCTTCACAAACTCTCTCACACACAGGCTCTGACATCTGAAAATACCGACTTTTACTCACACTCTCCAGCACAGAGAGACACTCTCCTCACATAAACTCTCACACACACAGACTCTGACATCTCACTCTCCAGCATAGAGAGACACTCTCCTCACATAAACTCTCTCACACACAGACTCTGACATCTGAAAGGCCTAAATGTCTACCCTGTGGCACCCTGTGTGATCGATCAGTACATTTACAGGGCCTGGCAGCTGAGATGGGAGCCTTGATGTGATCAATAAATGTCTGAAAAGCCAGGAGGACAAAGGGGTCAAATCTCAGACAAAGGGCATGTGACTGTAGAGAGAGAGAGAGAGGGAGAGAGAGGGGAGGAGAGAGAGAGAGAGGGGGGGAGGGGAGAGAGAGAGAGAGGGGGAGCGAGAGGGAGGAGGTAGAGAGAGAGGGGGACAGGGGGAGAAAGAGAGGGGGAGAGGGGGAGAGAGAGAGGGGGAGGTAGAGAGACAGGGGGAGAGAGACAGGGGGAGAGAGAGAGGGAGAGAGAGAGATAGGGGAGAGAAAGAGAAAGACAGGGGGAGAGAGACGGGGAGAGAGAGAGAGGGAGAGAGAGAGGGAGAGGGGAGAGAAAGAGAAAGAGAAGGGGAAAGACAGGGGGAGAGAGACAGGGGGAGAGAGACAGGGGGAGAGAGACAGGGAGAGGGAAGAGAAAGAGAGGGGGAGAGAGAGGGGGAGGGGTGTGAATGGGGAGCAGGTAGAAACAGAGGAGAATAGAGAGGGACTGTGTAGGTTTTGGAGACTAAATCTAGAACAGACTGATGGAATCTGGGTCTTTACTGTCTGTCCCATGGCCTTGTTTCACAGCACAGAGCTGGAGGGATGGGGGATGGAGGTATAGGAGGGGTGTACAGTTGAAGTCGGAAGTTTACATACATTTTAGCTAAATACATTTCAACTCAGTTTTTCACAATTCCTGACATTTAATCCCAGTAAAAATTCCCTGTCTTAGGTCTTTATTTTAAGAATGTGAAATGTCGGGATAATAGTAGAGAGAAGTATTTATTTCAGCTTTTATTCCTTTCATCACATTCCCAGTGGGTGAGAAGTTTACATTACACTCAATTAGTATTTGGTATGACTTTAAATTGTTTAACTTGGGTCAAACGTTTCGGGTAGCCTTCCACAAGCTTCCCACAATAAGTTGGATGAATTTGCTGTTGTTCTGGGATTGATTTGCACTAAAGTACGTTCATCTCTAGGAGACAGAGGCGTCTCCTTTCTGAGCGGTGTGATGGCTGCGTGGTCCCATGGTGTTTATACTTGGTTAATATTGTTTGTACAGATGAACGTGGTACCTTCAGGCGTTTGGAAATTGCTCCCAAGGATGAACCAGACTTGTGGAGGTCTACAATGTTTTTCTGAGGTCTTAGCTGATTTCTTTAGATTTTTCCATGACGTCGAGCAAAGAGGCACTGAGTTTGAAGGTAGGCTTTGAAATACATCCACAGGTACACCTCCAATTGACTCAAATGATGTCAATTAGCCTATCAGAAGCTTCTATAGCCATGACATCATTTTCTGGAATTTTCCAAGCAACATTGTGATATAGTGAATTATAAGTGAAATAATTTGTCTTTAAACAATTGTTGGAAGAATTACTTGTGTCATGCACAAAGTAGATGTCCTAACCGACTTGCCAAAAACTATAGTTTGTTAATATGAAATCTGTGGAGTGGTTGAAAAATGAGTTTTAATGACTTCAACCTAAGTGTATGTAAACTTCCGACTTCAACTGTATATGCTGTTTATTTTATCCTCCTCCAAACATGTTGTTCTGTCCAGCATACATAAAGTATGTTCACTCACACACTCTATCCTAAAGCACCTCAGCAAAGTTTGGCGCTGGACTGCTACTCTCCTAAGCTGTACATGGATTAGTGTGTGTGTGTCAGAGTGAATTTGTTCTAAATACAACAGCTTAGCGTAATTGTCCAGGATTTCTCATGTCTGTGCTTCGGAGAGTTGGAAGAGTTGGTTAATTACACAAGCACACGCTCGACAAACACACACGCACGCGCACAAACAGACACACACACCAGTGGCGTAGCTCAGTTTCGCAGGGCCCCTTGCAAGGTCTGAGGAAGGTCTAGCTAATCTCATGCATGAGAGAAAATGTTACCCCCCAAAAGATGTATGGTTTATGACGGGTTCATATACTATCTGGAGGTCCAAACCTCCAGGGGGACCCCAAATGGGGGTGTTTGCGCAGGGGGTTGGGGGCCCCCAAAGCTTATGGGTCCCCCTCATTGTGGGGGCTGCGGGGGTGTGTGCTAAGCCAGTGACACACACACACACACACACACCCTTCTCGCTGCCGACTCCCATGACCGCAGCAGAGTGAGAAGAATCCTTCACATTTCTCTTAAACACTGTGATTATGTGTTTTTTATGAGAAAGTCTTACTTTTTTTCCATAGACTCTCCAGGTTTCATTAATCAGCTAGCGAATGAGTAATTATGGACCAGAAAGCTAGAGAGTTAGTTTCTCAGGAAAAGCACTTAACCTCAGGTCCACGTTTGTAACCACTAGCCATTACACAACCCCTCATCAATACCACACGATGGTATACGGTATACAGTTGTATGATGCTTGATAGAGCAGCTGCTTCTTTGAGTCCATCTATCATATTCATGATCAACGCACATAGCTACTGTTGGAGAGCTGCTGTATGCTAATGACTGCTAGTGAGCAACGTTCACACTGACGTAAATAGAAATGATTAGCATCAAAGGCTACAGCTGTGCTTGATATGCTTATTTTATATGGTGTGTGTGTGAATGCGTGTGTGTCTGTGTGTGACGCGCTAATGAAGTTCTCATCCCAGTGTTGGGCGGTACTGGTGTTTGATGAGATGGTCTTCCCTACGGCTTTTTTACATTTCAGTCATTTAGCAGACGCTCTTATCCAGAGCGACTTACAGGAGTAATTAGGGTTAAGTACCTTGCTCAAGGGCACATCGACAGATTTTTCACCTAGTCAGCAAGGGGATTCGAACCAACAATCTTTCGGTTTAAGGGCCCAATGCACTTAACTGCTAGACTACCTGCCGTTTTTTGGCATGCTATGCATATAAATGTGTGTGTGTGTTTTGGCAGATCTATGCAGGGATGCATTATGAATGTGGATTAGCTGTAGGAGCCTTGTTTGCCTCAGTTTGAGAGACACAGTATTATGGTGTAATGTAAGTATAATTACCATTCACATGTGGACTGATTTGACTCTCCAATCATAACACAGTTAGACATAGGGGATGGACTTCCAGTGCTATAACACACTGCAGTGCTACGAGTTAAAGAGACTGAGGAGAGGGCTCCAGCTAGCTATGCTTTCCTCTGCTTCTCTCCATCCACCAATGTATAGTGTACATATTCAGCCAACCACCCATACTATGCAATGTCTTTTTATAGCTTTTTGCACTCCAGACTTCTTGTATTTTTATACTTTTTCATACTGCCGCTCTATGTATCATGTATCGTGTATCTGTCTTTTGTGTATTTTCGTTCTGGCATTTTGCACCTGCCCTGTGTTTTGTTGTAACTGCTTGACAAAGAAATTTCCCCCCGCGGATCAAAGTGCCTATCCTATCTAGAGAGCTCTCACTCTTCTTCACCATTATTTACAACAGGTAGAGAGTTCTAACTCTTCTTCACCATTATTTACAACAGGTAGAGAGTTCTAACTCTTCTTCACCATTATTTACAGCAGGTAGAGTTCTAACACTTCTTCACCATGATTTACAACAGGTAGAGTGTTCTAACACTTCTTCACCATTATTTACAGCAGGTAGAGAGTTCTAACACTTCTTCACCATTATTTACAGCAGGTAGAGAGTTCTAACTCTTCTTCACCATTATTTACAGCAGGTAGAGAGTTCTAACACTTCTTCACCATTATTTACAGCAGGTAGAGAGTTCTAACACTTCTTCACCATTATTTACAGCAGGTAGAGAGTTCTAACACTTCTTTCCTCTCTCTCTCTTTCAGCGATTCTATCCCCTTTCTCAGTCTCTTACTTGAAAATATTCAGCCACTATAATGAATGATGCATATGCACTCTCAAAGTCAGATTGTCAACACCACCATTGTCCCTGGTAATGACACACAACTGCACGCAGGGACGTGCATGCTGATGCCCATGCATGCAGGCCGGTAGGCAGACAGACAGGCAGGCAAGCCGGTAGGCAGACAGGCAGGCAGGCAGGCCGGTAGGCAGACAGGCAGGCAGGCAGGCAGGCAGGCAGGCAGGCAGGCAGGCAGGCAGGCAGGCAGGCAGGCAGGCAGGCAGGCAGGCAGGCAGGCAGGCAGGCAGGCAGGCAGGCAGGCCAGTAGGTAGGCAGGCAGGCAGGCAGGCAGGCCAGTAGGTAGACAGGCAGGCAGGCAGGCAGGCAGGCAGGAGGGCAGGCAGGCAGGCAGGCAGGCAGGCAGGCAGGCAGGCAGGCAGGCAGGCAGGCAGGCAGGCAGGCAGGCAGGCAGGCAGGCAGGCAGGCAGGCAGGCAGGCAGGCAGGCAGGCAGGCAAACACACACACACACACACAGACAATAATTACCAGAAAGGACAAATCAGTGGAAATGCCAAGGTGAGACAGAGTGGTTCCTAACTCATCGTTATTCTGTTTGGTTATCAGAACACAACAATTATTCCACTATTCTCCGTCTAAGGTCTGTTACCACAGTGCCCATGATGTGTGTGTGTGTGTGTCTGTGTGTGTGTGTGTCTGTGTGTGTGTCTGTGTGTGTGTGTGTGTCTGTGTGTGTGTAGATGGACAAGCTTCTCTCTTTCTGAAACACCCATAATTGAGACTGGTGATTGAAAGTTGTATTCTTTCTGGTCAGTTAGCCAAGTCAAGGTAAGCTTTTGGTTTGACTAATGTATTGCCACCAGGGCCCGCCGGTGTAAGTGCTAAACTGCTTGCTGACTGTACACTGTAACGTTACGGCATGATTGTAGCAGGTTTACTAACACATTAGTTCTATTAGCTATGTTGACTATGATGTTACTTTAGCTAATATTGACTGTTGAATCTGAGAAATCCTACATGTCAGTATATTTCATTCCACTTGAACCTGCCTGTACTAAAACAACCTTTATTCTCCCAACACACTTCCTCCACACACTCTCTCTGTTCCTCTCACTTTCTCTCAGAATCACTGGGGAAACAACTTGTACTGTATATTATATACGATATTACTTTTGCTCAGCGGCAAATATAACACTTACCCTCGGAGGAGTGTATCACTGTAAATATAGACCCCCGTCTGCCTGTTTCTCCCTTTCACACTCCCTGAACCCGTCGCAGCCCTCTCTATCACTGTCAGCATCGGCTCTACCATCTTTCCTCCTGTTCGGTTCTACCGTCTCCCTCTACTTTCTACATGTGATACCTCTCTCTCTCTCTCTCTCTCTCTCTCTCTCTCTCTCTCTCTCTCTCTCTCTCTCTCTCTCTCTCTCTCTCACACTCTCTCTCACCCCCCCCCCCCCCCTCCCCCCAGGGCAGGATACAGTTACTGTTTGCTTGTGTGTGATGTCTTGTCTCTTCTTTAATAACTCAAAGGGTTTCTGCCACTGCAGCTATTGGTGCTTGTCTGTGGCGAAAGAGGGAATGAGAGAGAGTGAGAGGGGAGAGAAAGGGAGAGAGACAGACAGAGACAGAGAGAGGGAAGTGGGTAGTCTATACAGTATATTCCTACAGTTTCTCATAAAAGATAAAAGATCTAGGATGTCTGCATTTACTGCAGAGACTTGAAACACTTTTTTTTTTTTTTTCATACATATCCTCCATCTCGATTTCGATGTGGCTGTGAAAAGTCAGGCAACTTGTCTGTTCATGACAGAATGCCCCCTTGGGAAACGTAGGCCGTATCAGGGCCCAAACCCTAACGGGGGGATGAATATTACATGTAAAGGATTTCTATGTGCGTCAATATGGTAGGGCCAATAAGTGTTATAAAGACAGGAAAGTAAAGGAGAAGGGTCTCATGGGTATTGGAGTTGTTTGTGATATCACATTCCCATGGGGTATTGTAGTAATGGCTCACTACATGATGTTGTTTATGTATACTGTATAGCTGGCCATTACATGCTTATCCACTCTTCTGTACTGTACTCCATGGTAGTGTGTACTCCATGGTAGTGTGTACTCCATGGTAGTGTGTACTCCATGGTAGTGTGTACTCCATGGTTGTGTGTACTCCATGGTTGTGTGCACTCCATGGTTGTGTGCACTCCATGGTTGTGTGCACTCCATGGTTGTGTGTACTCCATGGTTGTGTGTACTCCATGGTTGTGTGCACTCCATGGTTGTGTGCACTCCATGGTTGTGTGCACTCCATGGTTGTGTGTACTCCATGGTTGTGTGTACTCCATGGTAGTGTGTACTCCATGGTTGGACTCTGCACTCCTTTCTCTTGTATCACATAGTTTCAGCACCATGGACAGATCGCTCTCTGCTCGCTTCTTTGACATTGATACAGGATACTACCTATCTCTGTCTGAGTGCAATGGTTGTGTACATTCACCTGTCTTGTTAGGCAAAAAAAGGGATTTTTCATGAAGTATTTCAAAATAGCACTATACAGCTGATTCAAATAATGAGAGAGAGAGAGAGAGAGAGAGAGAGAGAGAGAGAGAGAGAGAGAGAGACTTATGAAGGTGTACTTTTTCATTAATTTAATTGACCTTTAATAATTTCTATTGAGGTCTAATATTAGAACACATCCAGTAAAGCCTGTGTTGAGACAAATCAATCTGCACATTTATTCCAGCTCTCTAGCAATTTTACATTTTAGACAATCAAATTAAATAAAATTGAATAAAGGAAAAAACATGGAGGAAGTGTGCATGGTCATTCTAGTTTAATTCATTGATTAATACCTTCATTTTAATGTCTGAGAAATAGGACGTCTGGCATAGTAACATGTTATAAACAGGGCCAGGGGTTATTCCTGGTCAGGTGACTTGGTGAGGAAAAACTCCTGTACCTAGTCATTATCAGTGATCAGTGACTGACGCCCAGGAAGGTAGGTCAAATCAAATCAAATTGCATTGGTTGCGTACGCAGTTTAGCAGGTTCAATGGCGGGTGCAGCGGAATGCATATGTTCCTAGTTCCTACCAATCAATGCAGTAAATTCCAAACAAACACGCGACTAACTAAGGTGCAGGGTGTGTTTAGAGATATATTCAATCTCTCCCTATCCCAGTCTGCTGTCCCCTCATGCTTCAAGATGGCCACCATTGTCCCTGTACCTAAGAAAGCAAAGGTAACTGAACTAAATGACTATAGCACTCACTTCTGTCATCATGAAGTCCACATCGATGGGACCGCAGTGGAGAAGGTGGAAAGCTTCAAGTACACATCACTGACAAACTGAAATGGACCACCCACACAGACAGTGTGGTGAAGAAGGCGCAACAGCGACTCTTCAACCTCAGGAGGCTAAAGAAATTTGGCTTAACACCTAAAACCCTCACAAACTTTTACAGATGCACAATTGAGAGCATCCTGTCGGGCTGTATCACCGTCTGGTACGGCACCTGCATGCCCAAAACCGCAAGGCTCTCCAGAGGGTGGTGCAGTCTGCCCAACGCATTACCGGGGGCAAACTTTCCACCCTCCTGGAAACCTACAGCACCCAATGCCACAGAAAGGCCAAAATGATCATCAAGGACATCAACCACCCGACCCACTGCCTGTTCACCCCGCTATCATCCAGAAGGCGAGGTCAGTACAGATGTGTCAAAGCTGGGACCGAGAGACTGAAAAACTGTTTCTATCTCAGTTTCTAAACAGCCATCAGTAGCACATTAGAGGCTGTTGCCTATAGACATAGATTAGAAATCACTGTCCACTTTAAGAAATGAAACACTAGCCACTTTAATATGTATAAACCATATTCTAAACTCTTCTATACTAAACTTATTTCACCCGCTGTATCTTGCATTACTCATCTCGTATGTACAGCGAATGAAATAAGTACTGAACACGTCACAATTTTTCTCAGTAAATATATTTCCAAAGGTGCTATTGACATGACATTTTCACCAGATGTTGGTAACAACCCAAGTAATCCATACATACAAAGAAACCAAAACAAATAAGTTCAGAAATTAAGTTATGTGTAATAATGTGAAATGACACAGGGAAAAAGTATTGAACACACTTACTGATATTTATTTAATACTTTGCACAAAAGCCTTTGTTGGTAATGACAGCTTCAAGGCGCCTCCTGTATGCAGAAATTAGTCGCATGCATTGCTCTGGTGTGATTTTGGCCCATTCTTCCACACAAACAGTCTTCAAATCTTGAAGGTTCCGTGGGCCTCTTCTATGAATCTTGATCTTCAGTTCTTTCCATAGATTTTCAATGGGATTTAAGTCAGGTGATTGGCTGGGCCATTCTAGCAGCTTTATTTTCTTTCTTTGAAACCAATTGAGAGTTTCCTTGGCTGTGTGTTTGGGATCATTGTCTTGCTGAAATGTCCACCCTCGTTTCATCTTCATCATCCTGGTAGATGGCAGCAGATTTTTGTCAAGAATGTCTCGGTAAATTTGCCCATTCATCCTTCCTTCAATTATGTGAAGTTTGCCAGTACCATTTGCTGAAAAGCAGCCCCACACCATGATGTTCCCACCTCCAAACTTCACTGTTGGTATGGTGTTTTTAGGGTGATGTGCAGTGGCATTTCTCCTCCAAACATGGTGTGTATTATGACATCCAAACAGTTCAATTTTGCTCTCATCTGACTACACTATATTCTCCCAGTATTTCACTGGCTTTTCCAAATGTTGTGCAGCAAACTTTAAACGAGCTTCAACATGCTTTTTTTCCAGCAATGGAGTCTTGCGTGGTGAGTGTGCATACAGGCCATGGTGGTGGAGTGCATTACTTACGGTTTTCTTTGAGACAACAGTACCTGGTAATTGCAGGTCTTTTTGAAGCTCTCCACAAGTGGTCCTTGGCTCTTGGACAACTCTTCTGATTATTCTTTTCACTCCTCTGTCAGAAATCTTGCGAGGAGCACCTGGTCGAGGCAAATTTATGGTGAAATGATTGTCTTTCCACTTCCATATTATGGCCCCAACAGTGCTCACTGGAACAATCAGAAGCTTAGAAATGCGCCTATAACCAATGGCATCATTATGTTTTGCAACAATTAGGTTGCGAAGGTCTTGAGACAGCTCTTTGCTTTTACCCATCATGAGATGTGTCTTGTGTGACACCTTGGCAATGAGACCTTTTTGTAGGCCATCAGTTTGGACTGAACAAGCTGATATTAATTTGCACTGACAGGGGGCTGGATTGCTTTTTAATTACTGATAGTTTTCAGCTGTTGTCTTGGCTTTCCATGCCTTTTTGCACCTCCCTTTCTTCATGTGTTCAATACATTTTCCCTGTGTCATTTCACATTATTACAGATAACTTAATTTCTGAACTTATTTGTTTTGGTTTCTTTGTATGTTTGGATGACTTGGGTTGTTACCAACATCTCGGTTGAACATTTCATGTCAATAGCACCTTTGGAAATATATTTACTGAGAAAAATGGTGACGTGTTCAATACTTATTTCACCCGCTGTATATACTGTATTCTATACTATTCTACTGTATCTGTCACGATGCGGAATAATGGGACGATAAACGGAGCGCTGATGGAGCGTCATTCCTTTTTATTTTCGGAGATGGTCTCACAAGGCACGAAAATACAAGAAAAGGAGATGACTTAAACTAACTATAACTAAACACTATACAAAGCTAAGCAAAGTAACTTACGTGCTGAAACACAAGGCAGACACGAACAATGATCCACACACAGGTGGCTGTGTGTGGAGTCTAAATACTATCCCCAATCAGAGACAACGCTATACAGCTGTCTCTGATTGGGGATGATCATCTCCCTAATAATGTGTGATGACTTGGTTGTGTGCCTCTCTCCTCCCCTAGGTGGGAGTAAGAGGCCTTACCACAACCAAGCCATCACAGTACCCCCCCCCCCAAGGTGCGGACTCCCGATCGCACACACAATCCCCCCCTTCCTGAAAGACAAAAAAAAAAAAAATGTCCAAAAACTAGGGGGGACATGGCGGGGTACTGAGGTGGTTGCTGGTGGGGGCTCCGGTTCCGGTTCCGGGCGTGGCACAGGCTGTGAGAGTAGCTTCCCTCCTACCTCACGGTTGCACGCCCGGTCCGGTCCGGACCCCGGCGCGGTGGTTCCCCCCTCAGTACTCCCGCCATTCACCAAGTCCTGTCTGGACCCTGGTGCGGGAGCCCTCGACCCTGGAGAGGGGCTGACAACCGGCCCCGGACTGGGCACCGGTGGAGCGGACTGCTCCTTCCCTGGAGCGACGTAGACGACCGGCCCCGGACTGGGCACCGGTGGAGCGGACTGCTCCGGCACTGGAGCGACGCAGACGACCGGCCCCGGACTGGGCACCGGTGGAGCGGACTGCTCCGTCTCTGGAGCGACGTAGACGACCGGCCCCGGACTGGGCACCGGTGGAGCGGATTGCTCCGGCACTGGAGCGACGTAGACGACCGGCCCCGGACTGGGCACCGGTGGAGCGGACTGCTCCGGCACTGGAGCGACGTGGACGACCGGCCCCGGACTGGGCACCGGTGGAGCGGACTGCTCCGTCACTGGAGCGACGTAGATGACCGGCCCCGGACTGGGCACCGGTGGAGTGGACTGCTCCGGCACTGGAGCGACGTGGACGACCGGCCCCGGACTGGGCACCGGTGGAGCGGACTGCTCCGGCACTGGAGCGACGCAGACGACCGGCCCCGGACTGGGCACCGGTGGAGGTTCAGGTCTGCTCACCTTCCCCGGAGCTCTCGGGCTGCTGACCCTCCCCGGGGACCTCGGGCTGCTGACCTTCGCCGGGGACATCGGGCTGCTGACCTTCGCCGGGGACCTCGGGCTGCTGACATCGCTGTCGTCTTCCTCCGACTCCTCTCTGTACTCCTGCTCCCACGGCTGTAGGGGCTCCTCCTGGAACCCCCACGAGTGCAGTGGTCGGGGCTCTTCTCCCTCGATCCCCGACCACCCCCATAGCCCCCCCCCAAAATCAGTTTGGGGGTTTTTCTGGGCTCCAAGCTGGTCCTTCGCTTTAGCCCGGTAACGTTTCCCCCGTCTTCGGCGCCTCTGCTCCGGACACCAGCCCTCCTCCACCGCACGATAATGGGAGTGTTCCTCCTCGGTAATTTTCCCCATACCGAGGAGGATGTCTCCCAAAGTTATCCCCCGTTGCGTCCCAGGGTGGTGGATCACTTTGTCACGATGCGGAATAATGGGACGATAAACGGAGCGCTGATGGAGCGTCATTCCTTTTTATTTTCGGAGATGGTCTCACAAGGCACGAAAATACAAGAAAAGGAGATGACTTAAACTAACTATAACTAAACACTATACAAAGCTAAGCAAAGTAACTTACGTGCTGAAACACAAGGCAGACACGAACAATGATCCACACACAGGTGGCTGTGTGTGGAGTCTAAATACTATCCCCAATCAGAGACAACGCTATACAGCTGTCTCTGATTGGGGATGATCATCTCCCTAATAATGTGTGATGACTTGGTTGTGTGCCTCTCTCCTCCCCTAGGTGGGAGTAAGAGGCCTTACCACAACCAAGCCATCACAGTACCCCCCCCCCCAAGGTGCGGACTCCCGATCGCACACACAATCCCCCCCTTCCTGAAAGACAAAAAAAAAAAAAAATGTCCAAAAACTAGGGGGGACATGGCGGGGTACTGAGGTGGTTGCTGGTGGGGGCTCCGGTTCCGGTTCCGGGCGTGGCACAGGCTGTGAGAGTAGCTTCCCTCCTACCTCACGGTTGCACGCCCGGTCCGGTCCGGACCCCGGCGCGGTGGTTCCCCCCTCAGTACTCCCGCCATTCACCAAGTCCTGTCTGGACCCTGGTGCGGGAGCCCTCGACCCTGGAGAGGGGCTGACAACCGGCCCCGGACTGGGCACCGGTGGAGCGGACTGCTCCTTCCCTGGAGCGACGTAGACGACCGGCCCCGGACTGGGCACCGGTGGAGCGGACTGCTCCGGCACTGGAGCGACGCAGATGACCGGCCCCGGACTGGGCACCGGTGGAGCGGACTGCTCCGTCTCTGGAGCGACGTAGACGACCGGCCCCGGACTGGGCACCGGTGGAGCGGATTGCTCCGGCACTGGAGCGACGTAGACGACCGGCCCCGGACTGGGCACCGGTGGAGCGGACTGCTCCGGCACTGGAGCGACGTGGACGACCGGCCCCGGACTGGGCACCGGTGGAGCGGACTGCTCCGGCACTGGAGCGACGTAGATGACCGGCCCCCCCGGCTCTTCTCCCTCGATCCCCGACCACCCCCATAGCCCCCCCCCAAAATCAGTTTGGGGGTTTTTCTGGGCTCCAAGCTGGTCCTTCGCTTTAGCCCGGTAACGTTTCCCCCGTCTTCGGCGCCTCTGCTCCGGACACCAGCCCTCCTCCACCGCACGATAATGGGAGTGTTCCTCCTCGGTAATTTTCCCCATACCGAGGAGGATGTCTCCCAAAGTTATCCCCCGTTGCGTCCCAGGGTGGTGGATCACTTTGTCACGATGCGGAATAATGGGACGATAAACGGAGCGCTGATGGAGCGTCATTCCTTTTTATTTTCGGAGATGGTCTCACAAGGCACGAAAATACAAGAAAAGGAGATGACTTAAACTAACTATAACTAAACACTATACAAAGCTAAGCAAAGTAACTTACGTGCTGAAACACAAGGCAGACACGAACAATGATCCACACACAGGTGGCTGTGTGTGGAGTCTAAATACTATCCCCAATCAGAGACAACGCTATACAGCTGTCTCTGATTGGGGATGATCATCTCCCTAATAATGTGTGATGACTTGGTTGTGTGCCTCTCTCCTCCCCTGGGTGGGAGTAAGAGGCCTTACCACAACCAAGCCATCACAGTATCTTAGTCCATGCCGCTCTGACATCGCAAGTTCATATATGTATATATTCTTAATTCGTTCCTTACTTAGATTTTTGTGTATTTGGGTATACAGTATGTTGTGAAACTGTTAGATATTACTTGTTAGCTATTACTGCACTGTCAGAGCTAGAAGCACAAGCATTTCGCTACACCCGCAATAACATCTGCTAAACATGTGTATGTGACCAATACAATTAGATTTGATGATTTAGAATATCCGGTTTGTGACAGTGACAAAGGGTCATAGTAGGGTACTGGGCTGAGGGAAGGGTACTGGGCGGAGGGAAGGGTACTGAGCTGAGGGAAGGGTACTTGGCGGAGGCCGTCTAGTGGTGGCTGTCGGTGTGAAGGGAACATCCTTAGTGATGTGCACGGTGAAGTTTACATACACTCAATTAGTATTTGGTAGCATTGCCTTTAAATTGTTTAACTTGGTTCAAACGTTTCGGGTAGCCTTCCACAAACTTCCCACAATACTTTGGGTGAACTTTGGTCCATTCCTCCTGACAGAACTGGTGTAACTGAGTCAGGTTTGTAGGCCTCCTTGCTCGTACACACTTTTTCAGTTAATTTTGCCACAACTTTGGAAGTATGCTTGGGGTCATTGTCCATTTGGAAGACCCATTTGCCACCAAGCTTTAACTTCCTGACTGATGTCTTGAGATGTTGCTTCAATATATCCACATAATTTTCCTTCCTCATGATGCCATCTATTCTGTGAAGTGCATCAGTCCCTCCTGCAGCAAAGCACCCCTGCAACATGATGCTTCACGGTTGGGATAGTGTTCTTCGGCTTGCAAGCCTCCCCCTTTTTCCTCCAAACTTAACGATGGTCATTATGGCCAAACAGTTATATTTTTGTTTCATCAGACCAGAGGATATTTCTCCAAAAAGTACGATCTTTGTCCCCATATGCAGTTGCAAACCGTAGTCTGGCTTTTTTATGGCGGTTTTGGAGCAGTGGCTTCTTCCTTGCTGAGCGGTCATTCAGGTTATGTCAATATAGGACTATAGATTATTTTGTACCCTCCAGTACATTTCTTCCAGCATCTTCACAAGGTCCTTTGCTGTTGTTCTGGGATTGATTTGCACTTTTCGCACCAAAGTACGTTAATCTCTAGGAGACAGAACACGTCTCCTTCCTGACGACTGCGTGGTCCCATGGTGTTTATACTTGCGTACTATTGTTTGTACAGATAAACGTGGTACCTTCAGGTGTTTGAAAATTGCTCCCAAGGATGAAACAGTCTTATGGAGGTCTACAATTGATTTATTTTGATTTTCCCATGATGTCGAGCAAAGAGGCACTGAGTTTGAAGGTAGGCCTTGAAATACTTCCAAAGGTACACCTCCAATTGACTAACATTTTGTCAATTAGCTTATCAGAAGCTTCTAAAGCCATGACATCGTTTTCTGGAATTTTCCAAGCTGTTTAAAGGCACAGTCAACTTAGTGTATGTGAACTTCTGACCCACTGGAATTGTGATATAGTGAATTATAAGTGAAATAAACAATTGTTGGAAGAATTACTTGTGTCATGCACAAAGTAGATGTCCTAACCGACTTGCCAAAACTATAGTTTGTTAACATGAAATCTGTTTTAAAGAAATGAGTTTTAATGACTTCAACCTAAGTTTATGTAAACTTCCGACTCTACCATCAGTGGTCTAAGTCACTGCATCGCAGTGCTAAAGGTGTCACTACAGACAACCTGGTTCAAATCCAGACTGCATCACAACCGGCAGTGATTGGGAGTCCCATAGGGCGGCACACAATTGGCCCAGCGTCGTCTGTGTTTGGCCGGTGTAGGCTGTCATTGTAAATAAGAATTAGTTATTAACTGACTTGCCTAGTTAAATAAAGGTTAAAACATTTTTTATTATATGTCGGAATACTTTTGAACAGATTTCCAAAATTCAAACCATTTGGATTTCCTGTTTTTTTTTACAGTTTTATGTCCAACAATGTAAATATACTTTTCACATTTAGGGTTATCTTCTGTAAACCACCCCTACCTTGTCACAACACCACTGATTGGCTCAAATGCATTAAGAAGGAAAGGATTTCCACAAATTAACTTTTAACAAGGCACACCTGTTAATTGAAATGCATTCCAGGTGACTACCTCATGAAGCTGGTTGAGAGAATTACAAGAGTGAGAAAAGGCTGGGTACATCTCAAATATAAAATAACTTTTTTGGTTCCAAATGTGTTATTTCATAGTTTTGATGGCTTCACTATTATTCTACAATGTAGAAAATAGTACAAAATAAAGAAAGACCCTTGAATGAGTAGGTATGTCCAAACTTTTGACTGGTACTGTATATATATATTTTTTTTGCTAAGAAAACTTGGGGGGCCAAATAAAACCACCCAAGGGCCGCCAGTTGGGGATCTGCTGTAGGCTGTCTCGTCGTTTGTTGGTAATCAGGTCTACCACTGTTGTGTCATCAGCAGACTTGATGAATGAGTTGGAGACGTGCGTAGCCACACAGTCATGGCTGAACATGGGGCTGAGCACGCACCCCTGTGGGTTCCCCGTGTTGAGGATCAATGTGGTGGAGGTGTTGTTGCCTACCTTCACTACCTGGGGTCAGCCCGTCAGGAAGTCCAGGACCCAGATGCACAGGGAGGGGTTCAGACCCAGGGCCCTGACTTAGTGATGAGCTTGGGAGGCACTATGGTGTTGAAGGCTGAGCTGTAGTCAATGATCAGCATATTCCTCTTGTCCAGGTGCGATAGCGCAGTGTGCATTGCAATGGCGATTGTGTCGTTCGTGGATCTGTTGGGGCGGTATGCTAATTGTAGTGGGACTAGGGTGTCAGGTAAGATGGAGAGGATATGGTTCTTAACTAGCCTATCAAAGCACTTCATGATTACAGAAGTGAGTGCTACGGGGCGATAAGTAGTGTACCCCTGGTGTTTATAATGAGGGTGTTGTGGATGGCGCAGCACGCTAGGGAGCAGTGGAGAGCTCTGACAGGCAACCTTCACACATAACTACTGGATTGATAGATTCACAGCAGCCCTCCTCCTCTGTCACTCTCTCCTTCTCTTTGCCTCGTTTTATCTCCCTCTGACTTCTTTTCTCACTCCCATGCTGCAGTATGCTGCTCTCTCTCTCTCTCTCTCTCTCTCTCTGCCCGTCCTTTCTCTCTTCCTTCCCTCCCTTTCTCTCCCCTCCCTCTCATTCATATCTTTTATTATGGTAATGCAACATGTCAGTGTGTGTCGGTAATGACAGGCTCAGAGAATGAGTGAGGGAATGGCCGGCAGGCAGGCAGGCAGGCAGGCAGGCAGCCAGGGATGGAGGCAGGCAGGCAGGCAGGCAGGCAGGCAGGCAGGCAGGCAGGCAGGCAGGCAGGCAGGCAGGCAGGCAGGCAGGCAGGCAGGCAGGCAGGCAGGCAGGCAGGCAGCCAGGGAGGGAGGCTGAATAATGGGGATTGATTATCTGTGCGCCATTAAACTCCGTCCCACTGGCTGCAGCATCCTGATTACCCACCATGCACAGGGCCTCAAATAACACCCTATATTCTAACCATAATACATTTGTATTACAGCATTCCAGTACAAGGGCAGAAATAGTTGTATTTTGTAGTTTATATGAAAATACCAACTTTGCAAATACTTGAGGTAGTCGATTATAGTTAATCTAGTTTAAACTAAAAGGCAACTAGTTTCTTTGATATTCAGAAAAAAACGAATGATATTTGAAAGTATTTTAAACACCTCTCAGAAAAGGTGTTTGAAAACAAAAAAAATATGGATTTGATGGCTGCCAAGTATTTTATGAAGAAACAATAACTACAACACTTAATTTAATTAGTCTAAATATATGATCATAAGCACATGGTTTGGAGGGCTTTTAGATATGAATGTTAATATAGCCTATTGCCTAGAATGAAATAAACGAGGGACATGGAATCACCTCAACATTAGAGTAGGCCACTTTTACAGCTTCAAAATGAGAGACAAGGTAATACAGTAACCCTTGACATCAAGTTATTATACATGTGTAGTAACTGTGATTATTACTATAGTTATTATACATGTGTAGTAACTGTGATTATTACAATAGTTATTATACATGTGTAGTAACTGTGATTATTACAATAGTTATTATACATGTGTAGTAACTGTGATTATTACTATAGTTATTATACATGTGTAGTAACTGTGATTATTACTATAGTTATTATACATGTGTAGTAACTGTGATTATTACAATAGTTATTATACATGTGTAGTAACTGTGATTATTACTATAGTTATTATACATGTGTAGTAACTGTGATTATTACTATAGTTATTATACATGTGTAGTAACTGTGATTATTACTATAGTTATTATACATGTGTAGTAACTGTGATTATTACAATAGTTATTATACATGTGTAGTAACTGATTATTACTATAGTTATTATACATGTGTAGTAACTGTGATTATTACTATAGTTATTATACATGTGTAGTAACTGTGATTATTACAATAGTTATTATACATGTGTAGTAACTGTGATTATTACAATAGTTATTATACATGTGTAGTAACTGTGATTATTACTATAGTTATTATACATGTGTAGTAACTGTGATTATTACTATAGTTATTATACATGTGTAGTAACTGTGATTATTACAATAGCAACATTGTTGTTACACAGGACTTTGTAAATGTCTTTATAACTGCATAATAATGGAGTTACTACATAAGTGGAATAAGTCACTATTGCTATGCATGCAATTAAAAGTATTATGTAACAATATTAGCGATGGGAATTTGAGAATTTCCCTATCCAAATAATATCTTAACATTTTTAAATGTTCATGTTTTTTTGGATATAGCTTGCAGTAGTACAATGGGGAGAGCGAGAGTAGCCAAACAGACTTGTGCTAGTTAGACAAACTTGTAGATTCCATAGGTTATCTATCAACCCATCTGGTAGTGCCTGTCTTGACTGCATCAAATCGGTGTAAAAGGCTAGCTAAGATAACCAGCTATGTTAGCCAGCTAGCTAGATAGCTAGCTACCTAGGCTAAAAGTAATTGAGGATATTTTGCTCTGTGCTTCCCGTCCTTGTCTACAACATCTCCATTCAAATTAAACAACACCCTACCTGATGGTTGCTCATAGTTTTAGCCTACTTATCATTTAACTAACCTATAATTTTTAAATTATAATTCCTTTTAGCATTGATTAGATCTCTCCTGCGTTGCTTACTACACATGGCACCACTGAATGTAGACAGTGCCACTTTGATTGGCCGACAACAACAACAATTGTGTAGACGTATGATTTTTTCACCAGTATTCGCTATTCACGTATTCAAATTCTAACGTCCGTTCGGATATTTACTAAGAATAATAAAAGTGACAAAATATGGCTATTAAGTGTCAAAAGAATACGTTTTCGAATAAACTACAGCCTATAGTAGGTAGGTGTAAAATCGTGTTAATTTGTATTCTGAGTAAACCTTTAAAGATGGTATAGTGTGTGTTTGAAATAAGATCACTTACTCTCAGGTGGACCAAGAGGTTCAAAGATGTTTTTGCTAAGCATCAAACTTGCTGTTTGCAATGTTTTCAAATGGCTTTGATTTATTCTGCAGTATTTTCATATGTTCCTAAAATTAATTGCAGCTTTAAACCTTTAAACCTTTTCCTTCCAAAGTTTAAGAAAAGTAGTCACTTCCTGAGATCTGTATTCAAATACATTTTTTATGTAGTTACTTCCTGAGATCTGTATTCAAATACATTTTTTATGTAGTCACTTCCTGAGATCTGTATTCAAATACATTTTTTATGTAGTCACTTCCTGAGATCTGTATTCAAATACATTTTTTATGTAGTCACTTCCTGAGATCTGTATTCAAATACATTTTTTATGTAGTCACTTCCTGAGATCTGTATTCAAATACATTTTTTATGTAGTCACTTCCTGAGATCTGTATTCAAATACATTTTTTATGTAGTTACTTTCTGAGATCTGTATTCAAATAGTTGTATTCTATTGTCCCTCTAATCACTCTGACATCTATGCAAATGTTATCGAAAATCGAATCAAACACTTAAGGAGAGCACATGAGCTCATGTTGCTATGCAATTGCGTGAGAAAACAGAGTAATGGCCTCTATTGAAATAGCACATTAGAAGCTGCTGCCTATAGGCACAGACTAGAAATCACTGGCCACTTTAAGAAATGGAACACTAGTCACTTTAATAATGTTTGCATATCTTGCATTACTCATCTCATATGTATATATACTGTATTCTATACTATTCTACTGTATCTTAGTCCATGCCGCTCTGACATCGCTCGTCCATATATGTATATTGTCTTCATTAATTCCTTACTTAGATTTGTGTATATTGGGTATATGTTGTGTAATTGTTAGATATTACTTATTAGATATTACTGCATGTCGGAGCTAGCACAAGCATTTCACTACACCCTTATTAACATCTACTAAACACGTGTATGTGACCAATAACATTTGATTTGATTTGAACTAGTGTAGCCCACAGCCAAATGGCATAGCCAGATCAGGGCCTAATATGGCTTGTAGGCTATGCGTGGAAGCCAGGAGATGCAACATTTCTTTTTGTTAACTAACGGTCAATTACCGTGAGATACGCAATTATTTGCTTGACAATCACCGGCTGAAAAAATGTAATGGCCGCCACAGCCATAGCAACAGCAGTGTATTTGATGAGTCAAAAGAGAAAAAAGGGTAAATGCAGATAGTCCAGGTAGGTATTTGGTTAACTATTTAGAAGTCTTATGGTTTGGGGTTAGAAGCTGTTCAGAGTCCTGTTGGTTCTAGACTTGGTGCACTGGTACCGCTTGCCATGTGGTAGCACAGAGAACAGTCTATGACTTGGTTGGCTGAAGTCTTTGAAAATGTTTAGGGCCTTCCTCTGACACCGCCTGGTATAGAGGTGCTGGATGGCAGGGAGCTCGGCCCCAGTGATGTACTTGGCCGTACGCACTACCCTCTGTAGCGTCTTGCGGTCGGATGCCAAGCAGTTGCCATGCAGCAAGAAAAGATGCTTTCAATGGTGCAGCTGTAGAACGTTTTGGGATCTGAGGGCACATGCCAAATCTTTTCAGCGTCCTGAGGGGGAAGAGGCGTGGTCGTGCCTTCTTTATGACTGTGTTGGTGTGTTTTGGACCATTACTATTCCTCAGTGATGTGGACACAGAGGAACTTGAAGCTCTCAACCTGCTCCACTACAGCCCCGTCGAAGCGGATGGGGGCATGCTCGCACCTCATTTTCGTGTAGTCCACGATCAGCTCCTTTGTCTTGTCCTTTTTGACTAGAGCCTTGAAATGGTACACTATACTCCCCATATAGTGCACATTTTGTGACCAGAGAAGCCTCAAATGCCTGACCAGAGCCTTCAAATACTACCCCATCCCTCGTATAGTTCATGTCTTTTGACCAGCAGCCACATATTATGTGGAATAGTGCAGGACTGTATATGAGACACATCCAGAGATGAGCAGTGTTAGGTATTAGCGAGCCAGTCAAGAACTCTGTTATTCACTATTGATTATTAAATAACAGAAGCTCTGCTTTGATGTTTTTGTCTTTCTGATAGAACAGGCCTTTAAATCACATCCACTGCCATGTTTAATAAGTATAAACCAATAGGTCACCTCTCTCTCTCTCTCTCTCTCTCTCTCTCTCTCTCTCTCTCTCTCTTTCTTTCTTCCTGGAAAAAAGCTTTTACAGCAAAAGGCTTACATGCATTTCTCTGCCTCCAGGTTCAGAAGCTATGGTGCTGAACCTGAGACTAATCAAAGTGGTTTCTTTTGCCTCCAGACTAGATGTCATTATTTTAGTGGTTGGATTGTTTCATTGTTATCCTCTGATTCTGCATGTGGGGGAGATGTAAAACAATCTTTTAGGTAACTTTATGGCCTATTGTGTGGTTTCATGTTTCCTTTTTTGGTGTGACATACCCTGCCTTTTACCGAATAGATCTGAACCGTCTTAGAAACTGATGGAGATGGAGAGAGCGAGATGAGCGAGGGAGAGAGCGAGATGAGAGAGGGATGAGAGAGGGATGAGCGAGGGAGAGCGCATGAGAGAGTGAAAAGGCAGAAGAGAGCAAGGGATTAACAACAGTCTCAAAGTGGAGGAGAGGAGAGAGTGTGGTGTGGTGTGTGGTGTGAAATGTGGTGTGGTGTGTGGTGTGATGTATGTGGATATGGTGCGTGTGTGGCGTAGGCGAGTGGTACTCATTCGTGCCGTTAAGGGGAGAGAATTTAATTGGTTTCCTGTTATTGCGCTGTGAACTTCAAACCCTGCTTCTTCCGCTGTGTGTGCGTGTGTGTGTTTGTGTGTGTGTAGGGGTTTGTGGGTGGAGAGCAGAACTTTTGCTCTCATTTTTACTCAGTCTGTCAGTTTGTTAGAGGAGAACTCTGGGAATAAATAACTTGGATTTTCTCTTGAATCACACTTTCTTCTTCTCCTCTCTTC